>CAUYWW010000015.1:177755-1377755 GCA_963576845.1 Megachile leachella | reverse complement strand
ATAATGCATGTTATATTGATAATAATATAAGTAATAAGTATAATTATTACAGTTCTAGCGATAATAACTGCATAATATGGGTAATAATGCATGTTATATTAATGATAATAAAAGTAATACGTATATTTATTATAGTTCTAGCGATTATAACTGCATTATATGGGTAATAATGCATGTTATATTGATGATAATAATAGTAATAAGTATATTTATTACAGTTCTAGCGATAATAACTGCATAATATGGGTAATAATGCATGTTATATTGATGATAATGAAAGTAATAAGTATATTTATTATAGTTCTGTCGATAATAACTGCATAATATGGGCAGTGATGCATGTTATATGGATGATAATGACAGTAGTGAGTATATTTATTACAGTTCTAGCGATAATAACTGCATTATTTCGGTAATAATGCATGTTATATTGATAATATCGGGAGTAATAAGTATAATTATTATAGTTATAGCGATAATAATAGTAAAATATGGCTAATAGTGCATGTTATATTGATAATAATAAAAGTAATAAGTATATTTATTACAGTTGTATCGGTAATAACTGCATAATATGGGTAATAATGCATGTTATATTGATAACAATAAAAGTAATAAGTATATTTATTATAGTTCTATCGATAATAACTGCATTATATGCGTAATAATGCATGTTACATTGATAATATCGGGAGTAATAAGTATAATTATTATAGTTCTAGCGATAATAATATTACAATATGGCTAATAGTGCATGTTATATTGATAATAATAAAAGTAATAAGTATATTTATTATACTTCTGTCGATAATAACTGCATTATATGGGTAATAATGCATTTTATATTGATAATAATACAAGTAATATGTATAATTATTACAGTTCTAGCGACAATAACTCCATTATATGTGTAATAATGCATGTTATATTGATAATATTATAAGTAATAAGTATAATTATTACAGTTCTAGCGATAATAACTGCATAATATGGGTAATAATGCATGTTATGTTGATAATAATAATAGTAATAAGTATATTTATTATAGTACTATCGATAATAACTGCACAATATGGGTAATAATGCACTTTATATTGATGATAATGACAGTTGTAAGTATATTTATTACAGTTCTAGCGATAATAACTGCATATTATGGGTAATAATGCATGTTATATTGATAATAATAATAGTAATAAGTATATTTATTATAGTTCTATCGATAATAACTGCATAATATTAGTAATAATGCATGTTATATTGATGTTAATGAAAGTAGTAAGTATATTTAGTACAGATCTATCGATGATAACTGCATTATATGCGTAATAATGCATGTTACATTGATAATATCGGGAGTAATAAGTATAATTATTATAGTTCTAGCGATAATAATATTACAATATGGCTAATAGTGCATGTTATATTGATAATAATAAAAGTAATAAGTTTATTTATTATACTTCTGTCGATAATAACTGCATTATATGGGTAATAATGCATGTTATATTGATAATAATATAAGTAATATGTATAATTATTACAGTTCTAGCGACAATAACTCCATTGTATGGGTAATAATGCATGTTACAATGATGATAATAAAAGTAATACGTATATTTATTATAGTTCTAGCGATAATAACTGCATAATATGGGTAATCATGCATGTTATATTGATAATAATATAAGTAATAAGTTTAAATATTACAGTTCTATGGATAATAACTGCATAATATGGGTAATAATGCATGTTATATTGATAATAATAAAAGTAATAAGTATATTTATTATAGTTCTATCGATAATAACTGCATAATATGGGCAATAATGCATGTTATATTGATGATAATAAAAGTAATACGTATATTTATTATAGTTCTAGCGATTAGAACTGCATTATATGGGTAATAATGCACGTTATATTGATAATATTGGGAGTAATAAGTATAATTATTATAGTTCTAGCCATAATGATAGTAAAACATGGCTAATAGTGCATGTTATATTGATAATAATATAAGTAATAAGTATAATTATTACAGTTATAGCGATAATAACTGCATAATATGGGTAACAATGCATGTTATATTGATAATAATAAAAGTAATAAGTATATTTATTATACTTCTAGCGACAATAACTCCATTATATGGGTAATAATGCATGTTATATTGATAATAATATAAGTAATAAGTATAATTATTACAGTTCTAGCGATAATAACTGCATAATATGGGTAATAATGCATGTTATATTAATGATAATAAAAGTAATACGTATATTTATTATAGTTCTAGCGATTATAACTGCATTATATGGGTAATAATGCATGTTATATTGATGATAATAATAGTAATAAGTATATTTATTACAGTTCTATCGATAATAACTGCATAATATGGGTAATAATGCATGTTATATTGATGATAATGAAAGTAATAAGTATATTTATTATAGTTCTATCGATAATAACTGCATTATATGGGTAATAATGCATGTTATATTGATGATAATAAAAGTAATACGTATATTTATTATAGTTCTAGCGATTATAACTGCATTATATGGGTAATAATGCATGTTATATTGATAATAATAATAGTAATAAGTATATTTATTACAGTTCTAGCGATAATAACTGCATAATATGGGCAATAATGCATGTTATATTGATGATAATAAACGTAATACGTATATTTATTATAGTTCTAGCGATAATAACTGCATAGTATGGGTAATAATGCATGTTATATTGATAATAATAAAAGTAATAAGTATATTTATTATAGTTCTGTCGATAATAACTGCATAATATGGGCAGTGATGCATGTTATATGGATGATAATGACAGTAGTGAGTATATTTATTACAGTTCTAGCGATAATAACTGCATTATTTCGGTAATAATGCATGTTATATTGATAATATCGGGAGTAATAAGTATAATTATTATAGTTCTAGCGATAATAATAGTAAAATATGGCTAATAGTGCATGTTATATTGATAATAATAAAAGTAATAAGTATATTTATTACAGTTGTATCGGTAATAACTGCATAATATGGGTAATAATGCATGTTATATTGATAACAATAAAAGTAATAAGTATATTTATTATAGTTCTATCGATAATAACTGCATTATATGCGTAATAATGCATGTTACATTGATAATATCGGGAGTAATAAGTATAATTATTATAGTTCTAGCGATAATAATATTACAATATGGCTAATAGTGCATGTTATATTGATAATAATAAAAGTAATAAGTATATTTATTATACTTCTGTCGATAATAACTGCATTATATGGGTAATAATGCATTTTATATTGATAATAATACAAGTAATATGTATAATTATTACAGTTCTAGCGACAATAACTCCATTATATGTGTAATAATGCATGTTATATTGATAATATTATAAGTAATAAGTATAATTATTACAGTTCTAGCGATAATAACTGCATAATATGGGTAATAATGCATGTTATGTTGATAATAATAATAGTAATAAGTATATTTATTATAGTACTATCGATAATAACTGCACAATATGGGTAATAATGCACTTTATATTGATGATAATGACAGTTGTAAGTATATTTATTACAGTTCTAGCGATAATAACTGCATATTATGGGTAATAATGCATGTTATATTGATAATAATAATAGTAATAAGTATATTTATTATAGTTCTATCGATAATAACTGCATAATATTAGTAATAATGCATGTTATATTGATGTTAATGAAAGTAGTAAGTATATTTAGTACAGATCTATCGATGATAACTGCATTATATGCGTAATAATGCATGTTACATTGATAATATCGGGAGTAATAAGTATAATTATTATAGTTCTAGCGATAATAATATTACAATATGGCTAATAGTGCATGTTATATTGATAATAATAAAAGTAATAAGTTTATTTATTATACTTCTGTCGATAATAACTGCATTATATGGGTAATAATGCATGTTATATTGATAATAATATAAGTAATATGTATAATTATTACAGTTCTAGCGACAATAACTCCATTGTATGGGTAATAATGCATGTTACAATGATGATAATAAAAGTAATACGTATATTTATTATAGTTCTAGCGATAATAACTGCATAATATGGGTAATCATGCATGTTATATTGATAATAATATAAGTAATAAGTTTAAATATTACAGTTCTATGGATAATAACTGCATAATATGGGTAATAATGCATGTTATATTGATAATAATAAAAGTAATAAGTATATTTATTATAGTTCTATCGATAATAACTGCATAATATGGGCAATAATGCATGTTATATTGATGATAATAAAAGTAATACGTATATTTATTATAGTTCTAGCGATTAGAACTGCATTATATGGGTAATAATGCACGTTATATTGATAATATTGGGAGTAATAAGTATAATTATTATAGTTCTAGCCATAATGATAGTAAAACATGGCTAATAGTGCATGTTATATTGATAATAATATAAGTAATAAGTATAATTATTACAGTTATAGCGATAATAACTGCATAATATGGGTAACAATGCATGTTATATTGATAATAATAAAAGTAATAAGTATATTTATTATACTTCTAGCGACAATAACTCCATTATATGGGTAATAATGCATGTTATATTGATAATAATATAAGTAATAAGTATAATTATTACAGTTCTAGCGATAATAACTGCATAATATGGGTAATAATGCATGTTATATTAATGATAATAAAAGTAATACGTATATTTATTATAGTTCTAGCGATTATAACTGCATTATATGGGTAATAATGCATGTTATATTGATGATAATAATAGTAATAAGTATATTTATTACAGTTCTATCGATAATAACTGCATAATATGGGTAATAATGCATGTTATATTGATGATAATGAAAGTAATAAGTATATTTATTATAGTTCTATCGATAATAACTGCATTATATGGGTAATAATGCATGTTATATTGATGATAATAAAAGTAATACGTATATTTATTATAGTTCTAGCGATTATAACTGCATTATATGGGTAATAATGCATGTTATATTGATAATAATAATAGTAATAAGTATATTTATTACAGTTCTAGCGATAATAACTGCATAATATGGGCAATAATGCATGTTATATTGATGATAATAAACGTAATACGTATATTTATTATAGTTCTAGCGATAATAACTGCATAGTATGGGTAATAATGCATGTTATATTGATAATAATAAAAGTAATAAGTATATTTATTATAGTTCTGTCGATAATAACTGCATAATATGGGCAGTGATGCATGTTATATGGATGATAATGACAGTAGTGAGTATATTTATTACAGTTCTAGCGATAATAACTGCATTATTTCGGTAATAATGCATGTTATATTGATAATATCGGGAGTAATAAGTATAATTATTATAGTTCTAGCGATAATAATAGTAAAATATGGCTAATAGTGCATGTTATATTGATAATAATAAAAGTAATAAGTATATTTATTACAGTTCTATCGATAATAACTGCATAATATGGGTAATAATGCATGTTATATTGATGATAATGAAAGTAGTGAGTATATTTATTATAGTTCTAACGATAATAACTGCATAATATGGGTAATAATGCATGTTATATTGATAATAATAAAAGTAATAAGTATATTTATTATAGTTCTATCGATAATAACTGCATAATATGGGTAGTAATGCATGTTATATTGATAATAATAATAGTAATAAGTATATTTATTATAGTTCTATCGATAATAACTGCATAATATGGGTAATAATGCATGTTATATTGATGATAATGAAAGTAGTGAGTATATTTATTATAGTTCTAGCGATAATAACTGCATAATATGGGTAATAATGCGTGTTATATTGATAATAATAAAAGTAATAAGTATATTTATTATAGTTCTATCGATAATAACTGCATTATATGCGTAATAATGCATGTTACATTGATAATATCGGGAGTAATAAGTATAATTATTATAGTTCTAGCGATAATAATATTACAATATGGCTAATAGTGCATGTTATATTGATAATAATAAAAGTAATAAGTTTATTTATTATACTTCTGTCGATAATAACTGCATTATATGGGTAATAATGCATGTTATATTGATAATAATATAAGTAATATGTATAATTATTACAGTTCTAGCGACAATAACTCCATTATATCGGTAATAATGCATGTTATATTGATATTAATATAAGTAATAAGTATAATTATTACAGTTCTAGCGATAATAACTGCATAATATGGGTAATAATGCATGTTATATTGATGATAATGAAAGTTGTAGGTATATTTATTACAGTTCTAGCGATAATAACTGCATAATATGGATAATAATGCATGTTATGTTGATAATAATAATAGTAATAAGTATATTTATTATAGTACTATCGATAATAACTGCACAATATGGGTAATAATGCACTTTATATTGATGATAATGACAGTTGTAAGTATATTTATTACAGTTCTAGCGATAATAACTGCATAATATGGGTAATAATGCATGTTATATTGATGATAATGAAAGTTGTAGGTATATTTATTACAGTTCTAGCGATAATAACTGCATAATATGGGTAATAATGCATGTTATATTGATAATAATAATAGTAATAAGTATATTTATTATAGTACTATCGATAATAACTGCACAATATGGGCAATAATGAATGTTATATTGATGATAATGAAAGTTGTAAGTATATTTATTACAGTTCTAGCGATAATAACTGCATAATATGGGCAATAATGCATGTTATATTGATGATAATAAAAGTAATACGTATATTTATTATAGTTCTAGCGATAATAACTGCATAGTATGGGTAATAATGCATGTTATATTGATAATAATAAAAGTAATAAGTATATTTATTATAGTTCTGTCGATAATAACTGCATAATATGGGCAGTGATGCATGTTATATGGATGATAATGACAGTAGTGAGTATATTTATTACAGTTCTAGCGATAATAACTGCATTATTTCGGTAATAATGCATGTTATATTGATAATATCGGGAGTAATAAGTATAATTATTATAGTTATAGCGATAATAATAGTAAAATATGGCTAATAGTGCATGTTATATTGATAATAATAAAAGTAATAAGTATATTTATTACAGTTGTATCGGTAATAACTGCATAATATGGGTAATAATGCATGTTATATTGATGATAATGAAAGTAGTGAGTATATCTATTATAGTTCTAGCGATAATAACTGCATAATATGGGTAATAATGCATGTTATATTGATGATAATGAAAGTTGTAGGTATATTTATTACAGTTCTAGCGATAATAACTGCATAATATGGGTAATAATGCATGTTATATTGATAATAATATAAGTAATAAGTATAATTATTACAGTTCTAGCGATAATAACTGCATAATATGGGTAATAATGCATGTTATATTGATGATAATGAAAGTTGTAGGTATATTTATTACAGTTCTAGCGATAATAACTGCATAATATGGGTAATAATGCATGTTATGTTGATAATAATAATAGTAATAAGTATATTTATTATAGTACTATCGATAATAACTGCACAATATGGGTAATAATGCACTTTATATTGATGATAATGACAGTTGTAAGTATATTTATTACAGTTCTAGCGATAATAACTGCATATTATGGGTAATAATGCATGTTATATTGATAATAATAATAGTAATAAGTATATTTATTATAGTTCTATCGATAATAACTGCATAATATTAGTAATAATGCATGTTATATTGATGTTAATGAAAGTTGTAAGTATATTTATTACAGTTCTAGCGATAATAACTGCATTACATGCGTAATAATGCATGTTATATTCATAATATCGGGAGTAATAAGTATAATTATTATAGTTCTAGCGATAATAATAGTACAATATGGCTAATAGTGCATGTTATATTGATAATAATAAAAGTAATAAGTATATTTATTATACTTCTGTCGATAATAACTGCATTATATGGGTAATAATGCATGCTATATTGATAATAATATAAGTAATAAGTATAATTATTACAGTTCAGCGACAATAACTGCATAATATGGGTAATAATGCATGTTACAATGATGATAATAAAAGTAATACGTATATTTATTATAGTTCTAGCGATAATAACTGCATAATATGGGTAATAATGCATGTTATATTGATAATAATATAAGTAATAAGTTTAAATATTACAGTTCTATCGATAATAACTGCATAATATAGGCAATAATGCATGTTATATTGATGATAATAAAAGTAATACGTATATTTATTATAGTTCTAGCGACTATAACTGCATTATATGGGTAATAATGCACGTTATATTGATAATATTGGGAGTAATAAGTATAATTATTATAGTTCTAGCCATAATGATAGTAAAACATGGCTAATAGTGCATGTTATATTGATAATAATATAAGTAATAAGTATAATTATTACAGTTATAACGATAATAACTGCATAATATGGGTAACAATGCATGTTATATTGATAATAATAAAAGTAATAAGTATATTTATTACAGTTCTATCGATAATAGCTGCATAATAGTGGTAATAATGCATGTTATATTGATGATAATAAAAGTAATACGTATATTTATTATAGTTCTAGCGATAATAACTGCATAATATGGGTAATAATGCATGTTATATTGATAATAATATAAGTAATAAGTATAATTATTGCAGTTCTAGCGACAATAACTGCATAATATGGGTAATAATGCATGTTATATTGATAATAATAAAAGTAATAGGTATATTTATTATAGTTCTAGCGATAATAACTGCATAATATGGGTAATAATGCATGTTATATTGATAATAATAAAAGTAATAAGTATATTTATTATAGTTCTGTCGATAATAACTGCATAATATGGGCAATGATGCATGTTATATGGATGATAATGACAGTAGTGAGTATATTTATTACAGTTCTAGCGATAATAACTGCATCATTTCGCTAATAATGCATGTTATATTGATAATATCGGGAGTAATAAGTATAATTATTATAGTTCTAGCGATAATAATAGTAAAATATGGCTAATAGTGCATGTCATATTGATAATAATAAAAGTAATAAGTATATTTATTACAGTTCTATCGATAATAGCTGCATAATATGGGTAATAATGCATGTTATATTGATGATAATAAAAGTAATACGTATATTTATTATAGTTCTAGCGATTATAACTGCATTATATGGGTAATAATGCACGTTATATTGATGATAATGAAAGTTGTAGGTATATTTATTACAGTTCTAGCGATAATAACTGCATAATATGGGTAATAATGCATGTTATATTGATAATATCGGGAGTAATAAGTATAATTATTATAGTTCTAGCGCTAATAATAGTACAATATGGCTAATAGTGCATGTTACATTGATAATAATAAAAGTAATAAGTATATTTATTATAGTTCTATCGATAATAACTGCATAATATGGGCAATAATGCGTGTTATATTGATGATAATAAAAGTAATACGTATATTTATTATAGTTCTAGCGATTATAACTGCATTATATGGGTAATAATGCACGTTATATTGATAATATTGGGAGTAATAAGTATAATTATTATAGTTCTATCGATAATAACTGCATAATATTGGTAATAATGCATATTATATTGATGATAATAAAAGTAATACGTATATTTAATATAGTTCTAGCGATAATAACTGCATAATATGGGTAATAATGCATGTTATATTGATAATAATATAAGTAATAAGTATAATTATTACAGTTCAGCGACAATAACTGCATAATATGGGTAATAATGCATGTTACAATGATGATAATAAAAGTAATACGTATATTTATTATAGTTCTAGCGATAATAACTGCATAATATGGGTAATAATGCATGTTATATTGATAATAATATAAGTAATAAGTTTAATTATTACAGTTCTATGGATAATAACTGCATAATATGGGTAATAATGCATGTTATATTGATAATAATAAAAGTAATAAGTATATTTATTATAGTTCTATCGATAATAACTGCATAATATGGGCAATAATGCATGTTATATTGATGATAATAAAAGTAATACGTATATTTATTATAGTTCTAGCGATTATAACTGCATTATATGGGTAATAATGCACGTTATATTGATAATATTGGGAGTAATAAGTATAATTATTATAGTTCTAGCCATAATGATAGTAAAACATGGCTAATAGTGCATGTTATATTGATAATAATATAAGTAATAAGTATAATTATTACAGTTATAGCGATAATAACTGCATAATATGGGTAACAATGCATGTTATATTGATAATAATAAAAGTAATAAGTATATTTATTATACTTCTAGCGACAATAACTCCATCATATGGGTAATAATGCATGTTATATTGATAATAATATAAGTAATAAGTATAATTATTACAGTTCTAGCGATAATAACTGCATAATATGGGTAATAATGCATGTCATATTGATGATAATAAAAGTAATACGTATATTTATTATAGTTCTAGCGATTATAACTGCATTATATGGGTAATAATGCTTGTTATATTGATAATAATAATAGTAATAAGTATATTTATTACAGTTCTATCGATAATAACTGCATAATATGGGTAATAATGCATGTTATATTGATGATAATGAAAGTAAAAAGTATATTTATCATAGTTCTATCGATAATAACTGCATTATATGGGTAATAATGCATGTTATATTGATGATAATAAAAGTAATACGTATATTTATTATAGTTCTAGCGATTATAACTGCATTATATGGGTAATAATGCATGTTATATTGATGATAATAATAGTAATAAGTATATTTATTACAGTTCTAGCGATAATAACTGCATAATATGGGCAATAATGCATGTTATATTGATGATAATAAAAGTAGTACGTATATTTATTATAGTTCTAGCGATAATAACTGCATAGTATGGGTAATAATGCATGTTATATTGATAATAATAAAAGTAATAAGTATATTTATTATAGTTCTGTCGATAATAACTGCATAATATGGGCAGTGATGCATGTTATATGGATGATAATGACAGTAGTGAGTATATTTATTACAGTTCTAGCGATAATAACTGCATTATTTCGGTAATAATGCATGTTATATTGATAATATCGGGAGTAATAAGTATAATTATTATAGTTCTAGCGATAATAATAGTAAAATATGGCTAATAGTGCATGTTATATTGATAATAATAAAAGTAATAAGTATATTTATTACAGTTCTATCGATAATAACTGCATAATATGGGTAATAATGCATGTTATATTGATGATAATGAAAGTAGTGAGTATATTTATTATAGTTCTAGCGATAATAACTGCATAATATGGGTAATAATGCATGTTATATTGATAATAATAAAAGTAATAAGTATATTTATTATAGTTCTATCGATAATAACTGCATAATATGGGTAGTAATGCATGTTATATTGATAATAATAATAGTAATAAGTATATTTATTATAGTTCTATCGATAATAACTGCATAATATGGGTAATAATGCATGTTATATTGATGATAATGAAAGTAGTGAGTATATTTATTATAGTTCTAGCGATAATAACTGCATAATATGGGTAATAATGCATGTTATATTGATAATAATAAAAGTAATAAGTATAATTATTACAGTTCTAGCGATAATAACTGCATAATATGGGTAATAATGCATGTTATATTGATGTTAATGAAAGTTGTAGGTATATTTATTACAGTTCTAGCGATAATAACTGCATAATATGGGTAATAATGCATGTTATATTGATAATAATAATAGTAATAAGTATATTTATTATAGTACTATCGATAATAACTGCACAATATGGGTAATAATGCATGTTATATTGATGATAATGAAAGTTGTAAGTTTATTTATTACAGTTCTAGCGATAATAACTGCATAATATGGGTAATAATGCATGTTATATTGATAATAATAATAGTAATAAGTATATTTATTATAGTTCTATCGATAATAACTGCATAATATTGGTAATAATGCATGTTATATTGATGTTAATGAAAGTTGTAGGTATATTTATTACAGTTCTAGCGATAATAACTGCATAATATGGGTAATAATGCATGTTATATTGATAATAATATAAGTAATAAGTTTAATTATTACAGTTCTATGGATATTAACTGCATAATATGGGTAATAATGCATGTTATATTGATAATAATAAAAGTAATAAGTATATTTATTATAGTTCTATCGATAATAACTGCATAATATGGGCAATAATGCATGTTATATTGATGATAATAAAAGTAATACGTATATTTATTATAGTTCTAGCGATAATAACTGCATAATATGGGTAATAATGCATGTTATATTGATGATAATGAAAGTTGTAGGTATATTTATTACAGTTCTAGCGATAATAACTGCATAATATGGATAATAATGCATGTTATGTTGATAATAATAATAGTAATAAGTATATTTATTATAGTACTATCGATAATAACTGCACAATATGGGTAATAATGCACTTTATATTGATGATAATGACAGTTGTAAGTATATTTATTACAGTTCTAGCGATAATAACTGCATAATATGGGTAATAATGCATGTTATATTGATGATAATGAAAGTTGTAGGTATATTTATTACAGTTCTAGCGATAATAACTGCATAATATGGGTAATAATGCATGTTATATTGATAATAATAATAGTAATAAGTATATTTATTATAGTACTATCGATAATAACTGCACAATATGGGCAATAATGAATGTTATATTGATGATAATGAAAGTTGTAAGTATTTTTATTACAGTTCTAGCGATAATAACTGCATAATATGGGCAATAATGCATGTTATATTGATGATAATAAAAGTAATACGTATATTTATTATAGTTCTAGCGATAATAACTGCATAGTATGGGTAATAATGCATGTTATATTGATAATAATAAAAGTAATAAGTATATTTATTATAGTTCTGTCGATAATAACTGCATAATATGGGCAGTGATGCATGTTATATGGATGATAATGACAGTAGTGAGTATATTTATTACAGTTCTAGCGATAATAACTGCATTATTTCGGTAATAATGCATGTTATATTGATAATATCGGGAGTAATAAGTATAATTATTATAGTTATAGCGATAATAATAGTAAAATATGGCTAATAGTGCATGTTATATTGATAATAATAAAAGTAATAAGTATATTTATTACAGTTGTATCGGTAATAACTGCATAATATGGGTAATAATGCATGTTATATTGATGATAATGAAAGTAGTGAGTATATCTATTATAGTTCTAGCGATAATAACTGCATAATATGGGTAATAATGCATGTTATATTGATGATAATGAAAGTTGTAGGTATATTTATTACAGTTCTAGCGATAATAACTGCATAATATGGGTAATAATGCATGTTATATTGATAATAATATAAGTAATAAGTATAATTATTACAGTTCTAGCGATAATAACTGCATAATATGGGTAATAATGCATGTTATGTTGATGATAATGAAAGTTGTAGGTATATTTATTACAGTTCTAGCGATAATAACTGCATAATATGGGTAATAATGCATGTTATGTTGATAATAATAATAGTAATAAGTATATTTATTATAGTACTATCGATAATAACTGCACAATATGGGTAATAATGCACTTTATATTGATGATAATGACAGTTGTAAGTATATTTATTACAGTTCTAGCGATAATAACTGCATATTATGGGTAATAATGCATGTTATATTGATAATAATAATAGTAATAAGTATATTTATTATAGTTCTATCGATAATAACTGCATAATATTAGTAATAATGCATGTTATATTGATGTTAATGAAAGTTGTAAGTATATTTATTACAGTTCTAGCGATAATAACTGCATTACATGCGTAATAATGCATGTTATATTCATAATATCGGGAGTAATAAGTATAATTATTATAGTTCTAGCGATAATAATAGTACAATATGGCTAATAGTGCATGTTATATTGATAATAATAAAAGTAATAAGTATATTTATTATACTTCTGTCGATAATAACTGCATTATATGGGTAATAATGCATGCTATATTGATAATAATATAAGTAATAAGTATAATTATTACAGTTCAGCGACAATAACTGCATAATATGGGTAATAATGCATGTTACAATGATGATAATAAAAGTAATACGTATATTTATTATAGTTCTAGCGATAATAACTGCATAATATGGGTAATAATGCATGTTATATTGATAATAATATAAGTAATAAGTTTAAATATTACAGTTCTATCGATAATAACTGCATAATATAGGCAATAATGCATGTTATATTGATGATAATAAAAGTAATACGTATATTTATTATAGTTCTAGCGATTATAACTGCATTATATGGGTAATAATGCACGTTATATTGATAATATTGGGAGTAATAAGTATAATTATTATAGTTCTAGCCATAATGATAGTAAAACATGGCTAATAGTGCATGTTATATTGATAATAATATAAGTAATAAGTATAATTATTACAGTTATAACGATAATAACTGCATAATATGGGTAACAATGCATGTTATATTGATAATAATAAAAGTAATAAGTATATTTATTACAGTTCTATCGATAATAGCTGCATAATAGTGGTAATAATGCATGTTATATTGATGATAATAAAAGTAATACGTATATTTATTATAGTTCTAGCGATAATAACTGCATAATATGGGTAATAATGCATGTTATATTGATAATAATATAAGTAATAAGTATAATTATTGCAGTTCTAGCGACAATAACTGCATAATATGGGTAATAATGCATGTTATATTGATAATAATAAAAGTAATAGGTATATTTATTATAGTTCTAGCGATAATAACTGCATAATATGGGTAATAATGCATGTTATATTGATAATAATAAAAGTAATAAGTATATTTATTATAGTTCTGTCGATAATAACTGCATAATATGGGCAATGATGCATGTTATATGGATGATAATGACAGTAGTGAGTATATTTATTACAGTTCTAGCGATAATAACTGCATCATTTCGCTAATAATGCATGTTATATTGATAATATCGGGAGTAATAAGTATAATTATTATAGTTCTAGCGATAATAATAGTAAAATATGGCTAATAGTGCATGTCATATTGATAATAATAAAAGTAATAAGTATATTTATTACAGTTCTATCGATAATAGCTGCATAATATGGGTAATAATGCATGTTATATTGATGATAATAAAAGTAATACGTATATTTATTATAGTTCTAGCGATTATAACTGCATTATATGGGTAATAATGCACGTTATATTGATGATAATGAAAGTTGTAGGTATATTTATTACAGTTCTAGCGATAATAACTGCATAATATGGGTAATAATGCATGTTATATTGATAATATCGGGAGTAATAAGTATAATTATTATAGTTCTAGCGCTAATAATAGTACAATATGGCTAATAGTGCATGTTACATTGATAATAATAAAAGTAATAAGTATATTTATTATAGTTCTATCGATAATAACTGCATAATATGGGCAATAATGCGTGTTATATTGATGATAATAAAAGTAATACGTATATTTATTATAGTTCTAGCGATTATAACTGCATTATATGGGTAATAATGCACGTTATATTGATAATATTGGGAGTAATAAGTATAATTATTATAGTTCTATCGATAATAACTGCATAATATTGGTAATAATGCATATTATATTGATGATAATAAAAGTAATACGTATATTTAATATAGTTCTAGCGATAATAACTGCATAATATGGGTAATAATGCATGTTATATTGATAATAATATAAGTAATAAGTATAATTATTACAGTTCAGCGACAATAACTGCATAATATGGGTAATAATGCATGTTACAATGATGATAATAAAAGTAATACGTATATTTATTATAGTTCTAGCGATAATAACTGCATAATATGGGTAATAATGCATGTTATATTGATAATAATATAAGTAATAAGTTTAATTATTACAGTTCTATGGATAATAACTGCATAATATGGGTAATAATGCATGTTATATTGATAATAATAAAAGTAATAAGTATATTTATTATAGTTCTATCGATAATAACTGCATAATATGGGCAATAATGCATGTTATATTGATGATAATAAAAGTAATACGTATATTTATTATAGTTCTAGCGATTATAACTGCATTATATGGGTAATAATGCACGTTATATTGATAATATTGGGAGTAATAAGTATAATTATTATAGTTCTAGCCATAATGATAGTAAAACATGGCTAATAGTGCATGTTATATTGATAATAATATAAGTAATAAGTATAATTATTACAGTTATAGCGATAATAACTGCATAATATGGGTAACAATGCATGTTATATTGATAATAATAAAAGTAATAAGTATATTTATTATACTTCTAGCGACAATAACTCCATCATATGGGTAATAATGCATGTTATATTGATAATAATATAAGTAATAAGTATAATTATTACAGTTCTAGCGATAATAACTGCATAATATGGGTAATAATGCATGTCATATTGATGATAATAAAAGTAATACGTATATTTATTATAGTTCTAGCGATTATAACTGCATTATATGGGTAATAATGCTTGTTATATTGATAATAATAATAGTAATAAGTATATTTATTACAGTTCTATCGATAATAACTGCATAATATGGGTAATAATGCATGTTATATTGATGATAATGAAAGTAAAAAGTATATTTATCATAGTTCTATCGATAATAACTGCATTATATGGGTAATAATGCATGTTATATTGATGATAATAAAAGTAATACGTATATTTATTATAGTTCTAGCGATTATAACTGCATTATATGGGTAATAATGCATGTTATATTGATGATAATAATAGTAATAAGTATATTTATTACAGTTCTAGCGATAATAACTGCATAATATGGGCAATAATGCATGTTATATTGATGATAATAAAAGTAGTACGTATATTTATTATAGTTCTAGCGATAATAACTGCATAGTATGGGTAATAATGCATGTTATATTGATAATAATAAAAGTAATAAGTATATTTATTATAGTTCTATCGATAATAACTGCATAATATGGGTAATAATGCATGTTATATTGATGATAATGAAAGTAGTGAGTATATTTATTATAGTTCTAGCGATAATAACTGCATAATATGGGTAATAATGCATGTTATATTGATAATAATAAAAGTAATAAGTATAATTATTACAGTTCTAGCGATAATAACTGCATAATATGGGTAATAATGCATGTTATATTGATGTTAATGAAAGTTGTAGGTATATTTATTACAGTTCTAGCGATAATAACTGCATAATATGGGTAATAATGCATGTTATATTGATAATAATAATAGTAATAAGTATATTTATTATAGTACTATCGATAATAACTGCACAATATGGGTAATAATGCATGTTATATTGATGATAATGAAAGTTGTAAGTTTATTTATTACAGTTCTAGCGATAATAACTGCATAATATGGGTAATAATGCATGTTATATTGATAATAATAATAGTAATAAGTATATTTATTATAGTTCTATCGATAATAACTGCATAATATTGGTAATAATGCATGTTATATTGATGTTAATGAAAGTTGTAGGTATATTTATTACAGTTCTAGCGATAATAACTGCATAATATGGGTAATAATGCATGTTATATTGATAATAATATAAGTAATAAGTTTAATTATTACAGTTCTATGGATATTAACTGCATAATATGGGTAATAATGCATGTTATATTGATAATAATAAAAGTAATAAGTATATTTATTATAGTTCTATCGATAATAACTGCATAATATGGGCAATAATGCATGTTATATTGATGATAATAAAAGTAATACGTATATTTATTATAGTTCTAGCGATTATAACTGCATAATATGGGTAATAATGCATGTCATATTGAGAATAATATAAGTAATGAGTATAATTATTACAGTTCTAGCGATAATAACTGCATTACATGGGAAATAATGCATGTTATATTGATAATATCGGGAATAATAAGTATAATTATTATAGTTCTAGATATAATAATAGTACAATATGACTAATAATGCATGTTATATTGCTAATATCGGGAGTAATAAGTATAATTATTATAGTTCTAGCGATAATATTAGTAAAATATGGCTAATAGTGCATGTTATATTGATAATAATAAAAGTAATAAGTATATTTATTACAGTTCTATCGATAATAGCTGCATAATAGTGGTAATAATGCATGTTATATTGATGATAATAAAAGTAATACGTATATTTATTATAGTTCTAGCGATAATAACTGCATAATATGGGTAATAATGCATGTTATATTGATAATAATATAAGTAATAAGTATAATTATTGCAGTTCTAGCGACAATAACTGCATAATATGGGTAATAATGCATGTTATATTGATAATAATAAAAGTAATAGGTATATTTATTATAGTTCTAGCGATAATAACTGCATAATATGGGTAATAATGCATGTTATATTGATAATAATAAAAGTAATAAGTATATTTATTATAGTTCTGTCGATAATAACTGCATAATATGGGCAATGATGCATGTTATATGGATGATAATGACAGTAGTGAGTATATTTATTACAGTTCTAGCGATAATAACTGCATCATTTCGCTAATAATGCATGTTATATTGATAATATCGGGAGTAATAAGTATAATTATTATAGTTCTAGCGCTAATAATAGTACAATATGGCTAATAGTGCATGTTACATTGATAATAATAAAAGTAATAAGTATATTTATTATAGTTCTATCGATAATAACTGCATAATATGGGCAATAATGCATGTTATATTGATGATAATAAAAGTAATACGTATATTTATTATAGTTCTAGCGATTATAACTGCATTATATGGGTAATAATGCACGTTATATTGATAATATTGGGAGTAATAAGTATAATTATTATAGTTCTAGCCATAATGATAGTAAAACATGGCTAATAGTGCATGTTATATTGATAATAATATAAGTAATAAGTATAATTATTACAGTTATAACGATAATAACTGCATAATATGGGTAACAATGCATGTTATATTGATAATAATAAAAGTAATAAGTATATTTATTACAGTTCTATCGATAATAGCTGCATAATAGTGGTAATAATGCATGTTATATTGATGATAATAAAAGTAATACGTATATTTATTATAGTTCTAGCGATAATAACTGCATAATATGGGTAATAATGCATGTTATATTGATAATAATATAAGTAATAAGTATAATTATTGCAGTTCTAGCGACAATAACTGCATAATATGGGTAATAATGCATGTTATATTGATAATAATAAAAGTAATAGGTATATTTATTATAGTTCTAGCGATAATAACTGCATAATATGGGTAATAATGCATGTTATATTGATAATAATAAAAGTAATAAGTATATTTATTATAGTTCTGTCGATAATAACTGCATAATATGGGCAATGATGCATGTTATATGGATGATAATGACAGTAGTGAGTATATTTATTACAGTTCTAGCGATAATAACTGCATCATTTCGCTAATAATGCATGTTATATTGATAATATCGGGAGTAATAAGTATAATTATTATAGTTCTAGCGATAATAATAGTAAAATATGGCTAATAGTGCATGTCATATTGATAATAATAAAAGTAATAAGTATATTTATTACAGTTCTATCGATAATAGCTGCATAATATGGGTAATAATGCATGTTATATTGATGATAATAAAAGTAATACGTATATTTATTATAGTTCTAGCGATTATAACTGCATTATATCGGTAATAATGCACGTTATATTGATGATAATGAAAGTTGTAGGTATATTTATTACAGTTCTAGCGATAATAACTGCATAATATGGGTAATAATGCATGTTATATTGATAATATCGGGAGTAATAAGTATAATTATTATAGTTCTAGCGCTAATAATAGTACAATATGGCTAATAGTGCATGTTACATTGATAATAATAAAAGTAATAAGTATATTTATTATAGTTCTATCGATAATAACTGCATAATATGGGCAATAATGCGTGTTATATTGATGATAATAAAAGTAATACGTATATTTATTATAGTTCTAGCGATTATAACTGCATTATATGGGTAATAATGCACGTTATATTGATAATATTGGGAGTAATAAGTATAATTATTATAGTTCTATCGATAATAACTGCATAATATTGGTAATAATGCATATTATATTGATGATAATAAAAGTAATACGTATATTTAATATAGTTCTAGCGATAATAACTGCATAATATGGGTAATAATGCATGTTATATTGATAATAATATAAGTAATAAGTATAATTATTACAGTTCAGCGACAATAACTGCATAATATGGGTAATAATGCATGTTACAATGATGATAATAAAAGTAATACGTATATTTATTATGGTTCTAGCGATAATAACTGCATAATATGGGTAATAATGCATGTTATATTGATAATAATATAAGTAATAAGTTTAATTATTACAATTCTATGGATAATAACTGCATAATATGGGTAATAATGCATGTTATATTGATAATAATAAAAGTAATAAGTATATTTATTATAGTTCTATCGATAATAACTGCATAATATGGGCAATAATGCATGTTATATTGATGATAATAAAAGTAGTACGTATATTTATTATAGTTCTAGCGATTATAACTGCATTATATGGGTAATAATGCACGTTATATTGATAATATTGGGAGTAATAAGTATAATTATTATAGTTCTAGCCATAATGATAGTAAAACATGGCTAATAGTGCATGTTATATTGATAATAATATAAGTAATAAGTATAATTATTACAGTTATAACGATAATAACTGCATAATATGGGTAACAATGCATGTTATATTGATAATAATAAAAGTAATACGTATATTTATTATACTTCTAGCGACAATAACTCCATTATATGGGTAATAATGCATGTTACATTGATAATAATATAAGTAATAAGTATAATTATTACAGTTCTAGCGATAATAACTGCATAATATGGGTAATAATGCATGTTATATTGATGATAATGAAAGTTGTAGGTATATTTATTACAGTTCTAGCGATAATAACTGCATAATATGGGTAATAATGCATGTTATATTGATAATAATATAAGTAATAAGTATAATTATTACAGTTCTAGCGATAATAACAGCATAATATGGGTAATAATGCATGTTATATTGATGATAATGAAAGTTGTAGGTATATTTATTACAGTTCTAGCGATAATAACTGCATAATATGTGTAATAATGCATGTTATGTTGATAATAATAATAGTAATAAGTATATTTATTATAGTACTATCGATAATAACTGCACAATATGGGTAATAATTCACTTTATATTGATGATAATGACAGTTGTAAGTATATTTATTACAGTTCTAGCGATAATAACTGCATATTATGGGTAATAATGCATGTTATATTGATAATAATAATAGTAATAAGTATATTTATTATAGTTCTATCGATAATAACTGCATAATATTAGTAATAATGCATGTTATATTGATGTTAATGAAAGTTGTAAGTTTATTTATTACAGTTCTAGCGATAATAACTGCATTACATGCGTAATAATGCATGTTATATTCATAATATCGGGAGTAATAAGTATAATTATTATAGTTCTAGCGATAATAATAGTACAATATGGCTAATAGTGCATGTTATATTGATAATAATAAAAGTAATAAGTATATTTATTATACTTCTGTCGATAATAACTGCATTATATGGGTAATAATGCATGCTATATTGATAATAATATAAGTAATAAGTATAATTATTACAGTTCAGCGACAATAACTGCATAATATGGGTAATAATGCATGTTACAATGATGATAATAAAAGTAATACGTATATTTATTATAGTTCTAGCGATAATAACTGCATAATATGGGTAATAATGCATGTTATATTGATAATAATATAAGTAATAAGTTTAATTATTACAGTTCTATGGATAATAACTGCATAATATGGGTAATACTGCATGTTATATTGATAATAATAAAAGTAATAAGTATATTTATTATAGTTCTATCGATAATAACTGCATAATATGGGCAATAATGCATGTTATATTGATGATAATAAAAGTAATACGTATATTTATTATAGTTCTAGCGATTATAACTGCATTATATGGGTAATAATGCACGTTATATTGATAATATTGGGAGTAATAAGTATAATTATTATAGTTCTAGCCATAATGATAGTAAAACATGGCTAATAGTGCATGTTATATTGATAATAATATAAGTAATAAGTGTAATTATTACAGTTATAGCGATAATAACTGCATAATATGGGTAACAATGCATGTTATATTGATAATAATAAAAGTAATAAGTATATTTATTATACTTCTAGCGACAATAACTCCATTATATGGGTAATAATGCATGTTATATTGATAATAATATAAGTAATAAGTATAATTATTACAGTTCTAGCGATAATAACTGCATAATATGGGCAATAATGCATGTTATATTGATGATAATAAAAGTAATACGTATATTTATTATAGTTCTAGCGATTATAACTGCATTATATGGGTAATAATGCATGTTATATTGATAATAATAATAGTAATAAGTATATTTATTACAGTTCTATCGATAATAACTGCATAATATGGGTAATAATGCATGTTATATTGATGATAATGAAAGTAATAAGTATATTTATTATAGTTCTATCGATAATAACTGCATTATATGGGTAATAATGCATGTTATATTGATGATAATAAAAGTAATACGTATATTTATTATAGTTCTAGCGATTATAACTGCATTATATGGGTAATAATGCATGTTATATTGATAATAATAATAGTAATAAGTATATTTATTACAGTTCTAGCGATAATAACTGCATAATATGGGCAATAATGCATGTTATATTGATGATAATAAAAGTAATACGTATATTTATTATAGTTCTAGCGATAATAACTGCATAGTATGGGTAATAATGCATGTTATATTGATAATAATAAAAGTAATAAGTATATTTATTATAGTTCTGTCGATAATAACTGCATAATATGGGCAGTGATGCATGTTATATGGATGATAATGACAGTAGTGAGTATATTTATTACAGTTCTAGCGATAATAACTGCATTATTTCGGTAATAATGCATGTTATATTGATAATATCGGGAGTAATAAGTATAATTATTATAGTTCTAGCGATAATAATAGTAAAATATGGCTAATAGTGCATGTTATATTGATAATAATAAAAGTAATAAGTATATTTATTACAGTTCTATCGATAATAACTGCATAATATGGGTAATAATGCATGTTATATTGATGATAATGAAAGTAGTGAGTATATTTATTATAGTTCTAGCGATAATAACTGCATAATATGGGTAATAATGCATGTTATATTGATAATAATAAAAGTAATAAGTATATTTATTATAGCTCTATCGATAATAACTGCATAATATGGGTAGTAATGCATGTTATATTGATAATAATAATAGTAATAAGTATATTTATTATAGTTCTATCGATAATAACTGCATAATATGGGTAATAATGCATGTTATATTGATGATAATGAAAGTAGTGAGTATATTTATTATAGTTCTAGCGATAATAACTGCATAATATGGGTAATAATGCATGTTATATTGATAATAATAAAAGTAATAAGTATATTTATTATAGTTCTATCGATAATAACTGCATTATATGCGTAATAATGCATGTTACATTGATAATATCGGGAGTAATAAGTATAATTATTATAGTTCTAGCGATAATAATATTACAATATGGCTAATAGTGCATGTTATATTGATAATAATAAAAGTAATAAGTTTATTTATTATACTTCTGTCGATAATAACTGCATTATATGGGTAATAATGCATGTTATATTGATAATAATATAAGTAATATGTATAATTATTACAGTTCTAGCGACAATAACTCCATTATATGGGTAATAATGCATGTTATATTGATAATAATATAAGTAATAAGTATAATTATTACAGTTCTAGCGATAATAACTGCATCATATGGGTAATAATGCATGTTATATTGATGATAATGAAAGTTGTAGGTATATTTATTACAGTTCTAGCGATAATAACTGCATAATATGGGTAATAATGCATGTTATGTTGATAATAATAATAGTAATAAGTATATTTATTATAGTACTATCGATAATAACTGCACAATATGGGTAATAATGCACTTTATACTGATGATAATGACAGTTGTAAGTATATTTATTACAGTTCTAGCGATAATAACTGCATAATATGGGTAATAATGCATGTCATACTGATAATAATAATAGTAATAAGTATATTTATTATAGTACTATCGATAATAACTGCACAATATGGGTAATAATGAATGTTATATTGATGATAATGAAAGTTGTAAGTATATTTATTACAGTTCTAGCGATAATAACTGCATAATATGGGCAATAATGCATGTTATATTGATGATAATAAAAGTAATACGTATATTTATTATAGTTCTAGCGATAATAACTGCATAGTATGGGTAATAATGCATGTTATATTGATAATAATAAAAGTAATAAGTATATTTATTATAGTTCTGTCGATAATAACTGCATAATATGGGCAGTGATGCATGTTATATGGATGATAATGACAGTAGTGAGTATATTTATTACAGTTCTAGCGATAATAACTGCATTATTTCGGTAATAATGCATGTTATATTGATAATATCGGGAGTAATAAGTATAATTATTATAGTTATAGCGATAATAATAGTAAAATATGGCTAATAGTGCATGTTATATTGATAATAATAAAAGTAATAAGTACATTTATTACAGTTGTATCGGTAATAACTGCATAATATGGGTAATAATGCATGTTATATTGATAACAATAAAAGTAATAAGTATATTTATTATAGTTCTATCGATAATAACTGCATTATATGCGTAATAATGCATGTTACATTGATAATATCGGGAGTAATAAGTATAATTATTATAGTTCTAGCGATAATAATATTACAATATGGCTAATAGTGCATGTTATATTGATAATAATAAAAGTAATAAGTTTATTTATTATACTTCTGTCGATAATAACTGCATTATATGGGTAATAATGCATGTTATATTGATAATAATATAAGTAATATGTATAATTATTACAGTTCTAGCGACAATAACTCCATTATATGGGTAATAATGCATGTTACAATGATGATAATAAAAGTAATACGTATATTTATTATAGTTCTAGCGATAATAACTGCATAATATGGGTAATAATGCATGTTATATTGATAATAATATAAGTAATAAGTTTAAATATTACAGTTCTATGGATAATAACTGCATAATATGGGTAATAATGCATGTTATATTGATAATAATAAAAGTAATAAGTATATTTATTATAGTTCTATCGATAATAACTGCATAATATGGGCAATAATGCATGTTATATTGATGATAATAAAAGTAATACGTATATTTATTATAGTTCTAGCGATTATAACTGCATTATATGGGTAATAATGCACGTTATATTGATAATATTGGGAGTAATAAGTATAATTATTATAGTTCTAGCCATAATGATAGTAAAACATGGCTAATAGTGCATGTTATATTGATAATAATATAAGTAATAAGTATAATTATTACAGTTATAGCGATAATAACGCATAATATGGGTAACAATGCATGTTATATTGATAATAATAAAAGTAATAAGTATATTTATTATACTTCTAGCGACAATAACTCCATTATATGGGTAATAATGCATGTTATATTGATAATAATATAAGTAATACGTATAATTATTACAGTTCTAGCGATAATAACTGCATAATATGGGTAATAATGCATGTTATATTGATGATAATAAAAGTAATACGTATATTTATTATAGTTCTAGCGATTATAACTGCATTATATGGGTAATAATGCATGTTATATTGATGATAATAATAGTAATAAGTATATTTATTACAGTTCTATCGATAATAACTGCATAATATGGGTAATAATGCATGTTATATTGATTCTAATGAAAGTAATAAGTATATTTATTATAGTTCTATCGATAATAACTGCATTATATGGGTAATAATGCATGTTATATTGATGATAATAAAAGTAATACGTATATTTATTATAGTTCTAGCGATAATAACTGCATAGTATGGGTAATAATGCATGTTATATTGATAATAATAAAAGTAATAAGTATATTTATTATAGTTCTGTCGATAATAACTGCATAATATGGGCAGTGATGCATGTTATATGGATGATAATGACAGTAGTGAGTATATTTATTACAGTTCTAGCGATAATAACTGCATTATTTCGGTAATAATGCATGTTATATTGATAATATCGGGAGTAATAAGTATAATTATTATAGTTCTAGCGATAATAATAGTAAAATATGGCTAATAGTGCATGTTATATTGATAATAATAAAAGTAATAAGTATATTTATTACAGTTCTATCGATAATAACTGCATAATATGGGTAATAATGCATGTTATATTGATGATAATGAAAGTAGTGAGTATATTTATTATAGTTCTAACGATAATAACTGCATAATACGGGTAATAATGCATGTTATATTGATAATAATAAAAGTAATAAGTATATTTATTATAGTTCTATCGATAATAACTGCATAATATGGCTAGTAATGCATGTTATATTGATAATAATAATAGTAATAAGTATATTTATTATAGTTCTATCGATAATAACTGCATAATATGGGTAATAATGCATGTTATATTGATGATAATGAAAGTAGTGAGTATATTTATTATAGTTCTAGCGATAATAACTGCATAATATGGGTAATAATGCGTGTTATATTGATAATAATAAAAGTAATAAGTATATTTATTATAGTTCTATCGATAATAACTGCATTATATGCGTAATAATGCATGTTACATTGATAATATCGGGAGTAATAAGTATAATTATTATAGTTCTAGCGATAATAATATTACAATATGGCTAATAGTGCATGTTATATTGATAATAATAAAAGTAATAAGTTTATTTATTATACTTCTGTCGATAATAACTGCATTATATGGGTAATAATGCATGTTATATTGATAATAATATAAGTAATATGTATAATTATTACAGTTCTAGCGACAATAACTCCATTATATGGGTAATAATGCATGTTATATTGATATTAATATAAGTAATAAGTATAATTATTACAGTTCTAGCGATAATAACTGCATAATATGGGTAATAATGCATGTTATATTGATGATAAAGAAAGTTGTAGGTATATTTATTACAGTTCTAGCGATAATAACTGCATAATATGGGTAATAATGCATGTTATGTTGATAATAATAATAGTAATAAGTATATTTATTATAGTACTATCGATAATAACTGCACAATATGGGTAATAATGCACTTTATATTGATGATAATGACAGTTGTAAGTATATTTATTACAGTTCTAGCGATAATAACTGCATAATATGGGTAATAATGCATGTTATATTGATGATAATGAAAGTTGTAGGTATATTTATTACAGTTCTAGCGATAATAACTGCATAATATGGGTAATAATGCATGTTATATTGATAATAATAATAGTAATAAGTATATTTATTATAGTACTATCGATAATAACTGCACAATATGGGCAATAATGAATGTTATATTGATGATACTGAAAGTTGTAAGTATATTTATTACAGTTCTAGCGATAATAACTGCATAATATGGGCAATAATGCATGTTATATTGATGACAATAAAAGTAATACGTATATTTATTATAGTTCTAGCGATAATAACTGCATAGTATGGGTAATAATGCATGTTATATTGATAATAATAAAAGTAATAAGTATATTTATTATAGTTCTGTCGATAATAACTGCATAATATGGGCAGTGATGCATGTTATATGGATGATAATGACAGTAGTGAGTATATTTATTACAGTTCTAGCGATAATAACTGCATTATTTCGGTAATAATGCATGTTATATTGATAATATCGGGAGTAATAAGTATAATTATTATAGTTATAGCGATAATAATAGTAAAATATGGCTAATAGTGCATGTTATATTGATAATAATAAAAGTAATAAGTATATTTATTACAGTTGTATCGGTAATAACTGCATAATATGGGTAATAATGCATGTTATATTGATGATAATGAAAGTAGTGAGTATATTTATTATAGTTCTAGCGATAATAACTGCATAATATGGGTAATAATGCATGTTATATTGATGATAATGAAAGTTGTAGGTATATTTATTACAGTTCTAGCGACAATAACTGCATAATATGGGTAATAATGCATGTTATATTGATAATAATATAAGTAATAAGTATAATTATTACAGTTCTAGCGATAATAACTGCATAATATGGGTAATAATGCATGTTATATTGATGATAATGAAAGTTGTAGGTATATTTATTACAGTTCTAGCGATAATAACTGCATAATATGGGTAATAATGCATGTTATGTTGATAATAATAATAGTAATAAGTATATTTATTATAGTACTATCGATAATAACTGCACAATATGGGTAATAATGCACTTTATATTGATGATAATGACAGTTGTAAGTATATTTATTACAGTTCTAGCGATAATAACTGCATATTATGGGTAATAATGCATGTTATATTGATAATAATAATAGTAATAAGTATATTTATTATAGTTCTATCGATAATAACTGCATAATATTAGTAATAATGCATGTTATATTGATGTTAATGAAAGTTGTAAGTATATTTATTACAGTTCTAGCGATAATAACTGCATTACATGCGTAATAATGCATGTTATATTCATAATATCGGGAGTAATAAGTATAATTATTATAGTTCTAGCGATAATAATAGTACAATATGGCTAATAGTGCATGTTATATTGATAATAATAAAAGTAATAAGTATATTTATTATACTTCTGTCGATAATAACTGCATTATATGGGTAATAGTGCATGCTATATTGATAATAATATAAGTAATAAGTATAATTATTACAGTTCAGCGACAATAACTGCATAATATGGGTAATAATGCATGTTACAATGATGATAATAAAAGTAATACGTATATTTATTATAGTTCTAGCGATAATAACTGCATAATATGGGTAATAATGCATGTTATATTGATAATAATATAAGTAATAAGTTTAAATATTACAGTTCTATCGATAATAACTGCATAATATGGGCAATAATGCATGTTATATTGATGATAATAAAAGTAATACGTATATTTATTATAGTTCTAGCGATTATAACTGCATTATATGGGTAATAATGCATGTTATATTGATAATAATAATAGTAATAAGTATATTTATTACAGTTCTATCGATAATAACTGCATAATATGGGTAATAATGCATGTTATATTGATGATAATGAAAGTAATAAGTATATTTATTATAGTTCTATCGATAATAACTGCATTATATGGGTAATAATGCATGTTATATTGATGATAATAAAAGTAATACGTATATTTATTATAGTTCTAGCGATTATAACTGCATTATATGGGTAATAATGCATGTTATATTGATAATAATAATAGTAATAAGTATATTTATTACAGTTCTATCGATAATAACTGCATAATATGGGTAATAATGCATGTTATATTGATGATAATGAAAGTAATAAGTATATTTATTATAGTTCTGTCGATAATAACTGCATAATATGGGCAGTGATGCATGTTATATGGATGATAATGACAGTAGTGAGTATATTTATTACAGTTCTAGCGATAATAACTGCATTATTTCGGTAATAATGCATGTTATATTGATAATATCGGGAGTAATAAGTATAATTATTATAGTTCTAGCGATAATAATAGTAAAATATGGCTAATAGTGCATGTTATATTGATAATAATAAAAGTAATAAGTATATTTATTACAGTTCTATCGATAATAACTGCATAATATGGGTAATAATGCATGTTATATTGATGATAATGAAAGTAGTGAGTATATTTATTATAGTTCTAGCGATAATAACTGCATAATATGGGTAATAATGCATGTTATATTGATAATAATAAAAGTAATAAGTATATTTATTATAGTTCTATCGATAATAACTGCATAATATGGGTAGTAATGCATGTTATATTGATAATAATAATAGTAATAAGTATATTTATTATAGTTCTATCGATAATAACTGCATAATATGGGTAATAATGCATGTTATATTGATGATAATGAAAGTAGTGAGTATATTTATTATAGTTCTATCGATAATAACTGCATAATATGGGTAATAATGCATGTTATATTGATGATAATGAAAGTAGTGAGTATATTTATTATAGTTCTAGCGATAATAACTGCATAATATGGGTAATAATGCATGTTATATTGATAATAATAAAAGTAATAAGTATATTTATTATAGTTCTATCGATAATAACTGCATTATATGCGTAATAATGCATGTTACATTGATAATATCGGGAGTAATAAGTATAATTATTATAGTTCTAGCGATAATAATATTACAATATGGCTAATAGTGCATGTTATATTGATAATAATAAAAGTAATAAGTTTATTTATTATACTTCTGTCGATAATAACTGCATTATATGGGTAATAATGCATGTTATATTGATAATAATATAAGTAATATGTATAATTATTACAGTTCTAGCGACAATAACTCCATTATATGGGTAATAATGCATGTTATATTGATAATAATATAAGTAATAAATATAATTATTACAGTTCTAGCGATAATAACTGCATAATATGGGTAATAATGCATGTTATATTGATGATAATGAAAGTTGTAGGTATATTTATTACAGTTCTAGCGATAATAACTGCATAATATGGGTAATAATGCATGTTATGTTGATAATAATAATAGTAATAAGTATATTTATTATAGTACTATCGATAATAACTGCACAATATGGGTAATAATGAATGTTATATTGATGATAATGAAAGTTGTAAGTATATTTATTACAGTTCTAGCGATAATAACTGCATAATATGGGCAATAATGCATGTTATATTGATGATAATAAAAGTAATACGTATATTTATTATAGTTCTAGCGATAATAACTGCATAGTATGGGTAATAATGCATGTTATATTGATAATAATAAAAGTAATAAGTATATTTATTATAGTTCTGTCGATAATAACTGCATAATATGGGCAGTGATGCATGTTATATGGATGATAATGACAGTAGTGAGTATATTTATTACAGTTCTAGCGATAATAACTGCATTATTTCGGTAATAATGCATGTTATATTGATAATATCGGGAGTAATAAGTATAATTATTATAGTTATAGCGATAATAATAGTAAAATATGGCTAATAGTGCATATTATATTGATAATAATAAAAGTAATAAGTATATTTATTACAGTTGTATCGGTAATAACTGCATAATATGGGTAATAATGCATGTTATATTGATGATAATGAAAGTAGTGAGTATATTTATTATAGTTCTAGCGATAATAACTGCATAATATGGGTAATAATGCATGTTATATTGATAATAATATAAGTAATAAGTATAATTATTACAGTTCTAGCGATAATAACTGCATAATATGGGTAATAATGCATGTTATATTGATGATAATGAAAGTTGTAGGTATATTTATTACAGTTCTAGCGATAATAACTGCATAATATGGGTAATAATGCATGTTATGTTGATAATAATAATAGTAATAAGTATATTTATTATAGTACTATCGATAATAACTGCACAATATGGGTAATAATGCACTTTATATTGATGATAATGACAGTTGTAAGTATATTTATTACAGTTCTAGCGATAATAACTGCATATTATGGGTAATAATGCATGTTATATTGATAATAATAATAGTAATAAGTATATTTATTATAGTTCTATCGATAATAACTGCATAATATTAGTAATAATGCATGTTATATTGATGTTAATGAAAGTTGTAAGTATATTTATTACAGTTCTAGCGATAATAACTGCATTACATGCGTAATAATGCATGTTATATTCATAATATCGGGAGTAATAAGTATAATTATTATAGTTCTAGCGATAATAATAGTACAATATGGCTAATAGTGCATGTTATATTGATAATAATAAAAGTAATAAGTATATTTATTATACTTCTGTCGATAATAACTGCATTATATGGGTAATAGTGCATGCTATATTGATAATAATATAAGTAATAAGTATAATTATTACAGTTCAGCGACAATAACTGCATAATATGGGTAATAATGCATGTTACAATGATGATAATAAAAGTAATACGTATATTTATTATAGTTCTAGCGATAATAACTGCATAATATGGGTAATAATGCATGTTATATTGATAATAATATAAGTAATAAGTTTAAATATTACAGTTCTATCGATAATAACTGCATAATATGGGCAATAATGCATGTTATATTGATGATAATAAAAGTAATACGTATATTTATTATAGTTCTAGCGATTATAACTGCATTATATGGGTAATAATGCATGTTATATTGATAATAATAATAGTAATAAGTATATTTATTACAGTTCTATCGATAATAACTGCATAATATGGGTAATAATGCATGTTATATTGATGATAATGAAAGTAATAAGTATATTTATTATAGTTCTATCGATAATAACTGCATTATATGGGTAATAATGCATGTTATATTGATGATAATAAAAGTAATACGTATATTTATTATAGTTCTAGCGATTATAACTGCATTATATGGGTAATAATGCATGTTATATTGATAATAATAATAGTAATAAGTATATTTATTACAGTTCTAGCGATAATAACTGCATAATATGGGCAATAATGCATGTTATATTGATGATAATAAACGTAATACGTATATTTATTATAGTTCTAGCGATAATAACTGCATAGTATGGGTAATAATGCATGTTATATTGATAATAATAAAAGTAATAAGTATATTTATTATAGTTCTGTCGATAATAACTGCATAATATGGGCAGTGATGCATGTTATATGGATGATAATGACAGTAGTGAGTATATTTATTACAGTTCTAGCGATAATAACTGCATTATTTCGGTAATAATGCATGTTATATTGATAATATCGGGAGTAATAAGTATAATTATTATAGTTCTAGCGATAATAATAGTAAAATATGGCTAATAGTGCATGTTATATTGATAATAATAAAAGTAATAAGTATATTTATTACAGTTCTATCGATAATAACTGCATAATATGGGTAATAATGCATGTTATATTGATGATAATGAAAGTAGTGAGTATATTTATTATAGTTCTAGCGATAATAACTGCATAATATGGGTAATAATGCATGTTATATTGATAATAATAAAAGTAATAAGTATATTTATTATAGTTCTATCGATAATAACTGCATAATATGGGTAATAATGCATGTTATATTGATGATAATGAAAGTAGTGAGTATATTTATTATAGTTCTAGCGATAATAACTGCATAATATGGGTAATAATGCATGTTATATTGATAATAATAAAAGTAATAAGTATATTTATTATAGTTCTATCGATAATAACTGCATTATATGCGTAATAATGCATGTTACATTGATAATATCGGGAGTAATAAGTATAATTATTATAGTTCTAGCGATAATAATATTACAATATGGCTAATAGTGCATGTTATATTGATAATAATAAAAGTAATAAGTTTATTTATTATACTTCTGTCGATAATAACTGCATTATATGGGTAATAATGCATGTTATATTGATAATAATATAAGTAATATGTATAATTATTACAGTTCTAGCGACAATAACTCCATTATATGGGTAATAATGCATGTTATATTGATAATAATATAAGTAATAAATATAATTATTACAGTTCTAGCGATAATAACTGCATAATATGGGTAATAATGCATGTTATATTGATGATAATGAAAGTTGTAGGTATATTTATTACAGTTCTAGCGATAATAACTGCATAATATGGGTAATAATGCATGTTATGTTGATAATAATAATAGTAATAAGTATATTTATTATAGTACTATCGATAATAACTGCACAATATGGGTAATAATGAATGTTATATTGATGATAATGAAAGTTGTAAGTATATTTATTACAGTTCTAGCGATAATAACTGCATAATATGGGCAATAATGCATGTTATATTGATGATAATAAAAGTAATACGTATATTTATTATAGTTCTAGCGATAATAACTGCATAGTATGGGTAATAATGCATGTTATATTGATAATAATAAAAGTAATAAGTATATTTATTATAGTTCTGTCGATAATAACTGCATAATATGGGCAGTGATGCATGTTATATGGATGATAATGACAGTAGTGAGTATATTTATTACAGTTCTAGCGATAATAACTGCATTATTTCGGTAATAATGCATGTTATATTGATAATATCGGGAGTAATAAGTATAATTATTATAGTTATAGCGATAATAATAGTAAAATATGGCTAATAGTGCATATTATATTGATAATAATAAAAGTAATAAGTATATTTATTACAGTTGTATCGGTAATAACTGCATAATATGGGTAATAATGCATGTTATATTGATGATAATGAAAGTAGTGAGTATATTTATTATAGTTCTAGCGATAATAACTGCATAATATGGGTAATAATGCATGTTATATTGATGATAATGAAAGTTGTAGGTATATTTATTACAGTTCTAGCGATAATAACTGCATAATATGGGTAATAATGCATGTTATATTGATAATAATATAAGTAATAAGTATAATTATTACAGTTCTAGCGATAATAACTGCATAATATGGGTAATAATGCATGTTATATTGATGATAATGAAAGTTGTAGGTATATTTATTACAGTTCTAGCGATAATAACTGCATAATATGGGTAATAATGCATGTTATGTTGATAATAATAATAGTAATAAGTATATTTATTATAGTACTATCGATAATAACTGCACAATATGGGTAATAATGCACTTTATATTGATGATAATGACAGTTGTAAGTATATTTATTACAGTTCTAGCGATAATAACTGCATATTATGGGTAATAATGCATGTTATATTGATAATAATAATAGTAATAAGTATATTTATTATAGTTCTATCGATAATAACTGCATAATATTAGTAATAATGCATGTTATATTGATGATAATGAAAGTTGTAAGTATATTTATTACAGTTCTAGCGATAATAACTGCATTACATGCGTAATAATGCATGTTATATTCATAATATCGGGAGTAATAAGTATAATTATTATAGTTCTAGCGATAATAATAGTACAATATGGCTAATAGTGCATGTTATATTGATAATAATAAAAGTAATAAGTATATTTATTATACTTCTGTCGATAATAACTGCATTATATGGGTAATAGTGCATGCTATATTGATAATAATATAAGTAATAAGTATAATTATTACAGTTCAGCGACAATAACTGCATAATATGGGTAATAATGCATGTTACAATGATGATAATAAAAGTAATACGTATATTTATTATAGTTCTAGCGATAATAACTGCATAATATGGGTAATAATGCATGTTATATTGATAATAATATAAGTAATAAGTTTAAATATTACAGTTCTATCGATAATAACTGCATAATATGGGCAATAATGCATGTTATATTGATGATAATAAAAGTAATACGTATATTTATTATAGTTCTAGCGATTATAACTGCATTATATGGGTAATAATGCATGTTATATTGATAATAATAATAGTAATAAGTATATTTATTACAGTTCTATCGATAATAACTGCATAATATGGGTAATAATGCATGTTATATTGATGATAATGAAAGTAATAAGTATATTTATTATAGTTCTATCGATAATAACTGCATTATATGGGTAATAATGCATGTTATATTGATGATAATAAAAGTAATACGTATATTTATTATAGTTCTAGCGATTATAACTGCATTATATGGGTAATAATGCATGTTATATTGATAATAATAATAGTAATAAGTATATTTATTACAGTTCTAGCGATAATAACTGCATAATATGGGCAATAATGCATGTTATATTGATGATAATAAACGTAATACGTATATTTATTATAGTTCTAGCGATAATAACTGCATAGTATGGGTAATAATGCATGTTATATTGATAATAATAAAAGTAATAAGTATATTTATTATAGTTCTGTCGATAATAACTGCATAATATGGGCAGTGATGCATGTTATATGGATGATAATGACAGTAGTGAGTATATTTATTACAGTTCTAGCGATAATAACTGCATTATTTCGGTAATAATGCATGTTATATTGATAATATCGGGAGTAATAAGTATAATTATTATAGTTCTAGCGATAATAATAGTAAAATATGGCTAATAGTGCATGTTATATTGATAATAATAAAAGTAATAAGTATATTTATTACAGTTCTATCGATAATAACTGCATAATATGGGTAATAATGCATGTTATATTGATGATAATGAAAGTAGTGAGTATATTTATTATAGTTCTAGCGATAATAACTGCATAATATGGGTAATAATGCATGTTATATTGATAATAATAAAAGTAATAAGTATATTTATTATAGTTCTATCGATAATAACTGCATAATATGGGTAATAATGCATGTTATATTGATGATAATGAAAGTAGTGAGTATATTTATTATAGTTCTAGCGATAATAACTGCATAATATGGGTAATAATGCATGTTATATTGATAATAATAAAAGTAATAAGTATATTTATTATAGTTCTATCGATAATAACTGCATTATATGCGTAATAATGCATGTTACATTGATAATATCGGGAGTAATAAGTATAATTATTATAGTTCTAGCGATAATAATATTACAATATGGCTAATAGTGCATGTTATATTGATAATAATAAAAGTAATAAGTTTATTTATTATACTTCTGTCGATAATAACTGCATTATATGGGTAATAATGCATGTTATATTGATAATAATATAAGTAATATGTATAATTATTACAGTTCTAGCGACAATAACTCCATTATATGGGTAATAATGCATGTTATATTGATAATAATATAAGTAATAAATATAATTATTACAGTTCTAGCGATAATAACTGCATAATATGGGTAATAATGCATGTTATATTGATGATAATGAAAGTTGTAGGTATATTTATTACAGTTCTAGCGATAATAACTGCATAATATGGGTAATAATGCATGTTATGTTGATAATAATAATAGTAATAAGTATATTTATTATAGTACTATCGATAATAACTGCACAATATGGGTAATAATGAATGTTATATTGATGATAATGAAAGTTGTAAGTATATTTATTACAGTTCTAGCGATAATAACTGCATAATATGGGCAATAATGCATGTTATATTGATGATAATAAAAGTAATACGTATATTTATTATAGTTCTAGCGATAATAACTGCATAGTATGGGTAATAATGCATGTTATATTGATAATAATAAAAGTAATAAGTATATTTATTATAGTTCTGTCGATAATAACTGCATAATATGGGCAGTGATGCATGTTATATGGATGATAATGACAGTAGTGAGTATATTTATTACAGTTCTAGCGATAATAACTGCATTATTTCGGTAATAATGCATGTTATATTGATAATATCGGGAGTAATAAGTATAATTATTATAGTTATAGCGATAATAATAGTAAAATATGGCTAATAGTGCATGTTATATTGATAATAATAAAAGTAATAAGTATATTTATTACAGTTGTATCGGTAATAACTGCATAATATGGGTAATAATGCATGTTATATTGATGATAATGAAAGTAGTGAGTATATTTATTATAGTTCTAGGGATAATAACTGCATAATATGGGTAATAATGCATGTTATATTGATAACAATAAAAGTAATAAGTATATTTATTATAGTTCTATCGATAATAACTGCATTATATGCGTAATAATGCATGTTACATTGATAATATCGGGAGTAATAAGTATAATTATTATAGTTCTAGCGATAATAATAGTAAAATATGGCTAATAATGCATGTTATATTGATAATAATAAAAGTAATAAATATATTTATTATAATCCTATCGATAATAACTGCATAATATGGGTAATAATGCATGTTATATTGATGATAATAAAAGTATTAAGTATATTTATTATAGTTCTAGCGATTATAACTGCATAATATGCGTAATAATGCATGTTATATTGATAATAATATAAGTAATAAGTATAATTATTAAAGTTCTAGCGATAATAACCCCATTATATGGGTAATAATGCATGTCATATTGATAATATCGGGAGTAATAAGTATAATTATTACAGTTCCAGCGATGAGAACTGCATTATATGGGTAATAATGCATGTTATATTGATAATATCGGGAGTAATAAGTATAATTATTATAGTTATAGCGATAATAATAGTAAAATGTGGCTAATAGTGCATGTTATATTGATAATAATAAAAGCAATAAGTATATTTATTATACTTCTGTCGATAATAACTGCATTATATGGGTGATAATGCATGTTATATTGATAATAGTGTAAGTAATAAGTATAATTATTACTGTTCCAGCGATAATAACTGCATTGTATGCGTAATAATGCATGTTATATTGATAATATCGGGAGTAATAAGTATAATTATTATAGTTCTAACGATAATAATAGTAAAATATGGCTAATAGTGCATGTCATATTGATAATAATAAAAGTAATAAGTATATTTGTTACAGTTCTATCGATAATAACTGCATAATATGGGTAATAATGCACGTTATATTCATGATAATAAAAGTAATACGTATATTTATTATAGTTCTACCGATAATAACTGCATTATATGGGTAATAATGCATGTTATATTGATAATAATATATGTAATAAGTATAACTATTACAGTTCTAGCGATAATAACTCCATTATATAGGTAATAATGCATGTTATATTGATGATAATAAAAGTACTAAGTATATTTATTATAGTTCTAGCGATTATAACTGCATAATATGCGTAATAATGCATGTTATATTGATAATAATATAAGTAATAAGTATAATTATTAAAGTTCTAGCGATAATAACCCCATTATATGGGTAATAATGCATGTCATATTGATAATATCGGGAGTAATAAGTATAATTATTACAGTTCCAGCGATGAGAACTGCATTATATGGGTAATAATGGATGTTATATTGATAATAATAAAAGCAATAAGTATATTTATTATAGTTCTATCGGTAATAACTGCATAATATGCGTAATAATGCATGTTATATTGATAATAATATAAGTAATAAGTATAATTATTACAATTCTAGCGATAGTAACTGCATTATATGGGTAATAATGCATGTTATATTGATAATATCGGGAGTAATAAGTATAATTATTATTGTTCTAGCGATAATAATAGTGAAATATGGCTAATAGTGCATGTTATATTGATAATAATAAAAGTAATAAGTATATTTCTTATACTTCTGTCGATAATAACTGCATTATATGGGTAATAAGGCTTGTTATAATGATAATAATATAAGTAATAAGTATAATTATTACAGTTCTAGCGACAATAACTCCATTATATGGGTAATAATGCATGTTATATTGATATTAATATAAGTAATAAGTATAATTATTACAGTTCTAGCGATAATAACTGCATAATATGGGTAATAATGCATGTTATATTGATGATAATGAAAGTTGTAGGTATATTTATTACAGTTCTAGCGATAATAACTGCATAATATGGGTAATAATGCATGTTATGTTGATAATAATAATAGTAATAAGTATATTTATTATAGTACTATCGATAATAACTGCACAATATGGGTAATAATGCACTTTATATTGATGATAATGACAGTTGTAAGTATATTTATTACAGTTCTAGCGATAATAACTGCATAATATGGGTAATAATGCATGTTATATTGATGATAATGAAAGTTGTAGGTATATTTATTACAGTTCTAGCGATAATAACTGCATAATATGGGTAATAATGCATGTTATATTGATAATAATAATAGTAATAAGTATATTTATTATAGTACTATCGATAATAACTGCACAATATGGGTAATAATGCATGTTATATTGATGATAATGAAAGTTGTAAGTATATTTATTACAGTTCTAGCGATAATAACTGCATAATATGGGTAATAATGCATGTTATACTGATAATAATAATAGTAATAAGTATATTTATTATAGTACTATCGATAATAACTGCACAATATGGGCAATAATGAATGTTATATTGATGATAATGAAAGTTGTAAGTATATTTATTACAGTTCTAGCGATAATAACTGCATAATATGGGCAATAATGCATGTTATATTGATGATAATAAAAGTAATACGTATGTTTATTATAGTTCTAGCGATAATAACTGCATAGTATGGGTAATAATGCATGTTATATTGATAATAATAAAAGTAATAAGTATATTTATTATAGTTCTGTCGATAATAACTGCATAATATGGGCAGTGATGCATGTTATATGGATGATAATGACAGTAGTGAGTATATTTATTACAGTTCTAGCGATAATAACTGCATTATTTCGGTAATAATGCATGTTATATTGATAATATCGGGAGTAATAAGTATAATTATTATAGTTATAGCGATAATAATAGTAAAATATGGCTAATAGTGCATGTTATATTGATAATAATAAAAGTAATAAGTATATTTATTACAGTTGTATCGGTAATAACTGCATAATATGGGTAATAATGCATGTTATATTGATGATAATGAAAGTAGTGAGTATATTTATTATAGTTCTAGCGATAATAACTGCATAATATGGGTAATAATGCATGTTATATTGATGATAATGAAAGTTGTAGGTATATTTATTACAGTTCTAGCGATAATAACTGCATAATATGGGTAATAATGCATGTTATATTGATAATAATATAAGTAATAAGTATAATTATTAAAGTTCTAGCGATAATAACCCCATTATATGGGTAATAATGCATGTCATATTGATAATATCGGGAGTAATAAGTATAATTATTACAGTTCCAGCGATGAGAACTGCATTATATGGGTAATAGTGCATGTTATATTGATAATAATATAAGTAATAAGTATAATTATTACAGTTCTAGCGATAATAACTGCATAATATGGGTAATAATGCATGTTATATTGATGATAATGAAAGTTGTAGGTATATTTATTACAGTTCTAGCGATAATAACTGCATAATATGGGTAATAATGCATGTTATGTTGATAATAATAATAGTAATAAGTATATTTATTATAGTACTATCGATAATAACTGCACAATATGGGTAATAATGCACTTTATATTGATGATAATGACAGTTGTAAGTATATTTATTACAGTTCTAGCGATAATAACTGCATTATTTCGGTAATAATGCATGTTATATTGATAATATCGGGAGTAATAAGTATAATTATTATAGTTATAGCGATAATAATAGTAAAATATGGCTAATAGTGCATGTTATATTGATAATAATAAAAGTAATAAGTATATTTATTACAGTTGTATCGGTAATAACTGCATAATATGGGTAATAATGCATGTTATATTGATAATAATATAAGTAATAAGTATAATTATTACAGTTCTAGCGATAATAACTGCATAATATGGGTAATAATGCATGTTATATTGATGATAATGAAAGTTGTAGGTATATTTATTACAGTTCTAGCGATAATAACTGCATAATATGGGTAATAATGCATGTTATGTTGATAATAATAATAGTAATAAGTATATTTATTATAGTACTATCGATAATAACTGCACAATATGGGTAATAATGCACTTTATATTGATGATAATGACAGTTGTAAGTATATTTATTACAGTTCTAGCGATAATAACTGCATATTATGGGTAATAATGCATGTTATATTGATAATAATAATAGTAATAAGTATATTTATTATAGTTCTATCGATAATAACTGCATAATATTAGTAATAATGCATGTTATATTGATGTTAATGAAAGTTGTAAGTATATTTATTACAGTTCTAGCGATAATAACTGCATTACATGCGTAATAATGCATGTTATATTCATAATATCGGGAGTAATAAGTATAATTATTATAGTTCTAGCGATAATAATAGTACAATATGGCTAATAGTGCATGTTATATTGATAATAATAAAAGTAATAAGTATATTTATTATACTTCTGTCGATAATAACTGCATTATATGGGTAATAATGCATGCTATATTGATAATATCGGGAGTAATAAGTATAATTATTATAGTTCTAGCCATAATGATAGTAAAACATGGCTAATAGTGCATGTTATATTGATAATAATATAAGTAATAAGTATAATTATTACAGTTCTAGCGATAATAACTGCATAATATGGGTAATAATGCATGTTATATTGATGATGATAGAAGTAATACGAATATTTATTATAGTTCTAGCGATTATAACTGCATTATATGGGTAATAATGCATGTTATATTGATAATAATAATAGTAATAAGTATATTTATTACAGTTCTATCGATAATAACTGCATAATATGGGTAATAATGCATGTTATATTGATGATAATGAAAGTAATAAGTATACTTATTATAGTTCTATCGATAATAACTGCATTATATGGGTAATTTTGCATGTTATATTGATGATAATAAAAGTAATACGTATATTTATTATAGTTCTAGCGATTATAACTGCATTATATGGGTAATAATGCATGCTATATTGATAATAATAATAGTAATAAGTATATTTATTACAGTTCTAGCGATAATAACTGCATAATATGGGCAATAATGCATGTTATATTGATGATAATAAACGTAATACGTATATTTATTATAGTTCTAGCGATAATAACTGCATAGTATGGGTAATAATGCATGTTATATTGATAATAATAAAAGTAATAAGTATATTTATTATAGTTCTGTCGATAATAACTGCATAATATGGGCAGTGATGCATGTTATATGGATGATAATGACAGTAGTGAGTATATTTATTACAGTTCTAGCGATAATAACTGCATTATTTCGGTAATAATGCATGTTATATTGATAATATCGGGAGTAATAAGTATAATTATTATAGTTCTAGCGATAATAATAGTAAAATATGGCTAATAGTGCATGTTATATTGATAATAATAAAAGTAATAAGTATATTTATTACAGTTCTATCGATAATAACTGCATAATATGGGTAATAATGCATGTTATATTGATGATAATGAAAGTAGTGAGTATATTTATTATAGTTCTAGCCATAATAACTGCATAATATGGGTAATAATGCATGTTATATTGATAATAATAAAAGTAATAAGTATATTTATTATAGTTCTATCGATAATAACTGCATAATATGGGTAGTAATGCATGCTATATTGATAATAATAATAGTAATAAGTATATTTATTATAGTTCTATCGATAATAACTGCATAATATGGGTAATAATGCATGTTATATTGATGATAATGAAAGTAGTGAGTATATTTATTATAGTTCTAGCGATAATAACTGCATAATATGGGTAATAATGCATGTTATATTGATAATAATAAAAGTAATAAGTATATTTATTATAGTTCTATCGATAATAACTGCATTATATGCGTAATAATGCATGTTACATTGATAATATCGGGAGTAATAAGTATAATTATTATAGTTCTAGCGATAATAATATTACAATATGGCTAATAGTGCATGTTATATTGATAATAATAAAAGTAATAAGTTTATTTATTATACTTCTGTCGATAATAACTGCATTATATGGGTAATAATGCATGTTATATTGATAATAATATAAGTAATATGTATAATTATTACAGTTCTAGCGACAATAACTCCATTATATGGGTAATAATGCATGTTATATTGATAATAATATAAGTAATAAGTATAATTATTACAGTTCTAGCGATAATAACTGCATAATATGGGTAATAATGCATGTTATATTGATGATAATGAAAGTTGCAGGTATATTTATTACAGTTCTAGCGATAATAACTGCATAATATGGGTAATAATGCATGTTATGTTGATAATAATAATAGTAATAAGTATATTTATTATAGTACTATCGATAATAACTGCACAATATGGGTAATAATGCACTTTATATTGATGATAATGACAGTTGTAAGTATATTTATTACAGTTCTAGCGATAATAACTGCATAATATGGGTAATAATGCATGTTATATTGATGATAATGAAAGTTGTAGGTATATTTATTACAGTTCTAGCGATAATAACTGCATAATATGGGTAATAATGCATGTTATATTGATAATAATAATAGTAATAAGTATATTTATTATAGTACTATCGATAATAACTGCACAATATGGGTAATAATGCATGTTATATTGATGATAATGAAAGTTGTAAGTATATTTATTACAGTTCTAGCGATAATAACTGCATAATATGGGTAATAATGCATGTTATACTGATAATAATAATAGTAATAAGTATATTTATTATAGTACTATCGATAATAACTGCACAATATGGGTAATAATGAATGTTATATTGATGATAATGAAAGTTGTAAGTATATTTATTACAGTTCTAGCGATAATAACTGCATAATATGGGCAATAATGCATGTTATATTGATGATAATAAAAGTAATACGTATATTTATTATAGTTCTATCGATAATAACTGCATTATATGCGTAATAATGCATGTTACATTGATAATATCGGGAGTAATAAGTATAATTATTATAGTTCTAGCGATAATAATAGTAAAATATGGCTAATAATGCATGTTATATTGATAATAATAAAAGTAATAAATATATTTATTATAATCCTATCGATAATTACTGCATAATATGGGTAATAATGCATGTTATATTGATGATAATAAAAGTACTAAGTATATTTATTATAGTTCTAGCGATTATAACTGCATAATATGCGTAATAATGCATGTTATATTGATAATAATATAAGTAATAAGTATAATTATTACAATTCTAGCGATAGTAACTGCATTATATGGGTAATAATGCATGTTATATTGATAATATCGGGAGTAATAAGTATAATTATTATTGTTCTAGCGATAATAATAGTGAAATATGGCTAATAGTGCATGTTATATTGATAATAATAAAAGTAATAAGTATATTTCTTATACTTCTGTCGATAATAACTGCATTATATGGGTAATAAGGCTTGTTATAATGATAATAATATAAGTAATAAGTATAATTATTACAGTTTTAGCGATAATAAGTATAATTATTACAGTTCTAGCCATAATAACTGCATAATATGGGTAATAATGCACGTTATATTCCTAATAATATAAGTAATAAGTATAATAGTTACAGTTCTAGCGATAATAACTGCATTATATGGGTAAGTATGCATGTTATATTGATAATATCGGGAGTAATAAGCATAATTATTATAGTTCTAGCGATAATACTAGTAAAATATGGCTACGAGTGCCTGTTATATTGATAATAATAAAAGTAATAAATATATTTATTATACTTCTGTCAATAATAACTGCATTATATGGGTAATAGTGCATGTTACATTGATAATAATAAAAGTAATAAGTATATTTATTATAGTTCTATCGATAATAACTGCATAATATGGGTAATAATGCATGTTATATTGACAATAATATAAGTAATAAGTATATTTATTATAGTTCTAGCGATTATAACTTCATAATATGCGTAACAATGCATGTTATATTGATAATAATAAAAGTAAAAAGTATATTTAATACAGTTCTATCGATAATAACTGCATAATATGGGTAGTAATGGATGTTATATTAAAAATATCGGGAGTAATAAGTATAATTATTACAGTTCTAGCGATAATACTAGTAAAATAAGGCTAAGAGTGCCTGTTATATTGATAATAATAAAAGTAATAAGTATATTTATTTTACTTCTGTCGATAATAACTGCATTATATGGGTAATAATGCATGTTATATTCATAATAATATAAGTAATAAGTATAATTATTACAGTTCTAGCGATAATAACACCATTATATGGGTAATAATGCATGTTACATTGATAATAATATAAGTAATAAGTACAATTATTACAGTTCTACCGATAATAACTGCATTATATGGGTAATAATGCATGTTATATTGATAATAATAAAAGTAATGAGTATATTTATTATAGTTCTATCGATAATAACTGCATAATATGGGTAATAATGCATGCTATATTGATGATAATTAAAGTAGTAAGTATATTTATTACAGTTCTATCGATAATAACTGCATAATATGGGTAATAATGCATGTTATATTGACAATAATAAAAGTAAAAAGTATACTTAATACAGTTCTATCGATAATAACTGCATAATATGGGTAGTAATGGATGTTATATTGATAATAATATAAGTAATGAGTATAATTATTACAGGTCTAGCGATAATAACTCCATTATATGGGTAATAATGCATGTTATATTGATAATAATATAAGTAATAAGTATAATTATTACAGTTCTAGCGATAATAACTGCATAATATGGGTAATAATGCACGCTATATTGCTGATAATATAAGTAATAAGTATAATTATTACAGTTCTAGCGATAATAACTCCATTATATGGATAATAATGCATGTCATATTGATAATATCGGGAGTAATAAGTATAATTATTATAGTTCTAGCGATAATAATTGTACAATATGGCTAATAGTGCATGTTATATTGATAATAATAAAAGTAATGAGTATATTTATTATAGTTCTATCGATAATAACTGCATAATATAGGTAATAATGCATGTTATATTGATGATAATGAAAGTAGTACGTATATGTATTACAGTTCTATCGATAATAACTGCATAATATGGGTAGTAATGCATGTTATATTGATAATAATAAAAGTAATAAGTATATTTATTATAGTTCTATCGATAATAACTGCATAATATGGGTAATAATGCATGTTATATTGATGATAATAAAAGTAATACGTATATTTATTATAGTTCTAGCTATAATAACTGCATAATATGGGTAATAATGCATGTTATATTGATAATAATATAAGTAATAAGTATAATTATTACAGTTCTAGCGATAATAACTCCATTATATGGGTAATAATGCATGTTATATTGATAATAATATAAGTAATGAGTATAATTAATACACTTCGAGCGATAATAACTCCATTATATGGGTAATAATGCATGTTATATTGATAATAATATAAGTAATAAGTATAATTATTACAGTTCTAGCGACAATAACTGCATAATATGGGTAATAATGCATGTTATATTGATAATAATATAAGTAATAAGTATAATTATTACAGTTCTAGCGATAATAACTGCATTATATGGGTAATAATGCATGTTATATTGATAATAATAAAAGTAATAAGTATAATTATTATAGTTCTAGCTATAATAATTGTACAATATGGCTAATAGTGCATGTTATATTGATAATAATAAAAGTAATAAGTATATTTATTACAGTTCTATCGATAATAACTGCATAATATGGGTAATAATGCATGTTATATTGATAATATCGGGAGTAATAAGTATAATTATTATTGTTCTAGCGATAATAATAGTGAAATATGGCTAATAGTGCATGTTATATTGATAATAATAAAAGTAATAAGTATATTTCTTATACTTCTGTCGATAATAACTGCATTATATGGGTAATAAGGCTTGTTATAATGATAATAATATAAGTAATAAGTATAATTATTACAGTTTTAGCGATAATAAGTATAATTATTACAGTTCTAGCCATAATAACTGCATAATATGGGTAATAATGCACGTTATATTCCTAATAATATAAGTAATAAGTATAATAGTTACAGTTCTAGCGATAATAACTGCATTATATGGGTAAGTATGCATGTTATATTGATAATATCGGGAGTAATAAGCATAATTATTATAGTTCTAGCGATAATACTAGTAAAATATGGCTACGAGTGCCTGTTATATTGATAATAATAAAAGTAATAAATATATTTATTATACTTCTGTCAATAATAACTGCATTATATGGGTAATAGTGCATGTTACATTGATAATAATAAAAGTAATAAGTATATTTATTATAGTTCTATCGATAATAACTGCATAATATGGGTAATAATGCATGTTATATTGACAATAATATAAGTAATAAGTATATTTATTATAGTTCTAGCGATTATAACTTCATAATATGCGTAACAATGCATGTTATATTGATAATAATAAAAGTAAAAAGTATATTTAATACAGTTCTATCGATAATAACTGCATAATATGGGTAGTAATGGATGTTATATTAAAAATATCGGGAGTAATAAGTATAATTATTACAGTTCTAGCGATAATACTAGTAAAATAAGGCTAAGAGTGCCTGTTATATTGATAATAATAAAAGTAATAAGTATATTTATTTTACTTCTGTCGATAATAACTGCATTATATGGGTAATAATGCATGTTATATTCATAATAATATAAGTAATAAGTATAATTATTACAGTTCTAGCGATAATAACACCATTATATGGGTAATAATGCATGTTACATTGATAATAATATAAGTAATAAGTACAATTATTACAGTTCTACCGATAATAACTGCATTATATGGGTAATAATGCATGTTATATTGATAATAATAAAAGTAATGAGTATATTTATTATAGTTCTATCGATAATAACTGCATAATATGGGTAATAATGCATGCTATATTGATGATAATTAAAGTAGTAAGTATATTTATTACAGTTCTATCGATAATAACTGCATAATATGGGTAATAATGCATGTTATATTGACAATAATAAAAGTAAAAAGTATACTTAATACAGTTCTATCGATAATAACTGCATAATATGGGTAGTAATGGATGTTATATTGATAATAATATAAGTAATGAGTATAATTATTACAGGTCTAGCGATAATAACTCCATTATATGGGTAATAATGCATGTTATATTGATAATAATATAAGTAATAAGTATAATTATTACAGTTCTAGCGATAATAACTGCATAATATGGGTAATAATGCACGCTATATTGCTGATAATATAAGTAATAAGTATAATTATTACAGTTCTAGCGATAATAACTCCATTATATGGATAATAATGCATGTCATATTGATAATATCGGGAGTAATAAGTATAATTATTATAGTTCTAGCGATAATAATTGTACAATATGGCTAATAGTGCATGTTATATTGATAATAATAAAAGTAATGAGTATATTTATTATAGTTCTATCGATAATAACTGCATAATATAGGTAATAATGCATGTTATATTGATGATAATGAAAGTAGTACGTATATGTATTACAGTTCTATCGATAATAACTGCATAATATGGGTAGTAATGCATGTTATATTGATAATAATAAAAGTAATAAGTATATTTATTATAGTTCTATCGATAATAACTGCATAATATGGGTAATAATGCATGTTATATTGATGATAATAAAAGTAATACGTATATTTATTATAGTTCTAGCTATAATAACTGCATAATATGGGTAATAATGCATGTTATATTGATAATAATATAAGTAATAAGTATAATTATTACAGTTCTAGCGATAATAACTCCATTATATGGGTAATAATGCATGTTATATTGATAATAATATAAGTAATGAGTATAATTAATACACTTCGAGCGATAATAACTCCATTATATGGGTAATAATGCATGTTATATTGATAATAATATAAGTAATAAGTATAATTATTACAGTTCTAGCGACAATAACTGCATAATATGGGTAATAATGCATGTTATATTGATAATAATATAAGTAATAAGTATAATTATTACAGTTCTAGCGATAATAACTGCATTATATGGGTAATAATGCATGTTATATTGATAATAATAAAAGTAATAAGTATAATTATTATAGTTCTAGCTATAATAATTGTACAATATGGCTAATAGTGCATGTTATATTGATAATAATAAAAGTAATAAGTATATTTATTACAGTTCTATCGATAATAACTGCATAATATGGGTAATAATGCATGTCATATTGATAATATCGGGAGTAATAAGTATAATTATTACAGTTCTAGCGATAATAACTCCATTATATGGGTAATAATGCATGTTATATTGATAATAATATAAGTAATAAGTATAATTATTACAGTTCTAGCGATAATAACTGCATAATATGGGTAATAATGCACGCTATATTGCTAATAATATAAGTAATAAGTATAATTATTACAGTTCTAGCGATAATAACTCCATTATATGGATAATAATGCATGTCATATTGATAATATCGGGAGTAATAAGTATAATTATTATAGTTCTAGCGATAATAATTGTACAATATGGCTAATAGTGCATGTTATATTGATAATAATAAAAGTAATGAGTATATTTATTATAGTTCTATCGATAATAACTGCATAATATAGGTAATAATGCATGTTATATTGATGATAATGAAAGTAGTACGTATATGTATTACAGTTCTATCGATAATAACTGCATAATATGGGTAGTAATGCATGTTATATTGATAATAATAAAAGTAATAAGTATATTTATTATAGTTCTATCGATAATAACTGCATAATATGGGTAATAATGCATGTTATATTGATGATAATAAAAGTAATACGTATATTTATTATAGTTCTAGCTATAATAACTGCATAATATGGGTAATAATGCATGTTATATTGATAATAATATAAGTAATAAGTATAATTATTACAGTTCTAGCGATAATAACTCCATTATATGGGTAATAATGCATGTTATATTGATAATAATATAAGTAATGAGTATAATTAATACACTTCGAGCGATAATAACTCCATTATATGGGTAATAATGCATGTTATATTGATAATAATATAAGTAATAAGTATAATTATTACAGTTCTAGCGACAATAACTGCATAATATGGGTAATAATGCATGTTATATTGATAATAATATAAGTAATAAGTATAATTATTACAGTTCTAGCGATAATAACTGCATTATATGGGTAATAATGCATGTTATATTGATAATAATAAAAGTAATAAGTATAATTATTACAGTTCTAGCGATAATAACTCCATTATATGGGTAATAATGCATGTTATATTGATAATAATAAAAGTAATAAGTATAATTATTATAGTTCTAGCTATAATAATTGTACAATATGGCTAATAGTGCATGTTATATTGATAATAATAAAAGTAATAAGTATATTTATTACAGTTCTATCGATAATAACTGCATAATATGGGTAATAATGCATGTCATATTGATAATATCGGGAGTAATAAGTATAATTATTACAGTTCTAGCGATAATAACTCCATTATATGGGTAATAATGCATGTTATATTGATAATAATATAAGTAATAAGTATAATTATTACAGTTCTAGCGATAATAACTGCATAATATGGGTAATAATGCACGCTATATTGCTAATAATATAAGTAATAAGTATAATTATTACAGTTCTAGCGATAATAACTCCATTATATGGATAATAATGCATGTCATATTGATAATATCGGGAGTAATAAGTATAATTATTATAGTTCTAGCGATAATAATTGTACAATATGGCTAATAGTGCATGTTATATTGATAATAATAAAAGTAATGAGTATATTTATTATAGTTCTATCGATAATAACTGCATAATATAGGTAATAATGCATGTTATATTGATGATAATGAAAGTAGTACGTATATGTATTACAGTTCTATCGATAATAACTGCATAATATGGGTAGTAATGCATGTTATATTGATAATAATAAAAGTAATAAGTATATTTATTATAGTTCTATCGATAATAACTGCATAATATGGGTAATAATGCATGTTATATTGATGATAATAAAAGTAATACGTATATTTATTATAGTTCTAGCTATAATAACTGCATAATATGGGTAATAATGCATGTTATATTGATAATAATATAAGTAATAAGTATAATTATTACAGTTCTAGCGATAATAACTCCATTATATGGGTAATAATGCATGTTATATTGATAATAATATAAGTAATGAGTATAATTAATACACTTCGAGCGATAATAACTCCATTATATGGGTAATAATGCATGTTATATTGATAATAATATAAGTAATAAGTATAATTATTACAGTTCTAGCGACAATAACTGCATAATATGGGTAATAATGCATGTTATATTGATAATAATATAAGTAATAAGTATAATTATTACAGTTCTAGCGATAATAACTGCATTATATGGGTAATAATGCATGTTATATTGATAATAATAAAAGTAATAAGTATAATTATTATAGTTCTAGCTATAATAATTGTACAATATGGCTAATAGTGCATGTTATATTGATAATAATAAAAGTAATAAGTATATTTATTACAGTTCTATCGATAATAACTGCATAATATGGGTAATAATGCATGTCATATTGATAATATCGGGAGTAATAAGTATAATTATTACAGTTCTAGCGATAATAACTCCATTATATGGGTAATAATGCATGTTATATTGATAATAATATAAGTAATAAGTATAATTATTATAGTTCTAGCGATAATAACTGCATAATATGGGTAATAATGCACGCTATATTGCTAATAATATAAGTAATAAGTATAATTATTACAGTTCTAGCGATAATAACTCCATTATATGGATAATAATGCATGTCATATTGATAATATCGGGAGTAATAAGTATAATTATTATAGTTCTAGCGATAATAATTGTACAATATGGCTAACAGTGCATGTTATATTGATAATAATAAAAGTAATGAGTATATTTATTATAGTTCTATCGATAATAACTGCATAATATGGGTAATAATGCATGTTACATTGATAATATCGGGAGTAATAAGTATAATTATTATAGTTCTAGCGATAATAATAGTAAAATATGGCTAATAATGCATGTTATATTGATAATAATAAAAGTAATAAATATATTTATTATAATCCTATCGATAATAACTGCATAATATGGGTAATAATGCATGTTATATTGATGATAATAAAAGTACTAAGTATATTTATTATAGTTCTAGCGATTATAACTGCATAATATGCGTAATAATGCATGTTATATTGATAATAATATAAGTAATAAGTATAATTATTAAAGTTCTAGCGATAATAACCCCATTATATGGGTAATAATGCATGTCATATTGATAATATCGGGTGTAATAAGTATAATTATTACAGTTCCAGCCATGAGAACTGCATTATATGGGTAATAATGCATGTTATATTGATAATATCGGGAGTAATAAGTATAATTATTATAGTTATAGCGATAATAATAGTAAAATGTGGCTAATAGTGCATGTTATATTGATAATAATAAAAGCAATAAGTATATTTATTATACTTCTGTCGATAATAACTGCATTATATGGGTGATAATGCATGTTATATTGATAATAATATAAGTAATAAGTATAATTATTACAGTTCTAGCGATAATAACTGCATTGTATGCGTAATAATGCATGTTATATTGATAATATCGGGAGTAATAAGTATAATTATTATAGTTCTAACGATAATAATAGTAAAATATGGCTAATAGTGCATGTCATATTGATAATAATAAAAGTAATAAGTATATTTGTTACAGTTCTATCGATAATAACTGCATAATATGGGTAATAATGCACGTTATATTCATGATAATAAAAGTAATACGTATATTTATTATAGTTCTACCGATAATAACTGCATTATATGCGTAATAATCCATGTTATATTGATAATATCGGGAGTAATAAGTATAATTATTACAGTTCTAGCGATAATAACTCCATTATATGGGTAATAATGCATGTTATATTGATAATAATATAAGTAATAAGTATATTTATTACAGTTCTAGCGATAATAACTGCATTATATGGGTAATAATGCATGTTATATTGATAATAATAAAAGTAAAAAGTATAATTATTATAGCTCTAGCTATAATAATTGTACAATATGGCTAATAGTGCATGTTATATTGATAATAATAAAAGTAATAAGTACATTTATTATACTTCTGTCGATAATAACTGCATTATATGAGTAATAGTGCATGTTATATTGATAATAATAAAAGTAATAAGTATATTTATTACAGTCCTAGCGATAATAACTGCATAATATGGGTAATAATGCACGTTATATTGAAAATAATATAAGTAGTAAGTATAACTATTACAGTTCTAGCGATAATAACTGCATTATATGGGTAATAATGCATGCTATGTTGGTAATATTGGGAATAATAAGTATAATTATTACAGTTTTAGCGATAATACTAGTAAAATATGGCTAAGAGTGCCTGTTATATTGATAATAATAAAAGTAATAAGTATATTTATTATACTTCTGTCGATAATAACTGCATTATATGGGTAATAATGCATGTTATATTGATAATAATAAAAGTAATAAGTATATTTATTATAGTTCTATCGATAATAACTGCATAATATGGGTAATAATGCATGTTATATTGATAATAATAAAAGTAATAAGTATATTTATTATAGTTCTATCGATAGTAACTGCATAATATGGGTAATAATGCATGTTGTATTGATGATAATGAAAGTAGTAAGTATATTTATTACAGTTCTATCGATAATAACTGCATAATATGGGTAGTAATGCATGTTATATTGATAATAATATAAGTAATAAGTATAATTATTACAGTTCTAGCGATAATAACTCCATTATATGGGTAATAATGCATGTTATAGTGATAATAATATAAGTAATGAGTATAATTATTACAGTTCTAGCGATAATAACTGCATTATATGGGTAACAATGGATGTTATATTGATAATATCGGGAGTAACAAGTATAATTATTACAGTTCCAGCGATAAGAACTGCATTATATGGGTAACAATGGATGTTATATTGATAATATCGGGAGTAATAAGTATAATTATTACAGTCCAAGCGATAATACTAGTAAAATATGGCTAAGAGTGCCTGTTATATTGATAATAATAAAAGTAATAAGTATATTTATTATACTTCTGTCGATAATAACTGCATTATATGAGTAATAGTGCATGTTATATTGATAATAATAAAAGTAATAAGTATATTTATTACAGTTCTAGCGATAATAACTGCATAACATGGGTAATAATGCACGTTATATTGATAATAATATAAGTAGTAAGTATAATTATTACAGTTCTAGCAATAATTACTGCATTATATGGGTAATAATGCATGCTATGTTGGTAATATTGGGAATAATAAGTATAATTATTACAGTTCTAGCGATAATACTAGTAAAATATGGCTAAGAGTGCCTGTTATATTGATAATAATAAAAGTAATAAGTATATTTATTATACTTCTGTCGATAATAACTGCATTATATGGGTAATAATGCATGTTATATTGATAATAATAAAAGTAATAAGTATATTTATTATAGTTCTATCGATAATAACTGCATAATATGGGTAATAATGCATGTTATATTGATAATAATATAAGTAATAAGTATATTTATTATAGTTCTATCGATAGTAACTGCATAATATGGGTAATAATGCATGTTGTATTGATGATAATGAAAGTAGTAAGTATATTTATTACAGTTCTATCGATAATAACTGCATAATATGGGTAGTAATGCATGTTATATTGATAATAATAAAAGTAATAAGTATATTTATTATAGTTCTATCGATAATAACTGCATAATATGGGTAATAATGCATGTTATATTGATGATAATAAAAATAATACGTATATTTATTATAGTTGTAGCTATAATAACTGCATAATATGGGTAATAATGCATGTTATATTGATAATAATATAAGTAATAAGTATAATTATTACAGTTCTAGCGATAATAACTCCATTATATGGGTAATAATGCATGTTATATTGATAATAATATAAGTAATGAGTATAATTATTACAGTTCTAGCGATAATAACTCCATTATATGGGTAATAATGCATGTTATATTGATAATAATATAAGTAATAAGTATAATTATTACAGTTCTATCGATAATAACTGCATTATATGCGTAATAATGCATGTTATATTGGTAATATCGGGAGTAACAAGTATAATTATTACAGTTCCAGCGATAAGAACTGCATTATATGGGTAACAATGGATGTTATATTGATAATATCGGGAGTAATAAGTATAATTATTACAGTCCAAGCGATAATACTAGTAAAATATGGCTAAGAGTGCCTGTTATATTGATATTAATAAAAGTAATAAGTATATTTATTATACTTCTGTCGATAATAACTGCATTATATGAGTAATAGTGCATGTTATATTGGTAATAATAAAAGAAATAAGTATATTTATTACAGTTCTATCGATAATAACTGCATAATATGGGTAATAATGCATGTTATATTGATAATAATATAAGTAATAGGTATATTTATTACAGTTCTAGCGATTATATCTCCATAATATGCGTAATAATGCATGTTATATTGATAATAATAAAAGTAAAAAATATATTTAATACAGTTCTATCGATAATAACTGCATAATATGGGTAGTAATGGATGTTATATTGATAATATCGGGAGTAATAAGTATAATTATTACAGTTCTAGCGATAATACTAGTAAAATAAGGCTAAGAGTGCCTGTTATATTGATAATAATAAAAGTAATAAGTATATTTATTACACTTCTGTCGATAATAACTGCATAATATGGGTAATAATGCATGCTATATTGATGACAATAAAAGTAATACGTGTATTTATTATAGTTCTAGCTATAATAACTACATAATATGGGTAATAATGCATGTTATATTCATAATGATATAAGTAATAAGTATAATTATTACAGTTCTAGCGATAATAGCTCCATTATATGGGTAATAATGCATGTTATATTGATAATAATATAAGTAATGAGTATAATTATTACAGTTCTAGCGATAATAACTCCATTATATGGGTAATAATGCATGTTATATTGATAATAATATAAGTAATAAGTATAATTATTACAGTTCTAGCGATAATAACTGCATAATATGGATAATAATGCATGTAATATTGATAATATCGGGAGTAATAAGTATAATTATTACAGTTCTATCGATAATAACTGCATAATATGGGTAATAATGCATGTTATATTGACAATAATATAAGTAATAAGTATATTTATTATAGTTCTAGCGTTTATAACTTCATAATATGCGTAACAGTGCATGTTATATTGATAATAATAAAAGTAAAAAGTATATTTAATACAGTTCTATCGATAATAACTGCATAATATGGGTAGTAATGGATGTTATATTGATAATGTCGGGAGTAATAAGTATATTTATTTTACTTCTGTCGATAATAACTGCATTATATGGGTAATAATGCATGTTATATTGATAATAATATATGTAATATGTATAATTATTACAGGTCTAGCGATAATAACACCATTATATGGGTAATAATGCATGTTATATTGATAATAATGTAAGTAATAAGTACAATTATTACAGTTCTACCGATAATAACTGCATTATATGGGTAATAATGCATGTTATATTGATAATAATAAAAGTAATGAGTATATTTATTATAGTTCTATCGATAATAACTGCATAATATGGGTAATAATACATGTTATATTGATGATAATTAAAGTAGTAAGTATATTTATTACAGTTCTATCGATAATAACTGCATAATATGCGTAATAATGCATGTTATATTGATGATAATATAAGTAATGAGTATAATTATTACAGTTCTAGCGATAATAACTCCATTATATGGGTAATAATGCATGTTATATTGATAATAATATAAGTAATAAGTATAATTATTACAGTTCTAGCGATAATAACTGCATTATATGCGTAATAATGCATGTTATATTGGTAATATCGGGAGTAATAAGTATAATTATTACAGTTCCAGCGATAAGAACTGCATTATATGGGTAACAATGGATGTTATATTGATAATATCGGGAGTAATAAGTATAATTATTACAGTCCAAGCGATAATACTAGTAAAATATGGCTAAGAGTGCCTGTTATATTGATATTAATAAAAGTAATAAGTATATTTATTATACTTCTGTCGATAATAACTGCATTATATGAGTAATAGTGCATGTTATATTGGTAATAATAAAAGAAATAAGTATATTTATTACAGTTCTAGCGATAATAACTGCATAATATGGGTAATAATGCACGTTATATTGATAATAATATAAGTAGTAAGTATAATTATTACAGTTCTAGCGATAATAACTGCATTATATGGGTAATAATGCATGCTATGTTGGTAATATTGGGAATAATAAGTGTAATTATTACAGTTCTAGCGATAATACTAGTAAAATATGGCTAAGAGTGCCTGTTATATTGATAATAATAAAAGTAATAAGTATATTTATTATACTTCTGTCGATAATAACTGCATTATATGGGTAATAATGCATGTTATATTGATAATAATAAAAGTAATAAGTATATTTATTATAGTTCTATCGATAATAACTGCATAATATGGGTAATAATGCATGTTATATTGATAATAATATAAGTAATAGGTATATTTATTACAGTTCTAGCGATTATATCTCCATAATATGCGTAATAATGCATGTTATATTGATAATAATAAAAGTAAAAAATATATTTAATACAGTTCTATCGATAATAACTGCATAATATGGGTAGTAATGGATGTTATATTGATAATATCGGGAGTAATAAGTATAATTATTACAGTTCTAGCGATAATACTAGTAAAATATGGCTAAGAGTGCCTGTTATATTGATAATAATAAAAGTAATAAGTATATTTATTGTACTTCTGTCAATAATAACTGCATTATATGGGTAATAGTGCATGTTACATTGATAATAATAAAAGTAATAAGTATATTTATTATAGTTCTATCGATAATAACTGCATAATATGGGTAATAATGCATGTTATATTGACAATAATAAAAGTAAAAAGTATACTTAATACAGTTCTATCGATAATAACTGCATAATATGGGTAGTAATGGATGTTATATTGATAATATCGGGAGTAATAAGTATAATTATTACAGTTCTAGCGATAATACTAGTAAAATAAGGCTAAGAGTGCCTGTTATATTGATAATAATAAAAGTAATAAGTATATTTATTACACTTCTGTCGATAATAACTGCATAATATGGGTAATAATGCATGCTATATTGATGATAATAAAAGTAATACGTATATTTATTATAGTTCTAGCTATAATAACTACATAATATGGGTAATAATGCATGTTATATTCATAATGATATAAGTAGTAAGTATAATTATTACAGTTCTAGCGATAATAACTCCACTATATGGGTAATAATGCATGTTATATTGATAATAATATAAGTAATGAGTATAATTATTACAGTTCTAGCGATAATAACTCCATTATATGGGTAATAATGCATGTTATATTGATAATAATATAAGTAATAAGTATAATTATTACAGTTCTAGCGATAATAACTGCATAATATGGATAATAATGCATGTAATATTGATAATATCGGGAGTAATAAGTATAATTATTACAGTTCTATCGATAATAACTGCATAATATGGGTAATAATGCATGTTATATTGACAATAATATAAGTAATAAGTATATTTATTATAGTTCTAGCATTTATAACTTCATAATATGCGTAACAATGCATGTTATATTGCTAATAATAAAAGTAAAAAGTATATTTAATACAGTTCTATCGATAATAACTGCATAATATGGGTAGTAATGGATGTTATATTGATAATATCGGGAGTAATAAGTATATTTATTTTACTTCTGTCGATAATAACTGCATTATATGGGTAATAATGCATGTTATATTGATAATAATATATGTAATATGTATAATTATTACAGGTCTACCGATAATAACACCATTATATGGGTAATAATGCATGTTATATTGATAATAATGTAAGTAATAAGTACAATTATTACAGTTCTACCGATAATAACTGCATTATATGGGTAATAATGCATGTTATATTGATAATAATAAAAGTAATGAGTATATTTATTATAGTTCTATCGATAATAACTGCATAATATGGGTAATAATGCATGTTATATTGATGATAATTAAAGTAGTAAGTATATTTATTACAGTTCTATCGATAATAACTGCATAATATGCGTAATAATGCATGTTATATTGATGATAAAAAAAGTAATACGTATATTTATTATAGTGCTAGCTATAATAACTGCATAATATGGGTAATAATGCATGTTATATTGATAATAATAAAAGTAATAAGTATATTTATTATAGTTCTATCGATAGTAACTGCATAATATGGGTAATAATGCATGTTGTATTGATGATAATGAAAGTAGTAAGTATATTTATTATACTTCTGTCGATAATAACTGCATTATATGGGTAATAATGCATGTTATATTGATAATAATAAAAGTAATAAGTATATTTATTATAGTTCTATCGATAATAACTGCATAATATGGGTAATAATGCATGTTATATTGATAATAATATAAGTAATAGGTATATTTATTACAGTTCTAGCGATTATATCTCCATAATATGCGTAATAATGCATGTTATATTGATAATAATAAAAGTAAAAAATATATTTAATACAGTTCTATCGATAATAACTGCATAATATGGGTAGTAATGGATGTTATATTGATAATATCGGGAGTAATATGTATAATTATTACAGTTCTAGCGATAATACTAGTAAAATATGGCTAAGAGTGCCTGTTATATTGATAATAATAAAAGTAATAAGTATATTTATTGTACTTCTGTCAATAATAACTGCATTATATGGGTAATAGTGCATGTTACATTGATAATAATAAAAGTAATAAGTATATTTATTATAGTTCTATCGATAATAACTGCATAATATGGGTAATAATGCATGTTATATTGACAATAATAAAAGTAAAAAGTATACTTAATACAGTTCTATCGATAATAACTGCATAATATGGGTAGTAATGGATGTTATATTGATAATATCGGGAGTAATAAGTATAATTATTACAGTTCTAGCGATAATACTAGTAAAATAAGGCTAAGAGTGCCTGTTATATTGATAATAATAAAAGTAATAAGTATATTTATTACACTTCTGTCGATAATAACTGCATAATATGGGTAATAATGCATGCTATATTGATGATAATAAAAGTAATACGTATATTTATTATAGTTCTAGCTATAATAACTACATAATATGGGTAATAATGCATGTTATATTCATAATGATATAAGTAATAAGTATAATTATTACAGTTCTAGCGATAATAACTCCATTATATGGGTAATAATGCATGTTATATTGATAATAATATAAGTAATGAGTATAATTATTACAGTTCTAGCGATAATAACTCCATTATATGGGTAATAATGCATGTTATATTGATAATAATATAAGTAATAAGTATAATTATTACAGTTCTAGCGATAATAACTGCATAATATGGATAATAATGCATGTAATATTGATAATATCGGGAGTAATAAGTATAATTATTACAGTTCTATCGATAATAACTGCATAATATGGGTAATAATGCATGTTATATTGACAATAATATAAGTAATAAGTATATTTATTATAGTTCTAGCGTTTATAACTTCATAATATGCGTAACAATGCATGTTATATTGATAATAATAAAAGTAAAAAGTATATTTAATACAGTTCTATCGATAATAACTGCATAATATGGGTAGTAATGGATGTTATATTGATAATATCGGGAGTAATAAGTATATTTATTTTACTTCTGTCGATAATAACTGCATTATATGGGTAATAATGCATGTTATATTGATAATAATATATGTAATATGTATAATTATTACAGTTCTAGCGATAATAACTGCATAATATGGATAATAATGCATGTAATATTGATAATATCGGGAGTAATAAGTATAATTATTACAGTTCTATCGATAATAACTGCATAATATGGGTAATAATGCATGTTATATTGACAATAATATAAGTAATAAGTATATTTATTATAGTTCTAGCGTTTATAACTTCATAATATGCGTAACAATGCATGTTATATTGATAATAATAAAAGTAAAAAGTATATTTAATACAGTTCTATCGATAATAACTGCATAATATGCGTAATAATGCATGTTATATTGATGATAAAAAAGTAATACGTATATTTATTATAGTGCTAGCTATAATAACTGCATAATATGGGTAATAATGCATGTTATATTGATAATAATATAAGTAATAAGTATAATTATTACAGTTCTAGCGATAATAACTCCATTATATGGGTAATAATGCATGTTATATTGATAATAATATAAGTAATAAGTATATTTATTACAGTTCTATCGATAATAACTGCATAATATGGGTAATAATGCATGTTATATTGATGACAATAAAAGTAATACGTATATTTATTATAGTTCTAGCGATAATAACTGCATAACATGGGTAATAATGCATGTAATATTGATAATATCGGGAGTAATAAGTATAATTATTACAGTTCTAGCGATAATAACTCCATTATATGGGTAATAATGCATGTTATATTGATAATAATATAAGTAATGAGTATAATTATTACAGTTCTAGCGATAATAACTCCATTATATGGGTAATAATGCATGTTATATTGATAATAATATAAGCAATAAGTATATTTATTACAGTTCTATCGATAATAACTGCATAATATGGGTAATAATGCATGTTATATTGATAATAATAAAAGTAAAAAGTATATTTATTACAGTTCTATCGATAATAACTGCATAATATGGGTAATAATGCATGTTATATTGATGATAATAAAAATAATACGTATATTTATTAAAGTTGTAGCTATAATAACTGCATAATATGGGTAATAATGCATGTTATATTGATAATAATATAAGTAATAAGTATAATTATTACAGTTCTAGCGATAATAACTCCATTATATGGGTAATAATGCATGTTATATTGATAATAATAAAAGTAATAAGTATATTTATTATAGTTCTATCGATAATAACTGCATAATATGGGTAATAATGCATGTTATATTGATGATAATAAAAGTAATACGTATATTTATTATAGTTCTAGCTATAATAACTGCATTATATGGGTAATAATGCATGTTATATTGATAATAATATAAGTAATAAGTATAATTATTACAGTTCTAGCGATAATAACTGCATTATATGCGTAATAATGCATGTTATATTGATAATATCGGGAGTAACAAGTATAATTATTACAGTTCCAGCGATAAGAACTGCATTATATGGGTAACAATGGATGTTATATTGATAATATCGGGAGTAATAAGTATAATTATTACAGTCCAAGCGATAATACTAGTAAAATATGGCTAAGAGTGCCTGTTATATTGATAATAATAAAAGTAATAAGTATATTTATTATACTTCTGTCGATAATAACTGCATTATATGAGTAATAGTGCATGTTATATTGATAATAATAAAAGTAATAAGTATATTTATTACAGTTCTAGCGATAATAACTGCATAATATGGGTAATAATGCACGTTATATTGATAATAATATAAGTAGTAAGTATAAGTATTACAGTTCTAGCGATAATAACTGCATTATATGGGTAATAATGCATGCTATGTTGGGAATATTGGGAATAATAAGTATAATAATTACAGTTCTAGCGATAATACTAGTGAAATATGGCTAAGAGTGCCTGTTATATTCATAATAATAAAAGTAATAAGTATATTTATTATACTTCTGTCGATAATAACTGCATTATATGGGTAATAATGCATGTTATATTGATAATAATAAAAGTAATAAGTATATTTATTATAGTTCTATCGATAATAACTGCATAATATGGGTAATAATGCATGTTATATTGATAATAATATAAGTAATAGGTATATTTATTACAGTTCTAGCGATTATATCTCCATAATATGCGTAATAATGCATGTTATGTTGATAATAATAAAAGTAAAAAATATATTTAATACAGTTCTATCGATAATAACTGCATAATATGGGTAGTAATGGATGTTATATTGATAATATCGGGAGTAATAAGTATAATTATTACAGTTCTAGCGATAACACTAGTAAAATATGGCTAAGAGTGCCTGTTATATTGATAATAATAAAAGTAATAAGTATATTTATTATACTTCTGTTAATAATAACTGCATTATATGGGTAATAGTGCATGTTACATTGATAATAATAAAAGTAATAAGTATATTTATTATAGTTCTATCGATAATAACTGCATAATATGGGTAATAAATCATGTCATATTGACAATAATAAAAGTAAAAAGTATACTTAATACAGTTCTATCGATAATAACTGCATTATATGCGTAATAATGCATGTTACATTGATAATATCGGGAGTAATAAGTATAATTATTATAGTTCTAGCGATAATAATAGTAAAATATGGCTAATAATGCATGTTATATTGATAATAATAAAAGTAATAAATATATTTATTATAATCCTATCGATAATTACTGCATAATATGGGTAATAATGCATGTTATATTGATGATAATAAAAGTACTAAGTATATTTATTATAGTTCTAGCGATTATAACTGCATAATATGCGTAATAATGCATGTTATATTGATAATAATATAAGTAATAAGTATAATTATTAAAGTTCTAGCGATAATAACCCCATTATATGGGTAATAATGCATGTCATATTGATAATATCGGGAGTAATAAGTATAATTATTACAGTTCCAGCGATGAGAACTGCATTATATGGGTAATAATGGATGTTATATTGATAATAATAAAAGCAATAAGTATATTTATTATAGTTCTATCGGTAATAACTGCATAATATGCGTAATAATGCATGTTATATTGATAATAATATAAGTAATAAGTATAATTATTACAATTCTAGCGATAGTAACTGCATTATATGGGTAATAATGCATGTTATATTGATAATATCGGGAGTAATAAGTATAATTATTATTGTTCTAGCGATAATAATAGTGAAATATGGCTAATAGTGCATGTTATATTGATAATAATAAAAGTAATAAGTATATTTCTTATACTTCTGTCGATAATAACTGCATTATATGGGTAATAAGGCTTGTTATAATGATAATAATATAAGTAATAAGTATAATTATTACAGTTTTAGCGATAATAAGTATAATTATTACAGTTCTAGCCATAATAACTGCATAATATGGGTAATAATGCACGTTATATTCCTAATAATATAAGTAATAAGTATAATAGTTACAGTTCTAGCGATAATAACTGCATTATATGGGTAAGTATGCATGTTATATTGATAATATCGGGAGTAATAAGCATAATTATTATAGTTCTAGCGATAATACTAGTAAAATATGGCTACGAGTGCCTGTTATATTGATAATAATAAAAGTAATAAATATATTTATTATACTTCTGTCAATAATAACTGCATTATATGGGTAATAGTGCATGTTACATTGATAATAATAAAAGTAATAAGTATATTTATTATAGTTCTATCGATAATAACTGCATAATATGGGTAATAATGCATGTTATATTGACAATAATATAAGTAATAAGTATATTTATTATAGTTCTAGCGATTATAACTTCATAATATGCGTAACAATGCATGTTATATTGATAATAATAAAAGTAAAAAGTATATTTAATACAGTTCTATCGATAATAACTGCATAATATGGGTAGTAATGGATGTTATATTAAAAATATCGGGAGTAATAAGTATAATTATTACAGTTCTAGCGATAATACTAGTAAAATAAGGCTAAGAGTGCCTGTTATATTGATAATAATAAAAGTAATAAGTATATTTATTTTACTTCTGTCGATAATAACTGCATTATATGGGTAATAATGCATGTTATATTCATAATAATATAAGTAATAAGTATAATTATTACAGTTCTAGCGATAATAACACCATTATATGGGTAATAATGCATGTTACATTGATAATAATATAAGTAATAAGTACAATTATTACAGTTCTACCGATAATAACTGCATTATATGGGTAATAATGCATGTTATATTGATAATAATAAAAGTAATGAGTATATTTATTATAGTTCTATCGATAATAACTGCATAATATGGGTAATAATGCATGCTATATTGATGATAATTAAAGTAGTAAGTATATTTATTACAGTTCTATCGATAATAACTGCATAATATGGGTAATAATGCATGTTATATTGACAATAATAAAAGTAAAAAGTATACTTAATACAGTTCTATCGATAATAACTGCATAATATGGGTAGTAATGGATGTTATATTGATAATAATATAAGTAATGAGTATAATTATTACAGGTCTAGCGATAATAACTCCATTATATGGGTAATAATGCATGTTATATTGATAATAATATAAGTAATAAGTATAATTATTACAGTTCTAGCGATAATAACTCCATTATATGGGTAATAATGCATGTTATATTGATAATAATATAAGTAATAAGTATAATTATTACAGTTCTAGCGATAATAACTGCATAATATGGATAATAATGCATGTAATATTGATAATATCGGGAGTAATAAGTATAATTATTACAGTTCTATCGATAATAACTGCATAATATGGGTAATAATGCATGTTATATTGACAATAATATAAGTAATAAGTATATTTATTATAGTTCTAGCGTTTATAACTTCATAATATGCGTAACAGTGCATGTTATATTGATAATAATAAAAGTAAAAAGTATATTTAATACAGTTCTATCGATAATAACTGCATAATATGGGTAGTAATGGATGTTATATTGATAATATCGGGAGTAATAAGTATATTTATTTTACTTCTGTCGATAATAACTGCATTATATGGGTAATAATGCATGTTATATTGATAATAATATATGTAATATGTATAATTATTACAGGTCTAGCGATAATAACACCATTATATGGGTAATAATGCATGTTATATTGATAATAATGTAAGTAATAAGTACAATTATTACAGTTCTACCGATAATAACTGCATTATATGGGTAATAATGCATGTTATATTGATAATAATAAAAGTAATGAGTATATTTATTATAGTTCTATCGATAATAACTGCATAATATGGGTAATAATACATGTTATATTGATGATAATTAAAGTAGTAAGTATATTTATTACAGTTCTATCGATAATAACTGCATAATATGCGTAATAATGCATGTTATATTGATGATAATATAAGTAATGAGTATAATTATTACAGTTCTAGCGATAATAACTCCATTATATGGGTAATAATGCATGTTATATTGATAATAATATAAGTAATAAGTATAATTATTACAGTTCTAGCGATAATAACTGCATTATATGCGTAATAATGCATGTTATATTGGTAATATCGGGAGTAATAAGTATAATTATTACAGTTCCAGCGATAAGAACTGCATTATATGGGTAACAATGGATGTTATATTGATAATATCGGGAGTAATAAGTATAATTATTACAGTCCAAGCGATAATACTAGTAAAATATGGCTAAGAGTGCCTGTTATATTGATATTAATAAAAGTAATAAGTATATTTATTATACTTCTGTCGATAATAACTGCATTATATGAGTAATAGTGCATGTTATATTGGTAATAATAAAAGAAATAAGTATATTTATTACAGTTCTAGCGATAATAACTGCATAATATGGGTAATAATGCACGTTATATTGATAATAATATAAGTAGTAAGTATAATTATTACAGTTCTAGCGATAATAACTGCATTATATGGGTAATAATGCATGCTATGTTGGTAATATTGGGAATAATAAGTGTAATTATTACAGTTCTAACGATAATACTAGTAAAATATGGCTAAGAGTGCCTGTTATATTGATAATAATAAAAGTAATAAGTATATTTATTATACTTCTGTCGATAATAACTGCATTATATGGGTAATAATGCATGTTATATTGATAATAATAAAAGTAATAAGTATATTTATTATAGTTCTATCGATAATAACTGCATAATATGGGTAATAATGCATGTTATATTGATAATAATATAAGTAATAGGTATATTTATTACAGTTCTAGCGATTATATCTCCATAATATGCGTAATAATGCATGTTATATTGATAATAATAAAAGTAAAAAATATATTTAATACAGTTCTATCGATAATAACTGCATAATATGGGTAGTAATGGATGTTATATTGATAATATCGGGAGTAATAAGTATAATTATTACAGTTCTAGCGATAATACTAGTAAAATATGGCTAAGAGTGCCTGTTATATTGATAATAATAAAAGTAATAAGTATATTTATTGTACTTCTGTCAATAATAACTGCATTATATGGGTAATAGTGCATGTTACATTGATAATAATAAAAGTAATAAGTATATTTATTATAGTTCTATCGATAATAACTGCATAATATGGGTAATAATGCATGTTATATTGACAATAATAAAAGTAAAAAGTATACTTAATACAGTTCTATCGATAATAACTGCATAATATGGGTAGTAATGGATGTTATATTGATAATATCGGGAGTAATAAGTATATTTATTTTACTTCTGTCGATAATAACTGCATTATATGGGTAATAATGCATGTTATATTGATAATAATATATGTAATATGTATAATTATTACAGGTCTACCGATAATAACACCATTATATGGGTAATAATGCATGTTATATTGATAATAATGTAAGTAATAAGTACAATTATTACAGTTCTACCGATAATAACTGCATTATATGGGTAATAATGCATGTTATATTGATAATAATAAAAGTAATGAGTATATTTATTATAGTTCTATCGATAATAACTGCATAATATGGGTAATAATGCATGTTATATTGATGATAATTAAAGTAGTAAGTATATTTATTACAGTTCTGTCGATAATAACTGCATAATATGCGTAATAATGCATGTTATATTGATGATAAAAAAAGTAATACGTATATTTATTATAGTGCTAGCTATAATAACTGCATAATATGGGTAATAATGCATGTTATATTGATAATAATAAAAGTAATAAGTATATTTATTATAGTTCTATCGATAGTAACTGCATAATATGGGTAATAATGCATGTTGTATTGATGATAATGAAAGTAGTAAGTATATTTATTATACTTCTGTCGATAATAACTGCATTATATGGGTAATAATGCATGTTATATTGATAATAATAAAAGTAATAAGTATATTTATTATAGTTCTATCGATAATAACTGCATAATATGGGTAATAATGCATGTTATATTGATAATAATATAAGTAATAGGTATATTTATTACAGTTCTAGCGATTATATCTCCATAATATGCGTAATAATGCATGTTATATTGATAATAATAAAAGTAAAAAATATATTTAATACAGTTCTATCGATAATAACTGCATAATATGGGTAGTAATGGATGTTATATTGATAATATCGGGAGTAATATGTATAATTATTACAGTTCTAGCGATAATACTAGTAAAATATGGCTAAGAGTGCCTGTTATATTGATAATAATAAAAGTAATAAGTATATTTATTGTACTTCTGTCAATAATAACTGCATTATATGGGTAATAGTGCATGTTACATTGATAATAATAAAAGTAATAAGTATATTTATTATAGTTCTATCGATAATAACTGCATAATATGGGTAATAATGCATGTTATATTGACAATAATAAAAGTAAAAAGTATACTTAATACAGTTCTATCGATAATAACTGCATAATATGGGTAGTAATGGATGTTATATTGATAATATCGGGAGTAATAAGTATAATTATTACAGTTCTAGCGATAATACTAGTAAAATAAGGCTAAGAGTGCCTGTTATATTGATAATAATAAAAGTAATAAGTATATTTATTACACTTCTGTCGATAATAACTGCATAATATGGGTAATAATGCATGCTATATTGATGATAATAAAAGTAATACGTATATTTATTATAGTTCTAGCTATAATAACTACATAATATGGGTAATAATGCATGTTATATTCATAATGATATAAGTAATAAGTATAATTATTACAGTTCTAGCGATAATAACTCCATTATATGGGTAATAATGCATGTTATATTGATAATAATATAAGTAATGAGTATAATTATTACAGTTCTAGCGATAATAACTCCATTATATGGGTAATAATGCATGTTATATTGATAATAATATAAGTAATAAGTATAATTATTACAGTTCTAGCGATAATAACTGCATAATATGGATAATAATGCATGTAATATTGATAATATCGGGAGTAATAAGTATAATTATTACAGTTCTATCGATAATAACTGCATAATATGGGTAATAATGCATGTTATATTGACAATAATATAAGTAATAAGTATATTTATTATAGTTCTAGCGTTTATAACTTCATAATATGCGTAACAATGCATGTTATATTGATAATAATAAAAGTAAAAAGTATATTTAATACAGTTCTATCGATAATAACTGCATAATATGGGTAGTAATGGATGTTATATTGATAATATCGGGAGTAATAAGTATATTTATTTTACTTCTGTCGATAATAACTGCATTATATGGGTAATAATGCATGTTATATTGATAATAATATATGTAATATGTATAATTATTACAGTTCTAGCGATAATAACTGCATAATATGGATAATAATGCATGTAATATTGATAATATCGGGAGTAATAAGTATAATTATTACAGTTCTATCGATAATAACTGCATAATATGGGTAATAATGCATGTTATATTGACAATAATATAAGTAATAACTATATTTATTATAGTTCTAGCGTTTATAACTTCATAATATGCGTAACAATGCATGTTATATTGATAATAATAAAAGTAAAAAGTATATTTAATACAGTTCTATCGATAATAACTGCATAATATGCGTAATAATGCATGTTATATTGATGATAAAAAAAGTAATACGTATATTTATTATAGTGCTAGCTATAATAACTGCATAATATGGGTAATAATGCATGTTATATTGATAATAATATAAGTAATAAGTATAATTATTACAGTTCTAGCGATAATAACTCCATTATATGGGTAATAATGCATGTTATATTGATAATAATATAAGTAATAAGTATATTTATTACAGTTCTATCGATAATAACTGCATAATATGGGTAATAATGCATGTTATATTGATGACAATAAAAGTAATACGTATATTTATTATAGTTCTAGCGATAATAACTGCATAACATGGGTAATAATGCATGTAATATTGATAATATCGGGAGTAATAAGTATAATTATTACAGTTCTAGCGATAATAACTCCATTATATGGGTAATAATGCATGTTATATTGATAATAATATAAGTAATGAGTATAATTATTACAGTTCTAGCGATAATAACTCCATTATATGGGTAATAATGCATGTTATATTGATAATAATATAAGCAATAAGTATATTTATTACAGTTCTATCGATAATAACTGCATAATATGGGTAATAATGCATGTTATATTGATAATAATAAAAGTAAAAAGTATATTTATTACAGTTCTATCGATAATAACTGCATAATATGGGTAATAATGCATGTTATATTGATGATAATAAAAATAATACGTATATTTATTAAAGTTGTAGCTATAATAACTGCATAATATGGGTAATAATGCATGTTATATTGATAATAATATAAGTAATAAGTATAATTATTACAGTTCTAGCGATAATAACTCCATTATATGGGTAATAATGCATGTTATATTGATAATAATAAAAGTAATAAGTATATTTATTATAGTTCTATCGATAATAACTGCATAATATGGGTAATAATGCATGTTATATTGATGATAATATAAGTAATGAGTATAATTATTACAGTTCTAGCGATAATAACTCCATTATATGGGTAATAATGCATGTTATATTGATAATAATATAAGTAATAAGTATAATTATTACAGTTCTAGCGATAATAACTGCATTATATGCGTAATAATGCATGTTATATTGGTAATATCGGGAGTAATAAGTATAATTATTACAGTTCCAGCGATAAGAACTGCATTATATGGGTAACAATGGATGTTATATTGATAATATCGGGAGTAATAAGTATAATTATTACAGTCCAAGCGATAATACTAGTAAAATATGGCTAAGAGTGCCTGTTATATTGATATTAATAAAAGTAATAAGTATATTTATTATACTTCTGTCGATAATAACTGCATTATATGAGTAATAGTGCATGTTATATTGGTAATAATAAAAGAAATAAGTATATTTATTACAGTTCTAGCGATAATAACTGCATAATATGGGTAATAATGCACGTTATATTGATAATAATATAAGTAGTAAGTATAATTATTACAGTTCTAGCGATAATAACTGCATTATATGGGTAATAATGCATGCTATGTTGGTAATATTGGGAATAATAAGTGTAATTATTACAGTTCTAGCGATAATACTAGTAAAATATGGCTAAGAGTGCCTGTTATATTGATAATAATAAAAGTAATAAGTATATTTATTATACTTCTGTCGATAATAACTGCATTATATAGGTAATAATGCATGTTATATTGATAATAATAAAAGTAATAAGTATATTTATTATAGTTCTATCGATAATAACTGCATAATATGGGTAATAATGCATGTTATATTGATAATAATATAAGTAATAGGTATATTTATTACAGTTCTAGCGATTATATCTCCATAATATGCGTAATAATGCATGTTATATTGATAATAATAAAAGTAAAAAATATATTTAATACAGTTCTATCGATAATAACTGCATAATATGGGTAGTAATGGATGTTATATTGATAATATCGGGAGTAATAAGTATAATTATTACAGTTCTAGCGATAATACTAGTAAAATATGGCTAAGAGTGCCTGTTATATTGATAATAATAAAAGTAATAAGTATATTTATTGTACTTCTGTCAATAATAACTGCATTATATGGGTAATAGTGCATGTTACATTGATAATAATAAAAGTAATAAGTATATTTATTATAGTTCTATCGATAATAACTGCATAATATGGGTAATAATGCATGTTATATTGACAATAATAAAAGTAAAAAGTATACTTAATACAGTTCTATCGATAATAACTGCATAATATGGGTAGTAATGGATGTTATATTGATAATATCGGGAGTAATAAGTATAATTATTACAGTTCTAGCGATAATACTAGTAAAATAAGGCTAAGAGTGCCTGTTATATTGATAATAATAAAAGTAATAAGTATATTTATTACACTTCTGTCGATAATAACTGCATAATATGGGTAATAATGCATGCTATATTGATGATAATAAAAGTAATACGTATATTTATTATAGTTCTAGCTATAATAACTACATAATATGGGTAATAATGCATGTTATATTCATAATGATATAAGTAGTAAGTATAATTATTACAGTTCTAGCGATAATAACTCCACTATATGGGTAATAATGCATGTTATATTGATAATAATATAAGTAATGAGTATAATTATTACAGTTCTAGCGATAATAACTCCATTATATGGGTAATAATGCATGTTATATTGATAATAATATAAGTAATAAGTATAATTATTACAGTTCTAGCGATAATAACTGCATATTATGGATAATAATGCATGTAATATTGATAATATCGGGAGTAATAAGTATAATTATTACAGTTCTATCGATAATAACTGCATAATATGGGTAATAATGCATGTTATATTGACAATAATATAAGTAATAAGTATATTTATTATAGTTCTAGCGTTTATAACTTCATAATATGCGTAACAATGCATGTTATATTGCTAATAATAAAAGTAAAAAGTATATTTAATACAGTTCTATCGATAATAACTGCATAATATGGGTAGTAATGGATGTTATATTGATAATATCGGGAGTAATAAGTATATTTATTTTACTTCTGTCGATAATAACTGCATTATATGGGTAATAATGCATGTTATATTGATAATAATATATGTAATATGTATAATTATTACAGGTCTACCGATAATAACACCATTATATGGGTAATAATGCATGTTATATTGATAATAATGTAAGTAATAAGTACAATTATTACAGTTCTACCGATAATAACTGCATTATATGGGTAATAATGCATGTTATATTGATAATAATAAAAGTAATGAGTATATTTATTATAGTTCTATCGATAATAACTGCATAATATGGGTAATAATGCATGTTATATTGATGATAATTAAAGTAGTAAGTATATTTATTACAGTTCTATCGATAATAACTGCATAATATGCGTAATAATGCATGTTATATTGATGATAAAAAAAGTAATACGTATATTTATTATAGTGCTAGCTATAATAACTGCATAATATGGGTAATAATGCATGTTATATTGATAATAATAAAAGTAATAAGTATATTTATTATAGTTCTATCGATAGTAACTGCATAATATGGGTAATAATGCATGTTGTATTGATGATAATGAAAGTAGTAAGTATATTTATTATACTTCTGTCGATAATAACTGCATTATATGGGTAATAATGCATGTTATATTGATAATAATAAAAGTAATAAGTATATTTATTATAGTTCTATCGATAATAACTGCATAATATGGGTAATAATGCATGTTATATTGATAATAATATAAGTAATAGGTATATTTATTACAGTTCTAGCGATTATATCTCCATAATATGCGTAATAATGCATGTTATATTGATAATAATAAAAGTAAAAAATATATTTAATACAGTTCTATCGATAATAACTGCATAATATGGGTAGTAATGGATGTTATATTGATAATATCGGGAGTAATATGTATAATTATTACAGTTCTAGCGATAATACTAGTAAAATATGGCTAAGAGTGCCTGTTATATTGATAATAATAAAAGTAATAAGTATATTTATTGTACTTCTGTCAATAATAACTGCATTATATGGGTAATAGTGCATGTTACATTGATAATAATAAAAGTAATAAGTATATTTATTATAGTTCTATCGATAATAACTGCATAATATGGGTAATAATGCATGTTATATTGACAATAATAAAAGTAAAAAGTATACTTAATACAGTTCTATCGATAATAACTGCATAATATGGGTAGTAATGGATGTTATATTGATAATATCGGGAGTAATAAGTATAATTATTACAGTTCTAGCGATAATACTAGTAAAATAAGGCTAAGAGTGCCTGTTATATTGATAATAATAAAAGTAATAAGTATATTTATTACACTTCTGTCGATAATAACTGCATAATATGGGTAATAATGCATGCTATATTGATGATAATAAAAGTAATACGTATATTTATTATAGTTCTAGCTATAATAACTACATAATATGGGTAATAATGCATGTTATATTCATAATGATATAAGTAATAAGTATAATTATTACAGTTCTAGCGATAATAACTCCATTATATGGGTAATAATGCATGTTATATTGATAATAATATAAGTAATGAGTATAATTATTACAGTTCTAGCGATAATAACTCCATTATATGGGTAATAATGCATGTTATATTGATAATAATATAAGTAATAAGTATAATTATTACAGTTCTAGCGATAATAACTGCATAATATGGATAATAATGCATGTAATATTGATAATATCGGGAGTAATAAGTATAATTATTACAGTTCTATCGATAATAACTGCATAATATGTGTAATAATGCATGTTATATTGACAATAATATAAGTAATAAGTATATTTATTATAGTTCTAGCGTTTATAACTTCATAATATGCGTAACAATGCATGTTATATTGATAATAATAAAAGTAAAAAGTATATTTAATACAGTTCTATCGATAATAACTGCATAATATGGGTAGTAATGGATGTTATATTGATAATATCGGGAGTAATAAGTATATTTATTTTACTTCTGTCGATAATAACTGCATTATATGGGTAATAATGCATGTTATATTGATAATAATATATGTAATATGTATAATTATTACAGTTCTAGCGATAATAACTGCATAATATGGATAATAATGCATGTAATATTGATAATATCGGGAGTAATAAGTATAATTATTACAGTTCTATCGATAATAACTGCATAATATGGGTAATAATGCATGTTATATTGACAATAATATAAGTAATAAGTATATTTATTATAGTTCTAGCGTTTATAACTTCATAATATGCGTAACAATGCATGTTATATTGATAATAATAAAAGTAAAAAGTATATTTAATACAGTTCTATCGATAATAACTGCATAATATGCGTAATAATGCATGTTATATTGATGATAAAAAAAGTAATACGTATATTTATTATAGTGCTAGCTATAATAACTGCATAATATGGGTAATAATGCATGTTATATTGATAATAATATAAGTAATAAGTATAATTATTACAGTTCTAGCGATAATAACTCCATTATATGGGTAATAATGCATGTTATATTGATAATAATATAAGTAATAAGTATATTTATTACAGTTCTATCGATAATAACTGCATAATATGGGTAATAATGCATGTTATATTGATGACAATAAAAGTAATACGTATATTTATTATAGTTCTAGCGATAATAACTGCATAACATGGGTAATAATGCATGTAATATTGATAATATCGGGAGTAATAAGTATAATTATTACAGTTCTAGCGATAATAACTCCATTATATGGGTAATAATGCATGTTATATTGATAATAATATAAGTAATGAGTATAATTATTACAGTTCTAGCGATAATAACTCCATTATATGGGTAATAATGCATGTTATATTGATAATAATATAAGCAATAAGTATATTTATTACAGTTCTATCGATAATAACTGCATAATATGGGTAATAATGCATGTTATATTGATAATAATAAAAGTAAAAAGTATATTTATTACAGTTCTATCGATAATAACTGCATAATATGGGTAATAATGCATGTTATATTGATGATAATAAAAATAATACGTATATTTATTAAAGTTGTAGCTATAATAACTGCATAATATGGGTAATAATGCATGTTATATTGATAATAATATAAGTAATAAGTATAATTATTACAGTTCTAGCGATAATAACTCCATTATATGGGTAATAATGCATGTTATATTGATAATAATAAAAGTAATAAGTATATTTATTATAGTTCTATCGATAATAACTGCATAATATGGGTAATAATGCATGTTATATTGATGATAATAAAAGTAATACGTATATTTATTATAGTTCTAGCTATAATAACTGCATTATATGGGTAATAATGCATGTTATATTGATAATAATATAAGTAATAAGTATAATTATTACAGTTCTAGCGATAATAACTGCATTATATGCGTAATAATGCATGTTATATTGATAATATCGGGAGTAACAAGTATAATTATTACAGTTCCAGCGATAAGAACTGCATTATATGGGTAACAATGGATGTTATATTGATAATATCGGGAGTAATAAGTATAATTATTGCAGTCCAAGCGATAATACTAGTAAAATATGGCTAAGAGTGCCTGTTATATTGATAATAATAAAAGTAATAAGTATATTTATTATACTTCTGTCGATAATAACTGCATTATATGAGTAATAGTGCATGTTATATTGATAATAATAAAAGTAATAAGTATATTTATTACAGTTCTAGCGATAATAACTGCATAATATGGGTAATAATGCACGTTATATTGATAATAATATAAGTAGTAAGTATAAGTATTACAGTTCTAGCGATAATAACTGCATTATATGGGTAATAATGCATGCTATGTTGGGAATATTGGGAATAATAAGTATAATAATTACAGTTCTAGCGATAATACTAGTGAAATATGGCTAAGAGTGCCTGTTATATTGATAATAATAAAAGTAATAAGTATATTTATTATACTTCTGTCGATAATAACTGCATTATATGGGTAATAATGCATGTTATATTGATAATAATAAAAGTAATAAGTATATTTATTATAGTTCTATCGATAATAACTGCATAATATGGGTAATAATGCATGTTATATTGATAATAATATAAGTAATAGGTATATTTATTACAGTTCTAGCGATTATATCTCCATAATATGCGTAATAATGCATGTTATGTTGATAATAATAAAAGTAAAAAATATATTTAATACAGTTCTATCGATAATAACTGCATAATATGGGTAGTAATGGATGTTATATTGATAATATCGGGAGTAATAAGTATAATTATTACAGTTCTAGCGATAATACTAGTAAAATATGGCTAAGAGTGCCTGTTATATTGATAATAATAAAAGTAATAAGTATATTTATTATACTTCTGTTAATAATAACTGCATTATATGGGTAATAGTGCATGTTACATTGATAATAATAAAAGTAATAAGTATATTTATTATAGTTCTATCGATAATAACTGCATAATATGGGTAATAAATCATGTCATATTGACAATAATAAAAGTAAAAAGTATACTTAATACAGTTCTATCGATAATAACTGCATTATATGCGTAATAATGCATGTTACATTGATAATATCGGGAGTAATAAGTATAATTATTATAGTTCTAGCGATAATAATAGTAAAATATGGCTAATAATGCATGTTATATTGATAATAATAAAAGTAATAAATATATTTATTATAATCCTATCGATAATTACTGCATAATATGGGTAATAATGCATGTTATATTCATGATAATAAAAGTAATACGTATATTTATTATAGTTCTACCGATAATAACTGCATTATATGCGTAATAATCCATGTTATATTGATAATATCGGGAGTAATAAGTATAATTATTACAGTTCTAGCGATAATACTAGTAAAATATGGCTAAGAGTGCCGGTTATATTGATAATAATAAAAGTAATAAGTATATTTATTATACTTCTGTCGATAATAACTGCATTATATGGGTAATAATGCATGTTATATTGATAATAATATATGTAATAAGTATAACTATTACAGTTCTAGCGATAATAACTCCATTATATAGGTAATAATGCATGTTATATTGATGATAATAAAAGTACTAAGTATATTTATTATAGTTCTAGCGATTATAACTGCACAATATGCGTAATAATGCATGTTATATTGATAATAATATAAGTAATAAGTATAATTATTAAAGTTCTAGCGATAATAACCCCATTATATGGGTAATAATGCATGTCATATTGATAATATCGGGAGTAATAAGTATAATCATTACAGTTCCAGCGATGAGAACTGCATTATATGGGTAATAATGGATGTTATATTGATAATAATAAAAGCAATAAGTATATTTATTATAGTTCTATCGGTAATAACTGCATAATATGCGTAATAATGCATGTTATATTGATAATAATATAAGTAATAAGTATAATTATTACAATTCTAGCGATAGTAACTGCATTATATGGGTAATAATGGATGTTATATTGATAATATCGGGAGTAATAAGTATAATTATTACAGTCCTAGCGATAATACTAGTAAAATATGGCGAAGAGTGCCTGTTATATTGATAATAATAAAAGTAATAAGTATATTTATTATACTTCTGTCGATAATAACTGCATTATATGGGTAATAATGCATGTTATATTGATAATAATAAAAGTAATAAGTATATTTATTATAGTTCTATCGATAATAACTGCATTATATGCGTAATAATGCATGTTATATTGATGATAAAAAAAGTAATACGTATATTTATTATAGTTCTAGCTATAATAACTGCATAATATGGGTAATAATGCATGTTATATTGATAATAATATAAGTAATAAGTATAATTATTACAGTTCTAGCGATAATAACTGCATAATATGGGTAATAATGCATGTTATATTGATGACAATAAAAGTAATACGTATATTTATTATAGTTCTAGCGATAATAACTGCATAACATGGGTAATAATGCATGTGATATTGATAATATCGGGAGTAATAAGTATAATTATTACAGTTCTAGCGATAATAACTCCATTATATGGGTAATAATGCATGTTATATTGATAATAATATAAGTAATAAGTATATTTATTACAGTTCTAGCGATAATAACTGCATTATATGGGTAATAATGCATGTTATATTGATAATAATAAAAGTAAAAAGTATAATTATTATAGCTCTAGCTATAATAATTGTACAATATGGCTAATAGTGCATGTTATATTGATAATAATAAAAGTAATAAGTACATTTATTATACTTCTGTCGATAATAACTGCATTATATGAGTAATAGTGCATGTTATATTGATAATAATAAAAGTAATAAGTATATTTATTACAGTCCTAGCGATAATAACTGCATAATATGGGTAATAATGCACGTTATATTGAAAATAATATAAGTAGTAAGTATAACTATTACAGTTCTAGCGATAATAACTGCATTATATGGGTAATAATGCATGCTATGTTGGTAATATTGGGAATAATAAGTATAATTATTACAGTTTTAGCGATAATACTAGTAAAATATGGCTAAGAGTGCCTGTTATATTGATAATAATAAAAGTAATAAGTATATTTATTATACTTCTGTCGATAATAACTGCATTATATGGGTAATAATGCATGTTATATTGATAATAATAAAAGTAATAAGTATATTTATTATAGTTCTATCGATAATAACTGCATAATATGGGTAATAATGCATGTTATATTGATAATAATAAAAGTAATAAGTATATTTATTATAGTTCTATCGATAGTAACTGCATAATATGGGTAATAATGCATGTTGTATTGATGATAATGAAAGTAGTAAGTATATTTATTACAGTTCTATCGATAATAACTGCATAATATGGGTAGTAATGCACGTTATATTGATAATAATATAAGTAATAAGTATAATTATTACAGTTCTAGCGATAATAACTCCATTATATGGGTAATAATGCATGTTATATTGATAATAATATAAGTAATAAGTATATTTATTACAGTTCTATCGATAATAACTGCATAATATGGGTAGTCATGCATGTTATATTGATAATAATAAAAGTAATAAGTATACTTATTATAGTTCTATCGATAACAACTGCATAATATGGGTAATAATGCATGCTATATTGATGATAATAAAAGTAATACGTATATTTATTATAGTTCTAGCTATAATAACTGCACAATATGGGTAATAATGCATGTTATATTGATAATAATATAAGTAATAAGTATAATTATTACAGTTCTAGCGATAATAACTCCATTATATGGGTAATAATGCATGTTATATTGATAATAATATAAGTAATGAGTATAATTATTACAGTTCTAGCGATAATAACTCCATTATATGGGTAATAATGCATGTTATATTGATAATAATATAAGTAATAAGTATAATTATTACAGTTCTAGCGATAATAACTGCATAACATGGGTAATAATGCACGTTATATTGCTAATAATATAAGTAATAAGTATAATTATTACAGTTCTAGCGATAATAACTCCATTATATGGATAATAATGCATGTTATATTGATAATATCGGGAGTAATAAGTATAATTATTACAGTTCCAGCGATAAGAACTGCATTATATGGGTAATAATGGATGTTATATTGATAATATCGGGAGTAATAAGTATAATTATTACAGTCCTAGCGATAATACTAGTAAAATATGGCTAAGAGTGCCTGTTATATTGATAATAATAAAAGTAATAAGTATATTTATTATACTTCTGTCGATAATAACTGCATTATATGAGTAATAGTGCATGTTATATTGATAATAATAAAAGTAATACGTATATTTATTATAGTTCTATCGATAATAACTGCATAATATGTGTAATAATGCATGTTATATTGATGATAATGAAAGCAGTAAGTATATTTATTACAGTTCTATCGGTAATAAATGCATAATATGTGTAATAATGCATGTTACATGTATCCTAATAAAAGTACTAAGTATATTTATTATAGTTCTAGCGATTATAACTGCATAATATGGGTATTAATGCATGTTATATTGAGAATAATATAAGTAATAAATATAATTATTACAGTTCTAGCCATAATAACTGCATAATATGGACGATAATGCACGTTATATTGCTAATAGTATAAGTAATACGTATAATTATTACAGTTCTAGCGATAATAACTGCATTATATGCGTAATAATGCATGTTATATTGATAATATCGGGAGTAATAAGTATAATTATTACAGTTCCAGCGATTAGAACTGCATTATATGGGTAATAATGGATGTTATATTGATAATATCGCGAGTAATAAGTATAATTATTACAGTCCTAGCGATAATACTAGTAAAATATGGCTAAGAGCGCCTGTTATATTGATAATAATAAAAGTAATAAGTATATTTATTATACTTCTGTCGATAATAACTGCATTATATGAGTAATAGTGCATGTTATATTGATAATAATATAAGTAATAAGTATAATTACTACAGTTCTAGCGATAATAACTCCATTATATGGGTAATAATGCATGTTATATTGATAATAATATAAGTAATGAGGATAATTATTACAGTTCTAGCGATAATAACTCCATTATATGGGTAATAATGCATGTTATATTGATAATAATATAAGTAATAAGTATAGTTATTACAGTTCTAGCGATAATAACTGCATAATATGGGTAATAATGCACGTTATATTGCTAATAATATAAGTAATAAGTATAATTATTACAGTTCTAGCGATAATAACTCCATTATATGGATAATAATGCATGTTATATTGATAATATCGGGAGTAATAAGTATAATTATTACAGTTCCAGCGATAAGAACTGCATTATATGGGTAATAATGGATGTTATATTGATAATATCGGGAGTAATAAGTATAATTATTACAGTCCTAGCGATAATACTAGTAAAATATGGCTAAGAGTGCCTGTTATATTGATAATAATAAAAGTAATAAGTATATTTATTATACTTCTGTCGATAATAACTGCATTATATGAGTAATAGTGCATGTTATATTGATAATAATAAAAGTAATACGTATATTTATTATAGTTATATCGATAATAACTGCATAATATGTGTAATAATGCATGTTATATTGATGATAATGAAAGCAGTAAGTATATTTATTACAGTTCTATCGGTAATAAATGCATAATATGTGTAATAATGCATGTTACATGTATCATAATAAAAGTACTAAGTATATTTATTATAGTTCTAGCGATTATAACTGCATAATATGGGTAATAATGCATGTTATATTGAGAATAATAAAAGTAATAAATATAATTATTACAGTTCTAGCCATAATAACTGCATAATATGGACGATAATGCACGTTATATTGCTAATAGTATAAGTAATACGTATAATTATTACAGTTCTAGCGATAATAACTGCATTATATGCGTAATAATGCATGTTATATTGATAATAACGGGAGTAATAAGTATAATTATTACAGTTCCAGCGATTAGAACTGCATTATATGGGTAATAATGGATGTTATATTGATAATATCGCGAGTAATAAGTATAATTATTACAGTCCTAGCGATAATACTAGTAAAATATGGCTAAGAGTGCCTGTTATATTGATGATAATAAAAGTAATAAGTATATTTATTATACTCCTGTCGATAATAACTGCATTATATGAGTAATAGTGCATGTTATATTGATAATAATATAAGTAATAAGTATAATTCCTACAGTTCTAGCGATAATAACTGCATTATATGGGTAATAATGCATGTTATATTGATAATAATATAAGTAATAAGTATAATTATTACAGTTCTAGCGATAATAACTGCATAATATGGGTAATAATGCACGCTATATTGCTAATAATATAAGTAATAAGTATAATTATTACAGTTCTAGCGATAATAATTGTACAATATGGCTAATAGTGCATGTTATATTGATAATAATAAAAGTAATAAGTATATTTATTACAGTTCTATCGATAATAACTGCATAATATGGGTAATAATGCATGTTATATTGATGATAATAAAAGTAATACGTATATTTATTATAGTTCTAGCGATAATAACTGCATTATATGGGTAATAATGCATGTTATATTGATAATAATATAAGTAATAAGTATAATTATTACAGTTCTAGCGATAATAACTGCATTATATGCGTAATAATGCATGTTATATTGATAATATCGGGAGTAATAAGTATAATTATTACAGTTCCAGCGATAAGAACTGCATTATATGGGTAATAATGGATGTTATATTGATAATATCGGGAGTAATAAGTATAATTATTACAGTCCTAGCGATAATACTAGTAAAATATGGCTAAGAGTGCCTGTTATATTGATAATAATAAAAGTAATAAGTATATTTATTATACTTCTGTCGATAATAACTGCATTATATGAGTAATAGTGCATGTTATATTGATAATAATAAAAGTAATACGTATATTTATTATAGTTCTATCGATAATAACTGCATAATATGTGTAATAATGCATGTTATATTGATGATAATGAAAGTAGTAAGTATATTTATTACAGTTCTATCGGTAATAAATGCATAATATGTGTAATAATGCATGTTACATGTATCATAATAAAAGTACTAAGTATATTTATTATAGTTCTAGCGATTATAACTGCATAATATGGGTAATAATGCATGTTATATTGAGAATAATAAAAGTAATAAATATAATTATTACAGTTCTAGCCATAATAACTGCATAATATGGACGATAATGCACGTTATATTGCTAATAGTATAAGTAATACGTATAATTATTACAGTTCTAGCGATAATAACTGCATTATATGCGTAATAATGCATGTTATATTGATAATAACGGGAGTAATAAGTATAATTATTACAGTTCCAGCGATTAGAACTGCATTATATGGGTAATAATGGATGTTATATTGATAATATCGCGAGTAATAAGTATAATTATTACAGTCCTAGCGATAATACTAGTAAAATATGGCTAAGAGTGCCTGTTATATTGATAATAATAAAAGTAATAAGTATATTTATTATACTCCTGTCGATAATAACTGCATTATATGAGTAATAGTGCATGTTATATTGATAATAATATAAGTAATAAGTATAATTCCTACAGTTCTAGCGATAATAACTGCATTATATGGGTAATAATGCATGTTATATTGATAATAATATAAGTAATAAGTATAATTATTACAGTTCTAGCGATAATAACTGCATAATATGGGTAATAATGCACGCTATATTGCTAATAATATAAGTAATAAGTATAATTATTACAGTTCTAGCGATAATAATTGTACAATATGGCTAATAGTGCATGTTATATTGATAATAATAAAAGTAATAAGTATATTTATTACAGTTCTATCGATAATAACTGCATAATATGGGTAATAATGCATGTTATATTGATGATAATAAAAGTAATACGTATATTTATTATAGTTCTAGCGATAATAACTGCATTATATGGGTAATAATGCATGTTATATTGATAATAATATAAGTAATAAGTATAATTATTACAGTTCTAGCGATAATAACTGCATTATATGCGTAATAATGCATGTTATATTGATAATATCGGGAGTAATAAGTATAATTATTACAGTTCCAGCGATAAGAACTGCATTATATGGGTAATAATGGATGTTATATTGATAATATCGGGAGTAATAAGTATAATTATTACAGTCCTAGCGATAATACTAGTAAAATATGGCTAAGAGTGCCTGTTATATTGATAATAATAAAAGTAATAAGTATATTTATTATACTTCTGTCGATAATAACTGCATTATATGAGTAATAGTGCATGTTATATTGATAATAATAAAAGTAATACGTATATTTATTATAGTTCTATCGATAATAACTGCATAATATGTGTAATAATGCATGTTATATTGATGATAATGAAAGTAGTAAGTATATTTATTACAGTTCTATCGGTAATAAATGCATAATATGTGTAATAATGCATGTTACATTTATCATAATAAAAGTACTAAGTATATTTATTATAGTTCTAGCGATTATAACTGCATAATATGGGTAATAATGCATGTTACATTGAGAATAATATAAGTAATAAATAAAATTATTACAGTTCTAGCGATAATAACTGCATAATATGGACGATAATGCACGTTATATTGCTAATAGTATAAGTAATACGTATAATTATTACAGTTCTAGCGATAATAACTGCATTATATGGATAATAATGCATGTCATATTGATAATATCGGGAGTAATAAGTATAATTATTACAGTTCCAGCGATAAGAACTGCATTATATGCGTAATAGTGCATGTTATATTGATAATAATAAAAGTAAAAAATATATTTAATACAGTTCTATCGATAATAACTGCATAATATGGGTAGTAATGGATGTTATATTGATAATATCGGGAGTAATAAGTATAATTATTACAGTTCTAACGATAATACTAGTAAAATATGGCTAAGAGTGCCTGTTATACTGATAATAATAAAAGTAATAAGTATTTTTATAATACTTCTGTCGATAATAACTGCATAATATGGGTAATAATGCACGCTATATTGCTAATAATATAAGTAATAAGTATAATTATTACAGTTCTAGCAATAATAACTCCATTATATGGATAATAATGCATGTCATATTGATAATATCGGGACTAATACGTATAATTATTATAGTTCTAGCGATAATAATTGTACAATATGGCTAATAGTGCATGTTATATTGATAATAATAAAAGTAATAAGTATATTTATTACAGTTCTATCGATAATAACTGCATAACATGGGTAATAATGCATGTTATATTGATGACAATAAAAGTAATACGTATATTTATTATAGTTCTAGCGATAATAACTGCATAACATGGGTAATAATGCATGTGATATTGATAATATCGGGAGTAATAAGTATAATTATTACAGTTCTAGCGATAATAACTCCATTATATGGGTAATAATGCATGTTATATTGATAATAATATAAGTAATAAGTATATTTATTACAGTTCTATCGATAATAACTGCATAATATGGGTAGTCATGCATGTTATATTGATAATAATAAAAGTAATAAGTATACTTATTATAGTTCTATCGATAACAACTGCATAATATGGGTAATAATGCATGCTATATTGATGATAATAAAAGTAATACGTATATTTATTATAGTTCTAGCTATAATAACTGCACAATATGGGTAATAATGCATGTTATATTGATAATAATATAAGTAATAAGTATAATTATTACAGTTCTAGCGATAATAACTCCATTATATGGGTAATAATGCATGTTATATTGATAATAATATAAGTAATGAGTATAATTATTACAGTTCTAGCGATAATAACTCCATTATATGGGTAATAATGCATGTTATATTGATAATAATATAAGTAATAAGTATAATTATTACAGTTCTAGCGATAATAACTGCATAATATGGGTAATAATGCACGCTATATTGCTAATAATATAAGTAATAAGTATAATTATTACAGTTCTAGCGATAATAATTGTACAATATGGCTAATAGTGCATGTTATATTGATAATAATAAAAGTAATAAGTATATTTATTACAGTTCTATCGATAATAACTGCATAATATGGGTAATAATGCATGTTATATTGATGATAATAAAAGTAATACGTATATTTATTATAGTTCTAGCGATAATAACTGCATTATATGGGTAATAATGCATGTTATATTGATAATATCGGGAGTAATAAGTATAATTATTACAGTTCCAGCGATTAGAACTGCATTATATGGGTAATAATGGATGTTATATTGATAATATCGCGAGTAATAAGTATAATTATTACAGTCCTAGCGATAATACTAGTAAAATATGGCTAAGAGCGCCTGTTATATTGATAATAATAAAAGTAATAAGTATATTTATTATACTTCTGTCGATAATAACTGCATTATATGAGTAATAGTGCATGTTATATTGATAATAATATAAGTAATAAGTATAATTACTACAGTTCTAGCGATAATAACTCCATTATATGGGTAATAATGCATGTTATATTGATAATAATATAAGTAATGAGGATAATTATTACAGTTCTAGCGATAATAACTCCATTATATGGGTAATAATGCATGTTATATTGATAATAATAAAAGTAATAAGTATATTTATTATACTTCTGTCGATAATAACTGCATTATATGAGTAATAGTGCATGTTATATTGATAATAATAAAAGTAATACGTATATTTATTATAGTTATATCGATAATAACTGCATAATATGTGTAATAATGCATGTTATATTGATGATAATGAAAGCAGTAAGTATATTTATTACAGTTCTATCGGTAATAAATGCATAATATGTGTAATAATGCATGTTACATGTATCATAATAAAAGTACTAAGTATATTTATTATAGTTCTAGCGATTATAACTGCATAATATGGGTAATAATGCATGTTATATTGAGAATAATAAAAGTAATAAATATAATTATTACCGTTCTAGCCATAATAACTGCATAATATGGACGATAATGCACGTTATATTGCTAATAGTATAAGTAATACGTATAATTATTACAGTTCTAGCGATAATAACTGCATTATATGCGTAATAATGCATGTTATATTGATAATAACGGGAGTAATAAGTATAATTATTACAGTTCCAGCGATTAGAACTGCATTATATGGGTAATAATGGATGTTATATTGATAATATCGCGAGTAATAAGTATAATTATTACAGTCCTAGCGATAATACTAGTAAAATATGGCTAAGAGTGCCTGTTATATTGATAATAATAAAAGTAATAAGTATATTTATTATACTCCTGTCGATAATAACTGCATTATATGAGTAATAGTGCATGTTATATTGATAATAATATAAGTAATAAGTATAATTCCTACAGTTCTAGCGATAATAACTGCATTATATGGGTAATAATGCATGTTATATTGATAATAATATAAGTAATAAGTATAATTATTACAGTTCTAGCGATAATAACTGCATAATATGGGTAATAATGCGCGCTATATTGCTAATAATATAAGTAATAAGTATAATTATTACAGTTCTAGCGATAATAACTCCATTATATGGATAACAATGCATGTCATATTGATAATATCGGGAGTAATAAGTATAATTATTATAGTTCTAGCGATAATAATTGTACAATATGGCTAATAGTGCATGTTACATTGATAATAATATAAGTAATAAGTATAATTACTACAGTTCTAGCGATAATAACTCCATTATATGGGTAATAATGCTTGTTATATTGATAATAATATAAGTAATAAGTACAATTATTACAGTTCTAGCGATAATAACTCCATTATATGGGTAATAATGCATGTCATATTGATAATATCGGGAGTAATAAGTATAATTATTATAGTTCTAGCGATAATAATTGTACAATATGGCTAATAGTGCATGTTATATTGATAATAATATAAGTAATAAGTATATTTATTACAGTTCTATCGATAATAACTGCATAATATGGGTAATAATGCATCTTATATTGATGACAATAAAAGTAATACGTATATTTATTATAGTTCTAGCGATAATAACTGCATTATATGGGTAATAATGCATGTTATATTGATAATAATATAAGTAATGAGGATAATTATTACAGTTCTAGTGATAATAACTCCATTATATGGGTAATAATACATGTTATATTGATAATAATATAAGTAATAAGTATAGTTATTACTGTTCTAGCGATAATAACTGCATAATATGGGTAATAATGCACGTTATATTGCTAATAATATAAGTAATAAGTATAATTATTACAGTTCTAGCGATAATAACTCCATTATATGGATAATAATGCATGTCATATTGATAATATCGGGAGTAATAAGTATAATTATTATAGTTCTAGCGATAATAATTGTACAATATGGCTAATAGTGCATGTTATATTGATAATAATAAAAGTAATAAGTATATTTATTACAGTTCTATCGATAATAACTGCATAATATGGGTAATAATGCATGTTATATTGATAATAATATAAGTAATAAGTATAATTACTACAGTTCTAGCGATAATAACTGCATTATATGGGTAATAATGCATGTTATATTGATAATAATATAAGTAATGAGTATAATTATTACAGTTCTAGCGATAATAACTCCATTATATGGGTAATAATGCATGTTATATTGATAATAATATAAGTAATAAGTATAATTATTACAGTTCTAGCGATAATAACTGCATTATATGCGTAATAATGCATGTTATATTGATAATATCGGGAGTAATAAGTATAATTATTACAGTTCTAGCCATAATAACTGCATAATATGGGTAATAATGCACGTTATATTGCTAATAATATAAGTAATAAGTATAATAGTTACAGTTCTAGCGATAATAACTGCATTATATGGGTAAGAATGCATGTTATATTGATAATATCGGGAGTAATAAGTATAATTATTATAGTTCTAGCGATAATTCTAGTAAACTATGGCTAAGAGTGCCTGTTATATTGATAATAATAAAAGTAATAAGTATATTTATTATACTTCTGTCAATAATAACTGCATTATATGGGTAATAGTGCATGTTACATTGATAATAATAAAAGTAATAAGTGTAATTATTACAGTTCTAGCGATAATAACACCATTATATGGGTAATAATGCATGTTATATTGATAATAATATAAGTAATAAGTACAATTATTACAGTTCTAGCGATAATAACTGCATTATATGGGTAATAATGCATGTCATATTGATAATATCGGGAGTAATAAGTATAATTATTACAGTTCCAGCGATAAGAACTGCATTATATGCGTAATAGTGCATGTTATATTGATAATAATAAAAGTAAAAAATATATTTAATACAGTTCTATCGATAATAACTGCATAATATGGGTAGTAATGGATGTTATATTGATAATATCGGGAGTAATAAGTATAATTATTACAGTTCTAACGATAATACTAGTAAAATATGGCTGAGAGTGCCTGTTATACTGATAATAATAAAAGTAATAAGTATTTTTATAATACTTCTGTCGATAATAACTGCATAATATGGGTAATAATGCACGCTATATTGCTAATAATATAAGTAATAAGTATAATTATTACAGTTCTAGCAATAATAACTCCATTATATGGATAATAATGCATGTCATATTGATAATATCGGGACTAATACGTATAATTATTATAGTTCTAGCGATAATAATTGTACAATATGGCTAATAGTGCATGTTATATTGATAATAATAAAAGTAATAAGTATATTTATTACAGTTCTATCGATAATAACTGCATAACATGGGTAATAATGCATGTTATATTGATGACAATAAAAGTAATACGTATATTTATTATAGTTCTAGCGATAATAACTGCATAACATGGGTAATAATGCATGTGATATTGATAATATCGGGAGTAATAAGTATAATTATTACAGTTCTAGCGATAATAACTCCATTATATGGGTAATAATGCATGTTATATTGATAATAATATAAGTAATAAGTATATTTATTACAGTTCTATCGATAATAACTGCATAATATGGGTAGTCATGCATGTTATATTGATAATAATAAAAGTAATAAGTATACTTATTATAGTTCTATCGATAACAACTGCATAATATGGGTAATAATGCATGCTATATTGATGATAATAAAAGTAATACGTATATTTATTATAGTTCTAGCTATAATAACTGCACAATATGGGTAATAATGCATGTTATATTGATAATAATATAAGTAATAAGTATAATTATTACAGTTCTAGCGATAATAACTCCATTATATGGGTAATAATGCATGTTATATTGATAATAATATAAGTAATGAGTATAATTATTACAGTTCTAGCGATAATAACTCCATTATATGGGTAATAATGCATGTTATATTGATAATAATATAAGTAATAAGTATAATTATTACAGTTCTAGCGATAATAACTGCATAATATGGGTAATAATGCACGCTATATTGCTAATAATATAAGTAATAAGTATAATTATTACAGTTCTAGCGATAATAATTGTACAATATGGCTAATAGTGCATGTTATATTGATAATAATAAAAGTAATAAGTATATTTATTACAGTTCTATCGATAATAACTGCATAATATGGGTAATAATGCATGTTATATTGATGATAATAAAAGTAATACGTATATTTATTATAGTTCTAGCGATAATAACTGCATTATATGGGTAATAATGCATGTTATATTGATAATATCGGGAGTAATAAGTATAATTATTACAGTTCCAGCGATTAGAACTGCATTATATGGGTAATAATGGATGTTATATTGATAATATCGCGAGTAATAAGTATAATTATTACAGTCCTAGCGATAATACTAGTAAAATATGGCTAAGAGCGCCTGTTATATTGATAATAATAAAAGTAATAAGTATATTTATTATACTTCTGTCGATAATAACTGCATTATATGAGTAATAGTGCATGTTATATTGATAATAATATAAGTAATAAGTATAATTACTACAGTTCTAGCGATAATAACTCCATTATATGGGTAATAATGCATGTTATATTGATAATAATATAAGTAATGAGGATAATTATTACAGTTCTAGCGATAATAACTCCATTATATGGGTAATAATGCATGTTATATTGATAATAATATAAGTAATAAGTATAGTTATTACAGTTCTAGCGATAATAACTGCATAATATGGGTAATAATGCACGTTATATTGCTAATAATATAAGTAATAAGTATAATTATTACAGTTCTAGCGATAATAACTCCATTATATGGATAATAATGCATGTTATATTGATAATATCGGGAGTAATAAGTATAATTATTACAGTTCCAGCGATAAGAACTGCATTATATGGGTAATAATGGATGTTATATTGATAATATCGGGAGTAATAAGTATAATTATTACAGTCCTAGCGATAATACTAGTAAAATATGGCTAAGAGTGCCTGTTATATTGATAATAATAAAAGTAATAAGTATATTTATTATACTTCTGTCGATAATAACTGCATTATATGAGTAATAGTGCATGTTATATTGATAATAATAAAAGTAATACGTATATTTATTATAGTTATATCGATAATAACTGCATAATATGTGTAATAATGCATGTTATATTGATGATAATGAAAGCAGTAAGTATATTTATTACAGTTCTATCGGTAATAAATGCATAATATGTGTAATAATGCATGTTACATGTATCATAATAAAAGTACTAAGTATATTTATTATAGTTCTAGCGTTTATAACTGCATAATATGGGTAATAATGCATGTTATATTGAGAATAATAAAAGTAATAAATATAATTATTACAGTTCTAGCCATAATAACTGCATAATATGGACGATAATGCACGTTATATTGCTAATAGTATAAGTAATACGTATAATTATTACAGTTCTAGCGATAATAACTGCATTATATGCGTAATAATGCATGTTATATTGATAATAACGGGAGTAATAAGTATAATTATTACAGTTCCAGCGATTAGAACTGCATTATATGGGTAATAATGGATGTTATATTGATAATATCGCGAGTAATAAGTATAATTATTACAGTCCTAGCGATAATACTAGTAAAATATGGCTAAGAGTGCCTGTTATATTGATAATAATAAAAGTAATAAGTATATTTATTATACTCCTGTCGATAATAACTGCATTATATGAGTAATAGTGCATGTTATATTGATAATAATATAAGTAATAAGTATAATTCCTACAGTTCTAGCGATAATAACTGCATTATATGGGTAATAATGCATGTTATATTGATAATAATATAAGTAATAAGTATAATTATTACAGTTCTAGCGATAATAACTCCATTATATGGGTAATAATGCATGTTATATTGATAATAATATAAGTAATAAGTATAATTATTACAGTTCTAACGATAATAACTGCATAATATGGGTAATAATGCACGCTATATTGCTAATAATATAAGTAATAAGTATAATTATTACAGTTCTAGCGATAATAATTGTACAATATGGCTAATAGTGCATGTTATATTGATAATAATAAAAGTAATAAGTATATTTATTACAGTTCTATCGATAATAACTGCATAATATGGGTAATAATGCATGTTATATTGATGATAATAAAAGTAATACGTATATTTATTATAGTTCTAGCGATAATAACTGCATTATATGGGTAATAATGCATGTTATATTGATAATATCGGGAGTAATAAGTATAATTATTACAGTTCCAGCGATTAGAACTGCATTATATGGGTAATAATGGATGTTATATTGATAATATCGCGAGTAATAAGTATAATTATTACAGTCCTAGCGATAATACTAGTAAAATATGGCTAAGAGCGCCTGTTATATTGATAATAATAAAAGTAATAAGTATATTTATTATACTTCTGTCGATAATAACTGCATTATATGAGTAATAGTGCATGTTATATTGATAATAATATAAGTAATAAGTATAATTACTACAGTTCTAGCGATAATAACTCCATTATATGGGTAATAATGCATGTTATATTGATAGTAATATAAGTAATGAGGATAATTATTACAGTTCTAGCGATAATAACTCCATTATATGGGTAATAATGCATGTTATATTGATAATAATATAAGTAATAAGTATAGTTATTACAGTTCTAGCGATAATAACTGCATAATATGGGTAATAATGCACGTTATATTGCTAATAATATAAGTAATAAGTATAATTATTACAGTTCTAGCGATAATAACTCCATTATATGGATAATAATGCATGTTATATTGATAATATCGGGAGTAATAAGTATAATTATTACAGTTCCAGCGATAAGAACTGCATTATATGGGTAATAATGGATGTTATATTGATAATATCGGGAGTAATAAGTATAATTATTACAGTCCTAGCGATAATACTAGTAAAATATGGCTAAGAGTGCCTGTTATATTGATAATAATAAAAGTAATAAGTATATTTATTATACTTCTGTCGATAATAACTGCATTATATGAGTAATAGTGCATGTTATATTGATAATAATAAAAGTAATACGTATATTTATTATAGTTATATCGATAATAACTGCATAATATGTGTAATAATGCATGTTATATTGATGATAATGAAAGCAGTAAGTATATTTATTACAGTTCTATCGGTAATAAATGCATAATATGTGTAATAATGCATGTTACATGTATCATAATAAAAGTACTAAGTATATTTATTATAGTTCTAGCGATTATAACTGCATAATATGGGTAATAATGCATGTTATATTGAGAATAATAAAAGTAATAAATATAATTATTACAGTTCTAGCCATAATAACTGCATAATATGGACGATAATGCACGTTATATTGCTAATAGTATAAGTAATACGTATAATTATTACAGTTCTAGCGATAATAACTGCATTATATGCGTAATAATGCATGTTATATTGATAATAACGGGAGTAATAAGTATAATTATTACAGTTCCAGCGATTAGAACTGCATTATATGGGTAATAATGGATGTTATATTGATAATATCGCGAGTAATAAGTATAATTATTACAGTCCTAGCGATAATACTAGTAAAATATGGCTAAGAGTGCCTGTTATATTGATAATAATAAAAGTAATAAGTATATTTATTATACTCCTGTCGATAATAACTGCATTATATGAGTAATAGTGCATGTTATATTGATAATAATATAAGTAATAAGTATAATTCCTACAGTTCTAGCGATAATAACTGCATTATATGGGTAATAATGCATGTTATATTGATAATAATATAAGTAATAAGTATAATTATTACAGTTCTAGCGATAATAACTGCATAATATGGGTAATAATGCACGCTATATTGCTAATAATATAAGTAATAAGTATAATTATTACAGTTCTAGCGATAATAACTCCATTATATGGATAACAATGCATGTCATATTGATAATATCGGGAGTAATAAGTATAATTATTATAGTTCTAGCGATAATAATTGTACAATATGGCTAATAGTGCATGTTACATTGATAATAATATAAGTAATAAGTATAATTACTACAGTTCTAGCGATAATAACTCCATTATATGGGTAATAATGCATGTTATATTGATAATAATATAAGTAATAAGTACAATTATTACAGTTCTAGCGATAATAACTCCATTATATGGGTAATAATGCATGTCATATTGATAATATCGGGAGTAATAAGTATAATTATTATAGTTCTAGCGATAATAATTGTACAATATGGCTAATAGTGCATGTTATATTGATAATAATATAAGTAATAAGTATATTTATTACAGTTCTATCGATAATAACTGCATAATATGGGTAATAATGCATCTTATATTGATGACAATAAAAGTAATACGTATATTTATTATAGTTCTAGCGATAATAACTGCATTATATGGGTAATAATGCATGTTATATTGATAATAATATAAGTAATGAGGATAATTATTACAGTTCTAGTGATAATAACTCCATTATATGGGTAATAATACATGTTATATTGATAATAATATAAGTAATAAGTATAGTTATTACTGTTCTAGCGATAATAACTGCATAATATGGGTAATAATGCACGTTATATTGCTAATAATATAAGTAATAAGTATAATTATTACAGTTCTAGCGATAATAACTCCATTATATGGATAATAATGCATGTCATATTGATAATATCGGGAGTAATAAGTATAATTATTATAGTTCTAGCGATAATAATTGTACAATATGGCTAATAGTGCATGTTATATTGATAATAATAAAAGTAATAAGTATATTTATTACAGTTCTATCGATAATAACTGCATAATATGGGTAATAATGCATGTTATATTGATAATAATATAAGTAATAAGTATAATTACTACAGTTCTAGCGATAATAACTGCATTATATGGGTAATAATGCATGTTATATTGATAATAATATAAGTAATGAGTATAATTATTACAGTTCTAGCGATAATAACTCCATTATATGGGTAATAATGCATGTTATATTGATAATAATATAAGTAATAAGTATAATTATTACAGTTCTAGCGATAATAACTGCATTATATGCGTAATAATGCATGTTATATTGATAATATCGGGAGTAATAAGTATAATTATTACAGTTCTAGCCATAATAACTGCATAATATGGGTAATAATGCACGTTATATTGCTAATAATATAAGTAATAAGTATAATAGTTACAGTTCTAGCGATAATAACTGCATTATATGGGTAAGAATGCATGTTATATTGATAATATCGGGAGTAATAAGTATAATTATTATAGTTCTAGCGATAATTCTAGTAAACTATGGCTAAGAGTGCCTGTTATATTGATAATAATAAAAGTAATAAGTATATTTATTATACTTCTGTCAATAATAACTGCATTATATGGGTAATAATGCATGTTATATTGATAATAATATAAGTAATAAGTATAATTATTACAGTTCTAGCGATAATAACTCCATTATATGGATAATAATGCATGTCATATTGATAATATCGGGAGTAATAAGTATAATTATTACAGTTCTAGCGATAATACTAGTAAAATAAGGCTAAGAGTGCCTGTTATATTGATAATAATAAAAGTAATAAGTACAATTATTACAGTTCTAGCGATAATAACTCCATTATATGGGTAATAATGCATGTTATATTGATAATAATATAAGTAATAAGTATAATTATTACAGTTCTAGCGATAATAACTGCATAATATGGGTAATAATGCACGTTATATTGCTAATAATATAAGTAATAAGTATAATTATTACAGTTCTAGCGATAATAACACCATTATATGGGTAATAATGCATGTTATATTGATAATAATATAAGTAATAAGTACAATTATTACAGTTCTAGCGATAATAACTGCATTATATGGGTAATAATGCATGTTATATTGATAATAATAAAAGTAATGAGTATATTTATTATAGTTCTATCGATAATAACTGCATAATATGGGTAGTAATGGATGTTATATTGATAATATCGGGAGTTATAAGTATAATTATTACAGTTCTAGCGATAATACTAGTAAAATAAGGCTAAGAGTGCCTGTTATATTGATAATAATAAAAGTAATAAGTACAATTATTACAGTTCTAGCGATAATAACTCCATTATATGGGTAATAATGCATGTTATATTGATAATAATATAAGTAATAAGTATAATTATTACAGTTCTAGCGATAATAACTGCATAATATGGGTAATAATGCACGTTATATTGCTAATAATATAAGTAATAAGTATAATTATTACAGTTCTAGCGATAATAACTCCATTATATGGATAATAATGCATGTCATATTGATAATATCGGGAGTAATAAGTATAATTATTATAGTTCTAGCGATAATAATTGTACAATATGGCTAATAGTGCATGTTATATTGATAATAATAAAAGTAATAAGTATATTTATTACAGTTCTATCGATAATAACTGCATAATATGGGTAATAATGCACGCTATATTGCTAATAATATAAGTAATAAGTATAATTATTACAGTTCTAGCGATAATAACTCCATTATATGGATAAGAATGCATGTCATATTGATAATATCGGGAGTAATAAGTATAATTATTATAGTTCTAGCGATAATAATTGTACAATATGGCTAATAGTGCATGTTATATTGATAATAATAAAAGTAATAAGTATAGTTATTACTGTTCTAGCGATAATAACTGCATAATATGGGTAATAATGCACGTTATATTGCTAATAATATAAGTAATAAGTATAATTATTACAGTTCTAGCGATAATAACTCCATTATATGGATAATAATGCATGTCATATTGATAATATCGGGAGTAATAAGTATAATTATTATAGTTCTAGCGATAATAATTGTACAATATGGCTAATAGTGCATGTTATATTGATAATAATAAAAGTAATAAGTATATTTATTACAGTTCTATCGATAATAACTGCATAATATGGGTAATAATGCATGTTATATTGATAATAATATAAGTAATAAGTATAATTACTACAGTTCTAGCGATAATAACTGCATTATATGGGTAATAATGCATGTTATATTGATAATAATATAAGTAATGAGTATAATTATTACAGTTCTAGCGATAATAACTCCATTATATGGGTAATAATGCATGTTATATTGATAATAATATAAGTAATAAGTATAATTATTACAGTTCTAGCGATAATAACTGCATTATATGCGTAATAATGCATGTTATATTGATAATATCGGGAGTAATAAGTATAATTATTACAGTTCTAGCCATAATAACTGCATAATATGGGTAATAATGCACGTTATATTGCTAATAATATAAGTAATAAGTATAATAGTTACAGTTCTAGCGATAATAACTGCATTATATGGGTAAGAATGCATGTTATATTGATAATATCGGGAGTAATAAGTATAATTATTACAGTTCCAGCGATAAGAACTGCATTATATGCGTAATAATGCATGTTATATTGATAATAATAAAAGTAAAAAATATATTTAATACAGTTCTATCGAGAATAACTGCATAATATGGGTAGTAATGGATGTTATATTGATAATATCGGGAGTAATAAGTATAATTATTACAGTTCTAGCGATAATACTAGTAAAATATGGCTAAGAGTGCCTGTTATACTGATAATAATAAAAGTAATAAGTACTTTTATTATACTTCTGTCGACAACAACTGCCTTCTATGGGTAATAGTGCATGTTATATTGATAATAATATAAGTAGTAAGTATAATTATTACAGTTCTAGCCTTAACAACTGCATAATATGGGTAATAATGCACGTTATATTGCTAATAATATAAGTAATAAGTATAATAGTTACAGTTCTAGCGATAATAACTGCATTATATGGGTAAGAATGCATGTTATATTGATAATATCGGGAGTAATAAGTATAATTATTACAGGTCTAGCGATAATACTAGTAAAATATGGCTAAGACTGCCTGTTATATTGATAATAATAAAAGTAATAAGTATATTTATTATACTTCTGTCGATAATAACTGCATTATATGAGTAATAGTGCATGTTATATTGATAATAATAAAAGTAATACGTATATTTATTATAGTTCTATCGATAATAACTGCATAATATGTGTAATAATGCATGTTATATTGATGATAATGAAAGTAGTAAGTATATTTATTACAGTTCTATCGGTAATAAATGCATAATATGTGTAATAATGCATGTTACATTTATCATAATAAAAGTACTAAGTATATTTATTATAGTTCTAGCGATTATAACTGCATAATATGGGTAATAATGCATGTTATATTGAGAATAATATAAGTAATAAATAAAGTTATTACAGTTCTAGCGATAATAACTGCATAATATGGACGATAATGCACGTTATATTGCTAGTAGTATAAGTAATACTTTTAATTATTACAGTTCTAGCGATAATAACTGCATTATATGGATAATAATGCATATCATATTGATAATATCGGGAGTAATAAGTATAATTATTACAGTTCCAGTGATAAGAACTGCATTATATGCGTAATAATGCATGTTATATTGATAATAATAAAAGTAAAAAATATATTTAATACAGTTCTATCGATAATAACTGCATAATATGGGTAGTAATGGATGTTATATTGATAATATCGGGAGTAATAAGTATAATTATTACAGTTCTAACGATAATACTAGTAAAATATGGCTAAGAGTGCCTGTTATACTGATAATAATAAAAGTAATAAGTATTTTTATAATACTTCTGTCGATAATAACTGCATAATATGGGTAATAATGCACGCTATATTGCTAATAATACAAGTAATAAGTACAATTATTACAGTTCTAGCGATAATAACTCCATTATATGGGTAATAATGCATGTTATATTGATAATAATATAAGTAATAAGTATAATTATTACAGTTCTAGCGATAATAACTGCATAATATGGGTAATAATGCACGTTATATTGCTAATAATATAAGTAATAAGTATAATTATTACAGTTCTAGCGATAATAACTCCATTATATGGATAATAATGCATGTCATATTGATAATAATATAAGTAATAAGTATAATTATTACAGTTCTAGCGATAATAACTGCATTATATGCGTAATAATGCATGTTATATTGATAATATCGGGAGTAATAAGTATAATTATTACAGTTCTAGCCATAATAACTGCATAATATGGGTAATAATGCACGTTATATTGCTAATAATATAAGTAATAAGTATAATAGTTACAGTTCTAGCGATAATAACTGCATTATATGGGTAAGAATGCATGTTATATTGATAATATCGGGAGTAATAAGTATAATTATTATAGTTCTAGCGATAATTCTAGTAAACTATGGCTAAGAGTGCCTGTTATATTGATAATAATAAAAGTAATAAGTATATTTATTATACTTCTGTCAATAATAACTGCATTATATGGGTAATAGTGCATGTTACATTGATAATAATAAAAGTAATAAGTGTAATTATTACAGTTCTAGCGATAATAACACCATTATATGGGTAATAATGCATGTTATATTGATAATAATATAAGTAATAAGTATAATTATTACAGTTCTAGCGATAATAACTCCATTATATGGATAATAATGCATGTCATATTGATAATATCGGGAGTAATAAGTATAATTATTACAGTTCTAGCGATAATACTAGTAAAATAAGGCTAAGAGTGCCTGTTATATTGATAATAATAAAAGTAATAAGTACAATTATTACAGTTCTAGCGATAATAACTCCATTATATGGGTAATAATGCATGTTATATTGATAATAATATAAGTAATAAGTATAATTATTACAGTTCTAGCGATAATAACTGCATAATATGGGTAATAATGCACGTTATATTGCTAATAATATAAGTAATAAGTATAATTATTACAGTTCTAGCGATAATAACACCATTATATGGGTAATAATGCATGTTATATTGATAATAATATAAGTAATAAGTACAATTATTACAGTTCTAGCGATAATAACTGCATTATATGGGTAATAATGCATGTTATATTGATAATAATAAAAGTAATGAGTATATTTATTATAGTTCTATCGATAATAACTGCATAATATGGGTAGTAATGGATGTTATATTGATAATATCGGGAGTTATAAGTATAATTATTACAGTTCTAGCGATAATACTAGTAAAATAAGGCTAAGAGTGCCTGTTATATTGATAATAATAAAAGTAATAAGTACAATTATTACAGTTCTAGCGATAATAACTCCATTATATGGGTAATAATGCATGTTATATTGATAATAATATAAGTAATAAGTATAATTATTACAGTTCTAGCGATAATAACTGCATAATATGGGTAATAATGCACGTTATATTGCTAATAATATAAGTAATAAGTATAATTATTACAGTTCTAGCGATAATAACTCCATTATATGGATAATAATGCATGTCATATTGATAATATCGGGAGTAATAAGTATAATTATTATAGTTCTAGCGATAATAATTGTACAATATGGCTAATAGTGCATGTTATATTGATAATAATAAAAGTAATAAGTATATTTATTACAGTTCTATCGATAATAACTGCATAATATGGGTAATAATGCACGCTATATTGCTAATAATATAAGTAATAAGTATAATTATTACAGTTCTAGCGATAATAACTCCATTATATGGATAAGAATGCATGTCATATTGATAATATCGGGAGTAATAAGTATAATTATTATAGTTCTAGCGATAATAATTGTACAATATGGCTAATAGTGCATGTTATATTGATAATAATAAAAGTAATAAGTATAGTTATTACTGTTCTAGCGATAATAACTGCATAATATGGGTAATAATGCACGTTATATTGCTAATAATATAAGTAATAAGTATAATTATTACAGTTCTAGCGATAATAACTCCATTATATGGATAATAATGCATGTCATATTGATAATATCGGGAGTAATAAGTATAATTATTATAGTTCTAGCGATAATAATTGTACAATATGGCTAATAGTGCATGTTATATTGATAATAATAAAAGTAATAAGTATATTTATTACAGTTCTATCGATAATAACTGCATAATATGGGTAATAATGCATGTTATATTGATAATAATATAAGTAATAAGTATAATTACTACAGTTCTAGCGATAATAACTGCATTATATGGGTAATAATGCATGTTATATTGATAATAATATAAGTAATGAGTATAATTATTACAGTTCTAGCGATAATAACTCCATTATATGGGTAATAATGCATGTTATATTGATAATAATATAAGTAATAAGTATAATTATTACAGTTCTAGCGATAATAACTGCATTATATGCGTAATAATGCATGTTATATTGATAATATCGGGAGTAATAAGTATAATTATTACAGTTCTAGCCATAATAACTGCATAATATGGGTAATAATGCACGTTATATTGCTAATAATATAAGTAATAAGTATAATAGTTACAGTTCTAGCGATAATAACTGCATTATATGGGTAAGAATGCATGTTATATTGATAATATCGGGAGTAATAAGTATAATTATTACAGTTCCAGCGATAAGAACTGCATTATATGCGTAATAATGCATGTTATATTGATAATAATAAAAGTAAAAAATATATTTAATACAGTTCTATCGAGAATAACTGCATAATATGGGTAGTAATGGATGTTATATTGATAATATCGGGAGTAATAAGTATAATTATTACAGTTCTAGCGATAATACTAGTAAAATATGGCTAAGAGTGCCTGTTATACTGATAATAATAAAAGTAATAAGTACTTTTATTATACTTCTGTCGACAACAACTGCCTTCTATGGGTAATAGTGCATGTTATATTGATAATAATATAAGTAGTAAGTATAATTATTACAGTTCTAGCCTTAACAACTGCATAATATGGGTAATAATGCACGTTATATTGCTAATAATATAAGTAATAAGTATAATAGTTACAGTTCTAGCGATAATAACTGCATTATATGGGTAAGAATGCATGTTATATTGATAATATCGGGAGTAATAAGTATAATTATTACAGGTCTAGCGATAATACTAGTAAAATATGGCTAAGACTGCCTGTTATATTGATAATAATAAAAGTAATAAGTATATTTATTATACTTCTGTCGATAATAACTGCATTATATGAGTAATAGTGCATGTTATATTGATAATAATAAAAGTAATACGTATATTTATTATAGTTCTATCGATAATAACTGCATAATATGTGTAATAATGCATGTTATATTGATGATAATGAAAGTAGTAAGTATATTTATTACAGTTCTATCGGTAATAAATGCATAATATGTGTAATAATGCATGTTACATTTATCATAATAAAAGTACTAAGTATATTTATTATAGTTCTAGCGATTATAACTGCATAATATGGGTAATAATGCATGTTATATTGAGAATAATATAAGTAATAAATAAAGTTATTACAGTTCTAGCGATAATAACTGCATAATATGGACGATAATGCACGTTATATTGCTAGTAGTATAAGTAATACTTTTAATTATTACAGTTCTAGCGATAATAACTGCATTATATGGATAATAATGCATATCATATTGATAATATCGGGAGTAATAAGTATAATTATTACAGTTCCAGTGATAAGAACTGCATTATATGCGTAATAATGCATGTTATATTGATAATAATAAAAGTAAAAAATATATTTAATACAGTTCTATCGATAATAACTGCATAATATGGGTAGTAATGGATGTTATATTGATAATATCGGGAGTAATAAGTATAATTATTACAGTTCTAACGATAATACTAGTAAAATATGGCTAAGAGTGCCTGTTATACTGATAATAATAAAAGTAATAAGTATTTTTATAATACTTCTGTCGATAATAACTGCATAATATGGGTAATAATGCACGCTATATTGCTAATAATACAAGTAATAAGTACAATTATTACAGTTCTAGCGATAATAACTCCATTATATGGGTAATAATGCATGTTATATTGATAATAATATAAGTAATAAGTATAATTATTACAGTTCTAGCGATAATAACTGCATAATATGGGTAATAATGCACGTTATATTGCTAATAATATAAGTAATAAGTATAATTATTACAGTTCTAGCGATAATAACTCCATTATATGGATAATAATGCATGTCATATTGATAATATCGGGAGTAATAAGTATAATTATTATAGTTCTAGCGATAATAATTGTACAATATGGCTAATAGTGCATGTTATATTGATAATAATAAAAGTAATAAGTATATTTATTACAGTTCTATCGATAATAACTGCATAATATGGGTAATAATGCATGTTATATTGATAGTGATATAAGTAATAAGTATATTTATTACAGTTCTAGCTATAATAACTGCATTATATGGGTAATAATGGATGTTATATTGATAATATCGGGAGTAATAAGTATAATTATTACAGTCCTAGCGATAATACTAGTAAAATATGGCTAAGAGTGCCTGTTATATTGATAATAATAAAAGTAATAAGTATATTTATTATACTTCTGTCGTTAATAACTGCATTATATGAGTAATAGTGCATGTTATATTGAGAATAATATAAGTAATAAATATAATTATTACAGTTCTAGCGATAATAACTGCATAATATGGACGATAATGCACGTTATATTGCTAATAGTATCAGTAATACGTATAATTATTACAGTTCTAGCGATAATAACTGCATTATATGGGTAATAATGCATGTTATATTGATAATAGTAAAAGTAATAAGTATATTTATTATAGTTCTATCGATAATAACTGCATTATATGCGTAATAATGCATGTTATATTGATGATAAAAAAAGTAATACGTATATTTATTACAGTTCTAGCTATAAAAACTGCATAATATGGGTAATAATGCATGTTATATTGATAATAATACAAGTAAGAAGTATAATTATTACAGTTCTAGCGATAATAACTCCATTATATGGGTAATAATGCATGTTATATTAATAATAATATAAGTGATGAGTATAATTATTACAGTTCTAGCGATAATAACTGCATAATATGGGTAATAATGCACGTTATATTGCTAATAATATAAGTAATAAGTATAATTATTACAGTTCTAGCGATAATAACTCCATTATATGGATAATAATGCATGTCATATTGATAATATCGGGAGTAATAAGTATAATTATTATAGTTCTAGCGATAATAATTGTACAATATGGCTAATAGTGCATGTTATATTGATAATAATAAAAGTAATAAGTATATTTATTACAGTTCTATCGATAATAACTGCATCATATGAGCAATATTGCATGTTATATTGATAATAATATAAGTAATAAGTATAATTACTACAGTTCTAGCGATAATAACTGCATTATATGGGTAATAATGCATGTTATATTGATAATAATATAAGTAATGAGTATAATTATTACAGTTCTAGCGATAATAACTCCATTATATGGGTAATAATGCATGTTATATTGATAATAATATAAGTAATAAGTATAATTATTACAGTTCTAGCGATAATAACTGCATTATATGCGTAATAATGCATGTTATATTGATAATATCGGGAGTAATAAGTATAATTATTACAGTTCTAGCCATAATAACTGCATAATATGGGTAATAATGCACGTTATATTGCTAATAATAAAAGTAATAAGTATAATAGTTACAGTTCTAGCGATAATAACTGCATTATATGGGTAAGAATGCATGTTATATTGATAATATCGGGAGTAATAAGTATAATTATTATAGTTCTAGCGATAATACTAGTAAAATATGGCTAAGAGTGCCTGTTATATTGATAATAATAAAAGTAATAAGTATATTTATTATACTTCTGTCAATAATAACTGCATTATATGGGTAATAGTGCATGTTACATTGATAATAATAAAAGTAATAAGTGTAATTATTACCGTTCTAGCGATAATAACACCATTATATGGGTAATAATGCATGTTATATTGATAATAATATAAGTAATAAGTATAATTATTACAGTTCTAGCGATAATACTAGTAAAATAAGGCTAAGAGTGCCTGTTATATTGATAATAATAAAAGTAATACGTATATTTATTATAGTTCTATCGGTAATAAATGCATAATATGTGTAATAATGCATGTTACATTTATCATAATAAAAGTACTAAGTATATTTATTATAGTTCTAGCGATTATAACTGCATAATATGGGTAATAATGCATGTTATATTGACAATAATATAAGTAATAAATATAATTATTACAGTTCTAGCGATAATAACTGCATAGTATGGACGATAATGCGCGTTATATTGCTAATAGTATAAGTAATACGTATAATTATTACAGTTCTAGCGATAATAACTGCATTATATGCGTAATAATGCATGTTATATTGATAATATCGGGAGTAATAAGTATAATTATTACAGTTCCAGCGATAAAAACTGCATTATATGGGTAATAATGGATGTTATATTGATAATATCGGGAGTAATAAGTATAATTATTACAGTCCTAGCGATAATACTAGTAAAATATGGCTAAGAGTGCCTGTTATATTGATAATAATAAAAGTAATAAGTATATTTATTATACTTCTATCGATAATAACTGCATTATATGAGTAATAGTGCATGTTATATTGATAATAATAAAAGTAATACGTATATTTATTATAGTTCTATCGATAATAACTGCATAATATGTGTAATAATGCATGTTATATTGATGATAATGAAAGTAGTAAGTATATTTATTACAGTTCTATCGGTAATAAATGCATAATATGTGTAATAATGCATGTTACATTTATCATAATAAAAGTACTAAGTATATTTATTATAGTTCTAGCGATTATAACTGCATAATATGGGTAATAATGCATGTTATATTGAGAATAATATAAGTAATAAATAAAGTTATTACAGTTCTAGCGATAATAACTGCATAATATGGACGATAATGCACGTTATATTGCTAGTAGTATAAGTAATACTTTTAATTATTACAGTTCTAGCGATAATAACTGCATTATATGGATAATAATGCATATCATATTGATAATATCGGGAGTAATAAGTATAATTATTACAGTTCCAGTGATAAGAACTGCATTATATGCGTAATAATGCATGTTATATTGATAATAATAAAAGTAAAAAATATATTTAATACAGTTCTATCGATAATAACTGCATAATATGGGTAGTAATGGATGTTATATTGATAATATCGGGAGTAATAAGTATAATTATTACAGTTCTAACGATAATACTAGTAAAATATGGCTAAGAGTGCCTGTTATACTGATAATAATAAAAGTAATAAGTATTTTTATAATACTTCTGTCGATAATAACTGCATAATATGGGTAATAATGCACGCTATATTGCTAATAATATAAGTAATAAGTACAATTATTACAGTTCTAGCGATAATAACTCCATTATATGGGTAATAATGCATGTTATATTGATAATAATATAAGTAATAAGTATAATTATTACAGTTCTAGCGATAATAACTGCATAATATGGGTAATAATGCACGTTATATTGCTAATAATATAAGTAATAAGTATAATTATTACAGTTCTAGCGATAATAACTCCATTATATGGATAATAATGCATGTCATATTGATAATATCGGGAGTAATAAGTATAATTATTATAGTTCTAGCGATAATAATTGTACAATATGGCTAATAGTGCATGTTATATTGATAATAATAAAAGTAATAAGTATATTTATTACAGTTCTATCGATAATAACTGCATAATATGGGTAATAATGCATGTTATATTGATAGTGATATAAGTAATAAGTATATTTATTACAGTTCTAGCTATAATAACTGCATTATATGGGTAATAATGGATGTTATATTGATAATATCGGGAGTAATAAGTATAATTATTACAGTCCTAGCGATAATACTAGTAAAATATGGCTAAGAGTGCCTGTTATATTGATAATAATAAAAGTAATAAGTATATTTATTATACTTCTGTCGTTAATAACTGCATTATATGAGTAATAGTGCATGTTATATTGAGAATAATATAAGTAATAAATATAATTATTACAGTTCTAGCGATAATAACTGCATAATATGGACGATAATGCACGTTATATTGCTAATAGTATCAGTAATACGTATAATTATTACAGTTCTAGCGATAATAACTGCATTATATGGGTAATAATGCATGTTATATTGATAATAGTAAAAGTAATAAGTATATTTATTATAGTTCTATCGATAATAACTGCATTATATGCGTAATAATGCATGTTATATTGATGATAAAAAAAGTAATACGTATATTTATTACAGTTCTAGCTATAAAAACTGCATAATATGGGTAATAATGCATGTTATATTGATAATAATACAAGTAAGAAGTATAATTATTACAGTTCTAGCGATAATAACTCCATTATATGGGTAATAATGCAAGTTATATTAATAATAATATAAGTGATGAGTATAATTATTACAGTTCTAGCGATAATAACTGCATAATATGGGTAATAATGCACGTTATATTGCTAATAATATAAGTAATAAGTATAATTATTACAGTTCTAGCGATAATAACTCCATTATATGGATAATAATGCATGTCATATTGATAATATCGGGAGTAATAAGTATAATTATTATAGTTCTAGCGATAATAATTGTACAATATGGCTAATAGTGCATGTTATATTGATAATAATAAAAGTAATAAGTATATTTATTACAGTTCTATCGATAATAACTGCATCATATGAGCAATATTGCATGTTATATTGATAATAATATAAGTAATAAGTATAATTACTACAGTTCTAGCGATAATAACTGCATTATATGGGTAATAATGCATGTTATATTGATAATAATATAAGTAATGAGTATAATTATTACAGTTCTAGCGATAATAACTCCATTATATGGGTAATAATGCATGTTATATTGATAATAATATAAGTAATAAGTATAATTATTACAGTTCTAGCGATAATAACTGCATTATATGCGTAATAATGCATGTTATATTGATAATATCGGGAGTAATAAGTATAATTATTACAGTTCTAGCCATAATAACTGCATAATATGGGTAATAATGCACGTTATATTGCTAATAATATAAGTAATAAGTATAATAGTTACAGTTCTAGCGATAATAACTGCATTATATGGGTAAGAATGCATGTTATATTGATAATATCGGGAGTAATAAGTATAATTATTATAGTTCTAGCGATAATACTAGTAAAATATGGCTAAGAGTGCCTGTTATATTGATAATAATAAAAGTAATAAGTATATTTATTATACTTCTGTCAATAATAACTGCATTATATGGGTAATAGTGCATGTTACATTGATAATAATAAAAGTAATAAGTGTAATTATTACCGTTCTAGCGATAATAACACCATTATATGGGTAATAATGCATGTTATATTGATAATAATATAAGTAATAAGTATAATTATTACAGTTCTAGCGATAATACTAGTAAAATAAGGCTAAGAGTGCCTGTTATATTGATAATAATAAAAGTAATACGTATATTTATTATAGTTCTATCGGTAATAAATGCATAATATGTGTAATAATGCATGTTACATTTATCATAATAAAAGTACTAAGTATATTTATTATAGTTCTAGCGATTATAACTGCATAATATGGGTAATAATGCATGTTATATTGACAATAATATAAGTAATAAATATAATTATTACAGTTCTAGCGATAATAACTGCATAGTATGGACGATAATGCGCGTTATATTGCTAATAGTATAAGTAATACGTATAATTATTACAGTTCTAGCGATAATAACTGCATTATATGCGTAATAATGCATGTTATATTGATAATATCGGGAGTAATAAGTATAATTATTACAGTTCCAGCGATAAAAACTGCATTATATGGGTAATAATGGATGTTATATTGATAATATCGGGAGTAATAAGTATAATTATTACAGTCCTAGCGATAATACTAGTAAAATATGGCTAAGAGTGCCTGTTATATTGATAATAATAAAAGTAATAAGTATATTTATTATACTTCTATCGATAATAACTGCATTATATGAGTAATAGTGCATGTTATATTGATAATAATAAAAGTAATACGTATATTTATTATAGTTCTATCGATAATAACTGCATAATATGTGTAACAATGCATGTTATATTGATGATAATGAAAGCAGTAAGTATATTTATTACAGTTCTATCGGTAATAAATGCATAATATGTGTAATAATGCATGTTACATGTATCATAATAAAAGTACTAAGTATATTTATTATAGTTCTAGCGATTATAACTGCATAATATGGGTAATAATGCATGTTATATTGAGAATAATATAAGTAATAAATATAATTATTACAGTTCTAGCCATAATAACTGCATAATATGGACGATAATGCACGTTATATTGCTAATAGTATAAGTAATACGTATAATTATTACAGTTCTAGCGATAATAACTGCATTATATGCGTAATAATGCATGTTATATTGATAATATCGGGAGTAATAAGTATAATTATTACAGTTCCAGCGATTAGAACTGCATTATATGGGTAATAATGGATGTTATATTGATAATATCGCGAGTAATAAGTATAATTATTACAGTCCTAGCGATAATACTAGTAAAATATGGCTAAGAGTGCCTGTTATATTGATAATAATAAAAGTAATAAGTATATTTATTATACTTCTGTCGATAATAACTGCATTATATGAGTAATAGTGCATGTTATATTGATAATAATATAAGTAATGAGTATAATTACTACAGTTCTAGCGATAATAACTCCATTATATGGGTAATAATGCATGTTATATTAATAATAATATAAGTGATGAGTATAATTATTACAGTTCTAGCGATAATAACTGCATAATATGGGTAATAATGCACGTTATATTGCTAATAATATAAGTAATAAGTATAATTATTACAGTTCTAGCGATAATAACTCCATTATATGGATAATAATGCATGTCATATTGATAATATCGGGAGTAATAAGTATAATTATTATAGTTCTAGCGATAATAATTGTACAATATGGCTAATAGTGCATGTTATATTGATAATAATAAAAGTAATAAGTATATTTATTACAGTTCTATCGATAATAACTGCATCATATGAGCAATAATGCATGTTATATTGATAATAATATGAGTAATAAGTATAATTACTACAGTTCTAGCGATAATAACTGCATTATATGGGTAATAATGCATGTTATATTGATAATAATATAAGTAATGAGTATAATTATTACAGTTGTAGCGATAATAACTCCATTATATGGGTAATAATGCATGTTATATTGATAATAATATAAGTAATAAGTATAATTATTACAGTTCTAGCGATAATAACTGCATTATATGCGTAATAATGCATGTTATATTGATAACATCGGGAGTAATAAGTATAATTATTACAGTTCTAGCCATAATAACTGCATAATATGGGTAATAATGCACGTTATATTGCTAATAATATAAGTAATAAGTATAATAGTTACAGTTCTAGCGATAATAACTGCATTATATGGGTAAGAATGCATGTTATATTGATAATATCGGGAGTAATAAGTATAATTATTATAGTTCTAGCGATAATACTAGTAAAATATGGCTAAGAGTGCCTGTTATATTGATAATAATAAAAGTAATAAGTATATTTATTATACTTCTGTCAATAATAACTGCATTATATGGGTAATAGTGCATGTTACATTGATAATAATAAAAGTAATAAGTGTAATTATTACCGTTCTAGCGATAATAACACCATTATATGGGTAATAATGCATGTTATATTGATAATAATATAAGTAATAAGTATAATTATTACAGTTCTAGCGATAATACTAGTAAAATAAGGCTAAGAGTGCCTGTTATATTGATAATAATAAAAGTAATACGTATATTTATTATAGTTCTATCGGTAATAAATGCATAATATGTGTAATAATGCATGTTACATTTATCATAATAAAAGTACTAAGTATATTTATTATAGTTCTAGCGATTATAACTGCATAATATGGGTAATAATGCATGTTATATTGACAATAATATAAGTAATAAATATAATTATTACAGTTCTAGCGATAATAACTGCATAGTATGGACGATAATGCGCGTTATATTGCTAATAGTATAAGTAATACGTATAATTATTACAGTTCTAGCGATAATAACTGCATTATATGCGTAATAATGCATGTTATATTGATAATATCGGGAGTAATAAGTATAATTATTACAGTTCCAGCGATAAAAACTGCATTATATGGGTAATAATGGATGTTATATTGATAATATCGGGAGTAATAAGTATAATTATTACAGTCCTAGCGATAATACTAGTAAAATATGGCTAAGAGTGCCTGTTATATTGATAATAATAAAAGTAATAAGTATATTTATTATACTTCTATCGATAATAACTGCATTATATGAGTAATAGTGCATGTTATATTGATAATAATAAAAGTAATACGTATATTTATTATAGTTCTATCGATAATAACTGCATAATATGTGTAACAATGCATGTTATATTGATGATAATGAAAGCAGTAAGTATATTTATTACAGTTCTATCGGTAATAAATGCATAATATGTGTAATAATGCATGTTACATGTATCATAATAAAAGTACTAAGTATATTTATTATAGTTCTAGCGATTATAACTGCATAATATGGGTAATAATGCATGTTATATTGAGAATAATATAAGTAATAAATATAATTATTACAGTTCTAGCCATAATAACTGCATAATATGGACGATAATGCACGTTATATTGCTAATAGTATAAGTAATACGTATAATTATTACAGTTCTAGCGATAATAACTGCATTATATGCGTAATAATGCATGTTATATTGATAATATCGGGAGTAATAAGTATAATTATTACAGTTCCAGCGATTAGAACTGCATTATATGGGTAATAATGGATGTTATATTGATAATATCGCGAGTAATAAGTATAATTATTACAGTCCTAGCGATAATACTAGTAAAATATGGCTAAGAGTGCCTGTTATATTGATAATAATAAAAGTAATAAGTATATTTATTATACTTCTGTCGATAATAACTGCATTATATGAGTAATAGTGCATGTTATATTGATAATAATATAAGTAATGAGTATAATTACTACAGTTCTAGCGATAATAACTCCATTATATGGGTAATAATGCATGTTATATTAATAATAATATAAGTGATGAGTATAATTATTACAGTTCTAGCGATAATAACTGCATAATATGGGTAATAATGCACGTTATATTGCTAATAATATAAGTAATAAGTATAATTATTACAGTTCTAGCGATAATAACTCCATTATATGGATAATAATGCATGTCATATTGATAATATCGGGAGTAATAAGTATAATTATTATAGTTCTAGCGATAATAATTGTACAATATGGCTAATAGTGCATGTTATATTGATAATAATAAAAGTAATAAGTATATTTATTACAGTTCTATCGATAATAACTGCATCATATGAGCAATAATGCATGTTATATTGATAATAATATGAGTAATAAGTATAATTACTACAGTTCTAGCGATAATAACTGCATTATATGGGTAATAATGCATGTTATATTGATAATAATATAAATAGTGAGTATAATTATTACAGTTGTAGCGATAATAACTCCATTATATGGGTAATAATGCATGTTATATTGATAATAATATAAGTAATAAGTATAATTATTACAGTTCTAGCGATAATAACTGCATTATATGCGTAATAATGCATGTTATATTGATAATATCGGGAGTAATAAGTATAATTATTACAGTTCTAGCCATAATAACTGCATAATATGGGTAATAATGCACGTTATATTGCTAATAATGTAAGTAATAAGTATAATAGTTACAGTTCTAGCGATAATAACTGCATTATATGGGTAAGAATGCATGTTATATTGATAATATCGGGAGTAATAAGTATAATTATTATAGTTCTAGCGATAATACTAGTAAAATAAGGCTAAGAGTGCCTGTTATATTGATAATAATAAAAGTAATAAGTATATTTATTATACTTCTGTCGTTAATAACTGCATTATATGAGTAATAGTGCATGTTATATTGAGAATAATATAAGTAATAAATATAATTATTACAGTTCTAGCGATAATAACTGCATAATATGGACGATAATGCACGTTATATTGCTAATAGTATAAGTAATACGTATAATTATTACAGTTCTATCGATAATAACTGCATAATATGGGTAATAATGCATGTTATATTGATGACAATAAAAGTAATACGTATATTTATTATAGTTCTAGCGATAATAACACCATTATATGGGTAATAGTGCATGTTACATTGATAATAATAAAAGTAATAAGTGTAATTATTACAGTTCTAGCGATAATAACACCATTATATGGGTAATAATGCATGTTACATTGATAATAATATAAGTAATAAGTACAATTATTACAGTTCTAGCGATAATAACTGCATTATATGGGTAATAATGCATGTTATATTGATAATAATAAAAGTAATGAGTATATTTATTATAGTTCTATTGATAATAACTGCATAATATGGGTAGTAATGGATGTTATATTGATAATATCGGGAGTAATAAGTATAATTATTATAGTTCTAGCGATAATAACTGCATAATATGGGTAATAATGCACGTTATATTGCTAATAATGTAAGTAATAAGTACAATAGTTACAGTTCTAGCGATAATAACTGCATTATATGGGTAAGAATGCATGTTATATTGATAATATCGGGAGTAATAAGTATAATTATTATAGATCTAGCGATAATACTAGTAAAATAAGGCTAAGAGTGCCTGTTATATTGATAATAATAAAAGTAATAAGTATATTTATTATACTTCTGTCGTTAATAACTGCATTATATGAGTAATAGTGCATGTTATATTGAGAATAATATAAGTAATAAATATAATTATTACAGTTCTAGCGATAATAACTGCATAATATGGACGATAATGCACGTTATATTGCTAATAGTATAAGTAATACGTATAATTATTACAGTTCTATCGATAATAACTGCATAATATGGGTAATAATGCATGTTATATTGATGACAATAAAAGTAATACGTATATTTATTATAGTTCTAGCGATAATAACACCATTATATGGGTAATAGTGCATGTTACATTGATAATAATAAAAGTAATAAGTGTAATTATTACAGTTCTAGCGATAATAACACCATTATATGGGTAATAATGCATGTTACATTGATAATAATATAAGTAATAAGTACAATTATTACAGTTCTAGCGATAATAACTGCATTATATGGGTAATAATGCATGTTATATTGATAATAATAAAAGTAATGAGTATATTTATTATAGTTCTATTGATAATAACTGCATAATATGGGTAGTAATGGATGTTATATTGATAATATCGGGAGTAATAAGTATAATTATTATAGTTCTAGCGATAATACTAGTAAAATATGGCTAAGAGTGCCTGTTATATCGATAATAATAAAAGTAATAAGTATATTTATTATACTTCTGTCAATAATAACTGCATTATATGGGTAATAGTGCATGATACATTGATAATAATAAAAGTAATAAGTATATTTATTGTAGTTCTATCGATAATAACTGCATAATATGGGTAATAATGCATGTTATATTGACAATAATAAAAGAAAAAAGTATATTTAATACAGTTCTATCGATAATAACTGCATAATATGGGTAGTAATGGATGTTATATTGATAATATCGGGAGTAATAAGTACAATTATTACAGTTCTAGCGATAATACTAGTAAAATAAGGCTAAGAGTGCCTGTTATATTGATAATAATAAAAGTAATAAGTATATTTATTATACTTCTGTCGATAATAACTGCATTATATGGGTAATAGTGCATGTTATATTGATAATAATAAAAGTAATAAGTATATTTATTACAGTTCTATCGATAATAACTGCATAATATGGGTAATAATGCATGTTATATTGATGATAATAAAAGTAATACGTATATTTATTATAGTTCTAGCGATAATAACTGCATTATATGGGTAATAATGCATGTTATATTGATAATAATATAAGTAATAAGTATATTTATTACAGCTCTGCTATAATAACTGCATTATGTGGGTAATAATGGATGTTATATTGATAATATCGGGAGTAATAAGTATAATTATTACAGTCCTAGTGATAATACTAGTAAAATATGGCTAAGAGTGCCTGTTATATTGATAATAATAAAAGTAATAAGTATATTTATTATACTTCTGTCGATAATAACTGCATTATATGAGTAATAGTGCATGTTATATTGATAATAAAAAAAGTAATAAGTATATTTATTACAGTTCTAGCGATAATAACTCCATTATATGGATAACAATGCATGTCATATTGATAATATCGGGAGTAATAAGTATAATTATTATAGTTCTAGCGATAATAATTGTACAATATGGCTAATAGTGCATGTTATATTGATAATAATATAAGTAATAAGTATATTTATTACAGTTCTATCGATAATAACTGCATAATATGGGTAATAATGCATGTTATATTGATGACAATAAAAGTAATGCGTATATTTATTATAGTTCTAGCGATAATAACTGCATTATATGGGTAATAATGCATGTTATATTGATAATAATATAAGTAATGAGGATAATTATTACAGTTCTAGCGATAATAACTCGATTATATGGGTAATAATGCATGTTATATTGATAATAATATAAGTAATAAGTATATTTATTACAGCTCTGCTATAATAACTGCATTATGTGGGTAATAATGGATGTTATATTGATAATATCGGGAGTAATAAGTATAATTATTACAGTCCTAGCGATAATACTAGTAAAATATGGCTAAGAGTGCCTGTTATATTGATAATAATAAAAGTAATAAGTATATTTATTATACTTCTGTCGATAATAACTGCATTATATGAGTAATAGTGCATGTTATATTGATAATAAAAAAAGTAATAAGTATATTTATTACAGTTCTAGCGATAATAACTGCATAATATGGGTAATAATGCATGTTATATTGATGACAATAAAAGTAACACGTATATTTATTATAGTTCTAGCGATAATAACTGCATAACATGGGTAATAATGCATGTGATATTGATAATATCGGGAGTGATAAGTATAATTATTACAGTTCTAGCGATAATAACTCCATTATATGGGTAATAATGCATGTTATATTGATAATAATAAAAGTAATAAGTACAATTATTACAGTTCTAGCGATAATAACTGCATTATATGTGTAATAATGCATGTTATGTTGGTAATAATATAAGTAATAAGTATAATTATTACAGTTCTAGCGATAATAACTCCATTATATGGATAATAATGCATGTCATATTGATAATATCGGGAGTAATAAGTATAATTATTATAGTTCTAGCGATAATACTAGTAAAATATGGCTAAGAGTGCCTGTTATATCGATAATAATAAAAGTAATAAGTATATTTATTATACTTCTGTCAATAATAACTGCATTATATAGGTAATAGTGCATGATACATTGATAATAATAAAAGTAATAAGTATATTTATTGTAGTTCTATCGATAATAACTGCATAATATGGGTAATAATGCATGTTATATTGACAATAATAAAAGTAAAAAGTATATTTAATACAGTTCTATCGATAATAACTGCATAATGTGGGTAGTAATGGATGTTATATTGATAATATCGGGAGTAATAAGTACAATTATTACAGTTCTAGCGATAATACTAGTAAAATATGGCGAAGAGTGCCTGTTATACTGATAATAATAAAAGTAATAAGTATATTTATTATACTTCTGTCGATAATAACTGCATTATATGGGTAATAATGCATGTTATATTGATAATAATATAAGTAATAAGTATAATTATTACAGTTCTAGCGATAATAACTGCATTATATGGGTAATAATGCATGTTATATTGATAATAATAAAAGTAATAAGTATATTTATTATAGTTCTATCGATAGTACCTGCATAATATGGGTAATAATGCATGTTATATTGATAATAATAAAAGTAATAAGTATAATTATTACAGTTCTAGCGATAATAACTGCATTATATGGGTAATAATGCATGTTATATTGATAATAATATAAGTAATAAGTATATTTATTACAGTTCTAGCTATAATAACTGCATTATATGGGTAATAGTGGATGTTATATTGATAATATCGGGAGTAATAAGTATAATTATTACAGTCCTAGCGATAATACTAGTAAAATATGGCTAAGAGTGCCTGTTATATTGATAATAATAAAAGTAATAAGTATATTTATTATACTTCTGTCGATAATAACTGCATTATATGAGTAATAGTGCATGTTATATTGATAATAATAAAAGTAATAAGTATATTTATTATACTTCTGTCGATAATAACTGCATTATATGAGTAATAGTGCATGTTATATTGATAATAATAAAAGTAATAAGTATATTTATTACAGTTCTAGCGATAATAACTGCATAATATGGGTAATAATGCACGTTATATTGATAATAATATAAGTAATAAGTATAATTATTACAGTTCTAGCGATAATAACTGCATTATATGGGTAATAATGCATGTTATGTTGGTAATATTGGGAATAATAAGTATAATTATTACAGTTCTAGCGATAATACTAGTAAAGTATGGCTAACAGTGCATGTTATATTAAAAATAATAAAAGTAATAACTATATTTGTTATGCTTCTGTCGATAATAACTGCATTATATGGGTAATAATGCATGTTATATTGATAATAATATAAGTAATAAGTATAATTATTACAGTTCTAGCCATAATAACTCCATTATATGGGTAATAATGCATGTTATATTGATAATAATATAAGTAATGAGTATAATTATTACAGTTCTAACGATAATAACTCCATTATATGGGTAATAATGCATGTTATATTGATAATAATATAAGTAATAAGTATATTTATTACAGTTCTATCGATAACAACTGCATAATATGGGTAATAATGCATGTTATATTGATGACAATTAAAGTAATACGTATATTTATTATAGTTCTAGCGATAATAACTGCATAACATGGGTAATAATGCATGTGATATTGATAATATCGGGAGTAATAAGTATAGTTATTACAGTTCTAGCGATAATAACTCCATTATATGGGTAATAATGCATGTTATATTGATGATAATAAAACTAATACGTATATTTATTATAGTTCTAGCGATAATAACTGCATTATATGGGTAATAATGCATGTTATGTTGGTAATAATACAAGTAATAAATATATTTATTACAGTTCTGCTATAATAAGTGCATTATATGGGTAATAATGGATGTTATATTGATAATATCGGGAGTAATAAATATAATTATTACAGTCCTAGCGATAATACTAGTAAAATATGGCTATGAGTGCCTGTTATATTGATAATAATAAAAGTAATAAGTATATTTATTATACTTCTGTCGATAATAACTGCATTATATGTGTAATAATGCATGTTATATTGATAATAATAATGGTAATAAGAATATTTATTACAGTTCTAGCGATAACAACTGCATAATATGGATAATAATGCACGTTATATTGCTAATAGTATAAGTAATACGTATAATTATTACAGTTCTAGCGATAATAACTGCATAATAAGGGTAATAATGCATGTTATATTGATAATAATATAAGTAATAAGTATAATTATTACAGTTCTAGCGATAATAACTGCATTATATGGGTAATAATGCATGTTATATTGATATTATCGGGAGTAACAAGTACAATTATTATACTTCTAGCGATAATAATAGTAAAATATGGCTAATAGTGCATGTTATATTGATAACAATAAAAGTAATAAGTGTATTTATTATACTTCTGTCGATAATAACTGCATTATATGGGTAATAATGCATGTTATATTGATAATAATAAAAGTAATAAGTATATTTATTATAGTTCTATCGATAATAACTGCATAATATGGGTAATAATGCACGTTATATTGATAATAATATAAGTAATAAGTATAATTATTACAGTTCTAGCGATAATAACTGCATTATATGGGTAATAATGCATGTTATGTTGGTAATATTGGGAATAATAAGTATAATTATTACAGTTCTAGCGATAATACTAGTAAAATATGGCTAACAGTGCATGTTATATTAATAATAATAAAAGTAATAACTATATTTTTTATACTTCTGTCGATAATAACTGCATTATATGGGTAATAATGCATGTTATATTGATAATAATATACGTAATAAGTATAATTATTACAGTTCTAGCCATAATAACTCCATTATATGGGTAATAATGCATGTCATATTGATAATAATATAAGTAATGAGTAAAATTATTACAGCTCTAACGATAATAACTCCATTATATGGGTAATAATGCATGTTATATTGATAATAATATAAGTAATAAGTATATTTATTACAGTTCTATCGATAATAACTGCATAATATGGGTAATAATGCACGTTATATTGATAATAATATAAGTAATAAGTATAATTATTACAGTTCTAGCGATAATAACTGCATTATATGGGTAATAATGCATGTTATGTTGGTAATAATATAAGTAATGAGTATAATTATTACAGTTCTAGCGATAATAACTGCATAATATGGATAATAATGCACGTTATATTGCTGATAGTATAAGTAATACGTATAATTATTACAGTTCTAGCGATAATAACTGCATAACAAGGGTAATAATGCATGTTATATTGATAATAATATAAGTAATAAGTATAATTATTACAGTTCTGGCGATAATACTAGTAAAATATGGCTAAGAGTGCCTGTTATATTGATAGTAATAAAAGTAATATGTATATTTATTATACTTCTGTCGATAATAACTGCATTATATGGGTAATACTGCATGTTATATTGATGACAATTAAAGTAATACGTATATTTATTATAGTTCTAACGATAATAACTGCATAATATGGGTAATAATGCATGTTATATTGATAATAATATAAGTAATAAGTATAATTATTACAGTTCTAGCGATAATACTAGTAAAATATGGCGAAGAGTGCCTGTTATACTGATAATAATAAAAGTAATAAGTATATTTATTATACTTCTGTCGATAATAACTGCATTATATGGGTAATAATGCATGTTATATTGATAATAATATAAGTAGTAAGTATAATTATTACAGTTCTAGCCATAATAACTGCATAATATGGGTAATAATGCACGTTATATTGCTAATAATATCAGTAATAAGTATAATAGTTACAGTTCTAGCGATAATAAGTGCATTATATGGGTAATAATGCATGTTATATTGATAATATCGGGAGTAATAAGTATAATTATTATAGTTCTAGCGATAATAATAGTGCAATATGGCTAATAATGCATGTTATATTGATAATAATATAAGTAATGAGTATAATTATTACAGTTCTAGCGATAATAACTGCATAATATGGGTAATAATGCATGTTATATTGATAATAATAAAAGTAATAAGTATATTTATTATAGTTCTATCGATAATAACTGCATTATATGCGTAATAATGCATGTTATATTGATGACAAAAAAAGTAATACGTATATTTATTATAGTTCTAGCTGTAATAACTGCATAATATGGGTAATAATGCATGTTATATTGATAATAATAAAAGTAATAAGTATATTTATTATAGTTCTATCGATAATAACTGCATTATATGCGTAATAATGCATGTTATATTGATGACAAAAAAAGTAATACGTATATTTATTATAGTTCTAGCTATAATAACTGCATAATATGGGTAATAATGCATGTTATATTGATAATAATATAAGTAATAAGTATAATTATTACAGTTCTAGCGATAATAACTGCATTATATGTGTAATAATGCATGTTATATTGATAATAATAATAGTAATAAGTATATTTATTACAGTTGTAGCAACAAAACCTGCATAATATGGGTAATAATGCACGTTACATTGATAATAATATAAGTAATAAGTATATTTGTTACAGTTCTATCGATAATAACTGCATAATATGGGTAATAATGCATGTTATATTGATGACAATAAAAGTAATACGTATATTTATTATAGTTCTAGCGATAATAACTGCATTATATGGGTAATAATGCATGTTATATTGATAATATCGGGAGTAATAAGTACAATTATTATACTTCTAGCGATAATAATAGTAAAATATGGCTAATAGTGCATGTTATATTGATAACAATAAAAGTAATAAGTATATTTATTACAGTTCTAGCTACAATAACTGCATTATATGCGTAATAATGCATATTATATTGATAATATCGGGAGTAATAAGTATAATTATTACAGTCCTAGCGATAATAATAGTAAAATATGGCTAAGAGTGCCTGGTATATTGATAATAATAAAAGTAATAAGTATATTTATTATAGTTCTATCGATAATAACTGCATAATATGGGTAATAATGCATGTTATATTGATAATATTATACGTAATAAGTATAATTATTACAGTTCTAGCGATAATAACTGCATTATATGTGTAATAATGCATGTTATATTGATAATAATAATAGTAATAAGTATATTTATTACAGTTCTAGCGATAACAACTGCATAATATGGGTAATAATGCACGTTATATTGATAATAATATAAGTAATAAGTATAATTATTACAGTTCTAGCGATAATAACTGCATTATATGGGTAATAATGCATGTTATGTTGGTAATAATATAAGTAATGAGTATAATTATTACAGTTCTAGCGATAATAACTGCATAATATGGATAATAATGCACGTTATATTGCTGATAGTATAAGTAATACGTATAATTATTACAGTTCTAGCGATAATAACTGCATAATAAGGGTAATAATGCATGTTATATTGATAATAATATAAGTAATAAGTATAATTATTACAGTTCTAGCGATAATAACTGCATTATATGGGTAATAATGCATGTTATATTGATATTATCGGGAGTAACAAGTACAATTATTATACTTCTAGCGATAATAATAGTAAAATATGGCTAATAGTGCATGTTATATTGATAACAATAAAAGTAATAAGTATATTTATTACAGTTCTAGCTACAATAACTGCATTATATGCGTAATAATGCATATTATATTGATAATATCGGGAGTAATAAGTATAATTATTCCAGTCCTAGCGATAATAATAGTGCAATATGGCTAATAATGCATGTTATATTGATAATAATATAAGTAATGAGTATAATTATTACAGTTCTAGCGATAATAACTGCATAATATGGGTAATAATGCATGTTATATTGATGACAAAAAAAGTAATACGTATATTTATTATAGTTCTAGCTATAATAACTGCATAATATGGGTAATAATGCATGTTATATTGATAGTAATATAAGTAATAAGTATAATTATTACAGTTCTAGCGATAATAACTGCATTATATGTGTAATAATGCATGTTATATTGATAATAATAATAGTAATAAGTGTATTTATTACAGTTGTAGCGATAACAACTGCATAATATGGGGAATAATGCATGTTATATTGATAATAATAAAAGTAATAAGTATATTTATTATAGTTCTATCGATAATAACTGCATAATATGGGTAATAATGCATGTTATATAGATAATAATATAAGTAATAAGTATAATTATTACAGTTCTAGCGATAATAACTGCATAATATGGGTAGTAATGGATGTTATATTGATAATATCGGGAGTAATAAGTATAATTATTACAGTTCTAGCGATAATACTAGTAAAATATGGCGAAGAGTGCCTGTTATACTGATAATAATAAAAGTAATAAGTATATTTATTATACTTCTGTCGTTAATAACTGCATTATATGGGTAATAATGCATGTTATATTGAGAATAATATAAGTAGTAAGTATAATTATTACAGTTCTGGCCATAATAACTGCATAATATGGATAATAATGCACGTTATATTGCTAATAGTATAAGTAATACGTATAATTATTACAGTTCTAGCGATAACAACTGCATTATATGGGTAATAATGCATGTTATATTGATAATATCGGGAGTAATAAGTATAATTATTATAGTTCTAGCGATAATAATAGTGCAATATGGCTAATAATGCATGTTATATTGATAATAATATAAGTAATGAGTATAATTATTACAGTTCTAGCGATAATAACTGCATAATATGGGTAATAATGCATGTTATATTGATAATAATAAAAGTAATAAGTATATTTATTATAGTTCTATCGATAATAACTGCATTATATGCGTAATAATGCATGTTATATTGATGACAAAAAAAGTAATACGTATATTTATTATAGTTCTAGCTATAATAACTGCATAATATGGGTAATAATGCATGTTATATTGATAACAATATAAGTAATAAGTATAATTATTACAGTTCTAGCGATAATAACTGCATTATATGTGTAATAATGCATGTTATATTGATAATAATAATAGTAATAAGTATATTTATTATAGTTCTAGCGATAACAACTGCATAATATGGGTAATAATGCACGTTATATTGATAATAATATAAGTAATAAGTATATTTATTACAGTTCTATCGATAATAACTGCATAATATGGGTAATAATGCATGTTATATCGATGACAATAAAAGTAATACGTATATTTATTATAGTTCTAGCGATAATAACTGCATAACATGGGTAATAATGCATGTGATATTGATAATATGGGGAGTAATAAGTATAATTATTACAGTCATAGCGATAATATTAGTTAAATATGGCTAAGAGTGCCTGTTGTATTGATAATAATAAAAGTAATAAATATATTTATTATACTTCTGTCGATAATAACAGCATTATATGGGTAATAATGCATGTTATATTGATAATAATATAAGTACTTAGTACAATTATTACAGTTCTAGCGATAATAACTGCATAATAAGGGTAATAATGCATGTTATATTGATAATAATATAAGTAATAAGTATAATTATTACAGTTCTCGCGATAATATCTGCATTATATGGGTAATAATGCATGTTATATTGATAATATCGGGAGTAATAAGTATAATTATTATAGTTCTAGCGATAATAATAGTGCAATATGGCTAATAATGCATGTTATATTGATAATAATATAAGTAATGAGTATAATTATTACAGTTCTAGCGATAATAACTCCATAATATGGGTAATAATGCATGTTATATTTATAATAATAAAAGTAATAAGTATATTTATTATAGTTCTATCGATAATAACTGCATTATATGCGTAATAATGCATGTTATATTGATGACAAAAAAAGTAATACGTATATTTATTATAGTTCTAGCTATAATAACTGCATAATATGGGTAATAATGCATGTTATATTGATAGTAATATAAGTAATAAGTATAATTATTACAGTTCTAGCGATAATAACTGCATAATATGGGTAATAATGCATGTAATATTGATAATAATATAAGAAATAAGTATAATTATTACACTTCTAGCGATAATAACTCCATTATATGGGTAATAATGCATGTTATATTGATAATAATATAAGTAATGAGTATAATTATTACAGTTCTAGCGATAATAACTCCATTATATGGGTAATAATGCATGTTATATTGATAATAATACAAGTAATAGGTATAATTATTACAGTTCTAGCGATAATAACTGCATTATATGGGTAATAATGCATGTTATATTGATAATAATAAAAGTAATAAGTATATTTATTATAGTTCTATCGATAATAACTGCATAATATGGGTAATAATGCATGTTATATTGATGATAATAAAAGTAATACGTATATTTATTATAGTTCTAGCTATAATAACTGCATTATGTGGGTAATAATGCATGTTATATTGATAATAATAAAATTAATAAGTATATTTATTATAGTTCTATCGATAATAACTGCATTATATGCGTAATAATGCATGTTATATTGATGATAAAAAAAGTAATACGTATATTTATTATAGTTCTAGCTATAATAACTGCATAATATGGGTAATAATGCATGTTATATTGATAATAATTTAAGTAATAAGTATAATTATTACAGTTCTAGCGATAATAACTCCATTATATGAGTAATAATGCATGTTATATTGATAATAATAAAAGTAATAAGTATATTTATTATACTTCTGTCGATAATAACTGCATTATATGGGTAGTAATGCATGTTATATTGATGATAATAAAAATAATACGTATATTTATTATAGTTCTAGCTATAATAACTGCATAATATGGGTAATAATGCATGTTATATTGATAATAATTTAAGTAATAAGTATAATTATTACAGTTCTAGCGATAATAACTGCATTATATGGGTAATAATGCATGTTATATTGATAATAATAAAAGTAATAAGTCTATTTATTATAGTTCTATCGATAGTAACTGCATAATATGGGTAATAATGCATGTTATATTGATGATAATGAAAGTAGTAAGTATATTTATTACAGTTCTATCGATAATAACTGCATAATATGGGTAGTAATGCATGTTATATTGATAATAATAAAAGTAATAAGTATATTTATTATAGTTCTATCGATAATAACTGCATAATATGGGTAATAATGCATGTTATATTGATGATAATAAAAATAATACGTATATTTATTATAGTTGTAGCTATAATAACTGCATAATATGGGTAATAATGCATGTTATATTGATAATAATATAAGTAATAAGTATAATTATTACAGTTCTAGCGATAATAACTCCATTATATGGGTAATAATGCATGTAATATTGATAATAATATAAGTAATGAGTATAATTATCACAGTTCAAGCGATAATAACTCCATTATATGGGTAATAATGCATGTTATATTGATAATAATACAAGTAATAGGTATAATTATTACAGTTCTAGCGATAATAACTGCATTATATGGGTAATAATGCATGTTATATTGATAATAATAAAAGTAATAAGTATATTTATTATAGTTCTATCGATAATAACTGCATAATATGGGTAATAATGCATGTTATATTGATGATAATAAAAGTAATACGTATATTTATTATAGTTCCAGCTATAATAACTGCATTATGTGGGTAATAATGCATGTTATATTGATAATAATATAAGTAATAAGTATAATTATTACAGTTCTATCGATAATAACTGCATTATATGCGTAATAATGCATGTTATATTGATAATATCGGGAGTAACAAGTATAATTATTACAGTTCCAGCGATAAGAACTGCATTATATGGGTAACAATGGATGTTATATTGATAATATCGGGAGTAATAAGCATAATTATTACAGTCCAAGCGATAATACTAGTAAAATATGGCTAAGAGTGCCTGTTATATTGATAATAATAAAAGTAATAAGTATATTTATTATACTTCTGTCGATAATAACTGCATTATATGAGTAATAGTGCATGTTATATTGATAATAATAAAAGTAATAAGTATATTTATTACAGTTCTAGCGATAATAACTGCATAATATGGGTAATAATGCACGTTATATTGATAATAATATAAGTAGTAAGTATAATTATTACAGTTCTAGCGATTATAACTGCATTATATGGGTAATAATGCATGCTATGTTGGTAATATTGGGAATAATAAGTATAATTATTACAGTTCTAGCGATAATACTAGTAAAATATGGCTAAGAGTGCCTGTTATATTGATAATAATAAAAGTAATAAATATATTTATTATACTTCTGTCGATAATAACTGCATTATATGGGTAATAATGCATGTTATATTGATAATAATAAAAGTAATAAGTATATTTATTATAGTTCTAGCGATAATAACTGCATAATGTGGGTAATAATGCATGTTATATTGATAATAATATAAGTAATAGGTATATTTATTACAGTTCTAGCGATTATATCTCCATAATATGCGTAATAATGCATGTTATATTGATAATAATAAAAGTAAAAAATATATTTAATACAGTTCTAGCGATAATAACTGCATTATATGGGTAATAATGCATGTTATATTGATGATAATAAAAGTAATACGTATATTTATTATAGTTCTAGCTATAATAACTGCATTATATGGGTAATAATGCATGTTATATTGATAATAATATAAGTAATAAGTATAATTATTACAGTTCTAGCGATAATAACTGCATAATATGGGTAATAATGCACGCTATATTGCTAATAATATAAGTAATAAGTATAATTATTACAGTTCTAGCGATAATAACTGCATTATATGGGTAATAATGCATGTTATATTGATAATAATATGAGTAATGAGTATAATTATTACAGGTCTAGCGATAATAAATCCATTATATGGGTAATAATGCATGTTATATTGATAATAATATAAGTAATAAGTATAATTATTACAGTTCTAGCGATAATAACTGCATAATATGGGTAATAATGCATGTTATATTGATAATAATTTAAGTAATAAGTATAATTATTACAGTTCTAGCGATAATAACTCCATTATATGGGTAATAATGCATGTTATATTGATAATAATAAAAGTAATAAGTATATTTATTATACTTCTGTCGATAATAACTGCATTATATGGGTAGTAATGCATGTTATATTGATGATAATAAAAATAATACGTATATTTATTACAGTTCTAGCGATAATAACTCCATTATATGGGTAACAATGCATGTTATATTGATAATAATAAAAGTAATAAGTATATTTATTATAGTTCTATCGATAATAACTGCATAATATGGGTAATAATGCATGTTATATTGACAATAATAAAAGTAAAAAGTATACTTAATACAGTTCTATCGATAATAACTGCATAATATGGGTAGTAATGGATGTTATATTGATAATATCGGGAGTAATAAGTATAATTATTACAGTTCTAGCGATAATACTAGTAAAATATGGCTAAGAGTGCCTGTTATATTGATAATAATAAAAGTAATAAATATATTTATTATACTTCTGTCAATAATAACTGCATTATATGGGTAATAGTGCATGTTACATTGATAATAATAAAAGTAATAAGTATATTTATTATAGTTCTATCGATAATAACTGCATAATATGGGTAATAATGCATGTTATATTGACAATAATATAAGTAATAAGTATATTTATTATAGTTCTAGCGATTATAACTTCATAATATGCGTAACAATGCATGTTATATTGATAATAATAAAAGTAAAAAGTATATTTAATACAGTTCTATCGATAATAACTTCATAATATGGGTACTAATGGATGTTATATTGATAATATCGGGAGTAATAAGTATATTTATTTTACTTCTGTCGATAATAACTGCATTATATGGGTAATAATGCATGTTATATTGATTATAATATAAGTAATAAGTATAATTATTACAGTTCTAGCGATAATAACACCATTATATGGGTAATAATGCATGTTATATTGATAATAATGTAAGTAATAAGTACAATTATTACAGTTCTACCGATAATAACTGCATTATATGGGTAATAATGCATGTTATATTGATAATAATAAAAGTAATGAGTATATTTATTATAGTTCTATCGATAATAACTGCATAATATGGGTAATAATGCATGTTATATTGATAATAATATAAGTAATAAGTATAATTATTACAGTTCTAGCGATAATAACTCCATTATATGGGTAATAATGCATGTTATATTGATAATAATATAAGTAATGAGTATAATTATTACAGTTCTAGCGATAATAACTCCATTATATGGGTAATAATGCATGTTATATTGATAATAATACAAGTAATAGGTATAATTATTACAGTTCTAGCGATAATAACTGCATTATATGGGTAATAATGCATGTTATATTGATAATAATAAAAGTAATAAGTATATTTATTATAGTTCTATCGATAATAACTGCATAATATGGGTAATAATGCATGTTATATTGATGATAATAAAAGTAATACGTATATTTATTATAGTTCTAGCTATAATAACTGCATTATGTGGGTAATAATGCATGTTATATTGATAATAATAAAAGTAATAAGTATATTTATTATAGTTCTATCGATAATAACTGCATTATATGCGTAATAATGCATGTTATATTGATGATAAAAAAAGTAATACGTATATTTATTATAGTTCTAGCTATAATAACTGCATAATATGGGTAATAATGCATGTTATATTGATAATAATTTAAGTAATAAGTATAATTATTACAGTTCTAGCGATAATAACTCCATTATATGGGTAATAATGCATGTTATATTGATAATAATAAAAGTAATAAGTATATTTATTATACTTCTGTCGATAATAACTGCATTATATGGGTAGTAATGCATGTTATATTGATGATAATAAAAATAATACGTATATTTATTATAGTTCTAGCTATAATAACTGCATAATATGGGTAATAATGCATGTTATATTGATAATAATTTAAGTAATAAGTATAATTATTACAGTTCTAGCGATAATAACTCCATTATATGGGTAATAATGCATGTTATATTGATAATAATAAAAGTAATAAGTCTATTTATTATAGTTCTATCGATAGTAACTGCATAATATGGGTAATAATGCATGTTATATTGATGATAATGAAAGTAGTAAGTATATTTATTACAGTTCTATCGATAATAACTGCATAATATGGGTAGTAATGCATGTTATATTGATAATAATAAAAGTAATAAGTATATTTATTATAGTTCTATCGATTATAACTGCATAATATGGGTAATAATGCATGTTATATTGATGATAATAAAAATAATACGTATATTTATTATAGTTGTAGCTATAATAACTGCATAATATGGGTAATAATGCATGTTATATTGATAATAATATAAGTAATAAGTATAATTATTACAGTTCTAGCGATAATAACTCCATTATATGGGTAATAATGCATGTTATATTGATAATAATATAAGTAATGAGTATAATTATTACAGTTCTAGCGATAATAACTCCATTATATGGGTAATAATGCATGTTATATTGATAATAATACAAGTAATAGGTATAATTATTACAGTTCTAGCGATAATAACTGCATTATATGGGTAATAATGCATGTTATATTGATAATAATAAAAGTAATAAGTATATTTATTATAGTTCTATCGATAATAACTGCATAATATGGGTAATAATGCATGTTATATTGATGATAATAAAAGTAATACGTATATTTATTATAGTTCTAGCTATAATAACTGCATTATGTGGGTAATAATGCATGTTATATTGATAATAATATAAGTAATAAGTATAATTATTACAGTTCTATCGATAATAACTGCATTATATGCGTAATAATGCATGTTATATTGATAATATCGGGAGTAACAAGTATAATTATTACAGTTCCAGCGATAAGAACTGCATTATATGGGTAACAATGGATGTTATATTGATAATATCGGGAGTAATAAGTATAATTATTACAGTCCAAGCGATAATACTAGTAAAATATGGCTAAGAGTGCCTGTTATATTGATAATAATAAAAGTAATAAGTATATTTATTATACTTCTGTCGATAATAACTGCATTATATGAGTAATAGTGCATGTTATATTGATAATAATAAAAGTAATAAGTATATTTATTACAGTTCTAGCGATAATAACTGCATAATATGGGTAATAATGCACGTTATATTGATAATAATATAAGTAATAAGTATAATTATTACAGTTCTAGCGATAATAACTCCATTATATGGGTAATAATGCATGTTATATTGATAATAATATAAGTAATGAGTATAATTATTACAGTTCTAGCGATAATAACTCCATTATATGGGTAATAATGCATGTTATATTGATAATAATACAAGTAATAGGTATAATTATTACAGTTCTAGCGATAATAACTGCATTATATGGGTAATAATGCATGTTATATTGATAATAATAAAAGTAATAAGTATATTTATTATAGTTCTATCGATAATAACTGCATAATATGGGTAATAATGCATGTTATATTGATGATAATAAAAGTAATACGTATATTTATTATAGTTCTAGCTATAATAACTGCATTATGTGGGTAATAATGCATGTTATATTGATAATAATATAAGTAATAAGTATAATTATTACAGTTCTATCGATAATAACTGCATTATATGCGTAATAATGCATGTTATATTGATAATATCGGGAGTAACAAGTATAATTATTACAGTTCCAGCGATAAGAACTGCATTATATGGGTAACAATGGATGTTATATTGATAATATCGGGAGTAATAAGTATAATTATTACAGTCGAAGCGATAATACTAGTAAAATATGGCTAAGAGTGCCTGTTATATTGATAATAATAAAAGTAATAAGTATATTTATTATACTTCTGTCGATAATAACTGCATTATATGAGTAATAGTGCATGTTATATTGATAATAATAAAAGTAATAAGTATATTTATTACAGTTCTAGCGATAATAACTGCATAATATGGGTAATAATGCACGTTATATTGATAATAATATAAGTAGTAAGTATAATTATTACAGTTCTAGCGATAATAACTGCATTATATGGGTAATAATGCATGCTATGTTGGTAATATTGGGAATAATAAGTATAATTATTACAGTTCTAGCGATAATACTAGTAAAATATGGCTAAGAGTGCCTGTTATATTGATAATAATAAAAGTAATAAATATATTTATTATACTTCCGTCGATAATAACTGCATAATATGGGTAATAATGCATGTTATATTGATAATAATAAAAGTAATAAGTATATTTATTATAGTTCTAGCGATAATAACTGCATAATGTGGGTAATCATGCTTGTTATATTGATAATAATATAAGTAATAGGTATATTTATTACAGTTCTAGCGATTATATCTCCATAATATGCGTAATAATGCATGTTATATTGATAATAATAAAAGTAAAAAATATATTTAATACAGTTCTAGCGATAATAACTGCATTATATGGGTAATAATGCATGTTATATTGATAATAATAAAAGTAATAAGTATATTTATTATAGTTCTATCGATAATAACTGCATAATATGGGTAATAATGCATGTTATATTGATGATAATAAAAGTAATACGTATATTTGTTATAGTTCTAGCTATAATAACTGCATTATATGGGTAATAATGCATGTTATATTGATAATAATATAAGTAATAAGTATAATTATTACAGTTCTAGCGATAATAACTGCATAATATGGGTAATAATGCACGCTATATTGCTAATAATATAAGTAATAAGTATAATTATTACAGTTCTAGCGATAATAACTCCATTATATGGATAATAATGCATGTCATATTGATAATATCGGGAGTAATAGGTATAATTATTATAGTTCTAGCGATAATAATTGTACAATATGGCTAATAGTGCATGTTATATTGATAATAATAAAAGTAATGAGTATATTTATTATAGTTCTATCGATAATAACTGCATAATATGGGTAATAATGCATGTTATATTGATGATAATGAAAGTAGTACGTATATTTATTACAGTTCTATCGATAATAACTGCATAATATGGGTAATAATGCATGCTATATTGATGATAATAAAAGTAATACGTATATTTATTATAGTTCTAGCTATAATAACTGCATAATATGGGTAATAATGCATGTTATATTGATAATAATATAAGTAATAAGTATAATTATTACAGATCTAGCGATAATAACTCCATTATATGGGTAACAATGCATGTTATATTGATAATAATAAAAGTAATACGTATATTTATTATAGTTCTATCGATAATAACTGCATAATATGGGTAATAATGCATGTTATATTGACAATAATAAAAGTAAAAAGTATACTTAATACAGTTCTATCGATAATAACTGCATAATATGGGTAGTAATGAATGTTATATTGATAATATCGGGAGTAATAAGTATAATTATTACAGTTCTAGCGATAATACTAGTAAAATAAGGCTAAGAGTGCCTGTTATATTGATAATAATAAAAGTAATAAGTATATTTATTATACTTCTGTCGATAATAACTGCATAATATGGGTAATAATGCATGCTATATTGATGATAATAAAAGTAATACGTATATTTATTATAGTTCTAGCTATAATAACTGCATAATATGGGTAATAATGCATGTTATATTGATAATGATATAAGTAATAAGTATAATTATTACAGTTCTAGCGATAATAACTGCATTATATGGGTAATAATGCATGTTATATTGATAATAATAAAAGTAATAAGTATAATTATTATAGTTCTAGCTATAATAATTGTACAATATGGCTAATAGTGCATGTTATATTGATAATAATAAAAGTAATAAGTATATTTATTACAGTTCTATCGATAATAACTGCATAATATGGGTAATAATGCATGTCATATTGATAATATCGGGAGTAATAAGTATAATTATTACAGTTCTAGCGATAATAACTCCATTATATGGGTAATAATGCATGTTATATTGATAATAATATAAGTAATAAGTATAATTATTACAGTTCTAGCGATAATAACTGCATAATATGGGTAATAATGCACGCTATATTGCTAATAATATAAGTAATAAGTATAATTATTACAGTTCTAGCGATAATAACTCCATTATATGGATAATAATGCATGTCATATTGATAATATCGGGAGTAATAAGTATAATTATTATAGTTCTAGCGATAATAATTGTACAATATGGCTAATAGTGCATGTTATATTGATAATAATAAAAGTAATGAGTATATTTATTATAGTTCTATCGATAATAACTGCATAATATAGGTAATAATGCATGTTATATTGATGATAATGAAAGTAGTACGTATATGTATTACAGTTCTATCGATAATAACTGCATAATATGGGTAGTAATGCATGTTATATTGATAATAATAAAAGTAATAAGTATATTTATTATAGTTCTATCGATAATAACTGCATAATATGGGTAATAATGCATGTTATATTGATGATAATAAAAGTAATACGTATATTTATTATAGTTCTAGCTATAATAACTGCATAATATGGGTAATAATGCATGTTATATTGATAATAATATAAGTAATAAGTATAATTATTACAGTTCTAGCGATAATAACTCCATTATATGGGTAATAATGCATGTTATATTGATAATAATATAAGTAATGAGTATAATTAATACACTTCGAGCGATAATAACTCCATTATATGGGTAATAATGCATGTTATATTGATAATAATATAAGTAATAAGTATAATTATTACAGTTCTAGCGACAATAACTGCATAATATGGGTAATAATGCATGTTATATTGATAATAATATAAGTAATAAGTATAATTATTACAGTTCTAGCGATAATAACTGCATTATATGGGTAATAATGCATGTTATATTGATAATAATAAAAGTAATAAGTATAATTATTATAGTTCTAGCTATAATAATTGTACAATATGGCTAATAGTGCATGTTATATTGATAATAATAAAAGTAATAAGTATATTTATTACAGTTCTATCGATAATAACTGCATAATATGGGTAATAATGCATGTCATATTGATAATATCGGGAGTAATAAGTATAATTATTACAGTTCTAGCGATAATAACTCCATTATATGGGTAATAATGCATGTTATATTGATAATAATATAAGTAATAAGTATAATTATTATAGTTCTAGCGATAATAACTGCATAATATGGGTAATAATGCACGCTATATTGCTAATAATATAAGTAATAAGTATAATTATTACAGTTCTAGCGATAATAACTCCATTATATGGATAATAATGCATGTCATATTGATAATATCGGGAGTAATAAGTATAATTATTATAGTTCTAGCGATAATAATTGTACAATATGGCTAACAGTGCATGTTATATTGATAATAATAAAAGTAATGAGTATATTTATTATAGTTCTATCGATAATAACTGCATAATATGGGTAATAATGCATGTTACATTGATAATATCGGGAGTAATAAGTATAATTATTATAGTTCTAGCGATAATAATAGTAAAATATGGCTAATAATGCATGTTATATTGATAATAATAAAAGTAATAAATATATTTATTATAATCCTATCGATAATAACTGCATAATATGGGTAATAATGCATGTTATATTGATGATAATAAAAGTACTAAGTATATTTATTATAGTTCTAGCGATTATAACTGCATAATATGCGTAATAATGCATGTTATATTGATAATAATATAAGTAATAAGTATAATTATTAAAGTTCTAGCGATAATAACCCCATTATATGGGTAATAATGCATGTCATATTGATAATATCGGGAGTAATAAGTATAATTATTACAGTTCCAGCCATGAGAACTGCATTATATGGGTAATAATGCATGTTATATTGATAATATCGGGAGTAATAAGTATAATTATTATAGTTATAGCGATAATAATAGTAAAATGTGGCTAATAGTGCATGTTATATTGATAATAATAAAAGCAATAAGTATATTTATTATACTTCTGTCGATAATAACTGCATTATATGGGTGATAATGCATGTTATATTGATAATAATATAAGTAATAAGTATAATTATTACAGTTCTAGCGATAATAACTGCATTGTATGCGTAATAATGCATGTTATATTGATAATATCGGGAGTAATAAGTATAATTATTATAGTTCTAACGATAATAATAGTAAAATATGGCTAATAGTGCATGTCATATTGATAATAATAAAAGTAATAAGTATATTTGTTACAGTTCTATCGATAATAACTGCATAATATGGGTAATAATGCACGTTATATTCATGATAATAAAAGTAATACGTATATTTATTATAGTTCTACCGATAATAACTGCATTATATGCGTAATAATCCATGTTATATTGATAATATCGGGAGTAATAAGTATAATTATTACAGTTCTAGCGATAATAACTCCATTATATGGGTAATAATGCATGTTATATTGATAATAATATAAGTAATAAGTATATTTATTACAGTTCTAGCGATAATAACTGCATTATATGGGTAATAATGCATGTTATATTGATAATAATAAAAGTAAAAAGTATAATTATTATAGCTCTAGCTATAATAATTGTACAATATGGCTAATAGTGCATGTTATATTGATAATAATAAAAGTAATAAGTACATTTATTATACTTCTGTCGATAATAACTGCATTATATGAGTAATAGTGCATGTTATATTGATAATAATAAAAGTAATAAGTATATTTATTACAGTCCTAGCGATAATAACTGCATAATATGGGTAATAATGCACGTTATATTGAAAATAATATAAGTAGTAAGTATAACTATTACAGTTCTAGCGATAATAACTGCATTATATGGGTAATAATGCATGCTATGTTGGTAATATTGGGAATAATAAGTATAATTATTACAGTTTTAGCGATAATACTAGTAAAATATGGCTAAGAGTGCCTGTTATATTGATAATAATAAAAGTAATAAGTATATTTATTATACTTCTGTCGATAATAACTGCATTATATGGGTAATAATGCATGTTATATTGATAATAATAAAAGTAATAAGTATATTTATTATAGTTCTATCGATAATAACTGCATAATATGGGTAATAATGCATGTTATATTGATAATAATAAAAGTAATAAGTATATTTATTATAGTTCTATCGATAGTAACTGCATAATATGGGTAATAATGCATGTTGTATTGATGATAATGAAAGTAGTAAGTATATTTATTACAGTTCTATCGATAATAACTGCATAATATGGGTAGTAATGCATGTTATATTGATAATAATATAAGTAATAAGTATAATTATTACAGTTCTAGCGATAATAACTCCATTATATGGGTAATAATGCATGTTATATTGATAATAATATAAGTAATGAGTATAATTATTACAGTTCTAGCGATAATAACTGCATTATATGGGTAACAATGGATGTTATATTGATAATATCGGGAGTAACAAGTATAATTATTACAGTTCCAGCGATAAGAACTGCATTATATGGGTAACAATGGATGTTATATTGATAATATCGGGAGTAATAAGTATAATTATTACAGTCCAAGCGATAATACTAGTAAAATATGGCTAAGAGTGCCTGTTATATTGATAATAATAAAAGTAATAAGTATATTTATTATACTTCTGTCGATAATAACTGCATTATATGAGTAATAGTGCATGTTATATTGATAATAATAAAAGTAATAAGTATATTTATTACAGTTCTAGCGATAATAACTGCATAACATGGGTAATAATGCACGTTATATTGATAATAATATAAGTAGTAAGTATAATTATTACAGTTCTAGCAATAATTACTGCATTATATGGGTAATAATGCATGCTATGTTGGTAATATTGGGAATAATAAGTATAATTATTACAGTTCTAGCGATAATACTAGTAAAATATGGCTAAGAGTGCCTGTTATATTGATAATAATAAAAGTAATAAGTATATTTATTATACTTCTGTCGATAATAACTGCATTATATGGGTAATAATGCATGTTATATTGATAATAATAAAAGTAATAAGTATATTTATTATAGTTCTATCGATAATAACTGCATAATATGGGTAATAATGCATGTTATATTGATAATAATATAAGTAATAAGTATATTTATTATAGTTCTATCGATAGTAACTGCATAATATGGGTAATAATGCATGTTGTATTGATGATAATGAAAGTAGTAAGTATATTTATTACAGTTCTATCGATAATAACTGCATAATATGGGTAGTAATGCATGTTATATTGATAATAATAAAAGTAATAAGTATATTTATTATAGTTCTATCGATAATAACTGCATAATATGGGTAATAATGCATGTTATATTGATGATAATAAAAATAATACGTATATTTATTATAGTTGTAGCTATAATAACTGCATAATATGGGTAATAATGCATGTTATATTGATAATAATATAAGTAATAAGTATAATTATTACAGTTCTAGCGATAATAACTCCATTATATGGGTAATAATGCATGTTATATTGATAATAATATAAGTAATGAGTATAATTATTACAGTTCTAGCGATAATAACTCCATTATATGGGTAATAATGCATGTTATATTGATAATAATATAAGTAATAAGTATAATTATTACAGTTCTATCGATAATAACTGCATTATATGCGTAATAATGCATGTTATATTGGTAATATCGGGAGTAACAAGTATAATTATTACAGTTCCAGCGATAAGAACTGCATTATATGGGTAACAATGGATGTTATATTGATAATATCGGGAGTAATAAGTATAATTATTACAGTCCAAGCGATAATACTAGTAAAATATGGCTAAGAGTGCCTGTTATATTGATATTAATAAAAGTAATAAGTATATTTATTATACTTCTGTCGATAATAACTGCATTATATGAGTAATAGTGCATGTTATATTGGTAATAATAAAAGAAATAAGTATATTTATTACAGTTCTATCGATAATAACTGCATAATATGGGTAATAATGCATGTTATATTGATAATAATATAAGTAATAGGTATATTTATTACAGTTCTAGCGATTATATCTCCATAATATGCGTAATAATGCATGTTATATTGATAATAATAAAAGTAAAAAATATATTTAATACAGTTCTATCGATAATAACTGCATAATATGGGTAGTAATGGATGTTATATTGATAATATCGGGAGTAATAAGTATAATTATTACAGTTCTAGCGATAATACTAGTAAAATAAGGCTAAGAGTGCCTGTTATATTGATAATAATAAAAGTAATAAGTATATTTATTACACTTCTGTCGATAATAACTGCATAATATGGGTAATAATGCATGCTATATTGATGACAATAAAAGTAATACGTGTATTTATTATAGTTCTAGCTATAATAACTACATAATATGGGTAATAATGCATGTTATATTCATAATGATATAAGTAATAAGTATAATTATTACAGTTCTAGCGATAATAGCTCCATTATATGGGTAATAATGCATGTTATATTGATAATAATATAAGTAATGAGTATAATTATTACAGTTCTAGCGATAATAACTCCATTATATGGGTAATAATGCATGTTATATTGATAATAATATAAGTAATAAGTATATTTATTACAGTTCTATCGATAATAACTGCATAATATGGGTAATAATGCATGTTATATTGATGACAATAAAAGTAATACGTATATTTATTATAGTTCTAGCGATAATAACTGCATAACATGGGTAATAATGCATGTAATATTGATAATATCGGGAGTAATAAGTATAATTATTACAGTTCTAGCGATAATAACTCCATTATATGGGTAATAATGCATGTTATATTGATAATAATATAAGTAATGAGTATAATTATTACAGTTCTAGCGATAATAACTCCATTATATGGGTAATAATGCATGTTATATTGATAATAATATAAGCAATAAGTATATTTATTACAGTTCTATCGATAATAACTGCATAATATGGGTAATAATGCATGTTATATTGATAATAATAAAAGTAAAAAGTATATTTATTACAGTTCTATCGATAATAACTGCATAATATGGGTAATAATGCATGTTATATTGATGATAATAAAAATAATACGTATATTTATTAAAGTTGTAGCTATAATAACTGCATAATATGGGTAATAATGCATGTTATATTGATAATAATATAAGTAATAAGTATAATTATTACAGTTCTAGCGATAATAACTCCATTATATGGGTAATAATGCATGTTATATTGATAATAATAAAAGTAATAAGTATATTTATTATAGTTCTATCGATAATAACTGCATAATATGGGTAATAATGCATGTTATATTGATGATAATAAAAGTAATACGTATATTTATTATAGTTCTAGCTATAATAACTGCATTATATGGGTAATAATGCATGTTATATTGATAATAATATAAGTAATAAGTATAATTATTACAGTTCTAGCGATAATAACTGCATTATATGCGTAATAATGCATGTTATATTGATAATATCGGGAGTAACAAGTATAATTATTACAGTTCCAGCGATAAGAACTGCATTATATGGGTAACAATGGATGTTATATTGATAATATCGGGAGTAATAAGTATAATTATTACAGTCCAAGCGATAATACTAGTAAAATATGGCTAAGAGTGCCTGTTATATTGATAATAATAAAAGTAATAAGTATATTTATTATACTTCTGTCGATAATAACTGCATTATATGAGTAATAGTGCATGTTATATTGATAATAATAAAAGTAATAAGTATATTTATTACAGTTCTAGCGATAATAACTGCATAATATGGGTAATAATGCACGTTATATTGATAATAATATAAGTAGTAAGTATAAGTATTACAGTTCTAGCGATAATAACTGCATTATATGGGTAATAATGCATGCTATGTTGGGAATATTGGGAATAATAAGTATAATAATTACAGTTCTAGCGATAATACTAGTGAAATATGGCTAAGAGTGCCTGTTATATTCATAATAATAAAAGTAATAAGTATATTTATTATACTTCTGTCGATAATAACTGCATTATATGGGTAATAATGCATGTTATATTGATAATAATAAAAGTAATAAGTATATTTATTATAGTTCTATCGATAATAACTGCATAATATGGGTAATAATGCATGTTATATTGATAATAATATAAGTAATAGGTATATTTATTACAGTTCTAGCGATTATATCTCCATAATATGCGTAATAATGCATGTTATGTTGATAATAATAAAAGTAAAAAATATATTTAATACAGTTCTATCGATAATAACTGCATAATATGGGTAGTAATGGATGTTATATTGATAATATCGGGAGTAATAAGTATAATTATTACAGTTCTAGCGATAACACTAGTAAAATATGGCTAAGAGTGCCTGTTATATTGATAATAATAAAAGTAATAAGTATATTTATTATACTTCTGTTAATAATAACTGCATTATATGGGTAATAGTGCATGTTACATTGATAATAATAAAAGTAATAAGTATATTTATTATAGTTCTATCGATAATAACTGCATAATATGGGTAATAAATCATGTCATATTGACAATAATAAAAGTAAAAAGTATACTTAATACAGTTCTATCGATAATAACTGCATTATATGCGTAATAATGCATGTTACATTGATAATATCGGGAGTAATAAGTATAATTATTATAGTTCTAGCGATAATAATAGTAAAATATGGCTAATAATGCATGTTATATTGATAATAATAAAAGTAATAAATATATTTATTATAATCCTATCGATAATTACTGCATAATATGGGTAATAATGCATGTTATATTGATGATAATAAAAGTACTAAGTATATTTATTATAGTTCTAGCGATTATAACTGCATAATATGCGTAATAATGCATGTTATATTGATAATAATATAAGTAATAAGTATAATTATTAAAGTTCTAGCGATAATAACCCCATTATATGGGTAATAATGCATGTCATATTGATAATATCGGGAGTAATAAGTATAATTATTACAGTTCCAGCGATGAGAACTGCATTATATGGGTAATAATGGATGTTATATTGATAATAATAAAAGCAATAAGTATATTTATTATAGTTCTATCGGTAATAACTGCATAATATGCGTAATAATGCATGTTATATTGATAATAATATAAGTAATAAGTATAATTATTACAATTCTAGCGATAGTAACTGCATTATATGGGTAATAATGCATGTTATATTGATAATATCGGGAGTAATAAGTATAATTATTATTGTTCTAGCGATAATAATAGTAAAATATGGCTACGAGTGCCTGTTATATTGATAATAATAAAAGTAATAAATATATTTATTATACTTCTGTCAATAATAACTGCATTATATGGGTAATAGTGCATGTTACATTGATAATAATAAAAGTAATAAGTATATTTATTATAGTTCTATCGATAATAACTGCATAATATGGGTAATAATGCATGTTATATTGACAATAATATAAGTAATAAGTATATTTATTATAGTTCTAGCGATTATAACTTCATAATATGCGTAACAATGCATGTTATATTGATAATAATAAAAGTAAAAAGTATATTTAATACAGTTCTATCGATAATAACTGCATAATATGGGTAGTAATGGATGTTATATTAAAAATATCGGGAGTAATAAGTATAATTATTACAGTTCTAGCGATAATACTAGTAAAATAAGGCTAAGAGTGCCTGTTATATTGATAATAATAAAAGTAATAAGTATATTTATTTTACTTCTGTCGATAATAACTGCATTATATGGGTAATAATGCATGTTATATTCATAATAATATAAGTAATAAGTATAATTATTACAGTTCTAGCGATAATAACACCATTATATGGGTAATAATGCATGTTACATTGATAATAATATAAGTAATAAGTACAATTATTACAGTTCTACCGATAATAACTGCATTATATGGGTAATAATGCATGTTATATTGATAATAATAAAAGTAATGAGTATATTTATTATAGTTCTATCGATAATAACTGCATAATATGGGTAATAATGCATGCTATATTGATGATAATTAAAGTAGTAAGTATATTTATTACAGTTCTATCGATAATAACTGCATAATATGGGTAATAATGCATGTTATATTGACAATAATAAAAGTAAAAAGTATACTTAATACAGTTCTATCGATAATAACTGCATAATATGGGTAGTAATGGATGTTATATTGATAATAATATAAGTAATGAGTATAATTATTACAGGTCTAGCGATAATAACTCCATTATATGGGTAATAATGCATGTTATATTGATAATAATATAAGTAATAAGTATAATTATTACAGTTCTAGCGATAATAACTCCATTATATGGGTAATAATGCATGTTATATTGATAATAATATAAGTAATAAGTATAATTATTACAGTTCTAGCGATAATAACTGCATAATATGGATAATAATGCATGTAATATTGATAATATCGGGAGTAATAAGTATAATTATTACAGTTCTATCGATAATAACTGCATAATATGGGTAATAATGCATGTTATATTGACAATAATATAAGTAATAAGTATATTTATTATAGTTCTAGCGTTTATAACTTCATAATATGCGTAACAGTGCATGTTATATTGATAATAATAAAAGTAAAAAGTATATTTAATACAGTTCTATCGATAATAACTGCATAATATGGGTAGTAATGGATGTTATATTGATAATATCGGGAGTAATAAGTATATTTATTTTACTTCTGTCGATAATAACTGCATTATATGGGTAATAATGCATGTTATATTGATAATAATATATGTAATATGTATAATTATTACAGGTCTAGCGATAATAACACCATTATATGGGTAATAATGCATGTTATATTGATAATAATGTAAGTAATAAGTACAATTATTACAGTTCTACCGATAATAACTGCATTATATGGGTAATAATGCATGTTATATTGATAATAATAAAAGTAATGAGTATATTTATTATAGTTCTATCGATAATAACTGCATAATATGGGTAATAATACATGTTATATTGATGATAATTAAAGTAGTAAGTATATTTATTACAGTTCTATCGATAATAACTGCATAATATGCGTAATAATGCATGTTATATTGATGATAATATAAGTAATGAGTATAATTATTACAGTTCTAGCGATAATAACTCCATTATATGGGTAATAATGCATGTTATATTGATAATAATATAAGTAATAAGTATAATTATTACAGTTCTAGCGATAATAACTGCATTATATGCGTAATAATGCATGTTATATTGTTAATATCGGGAGTAATAAGTATAATTATTACAGTTCCAGCGATAAGAACTGCATTATATGGGTAACAATGGATGTTATATTGATAATATCGGGAGTAATAAGTATAATTATTACAGTCCAAGCGATAATACTAGTAAAATATGGCTAAGAGTGCCTGTTATATTGATATTAATAAAAGTAATAAGTATATTTATTATACTTCTGTCGATAATAACTGCATTATATGAGTAATAGTGCATGTTATATTGGTAATAATAAAAGAAATAAGTATATTTATTACAGTTCTAGCGATAATAACTGCATAATATGGGTAATAATGCACGTTATATTGATAATAATATAAGTAGTAAGTATAATTATTACAGTTCTAGCGATAATAACTGCATTATATGGGTAATAATGCATGCTATGTTGGTAATATTGGGAATAATAAGTGTAATTATTACAGTTCTAACGATAATACTAGTAAAATATGGCTAAGAGTGCCTGTTATATTGATAATAATAAAAGTAATAAGTATATTTATTATACTTCTGTCGATAATAACTGCATTATATGGGTAATAATGCATGTTATATTGATAATAATAAAAGTAATAAGTATATTTATTATAGTTCTATCGATAATAACTGCATAATATGGGTAATAATGCATGTTATATTGATAATAATATAAGTAATAGGTATATTTATTACAGTTCTAGCGATTATATCTCCATAATATGCGTAATAATGCATGTTATATTGATAATAATAAAAGTAAAAAATATATTTAATACAGTTCCAGCGATAAGAACTGCATTATATGGGTAACAATGGATGTTATATTGATAATATCGGGAGTAATAAGTATAATTATTACAGTCCAAGCGATAATACTAGTAAAATATGGCTAAGAGTGCCTGTTATATTGATATTAATAAAAGTAATAAGTATATTTATTATACTTCTGTCGATAATAACTGCATTATATGAGTAATAGTGCATGTTATATTGGTAATAATAAAAGAAATAAGTATATTTATTACAGTTCTAGCGATAATAACTGCATAATATGGGTAATAATGCACGTTATATTGATAATAATATAAGTAGTAAGTATAATTATTACAGTTCTAGCGATAATAACTGCATTATATGGGTAATAATGCATGCTATGTTGGTAATATTGGGAATAATAAGTGTAATTATTACAGTTCTAACGATAATACTAGTAAAATATGGCTAAGAGTGCCTGTTATATTGATAATAATAAAAGTAATAAGTATATTTATTATACTTCTGTCGATAATAACTGCATTATATGGGTAATAATGCATGTTATATTGATAATAATAAAAGTAATAAGTATATTTATTATAGTTCTATCGATAATAACTGCATAATATGGGTAATAATGCATGTTATATTGATAATAATATAAGTAATAGGTATATTTATTACAGTTCTAGCGATTATATCTCCATAATATGCGTAATAATGCATGTTATATTGATAATAATAAAAGTAAAAAATATATTTAATACAGTTCTATCGATAATAACTGCATAATATGGGTAGTAATGGATGTTATATTGATAATATCGGGAGTAATAAGTATAATTATTACAGTTCTAGCGATAATACTAGTAAAATATGGCTAAGAGTGCCTGTTATATTGATAATAATAAAAGTAATAAGTATATTTATTGTACTTCTGTCAATAATAACTGCATTATATGGGTAATAGTGCATGTTACATTGATAATAATAAAAGTAATAAGTATATTTATTATAGTTCTATCGATAATAACTGCATAATATGGGTAATAATGCATGTTATATTGACAATAATAAAAGTAAAAAGTATACTTAATACAGTTCTATCGATAATAACTGCATAATATGGGTAGTAATGGATGTTATATTGATAATATCGGGAGTAATAAGTATAATTATTACAGTTCTAGCGATAATACTAGTAAAATAAGGCTAAGAGTGCCTGTTATATTGATAATAATAAAAGTAATAAGTATATTTATTACACTTCTGTCGATAATAACTGCATAATATGGGTAATAATGCATGCTATATTGATGATAATAAAAGTAATACGTATATTTATTATAGTTCTAGCTATAATAACTACATAATATGGGTAATAATGCATGTTATATTCATAATGATATAAGTAGTAAGTATAATTATTACAGTTCTAGCGATAATAACTCCACTATATGGGTAATAATGCATGTTATATTGATAATAATATAAGTAATGAGTATAATTATTACAGTTCTAGCGATAATAACTCCATTATATGGGTAATAATGCATGTTATATTGATAATAATATAAGTAATAAGTATAATTATTACAGTTCTAGCGATAATAACTGCATAATATGGATAATAATGCATGTAATATTGATAATATCGGGAGTAATAAGTATAATTATTACAGTTCTATCGATAATAACTGCATAATATGGGTAATAATGCATGTTATATTGACAATAATATAAGTAATAAGTATATTTATTATAGTTCTAGCATTTATAACTTCATAATATGCGTAACAATGCATGTTATATTGCTAATAATAAAAGTAAAAAGTATATTTAATACAGTTCTATCGATAATAACTGCATAATATGGGTAGTAATGGATGTTATATTGATAATATCGGGAGTAATAAGTATATTTATTTTACTTCTGTCGATAATAACTGCATTATATGGGTAATAATGCATGTTATATTGATAATAATATATGTAATATGTATAATTATTACAGGTCTACCGATAATAACACCATTATATGGGTAATAATGCATGTTATATTGATAATAATGTAAGTAATAAGTACAATTATTACAGTTCTACCGATAATAACTGCATTATATGGGTAATAATGCATGTTATATTGATAATAATAAAAGTAATGAGTATATTTATTATAGTTCTATCGATAATAACTGCATAATATGGGTAATAATGCATGTTATATTGATGATAATTAAAGTAGTAAGTATATTTATTACAGTTCTGTCGATAATAACTGCATAATATGCGTAATAATGCATGTTATATTGATGATAAAAAAAGTAATACGTATATTTATTATAGTGCTAGCTATAATAACTGCATAATATGGGTAATAATGCATGTTATATTGATAATAATAAAAGTAATAAGTATATTTATTATAGTTCTATCGATAGTAACTGCATAATATGGGTAATAATGCATGTTGTATTGATGATAATGAAAGTAGTAAGTATATTTATTATACTTCTGTCGATAATAACTGCATTATATGGGTAATAATGCATGTTATATTGATAATAATAAAAGTAATAAGTATATTTATTATAGTTCTATCGATAATAACTGCATAATATGGGTAATAATGCATGTTATATTGATAATAATATAAGTAATAGGTATATTTATTACAGTTCTAGCGATTATATCTCCATAATATGCGTAATAATGCATGTTATATTGATAATAATAAAAGTAAAAAATATATTTAATACAGTTCTATCGATAATAACTGCATAATATGGGTAGTAATGGATGTTATATTGATAATATCGGGAGTAATATGTATAATTATTACAGTTCTAGCGATAATACTAGTAAAATATGGCTAAGAGTGCCTGTTATATTGATAATAATAAAAGTAATAAGTATATTTATTGTACTTCTGTCAATAATAACTGCATTATATGGGTAATAGTGCATGTTACATTGATAATAATAAAAGTAATAAGTATATTTATTATAGTTCTATCGATAATAACTGCATAATATGGGTAATAATGCATGTTATATTGACAATAATAAAAGTAAAAAGTATACTTAATACAGTTCTATCGATAATAACTGCATAATATGGGTAGTAATGGATGTTATATTGATAATATCGGGAGTAATAAGTATAATTATTACAGTTCTAGCGATAATACTAGTAAAATAAGGCTAAGAGTGCCTGTTATATTGATAATAATAAAAGTAATAAGTATATTTATTACACTTCTGTCGATAATAACTGCATAATATGGGTAATAATGCATGCTATATTGATGATAATAAAAGTAATACGTATATTTATTATAGTTCTAGCTATAATAACTACATAATATGGGTAATAATGCATGTTATATTCATAATGATATAAGTAATAAGTATAATTATTACAGTTCTAGCGATAATAACTCCATTATATGGGTAATAATGCATGTTATATTGATAATAATATAAGTAATGAGTATAATTATTACAGTTCTAGCGATAATAACTCCATTATATGGGTAATAATGCATGTTATATTGATAATAATATAAGTAATAAGTATAATTATTACAGTTCTAGCGATAATAACTGCATAATATGGATAATAATGCATGTAATATTGATAATATCGGGAGTAATAAGTATAATTATTACAGTTCTATCGATAATAACTGCATAATATGGGTAATAATGCATGTTATATTGACAATAATATAAGTAATAAGTATATTTATTATAGTTCTAGCGTTTATAACTTCATAATATGCGTAACAATGCATGTTATATTGATAATAATAAAAGTAAAAAGTATATTTAATACAGTTCTATCGATAATAACTGCATAATATGGGTAGTAATGGATGTTATATTGATAATATCGGGAGTAATAAGTATATTTATTTTACTTCTGTCGATAATAACTGCATTATATGGGTAATAATGCATGTTATATTGATAATAATATATGTAATATGTATAATTATTACAGTTCTAGCGATAATAACTGCATAATATGGATAATAATGCATGTAATATTGATAATATCGGGAGTAATAAGTATAATTATTACAGTTCTATCGATAATAACTGCATAATATGGGTAATAATGCATGTTATATTGACAATAATATAAGTAATAACTATATTTATTATAGTTCTAGCGTTTATAACTTCATAATATGCGTAACAATGCATGTTATATTGATAATAATAAAAGTAAAAAGTATATTTAATACAGTTCTATCGATAATAACTGCATAATATGCGTAATAATGCATGTTATATTGATGATAAAAAAAGTAATACGTATATTTATTATAGTGCTAGCTATAATAACTGCATAATATGGGTAATAATGCATGTTATATTGATAATAATATAAGTAATAAGTATAATTATTACAGTTCTAGCGATAATAACTCCATTATATGGGTAATAATGCATGTTATATTGATAATAATATAAGTAATAAGTATATTTATTACAGTTCTATCGATAATAACTGCATAATATGGGTAATAATGCATGTTATATTGATGACAATAAAAGTAATACGTATATTTATTATAGTTCTAGCGATAATAACTGCATAACATGGGTAATAATGCATGTAATATTGATAATATCGGGAGTAATAAGTATAATTATTACAGTTCTAGCGATAATAACTCCATTATATGGGTAATAATGCATGTTATATTGATAATAATATAAGTAATGAGTATAATTATTACAGTTCTAGCGATAATAACTCCATTATATGGGTAATAATGCATGTTATATTGATAATAATATAAGCAATAAGTATATTTATTACAGTTCTATCGATAATAACTGCATAATATGGGTAATAATGCATGTTATATTGATAATAATAAAAGTAAAAAGTATATTTATTACAGTTCTATCGATAATAACTGCATAATATGGGTAATAATGCATGTTATATTGATGATAATAAAAATAATACGTATATTTATTAAAGTTGTAGCTATAATAACTGCATAATATGGGTAATAATGCATGTTATATTGATAATAATATAAGTAATAAGTATAATTATTACAGTTCTAGCGATAATAACTCCATTATATGGGTAATAATGCATGTTATATTGATAATAATAAAAGTAATAAGTATATTTATTATAGTTCTATCGATAATAACTGCATAATATGGGTAATAATGCATGTTATATTGATGATAATATAAGTAATGAGTATAATTATTACAGTTCTAGCGATAATAACTCCATTATATGGGTAATAATGCATGTTATATTGATAATAATATAAGTAATAAGTATAATTATTACAGTTCTAGCGATAATAACTGCATTATATGCGTAATAATGCATGTTATATTGGTAATATCGGGAGTAATAAGTATAATTATTACAGTTCCAGCGATAAGAACTGCATTATATGGGTAACAATGGATGTTATATTGATAATATCGGGAGTAATAAGTATAATTATTACAGTCCAAGCGATAATACTAGTAAAATATGGCTAAGAGTGCCTGTTATATTGATAATAATAAAAGTAATAAGTATATTTATTATACTTCTGTCGATAATAACTGCATTATATGGGTAATAATGCATGTTATATTGATAATAATAAAAGTAATAAGTATATTTATTATAGTTCTATCGATAATAACTGCATAATATGGGTAATAATGCATGTTATATTGATAATAATATAAGTAATAGGTATATTTATTACAGTTCTAGCGATTATATCTCCATAATATGCGTAATAATGCATGTTATATTGATAATAATAAAAGTAAAAAATATATTTAATACAGTTCTATCGATAATAACTGCATAATATGGGTAGTAATGGATGTTATATTGATAATATCGGGAGTAATAAGTATAATTATTACAGTCCTAGCGATAATAATAGTAAAATATGGCTAAGAGTGCCTGTTATATTGATAATAATAAAAGTAATAAGTATATTTATTATACTTCTGTCGATAATAACTGCATTATATGGGTAATAATGCATGTTATATTGATAATAATAAAAGTAATAAGTATATTTAATATAGTTCTATCGATAATAACTGCATTATATGGGTAATAATGCATGTTATATTGATAATAATATAAGTAGTAAGTATAATTATTACAGTTCTAGCCATAATAACTGCATAATATGGGTAATAATGCACGTTATATTGCTAATAATATCAGTAATAAGTATAATAGTTACAGTTCTAGCGATAATAAGTGCATAATATGGATAATAATGCACGTTATATTGCTAATAGTATAAGTAATACGTATAATTATTACAGTTCTAGCGATAATAACTGCATTATATGGGTAATAATGCATGTTATATTGATAATATCGGGAGTAATAAGTATAATTATTATAGTTCTAGCGATAATAATAGTGCAATATGGCTAATAATGCATGTTATATTGATAATAATATAAGTAGTGAGTATAATTATTACAGTTCTAGCGATAATAACTGCATAATATGGGTAATAATGCATGTTATATTGATAATAATAAAAGTAATAAGTATATTTATTATAGTTCTATCGATAATAACTGCATTATATGCGTAATAATGCATGTTATATTGATGACAAAAAAAGTAATACGTATATTTATTATAGTTCTAGCTGTAATAACTGCATAATATGGGTAATAATGCATGTTATATTGATAATAATAAAAGTAATAAGTATATTTATTATAGTTCTATCGATAATAACTGCATTATATGCGTAATAATGCATGTTATATTGATGACAAAAAAAGTAATACGTATATTTATTATAGTTCTAGCTATAATAACTGCATAATATGGGTAATAATGCATGTTATATTGATAATATCGGGAGTAATAAGTATAATTATTATAGTTCTAGCGATAATACTAGTAAAATATGGCTAAGAGTGCCTGTTATATTGATAATAATAAAAGTAATAAGTATATTTATTATACTTCTGTCGATAATAACTGCATTATATGAGTAATAGTGCATGTTATATTGATAATAATATAAGTAATAAGTATAATTACTACAGTTCTAGCGATAATAACTGCATTATATGGGTAATAATGCATGTTATATTGATAATAATATAAGTAATAAGTATAATTATTACAGTTCTAGCGATAATAACTGCATAATATGGGTAATAATGCACGCTATATTGCTAATAATATAAGTAATAAGTATAATTATTACAGTTCCAGCGATAATAACTCCATTATATGGATAACAATGCATGTCATATTGATAATATCGGGAGTAATAAGTATAATTATTATAGTTCTAGCGATAATAATTGTACAATATGGCTAATAGTGCATGTTATATTGATAATAATATAAGTAATAAGTATATTTATTACAGTTCTATCGATAATAACTGCATAATATGGGTAATAATGCATGTTATATTGATGACAATAAAAGTATTGCGTATATTTATTATAGTTCTAGCGATAATAACTGCATTATAAGGGTAATAATGCATGTTATATTGATAATAATATAAGTAATCAGGATAATTATTACAGTTCTAGCGATAATAACTCCATTATATGGGTAATAATGCATGTTATATCAATAATAATATAAGTAATAAGTATAATTATTACAGTTCTAGCGATAATAACTGCATTATATGGGTAATAATGCATGTTATATTGATAATAATAAAAGTAATAAGTATATTTATTATAGTTCTATCGATAATAACTGCATTATATGCGTAATAATGCATGTTATATTGATAATAATATAAGTAATAAGTATAATTACTACAGTTCTAGCGATAATAACTCCATTATATGGGTAATTTTGCATGTTATATTGATAATAATATAAGTAATAAGTACAATTATTACAGTTCTAGCGATAATAACTCCATTATATGGGTAATAATGCATGTTATATCAATAATAATATAAGTAATAAGTATAATTATTACAGTTCTAGCGATAATAACTGCATAATATGGGTAATAATGCACGCTATATTGCTAATAATATAAGTAATAAGTATAATTATTACAGTTCTAGCGATAATAACTCCATTATATGGATAACAATGCATGTCATATTGATAATATCGGGAGTAATAAGTATAATTATTATAGTTCTAGCGATAATAATTGTACAATATGGCTAATAGTGCATGTTATATTGATAATAATATAAGTAATAAGTATATTTATTACAGTTCTATCGATAATAACTACATAATATGGGTAATAATGCATGTTATATTGATGACAATAAAAGTATTGCGTATATTTATTATAGTTCTAGCGATAATAACTGCATTATAAGGGTAATAATGCATGTTATATTGATAATAATATAAGTAATCAGGATAATTATTACAGTTCTAGCGATAATAACTCCATTATATGGGTAATAATGCATGTTATATCAATAATAATATAAGTAATAAGTATAATTATTACAGTTCTAGCGATAATAACTGCATTATATGGGTAATAATGCATGTTATATTGATAATAATAAAAGTAATAAGTATATTTATTATAGTTCTATCGATAATAACTGCATTATATGCGTAATAATGCATGTTATATTGATGACAAAAAAAGTAATACGTATATTTATTATAGTTCTAGCTATAATAACTGCATAATATGGGTAATAATGCATGTTATATTGATAATAATATAAGTAATAAGTATAATTATTACAGTTCTAGCGATAATAACTGCATTATATGTGTAATAATGCATGTTATATTGATAATAATAATAGTAATAAGTATATTTATTACAGTTGTAGCGACAACACCTGCATAATATGGGTAATAATGCACGTTATATTGATAATAATATAAGTAATAAGTATATTTATTACAGTTCTATCGATAATAACTGCATAATATGGGTAATAATGCATGTTATATTGATGACAATAAAAGTAATACGTATATTTATTACAGTTCTAGCTATAATAACTGCATAATATGGGTAATAATGCATGTTATATTGATAATATCGGGAGTAATAAGTATAATTATTATAGTTCTAGCGATAATAATAGTGCAATATGGCTAATAATGCATGTTATATTGATAATAATATAAGTAGTGAGTATAATTATTACAGTTCTAGCCATAATAACTGCATAATATGGGTAATAATGCACGTTATATTGCTAATAATATAAGTAATAAGTATAATAGTTACAGTTCTAGCGATAATAACTGCATTATATGGGTAAGAATGCATGTTATATTGATAATATCGGGAGTAATAAGTATAATTATTATAGTTCTAGCGATAATACTAGTAAAATATGGCTAAGAGTGCCTGTTATATTGATAATAATAAAAGTAATAAGTATATTTATTATACTTCTGTCAATAATAACTGCATTATATGGGTAATAGTGCATGTTACATTGATAATAATAAAAGTAATAAGTGTAATTATTACAGTTCTAGCGATAATAACACCATTATATGGGTAATGATGCATGTTATATTGATAATAATATAAGTAATAAGTATAATTATTACAGTTCTAGCGATAATACTAGTAAAATAAGGCTAAGAGTGCCTGTTATATTGATAATAATAAAAGTAATAAGTATATTTATAATACTTCTGTCGATAATAACTGCATTATATGAGTAATAGTGCATGTTATATTGATAATAATAAAAGTAATACGTATATTTATTATAGTTCTATCGATAATAACTGCATAATATGTGTAATAATGCATGTTATATTGATGATAATGAATGTAGTAAGTATATTTATTACAGTTCTATCGGTAATAAATGCATAATATGTGTAATAATGCATGTTACATTTATCATAATAAAAGTACTAAGTATATTTATTATAGTTCTAGCGATTATAACTGCATAATATGGGTAATAATGCATGTTATATTGACAATAATATAAGTAATAAATATAATTATTACAGTTCTAGCAATAATAACTGCATAGTATGGACGATAATGCGCGTTATATTGCTAATAGTATAAGTAATACGTATAATTATTACAGTTCTAGCGATAATAACTGCATTATATGCGTAATAATGCATGTTATATTGATAATATTGGAGTAATAAGTATAATTATTACAGTTCCAGCGATAAGAACTGCATTATATGGGTAATAATGGATGTTATATTGATAATATCGGGAGTAATAAGTATAATTATTACAGTCCTAGCGATAATACTAGTAAAATATGGCTAAGAGTGCCTGTTATATTGATAATAATAAAAGTAATAAGTATATTTATTATACTTCTGTCGATAATAACTGCATTATATGAGTAATAGTGCATGTTATATTGATAATAATAAAAGTAATACGTATATTTATTATAGTTCTATCGATAATAACTGCATAATATGTGTAATAATGCATGTTATGTTGATGATAATGAAAGCAGTAAGTATATTTATTACAGTTCTATCGGTAATAAATGCATAATATGTGTAATAATGCATGTTACATGTATCATAATAAAAGTACTAAGTATATTTATTATAGTTCTAGCGATTATAACTGCATAATATGGGTAATAATGCATGTTATATTGAGAATAATATAAGTAATAAATATAATTATTACAGTTCTAGCCATAATAACTGCATAATATGGACGATAATGCACGTTATATTGCTAATAGTATAAGTAATACGTATAATTATTACAGTTCTAGCGATAATAACTGCATTATATGCGTAATAATGCATGTTATATTGATAATATCGGGAGTAATAAGTATAATTATTACAGTTCCAGCGATTAGAACTGCATTATATGGGTAATAATGGATGTTATATTGATAATATCGCGAGTAATAAGTATAATTATTACAGTCCTAGCGATAATACTAGTAAAATATGGCTAAGAGTGCCTGTTATATTGATAATAATAAAAGTAATAAGTATATTTATTATACTTCTGTCGATAATAACTGCATTATATGAGTAATAGTGCATGTTATATTGATAATAATATAAGTAATAAGTATAATTACTACAGTTCTAGCGATAATAACTGCATTATATGGGTAATAATGCATGTTATATTGATAATAATATAAGTAATAAGTATAATTATTACAGTTCTAGCGATAATAACTGCATAATATGGGTAATAATGCACGCTATATTGCTAATAATATAAGTAATAAGTATAATTATTACAGTTCTAGCGATAATAACTCCATTATATGGATAATAATGCATGTCATATTGATAATATCGGGAGTAATAAGTATAATTATTATAGTTCTAGCGATAATAATTGTACAATATGGCTAATAGTGCATGTTATATTGATAATAATAAAAGTAATAAGTATATTTATTACAGTTCTATCGATAATAACTGCATAATATGGGTAATAATTCATGTTATATTGATAATAATATAAGTAATGAGGATAATTATTACAGTTCTAGCGATAATAACTCCATTATATGTAGGATAGTGACAACGGACGTGCCGCAAACGTACCGCGAAAGTTCGAGAACGAAAACATAAACAGCATTGCGAGCGAATTCGTTGCCGATGAGCGTGTCGTCCCGTGTACGTGCGTTTATGAGTGCGAGTGCGAGAGAGAGTGAAAGAGTGAGAGAGAATGAAAACGCGGCGAACGTTAAGAAACGATCGCGAGGCTTCGAATAACCGAAGATTCGCGAATCGTTCGGTTGCCGAAAATCGAGAATGTTCTACCGTCGCGTAGATATAAGGGTGTGTCCGCGGTGCGAGCGTTAGAAGTCGGAAGACGTCAGAAGAACAATACGCATACGAATACGATTACGATTACGGTTACGGTTACGAATACGATCACGATTTACGGTTCACGGTTCACGGTTCACGATTTACGGTTCACGATTTATGTTTTACGGATTACGTTTTTTGGGACTTTTGGACGTATTGTATTTTTGTTGATCGAGCGTGCGTGCGTGCAAATTTGTAACTGGTGTGTGTGCTTTTCGTCATTGTTTTATCGTGCTCTTTAATAAAGGTTTAGTTCTTGAAAAATACTAAATCCTACAATTGGGGGCTCGTCCGGGATCTCAACAACGATCCAAAAGTGCGTGATAAAACAGTGTTTGTGAAACGGACAATTACGATAAAATGGAGGAAAAATCCTTGCAAGATTTGACCACGGCACGCTTGAAAGAGATCTTACGAGAGAAAGCTCTTTCTACGAGTGGTACGAAAAACGAATTAGTTGCGAGACTGCTTGAACACGGCACCGAGGCGGACGATGTTTTTTACGCAGGTGAGACGTCACATGGCAACGACAGCAAATTGGTACCGACGCCTCATACACCAGCTCAGACCACGGAAATGGAGCTGATGAAGCTGCGACTGGAATTATTGGAAAAAGAAAAGGAAATGGCCCTCCGAGAAGCAGATCTGGCAAGGCGCGATCTGGAATTCGCGCGCGCGGCTCAAGGTAACGCGGGTCAACCGTCGACGAGAGCGGAGGTCGCGGCTGCAACACCCGAACCCCTTCGCATGAATATCGCGGCTATTGCTGATCTTTTGAACCATTTCGACGGATCAGAAGGTGTATTCGAAACGTGGTCGAGGCAACTACAGCTTCTACGGGTAATCTACAGATTGCAAGACGATGAGTGTCGCTACCTCATCGTGTCAAGACTCCGTGGGAAAGCGCAGGAATGGTTCCATGGCATCCCTGAGCACATGACGATGACGATTGAGATGCTGCTGGAGCGAATGGGCTCAATGTACGATCGACGGCCAAATCGGTTGGTGGCGAGACGGCGATTTGAAGAGCGGACGTGGCGTCGAGGGGAAACTTTCGCCGATTACCTCCACGAGAAAGTAATCCTGGCGAACCGGATTTCTTTAAACGAAGAGGAACTCATCGACTACGTCATAGACGGAATTCCCGATCCCTTTCTCCAGGACCAGGCCCGTCTCCATAGGTTCAAGACGAACGCCGATTTACTGGAGGCATTCGGCAATATCACCTTGAGGCCGAAAGCGACGAACACCTCGGGCAGAGGAGGAGAGTCAACGTCGAAACCTCGAAGCGACAGTGCAGCCAATGCAGCAACGGCAGCGAGAAGATGCATCAACTGCGGTGATAGAGGACATCCAACAGCGAAATGCCCTACACAAGACAAAGGTCGTAAGTGCTTCCAATGTAATCAATATGGTCATATTTCCCGCGAATGTCCGACAAAAAAAAAACACGGTGGTTAAAAACGTCCTCGCTGTCGCAGAATCGTCAGATACGAAATGTAGGAAAGATGTTCGCGTGAACGGTTGCGCCGCGGTAGCCGTCCTTGACACCGGTAGTGACGTATCTCTAATTCGTGAAAACGTATATCGCGATATCGGGGCACCGGCTTTAACGAACGATAAAATACGTCTTCGCGGAATAGGCTCGCAAGAGTACCGAACTCTCGGGAAGTTTAAAGCAGAAATTGTGATTGACGGGGAAATACGCGAAGCGATGCTGCACGTCGTTGAAAACGCAGTTTTGAATTATGGAGTGTTACTGGGGTACGATTTTATAAACGCCGCAGAATGGATAGCAAAAAGCGGAACGATGATTTTAGCAAATCAATCGAACGCACGGAATTTCGCGCTTGAAACGCTGTACGTTGGTTGCGATCAGGAACACGACGCGATCGACTTGTCTCACGTCAAAGACGAGAAATTACGAAAAGAAATCGAAACGGTCGTTCGCAATTACAAGCCCGATCAAAGTCGTGACGTTGGGGTAACGATGAAAATCATTGTCAAGGACGACGAACCGGTATATCAGCGTCCGAGAAGACTTTCACCCTCCGAGAGAGATGTGGTTAACAGACAGATAGACGAGTGGATGCGCGACGGCGTTGTACAACCCTCTCTCTCAGAGTACGCGAGCCCGGTCGTTTTAGTTAAAAAGAAAGATGGTACCGCCCGTCTTTGCGTAGATTACCGACAATTAAACGCGAAAATAGTTCGAGACCGTTATCCCCTCCCACTAATCGAGGATCAGCTAGACGCTTTGCGCGACGCGGTTGTATACAGCACGTTAGATTTACGAAATGCATTTTTTCACGTCCCAGTAGAACCGGGTAGTCGGAAGTATACGTCCTTTATCGTGCCCGACGGACAATATGAATTTTTAAAAGTGCCGTTCGGATTGTGTAATTCGCCCGCCGTTTTTCAGAGGTTCGTAAACGCCGCGTTTCAGGATTTGATCGCAAAAAGGGTTGTCCTCACGTACATTGATGATTTAGTTGTACCCGATACGAATATTGAAAGCGCGGTTCAACGGTTAAAAGATGTTCTCAAACGAGCGGCAGAATGCGGACTGCACATTAACTGGGCAAAATGCGAATTTCTTAAAACGCGGGTGGAGTATCTCGGGCACGTAGTGGAGGGGGGTACAGTGCGTCCATCCGAAAGTAAAACCCAAGCGGTAGCTCGTTTTCCAACTCCGACAACGATTCGACAACTGCAGAGTTTTCTTGGGCTATCTGGATACTTCCGGAAATTCATTTCTGAGTATTCTACGATTGCACGACCATTGACACGACTACTAAAGTCCAACGTTCCCTTCCGGTTCGGACCGGAAGAACGATACGCGTTCCAATCGCTCAAGGAAGCTCTACTCAAAAAACCGGTCTTGCGAATTTACCGGCCTGAGCGGGAAACGGAATTGCATACCGACGCTTCAATGTACGGTTACGGGGCGATTCTGCTGCAGCGCGATAGCGAGGACGGCGCGTTTCACCCCGTGTATTACGCGAGCGGGATGACGACCGCAGCAGAGCAGCGGTATTCAAGTTACGAACTCGAGGTTTTAGCGATCGTAAGGGCTCTTAAAAAATTCAGGGTTTATCTGCTCGGTATCTCTTTCAAGATTATTACGGATTGTCGGGCATTCGCACTGACCATGCGAAAGAAAGACCTTTGCGTACGCGTAGCGCGCTGGGCGTTGTTGTTAGAAGAATTCCAATACGCGATCGAGCATCGGTCCGGAAATGCTATGAAACACGTGGACGCGCTCAGTCGAAACCCGGTGGCGGCCTGCTTGACGATCGAGAGCGAGGACAGTCTAACAGCACGAATTTGCAGGGCTCAAGAACAAGACAACGACCTACAAAAAATAATAAACAGCGTGAAGGAACGTGGGGTAGATGGCTATGCGTTGAGGCGGGGGCTCCTACTCCGACGAATGGACGACGATTGGCGCATCGTGATTCCGAGAGGGATGCGGACGCAGATCATACGCAGGGCACACGAACAGGGGCATTTCTCCAGTGCAAAAACAGAAGCAATGCTCCGACGCGACTACTGGTTTCCGGCCATGCAGTCCAAGGTCGAAAAGGTTGTAAGCAACTGCGTAGACTGCATACTTGCCGAACGGAAAAAGGGTCGGCAGGAGGGGCTGTTTCACACCATCGAAAAAGGAGACCGTCCTCTCGATACGTTGCATGTTGACCATCTCGGCCCGCTACCCTCCACCCGAAAGCAGTACCGACACATTTTCGTTGCAGTGGATGCGTTCACGAAGTTCGTGTGGCTGTACGCCACGAAGACAACCAATACGGCAGAAATTATCGAGCGATTGCGGAAACAGGCGGCAATATTCGGCAACCCACGCAGGATCATATCCGATCGAGGTACGGCCTTCACCTCTCAGGCATTTAAGGACTACTGCAATGAGGAGGGAATAGAACACGTCCTTATCGTCACGGGCGTACCGCGGGGCAACGGCCAAGTAGAGCGGGTAAACCGGACTCTGATTCCGCTCCTCACGAAGATGTCCGCTTCCAACCCAGCGGAGTGGTTCAAACATCTTTCAAAGGTCCAGCAATTTCTAAACGCCACCCCTCACCGCAGCACCGGAGTGCCTCCCTTTACCCTGCTCGTGGGCACTCGCATGCGTCTTAAAGATGACCAGGAGGTAAGAGCGATAATCGAAACGGAACTCCGAGAAATGTTTCAGGCCGATCGGGACGAGATACGTCAACACGCCAAAGAACAGCTGCAGCGGGTTCAACAGGAGAATCAAAAACAATACAACAAGCGGCGTAAAAAGGCAAGAGGTTACAAGGAAGGCGATCTCGTGGCAATACAGCGGACGCAGCTCGGGCCTGGATTGAAGCTAGCCGGAAAATTCTTGGGACCATACGAAGTCTCTCGAGTACTCCGCAATGACCGATACCTGGTGGTCAAGGTCGGCGAGCACGAAGGACCTAATCAAACGTCAACGTCGGCAGACCACATGAAGCCCTGGGTAGAAGGAAGCGAAAGCGAAGAGGAAAACGAAGAAGAGGCAGACGGAGGAGTGTGAAAGGCATCTGGGGTCATATGCCTTTTTAGGATGGCCGAGTGTAGGATAGTGACAACGGACGTGCCGCAAACGTACCGCGAAAGTTCGAGAACGAAAACATAAACAGCATTGCGAGCGAATTCGTTGCCGATGAGCGTGTCGTCCCGTGTACGTGCGTTTATGAGTGCGAGTGCGAGAGAGAGTGAAAGAGTGAGAGAGAATGAAAACGCGGCGAACGTTAAGAAACGATCGCGAGGCTTCGAATAACCGAAGATTCGCGAATCGTTCGGTTGCCGAAAATCGAGAATGTTCTACCGTCGCGTAGATATAAGGGTGTGTCCGCGGTGCGAGCGTTAGAAGTCGGAAGACGTCAGAAGAACAATACGCATACGAATACGATTACGATTACGGTTACGGTTACGAATACGATCACGATTTACGGTTCACGGTTCACGGTTCACGATTTACGGTTCACGATTTATGTTTTACGGATTACGTTTTTTGGGACTTTTGGACGTATTGTATTTTTGTTGATCGAGCGTGCGTGCGTGCAAATTTGTAACTGGTGTGTGTGCTTTTCGTCATTGTTTTATCGTGCTCTTTAATAAAGGTTTAGTTCTTGAAAAATACTAAATCCTACATATATGGGTAATAATGCATGTTATATTGATAATAATATAAGTAATGAGGATAATTATTACAGTTCTAGCGATAATAACTCCATTATATGGGTAATAATGCATGTTATATTGATAATAATATAAGTAATAAGTATAATTATTACAGTTCTAGCGATAATAACTGCATTATATGCGTAATATTGCATGTTATATTGATAATATCGGGAGTAATAAGTATAATTATTACAGTTCTAGCCATAATAACTGCATAATATGGGTAATAATGCGCGTTATATTGCTAATAATGTAAGTAATAAGTATAATAGTTACAGTTCTAGCGATAATAACTGCATAACATGGGTAATAATGCATGTGATATTGATAATATCGGGAGTAATAAGTATAATTATTACAGTTCTAGCGATAATAACTGCATTATATGTGTAATAATGCATGTTATATTGATAATAATAATGGTAATAAGTATATTTATTACAGTTCTAGCGATAACAACTGCATAATATGGGTAATAATGCACGTTATATTGATAATAATATAAGTAATAAGTATAATTATTACAGTTCTAGCGATAATAACTGCATTATATGGGTAATAATGCATGTTATGTTGGTAATAATATAAGTGATCAGTATAATTATTACAGTTCTAGCGATAATAACTGCATAATATGGATAATAATGCACGTTATATTGATAATAATATAAGTAATAAGTATAATTATTACAGTTCTAGCGATAATAACTGCATTATATGGGTAATAATGCATGTTATATTGATATTATCGGAAGTAACAAGTACAATTATTATACTTCTAGCGATAATAATAGTAAAATATGGCTAATAGTGCATGTTATATTGATAACAATAAAAGTAATAAGTATATTTATTACAGTTCTAGCTACAATAACTGCATTATATGCGTAATAATGCATATTATATTGATAATATCGGGAGTAATAAGTATAATTATTACAGTCCTAGCGATAATAATAGTAAAATATGGCTAAGAGTGCCTGTTATATTGATAATAATAAAAGTAATAAGTATATTTATTATACTTCTGTCGATAATAACTGCATTATATGGGTAATAATGCATGTTATATTGATAATAATAAAAGTAATAAGTATATTTAATATAGTTCTATCGATAATAACTGCATAATATGGGTAATAATGCATGTTATATTGATAATAATATAAGTAATAAGTATAATTATTACAGTTCTAGCGATAATACTAGTAAAATATGGCGAAGAGTGCCTGTTATACTGATAATAATAAAAGTAATAAGTATATTTATTATACTTCTGTCGATAATAACTGCATTATATGGGTAATAATGCATGTTATATTGATAATAATATAAGTAGTAAGTATAATTATTACAGTTCTAGCCATAATAACTGCATAATATGGGTAATAATGCACGTTATATTGCTAATAATATCAGTAATAAGTATAATAGTTACAGTTCTAGCGATAATAAGTGCATAATATGGATAATAATGCACGTTATATTGCTAATAGTATAAGTAATACGTATAATTATTACAGTTCTAGCGATAATAACTGCATTATATGGGTAATAATGCATGTTATATTGATAATATCGGGAGTAATAAGTATAATTATTATAGTTCTAGCGATAATAATAGTGCAATATGGCTAATAATGCATGTTATATTGATAATAATATAAGTAGTGAGTATAATTATTACAGTTCTAGCGATAATAACTGCATAATATGGGTAATAATGCATGTTATATTGATAATAATAAAAGTAATAAGTATATTTATTATAGTTCTATCGATAATAACTGCATTATATGCGTAATAATGCATGTTATATTGATGACAAAAAAAGTAATACGTATATTTATTATAGTTCTAGCTGTAATAACTGCATAATATGGGTAATAATGCATGTTATATTATTAATAATAAAAGTAATAAGTATATTTATTATAGCTCTATCGATAATAACTGCATTATATGCGTAATAATGCATGTTATATTGATGACAAAAAAAGTAATACGTATATTTATTATAGTTCTAGCTATAATAACTGCATAATATGGGTAATAATGCATGTTATATTGATAATAATATAAGTAATAAGTATAATTATTACAGTTCTAGCGATAATAACTGCATTATATGTGTAATAATGCATGTTATATTGATAATAATATAAGTAGTAAGTATAATTATTACAGTTCTAGCCATAATAACTGCATAATATGGGTAATAATGCACGTTATATTGCTAATAATATCAGTAATAAGTATAATAGTTACAGTTCTAGCGATAATAAGTGCATAATATGGATAATAATGCACGTTATATTGCTAATAGTATAAGTAATACGTATAATTATTACAGTTCTAGCGATAATAACTGCATTATATGGGTAATAATGCATGTTATATTGATAATATCGGGAGTAATAAGTATAATTATTATAGTTCTAGCGATAATAATAGTGCAATATGGCTAATAATGCATGTTATATTGATAATAATATAAGTAATGAGTATAATTATTACAGTTCTAGCGATAATAACTGCATAATATGGGTAATAATGCATGTTATATTGATAATAATAAAAGTAATAAGTATATTTATTATAGTTCTATCGATAATAACTGCATTATATGCGTAATAATGCATGTTATATTGATGACAAAAAAAGTAATACGTATATTTATTATAGTTCTAGCTATAATAACTGCATAATATGGGTAATAATGCATGTTATATTGACAACAATATAAGTAATAAGTATAATTATTACAGTTCTAGCGATAATAACTGCATTATATGTGTAATAATGCATGTTATATTGATAATAATAATAGTAATAAGTATATTTATTACAGTTCTAGCGATAACAACTGCATAATATGGGTAATAATGCACGTTATATTGATAATAATATAAGTAATAAGTATAATTATTACAGTTCTAGCGATAATAACTGCATTATATGGGTAATAATGCATGTTATGTTGGTAATAATATAAGTGATGAGTATAATTATTACAGTTCTAGCGATAATAACTGCATAATATGGATAATAATGCACGTTATATTGATAATAATATAAGTAATAAGTATAATTATTACAGTTCTAGCGATAATAACTGCATTATATGGGTAATAATGCATGTTATATTGATATTATCGGGAGTAACAAGTACAATTATTATACTTCTAGCGATAATAATAGTAAAATATGGCTAATAGTGCATGTTATATTGATAACAATAAAAGTAATAAGTATATAGATTACAGTTCTAGCTACAATAACTGCATTATATGCGTAATAATGCATATTATATTGATAATATCGGGAGTAATAAGTATAATTATTACAGTCCTAGCGATAATAATAGTAAAATATGGCTAAGAGTGCCTGTTATATTGATAATAATAAAAGTAATAAGTATATTTATTATACTTCTGTCGATAATAACTGCATTATATGGGTAATAATGCATGTTATATTGATAATAATAAAAGTAATAAGTATATTTATTATCGTTCTATCGATAATAACTGCATAATATGGGTAATAATGCATGTTATATTGATAATAATATAAGTAATAAGTATAATTATTACAGTTCTAGCGATAATACTAGTAAAATATGGCGAAGAGTGCCTGTTATACTGATAATAATAAAAGTAATAAGTATATTTATTATACTTCTGTCGATAATAACTGCATTATATGGGTAATAATGCATGTTATATTGATAATAATATAAGTAGTAAGTATAATTATTACAGTTCTAGCCATAATAACTGCATAATATGGGTAATAATGCACGTTATATTGCTAATAATATCAGTAATAAGTATAATAGTTACAGTTCTAGCGATAATAAGTGCATAATATGGATAATAATGCACGTTATATTGCTAATAGTATAAGTAATACGTATAATTATTACAGTTCTAGCGATAATAACTGCATTATATGGGTAATAATGCATGTTATATTGATAATATCGGGAGTAATAAGTATAATTATTATAGTTCTAGCGATAATAATAGTGCAATATGGCTAATAATGCATGTTATATTGATAATAATATAAGTAATAAGTATAATTATTACAGTTCTAGCGATAATACTAGTAAAATATGGCGAAGAGTGCCTGTTATACTGATAATAATAAAAGTAATAAGTATATTTATTATACTTCTGTCGATAATAACTGCATTATATGGGTAATAATGCATGTTATATTGATAATAATATAAGTAGTAAGTATAATTATTACAGTTCTAGCCATAATAACTGCATAATATGGGTAATAATGCACGTTATATTGCTAATAATATCAGTAATAAGTATAATAGTTACAGTTCTAGCGATAATAAGTGCATAATATGGATAATAATGCACGTTATATTGCTAATAGTATAAGTAATACGTATAATTATTACAGTTCTAGCGATAATAACTGCATTATATGGGTAATAATGCATGTTATATTGATAATATCGGGAGTAATAAGTATAATTATTATAGTTCTAGCGATAATAATAGTGCAATATGGCTAATAATGCATGTTATATTGATAATAATATAAGTAGTGAGTATAATTATTACAGTTCTAGCGATAATAACTGCATAATATGGGTAATAATGCATGTTATATTGATAATAATAAAAGTAATAAGTATATTTATTATAGTTCTATCGATAATAACTGCATTATATGCGTAATAATGCATGTTATATTGATGACAAAAAAAGTAATACGTATATTTATTATAGTTCTAGCTGTAATAACTGCATAATATGGGTAATAATGCATGTTATATTATTAATAATAAAAGTAATAAGTATATTTATTATAGCTCTATCGATAATAACTGCATTATATGCGTAATAATGCATGTTATATTGATGACAAAAAAAGTAATACGTATATTTATTATAGTTCTAGCTATAATAACTGCATAATATGGGTAATAATGCATGTTATATTGATAATAATATAAGTAATAAGTATAATTATTACAGTTCTAGCGATAATAACTGCATTATATGTGTAATAATGCATGTTATATTGATAATAATATAAGTAGTAAGTATAATTATTACAGTTCTAGCCATAATAACTGCATAATATGGGTAATAATGCACGTTATATTGCTAATAATATCAGTAATAAGTATAATAGTTACAGTTCTAGCGATAATAAGTGCATAATATGGATAATAATGCACGTTATATTGCTAATAGTATAAGTAATACGTATAATTATTACAGTTCTAGCGATAATAACTGCATTATATGGGTAATAATGCATGTTATATTGATAATATCGGGAGTAATAAGTATAATTATTATAGTTCTAGCGATAATAATAGTGCAATATGGCTAATAATGCATGTTATATTGATAATAATATAAGTAATGAGTATAATTATTACAGTTCTAGCGATAATAACTGCATAATATGGGTAATAATGCATGTTATATTGATAATAATAAAAGTAATAAGTATATTTATTATAGTTCTATCGATAATAACTGCATTATATGCGTAATAATGCATGTTATATTGATGACAAAAAAAGTAATACGTATATTTATTATAGTTCTAGCTATAATAACTGCATAATATGGGTAATAATGCATGTTATATTGACAACAATATAAGTAATAAGTATAATTATTACAGTTCTAGCGATAATAACTGCATTATATGTGTAATAATGCATGTTATATTGATAATAATAATAGTAATAAGTATATTTATTACAGTTCTAGCGATAACAACTGCATAATATGGGTAATAATGCACGTTATATTGATAATAATATAAGTAATAAGTATAATTATTACAGTTCTAGCGATAATAACTGCATTATATGGGTAATAATGCATGTTATGTTGGTAATAATATAAGTGATGAGTATAATTATTACAGTTCTAGCGATAATAACTGCATAATATGGATAATAATGCACGTTATATTGATAATAATATAAGTAATAAGTATAATTATTACAGTTCTAGCGATAATAACTGCATTATATGGGTAATAATGCATGTTATATTGATATTATCGGGAGTAACAAGTACAATTATTATACTTCTAGCGATAATAATAGTAAAATATGGCTAATAGTGCATGTTATATTGATAACAATAAAAGTAATAAGTATATAGATTACAGTTCTAGCTACAATAACTGCATTATATGCGTAATAATGCATATTATATTGATAATATCGGGAGTAATAAGTATAATTATTACAGTCCTAGCGATAATAATAGTAAAATATGGCTAAGAGTGCCTGTTATATTGATAATAATAAAAGTAATAAGTATATTTATTATACTTCTGTCGATAATAACTGCATTATATGGGTAATAATGCATGTTATATTGATAATAATAAAAGTAATAAGTATATTTATTATCGTTCTATCGATAATAACTGCATAATATGGGTAATAATGCATGTTATATTGATAATAATATAAGTAATAAGTATAATTATTACAGTTCTAGCGATAATACTAGTAAAATATGGCGAAGAGTGCCTGTTATACTGATAATAATAAAAGTAATAAGTATATTTATTATACTTCTGTCGATAATAACTGCATTATATGGGTAATAATGCATGTTATATTGATAATAATATAAGTAGTAAGTATAATTATTACAGTTCTAGCCATAATAACTGCATAATATGGGTAATAATGCACGTTATATTGCTAATAATATCAGTAATAAGTATAATAGTTACAGTTCTAGCGATAATAAGTGCATAATATGGATAATAATGCACGTTATATTGCTAATAGTATAAGTAATACGTATAATTATTACAGTTCTAGCGATAATAACTGCATTATATGGGTAATAATGCATGTTATATTGATAATATCGGGAGTAATAAGTATAATTATTATAGTTCTAGCGATAATAATAGTGCAATATGGCTAATAATGCATGTTATATTGATAATAATATAAGTAATGAGTATAATTATTACAGTTCTAGCGATAATAACTGCATAATATGGGTAATAATGCATGTTATATTGATAATAATAAAAGTAATAAGTATATTTATTATAGTTCTAGCTATAATAACTGCATAATATGGGTAATAATGCATGTTATATTGATAATAATATAAGTAATAAGTATAATTATTACAGTTCTAGCGATAATAACCGCATTATATGTGTAATAATGCATGTTATATTGATAATAATAATAGTAATAAGTATATTTATTACAGTTGTAGCGACAACACCTGCATAATATGGGTAATAATGCACGTTATATTGATAATAATATAAGTAATAAGTATATTTGTTACAGTTCTATCGATAATAACTGCATAATATGGGTAATAATGCATGTTATATTGATGACAATAAAAGTAATACGTATATTTATTATAGTTCTAGCGATAATAACTGCATTATATGGGTAATAATGCATGTTATATTGATAATATCGGGAGTAATAAGTACAATTATTATACTTCTAGCGATAATAATAGTAAAATATGGCAAATAGTGCATGTTATATTGATAACAATAAAAGTAATAAGTATATTTATTACAGTTCTAGCTACAATAACTGCATTATATGCGTAATAATGCATATTATATTGATAATATCGGGAGTAATAAGTATAATTATTACAGTCCTAGCGATAATAATAGTAAAATATGGCTAAGAGTGCCTGTTATATTGATAATAATAAAAGTAATAAGTATATTTATTATACTTCTGTCGATAATAACTGCATTATATGGGTAATAATGCATGTTATATTGATAATAATAAAAGTAATAAGTATATTTATTATAGTTCTATCGATAATAACTGCATAATATGGGTAATAATGCATGTTATATTGATAATAATATAAGTAATAAGTATAATTATTACAGTTCTAGCGATAATACTAGTAAAATATGGCGAAGAGTGCCTGTTACACTGATAATAATAAAAGTAATAAGTATATTTATTATACTTCTGTCGATAATAACTGCATTATATGGGTAATAATGCATGTTATATTGATAATAATATAAGTAGTAAGTATAATTATTACAGTTCTAGCCATAATAACTGCATAATATGGGTAATAATGCACGTTATATTGCTAATAATATCAGTAATAAGTATAATAGTTACAGTTCTAGCGATAATAAGTGCATAATATGGATAATAATGCACGTTATATTGCTAATAGTATAAGTAATACGTATAATTATTACAGTTCTAGCGATAATAACTGCATTATATGGGTAATAATGCATGTTATATTGATAATATCGGGAGTAATAAGTATAATTATTATAGTTCTAGCGATAATAATAGTGCAATATGGCTAATAATGCATGTTATATTGATAATAATATAAGTAATGAGTATAATTATTACAGTTCTAGCGATAATAACTGCATAATATGGGTAATAATGCATGTTATATTGATAATAATAAAAGTAATAAGTATATTTATTATAGTTCTATCGATAATAACTGCATTATATGCGTAATAATGCATGTTATATTGATGACAAAAAAAGTAATACGTATATTTATTATAGTTCTAGCTATAATAACTGCATAATATGGGTAATAATGCATGTTATATTGATAATAATAAAAGTAATAAGTATATTTATTATAGTTCTATCGATAATAACTGCATTATATGCGTAATAATGCATGTTATATTGATGACAAAAAAAGTAATACGTATATTTATTATAGTTCTAGCTATAATAACTGCATAATATGGGTAATAATGCATGTTATATTGATAATAATATAAGTAATAAGTATAATTATTACAGTTCTAGCGATAATAACCGCATTATATGTGTAATAATGCATGTTATATTGATAATAATAATAGTAATAAGTATATTTATTACAGTTGTAGCGACAACACCTGCATAATATGGGTAATAATGCACGTTATATTGATAATAATATAAGTAATAAGTATATTTGTTACAGTTCTATCGATAATAACTGCATAATATGGGTAATAATGCATGTTATATTGATGACAATAAAAGTAATACGTATATTTATTATAGTTCTAGCGATAATAACTGCATTATATGGGTAATAATGCATGTTATATTGATAATATCGGGAGTAATAAGTACAATTATTATACTTCTAGCGATAATAATAGTAAAATATGGCTAATAGTGCATGTTATATTGATAACAATAAAAGTAATAAGTATATTTATTACAGTTCTAGCTACAATAACTGCATTATATGCGTAATAATGCATATTATATTGATAATATCGGGAGTAATAAGTATAATTATTACAGTCCTAGCGATAATAATAGTAAAATATGGCTAAGAGTGCCTGTTATATTGATAATAATAAAAGTAATAAGTATATTTATTATACTTCTGTCGATAATAACTGCATTATATGGGTAATAATGCATGTTATATTGATAATAATAAAAGTAATAAGTATATTTATTATAGTTCTATCGATAATAACTGCATAATATGGGTAATAATGCATGTTATATTGATAATAATATAAGTAATAAGTATAATTATTACAGTTCTAGCGATAATACTAGTAAAATATGGCGAAGAGTGCCTGTTACACTGATAATAATAAAAGTAATAAGTATATTTATTATACTTCTGTCGATAATAACTGCATTATATGGGTAATAATGCATGTTATATTGATAATAATATAAGTAGTAAGTATAATTATTACAGTTCTAGCCATAATAACTGCATAATATGGGTAATAATGCACGTTATATTGCTAATAATATCAGTAATAAGTATAATAGTTACAGTTCTAGCGATAATAAGTGCATAATATGGATAATAATGCACGTTATATTGCTAATAGTATAAGTAATGCGTATAATTATTACAGTTCTAGCGATAATAACTGCATTATATGGGTAATAATGCATGTTATATTGATAATATCGGGAGTAATAAGTATAATTATTATAGTTCTAGCGATAATAATAGTGCAATATGGCTAATAATGCATGTTATATTGATAATAATATAAGTAATGAGTATAATTATTACAGTTCTAGCGATAATAACTGCATAATATGGGTAATAATGCATGTTATATTGATAATAATAAAAGTAATAAGTATATTTATTATAGTTCTATCGATAATAACTGCATTATTTGCGTAATAATGCATGATATATTGATGACAAAAAAAGTAATACGTATATTTATTATAGTTCTAGCTGTAATAACTGCATAATATGGGTAATAATGCATGTTATATTGATAATAATAAAAGTAATAAGTATAATTATTACAGTTCTAGCGATAATAACTGCATTATATGTGTAATAATGCATGTTATATTGATAATAATAATAGTAATAAGTATATTTATTACAGTTCTAGCGATAACAACTGCATAATATGGGTAATATTGCACGTTATATTGATAATAATATAAGTAATAAGTATATTTATTACAGTTCTATCGATAATAACTGCATAATATGGGTAATAATGCATGTTATATTGATGACAATAAAAGTAATACGTATATTTATTATAGTTCTAGCGATAATAACTGCATAACATGGGTAATAATGCATGTGATATTGATAATATCGGGAGTAATAAGTATAATTATTACAGTCATAGCGATAATACTAGTTAAATATGGCTAAGAGTGCCTGTTGTATTGATAATAATAAAAGTAATAAATATATTTATTATACTTCTGTCGATAATAACAGCATTATATGGGTAATAATGCATGTTATATTGATAATAATATAAGTAATTAGTACAATTATTACAGTTCTAGCGATAATAACTGCATAATAAGGGTAATAATGCATGTTATATTGATAATAATATAAGTAATAAGTATAATTATTACAGTTCTCGCGATAATATCTGCATTATATGTGTAATAATGCATGTTATATTAATAATATCGGGAGTAATAAGTATAATTATTATAGTTCTAGCGATAATAATAGTGCAATATGGCTAATAATGCATGTTATATTGATAATAATATAAGTAATGAGTATAATTATTACAGTTCTAGCGATAATAACTCCATAATATGGGTAATAATGCATGTTATATTGATAATAATAAAAGTAATAAGTATATTTATTATAGTTCTATCGATAATAACTGCATTATATGCGTAATAATGCATGTTATATTGATGACAAAAAAAGTAATACGTATATTTATTATAGTTCTAGCTATAATAACTGCATAATATGGGTAATAATGCATGTTATATTGATAATAATAAAAGTAATAAGTATATTTATTATAGTTCTATCGATAATAACTGCATTATATGCGTAATAATGCATGTTATATTGATGACAAAAAAAGTTATACGTATATTTATTATAGTTCTAGCTATAATAACTGCATAATATGGGTAATAATGCATGTTATATTGATAATAATATAAGTAATAAGTATAATTATTACAGTTCTAGCGATAATAACTGCATTATATGTGTAATAATGCATGTTATATTGATAATAATAATAGTAATAAGTATATTTTTTACAGTTGTAGCGACAACACCTGCATAATATGGGTAATAATGCACGTTATATTGATAATAATATAAGTAATAAGTATATTTATTACAGTTCTATCGATAATAACTGCATAATATGGGTAATAATGCATGTTATATTGATGACAATAAAAGTAATACGTATATTTATTATAGTTCTAGCGATAATAACTGCATAACATGGGTAATAATGCATGTGATATTGATAATATCGGGAGTAATAAGTATAATTATTACAGTCATAGCGATAATACTAGTTAAATATGGCTAAGAGTGCCTGTTGTATTGATAATAATAAAAGTAATAAATATATTTATTATACTTCTGTCGATAATAACAGCATTATATGGGTAATAATGCATGTTATATTGATAATAATATAAGTAATTAGTACAATTATTACAGTTCTAGCGATAATAACTGCATAATAAGGGTAATAATGCATGTTATAGTGATAATAATATAAGTAATAAGTATAATTATTACAGTTCTAGCGATAATAACTGCATTAAATGGGTAATAATGCATGTTATATTGATATTATCGGGAGTAACAAGTACAATTATTATACTTCTAGCGATAATAATAGTAAAATATGGCTAATAGTGCATGTTATATTGATAACAATAAAAGTAATAAGTATATTTATTACAGTTCTAGGTATAATAACTGCATAATATGGGTAATAATGCACGTTCTATTGCTAATAATATAAGTAATAAGTATAATAGTTACAGTTCTAGCGATAATAAGTGCATAATATGGATAATAATGCACGTTATATTGCTAATAGTATAAGTAATACGTACAATTATTACAGTTCTAGCGATAATAACTGCATTATATGGGTAATAATGCATGTTATATTGATAATATCGGGAGTAATAAGTATAATTATTATAGTTCTAGCGATAATAATAGTGCAATATGGCTAATAATGCATGTTATATTGATAATAATATAAATAATGAGTATAATTATTACAGTTCTAGCGATAATAACTGCATAATATGGGTAACAATGCATGTTATATTGATAATAATAAAAGTAATAAGTATATTTATTATAGTTCTATCGATAATAACTGCATTATATGCGTAATAATGCATGTTATATTGATAATAATATAAGTAGTAAGTATAATTATTACAGTTCTAGCCATAATAACTGCATAATATGGGTAATAATGCACGTTATATTGCTAATAATATCAGTAATAAGTATAATAGTTACAGTTCTAGCGATAATAAGTGCATAATATGGATAATAATGCACGTTATATTGCTAATAGTATAAGTAATACGTATAATTATTACAGTTCTAGCGATAATAATAACTGCATTATATGGGTAATAATGCATGTTATATTGATAATATCGGGAGTAATAAGTATAATTATTATAGTTCTAGCGATAATAATAGTGCAATATGGCTAATAATGCATGTTATATTGATAATAATATAAGTAATGAGTATAATTATTACAGTTCTAGCGATAATAACTGCATAATATGGGTAATAATGCATGTTATATTGATAATAATAAAAGTAATAAGTATATTTATTATAGTTCTAGCTATAATAACTGCATAATATGGGTAATAATGCATGTTATATTGATAATAATATAAGTAATAAGTATAATTATTACAGTTCTAGCGATAATAACCGCATTATATGTGTAATAATGCATGTTATATTGATAATAATAATAGTAATAAGTATATTTATTACAGTTGTAGCGACAACACCTGCATAATATGGGTAATAATGCACGTTATATTGATAATAATATAAGTAATAAGTATATTTGTAACAGTTCTATCGATAATAACTGCATAATATGGGTAATAATGCATGTTATATTGATGACAATAAAAGTAATACGTATATTTATTATAGTTCTAGCGATAATAACTGCATTATATGGGTAATAATGCATGTTATATTGATAATATCGGGAGTAATAAGTACAATTATTATACTTCTAGCGATAATAATAGTAAAATATGGCTAATAGTGCATGTTATATTGATAACAATAAAAGTAATAAGTATATTTATTACAGTTCTAGCTACAATAACTGCATTATATGCGTAATAATGCATATTATATTGATAATATCGGGAGTAATAAGTATAATTATTACAGTCCTAGCGATAATAATAGTAAAATATGGCTAAGAGTGCCTGTTATATTGATAATAATAAAAGTAATAAGTATATTTATTATACTTCTGTCGATAATAACTGCATTATATGGGTAATAATGCATGTTATATTGATAATAATAAAAGTAATAAGTATATTTATTATAGTTCTATCGATAATAACTGCATAATATGGGTAATAATGCATGTTATATTGATAATAATATAAGTAATAAGTATAATTATTACAGTTCTAGCGATAATACTAGTAAAATATGGCGAAGAGTGCCTGTTACACTGATAATAATAAAAGTAATAAGTATATTTATTATACTTCTGTCGATAATAACTGCATTATATGGGTAATAATGCATGTTATATTGATAATAATATAAGTAGTAAGTATAATTATTACAGTTCTAGCCATAATAACTGCATAATATGGGTAATAATGCACGTTATATTGCTAATAATATCAGTAATAAGTATAATAGTTACAGTTCTAGCGATAATAAGTGCATAATATGGATAATAATGCACGTTATATTGCTAATAGTATAAGTAATACGTATAATTATTACAGTTCTAGCGATAATAACTGCATTATATGGGTAATAATGCATGTTATATTGATAATATCGGGAGTAATAAGTATAATTATTATAGTTCTAGCGATAATAATAGTGCAATATGGCTAATAATGCATGTTATATTGATAATAATATAAGTAATGAGTATAATTATTACAGTTCTAGCGATAATAACTGCATAATATGGGTAATAATGCATGTTATATTGATAATAATAAAAGTAATAAGTATATTTATTATAGTTCTATCGATAATAACTGCATTATATGCGTAATAATGCATGTTATATTGATGACAAAAAAAGTAATACGTATATTTATTATAGTTCTAGCTATAATAACTGCATAATATGGGTAATAATGCATGTTATATTGATAATAATAAAAGTAATAAGTATATTTATTATAGTTCTATCGATAATAACTGCATTATATGCGTAATAATGCATGTTATATTGATGACAAAAAAAGTAATACGTATATTTATTATAGTTCTAGCTATAATAACTGCATAATATGGGTAATAATGCATGTTATATTGATAATAATATAAGTAATAAGTATAATTATTACAGTTCTAGCGATAATAACCGCATTATATGTGTAATAATGCATGTTATATTGATAATAATAATAGTAATAAGTATATTTATTACAGTTGTAGCGACAACACCTGCATAATATGGGTAATAATGCACGTTATATTGATAATAATATAAGTAATAAGTATATTTGTAACAGTTCTATCGATAATAACTGCATAATATGGGTAATAATGCATGTTATATTGATGACAATAAAAGTAATACGTATATTTATTATAGTTCTAGCGATAATAACTGCATAACATGGGTAATAATGCATGTGATATTGATAATATCGGGAGTAATAAGTATAACTATTACAGTCATAGCGATAATACTAGTTAAATATGGCTAAGAGTGCCTGTTGTATTGATAATAATAAAAGTAATAAATATATTTATTATACTTCTGTCGAAAATAACAGCATTATATGGGTAATAATGCATGTTATATTGATAATAATATAAGTAATTAGTACAATTATTACAGTTCTAGCGATAATAACTGCATAATAAGGGTAATAATGCATGTTATATTGATAATAATATAAGTAATAAGTATAATTATTACAGTTCTCGCGATAATATCTGCATTATATGGGTAATAATGCATGTTATATTGATAATATCGGGAGTAATAAGTATAATTATTATAGTTCTAGCGATAATAATAGTGCAATATGGCTAATAATGCATGTTATATTGATAATAATATAAGTAATGAGTATAATTATTACAGTTCTAGCGATAATAACTCCATAATATGGGTAATAATGCATGTTATATTGATAATAGTAAAAGTAATAAGTATATTTATTATAGTTCTATCGATAATAACTGCATTATATGCGTAATAATGCATGTTATATTGATGACAAAAAAAGTAATACGTATATTTATTATAGTTCTAGCTATAATAACTGCATAATATGGGTAATAATGCATGTTATATTGATAGTAATATAAGTAATAAGTATAATTATTACAGTTCTAGCGATAATAACTGCATTATATGTGTAATAATGCATGTTATATTGATAATAATAATAGTAATAAGTATATTTCTTACAGTTGTAGCGATAACAACTGCATAATATGGGTAATAATGCATGTTATATTGATAATATTATAAGTAATAAGTATAATTATTACAGTTCTAGCGATAATAACTGCATTATATGGGTAATAATGCATGTTATGTTGGTAATAATATAAGTAATGAGTATAATTATTACAGTTCTAGCGATAATAACTGCATAATATGGATAATAATGCACGTTATATTGCTGATAGTATAAGTAATACGTATAGTTATTACAGTTCTAGCGATAATAACTGCATAATATGGGTAATAATGCACGTTATATTGCTAATAATATCAGTAATAAGTATAATAGTTACAGTTCTAGCGATAATAAGTGCATAATATGGATAATAATGCACGTTATATTGCTAATAGTATAAGTAATACGTATAATTATTACAGTCCTAGCGATAATAACTGCATTATATGGGTAATAATGCATGTTATATTGATAATATCGGGAGTAATAAGTATAATTATTATAGTTCTAGCGATAATAATAGTGCAATATGGCTAATAATGCATGTTATATTGATAATAATATAAGAAATGAGTATAATTATTACAGTTCTAGCGATAATAACTGCATAATATGGGTAATAATGCATGTTATATTGATAATAATAAAAGTAATAAGTATATTTATTATAGTTCTATCGATAATAACTGCATTATATGCGTAATAATGCATGTTATATTGATGACAATTAAAGTAATACGTATATTTATTATAGTTCTAGCGATAATAACTGCATAACATGGGTAATAATGCATGTGATATTGATAATATCGGGAGTAATAAGTATAATTATTACAGTTCTAGCGATAATAACTCCATTATATGGGTAATAATGCATGTTATATTGATAATAATATAAGTAATAAGTATATTTATTACAGTTCTATCGATAATAACTGCATAATATGGGTAGTAATGCATGTTATATTGATAATAATAAAAGTAATAAGTATATTTATTATAGTTCTATCGATAATAACTGCATAATATGGGTAATAATGCATGCTATATTGATGATAATAAAAGTAATACGTATATTTATTATAGTTCTAGCTATAATAACTGACTAATATGGGTAATAATGCATGTTATATTGATAATAATATAAGTAATAAGTATAATTATTACAGTTCTAGCGATAATAACTCCATTATATGGGTAATAATGCATGTTATATTGATAATAATATAAGTAATGAGTATAATTATTACAGTTCTAGCGATAATAACTGCATAATATGGGTAATAATGCATGTTATATTGATAATAATAAAAGTAATAAGTATATTTATTATAGTTCTATCGATAATAACTGCATTATGTGCGTAATAATGCATGTTATATTGATGACAAAAAAAGTAATACGTATATTTATTATAGTTCTAGCTATAATAACTGCATAATATGGGTAATAATGCATGTTATATTGATAATAATATAAGTAATAAGTATAATTATTACAGTTCTAGCGATAATAACTGCATTATATGTGTAATAATGCATGTTATATTGATAATAATAATAGTAATAAGTATATTTATTACAGTTCTAGCGATAACAACTGCATAATATGGGTAATAATGCACGTTATATTGATAATAATATAAGTAATAAGTATAATTATTACAGTTCTAGCGATAATAACTGCATTATATGGGTAATAATGCATGTTATGTTGGTAATAATATAAGTAATGAGTATAATTATTACAGTTCTAGCGATAATAATGCATAATATGGATAATAATGCACGTTATATTTCTGATAGTATAAGTAATACGTATAGTTATTACAGTTCTAGCGATAATAACTGCATAATAAGGGTAATAATGCATGTTATATTGATAATAATATAAGTAATAAGTATAATTATTACAGTTCTAGCGATAATAACTGCATTATATGGGTAATAATGCATGTTATATTGATATTATCGGGAGTAACAAGTACAATTATTATACTTCTAGCGATAATAATAGTAAAATATGGCTAATAGTGCATGTTATATTGATAACAATAAAAGTAATAAGTATATTTATTACAGTTCTAGCTACAATAACTGCATTATATGCGTAATAATGCATATTATATTGATAATATCGGGAGTAATAAGTATAATTATTACAGTCCTAGCGATAATACTAGTAAAATATGGCTAAGAGTGCCTGTTCTATTGATAATAATAAAAGTAATAAGTATATTTATTACAGTTCTAGCTACAATAACTGCATTATATGCGTAATAATGCATATTATATTGATAATATCGGGAGTAATAAGTATAATTATTACAGTCCTAGCGATAATACTAGTAAAATATGGCTAAGGGTGCCTGTTATATTGATAATAATAAAAGTAATAAGTATATTTATTACAGTTCTAGCTACAATAACTGCATTATATGCGTAATAATGCATATTATATTGATAATATCGGGAGTAATAAGTATAATTATTACAGTCCTAGCGATAATACTAGTAAAATATGGCTAAGAGTGCCTGTTATATTGATAATAATAAAAGTAATAAGTATATTTATTATACTTCTGTCGATAATAACTGCATTATATGGGTAATAATGCATGTTATATTGATAATAATAAAAGTAATAAGTATATTTATTATAGTTCTATCGATAATAACTGCATAATATGGGTAATAATGCATGTTATATTGATAATAATATAAGTAATAAGTATAATTATTACAGTTCTAGCGATAATAACTGCATTATATGGGTAATAATGCATGTTATATTGATATTATCGGGAGTAACAAGTACAATTATTATACTTCTAGCGATAATAATAGTAAAATATGGCTAATAGTGCATGTTATATTGATAACAATAAAAGTAATAAGTATATTTATTACAGTTCTAGCTACAATAACTGCATTATATGCGTAATAATGCATATTATATTGATAATATCGGGAGTAATAAGTATAATTATTACAGTCCTAGCGATAATACTAGTAAAATATGGCTAAGAGTGCCTGTTCTATTGATAATAATAAAAGTAATAAGTATATTTATTATACTTCTGTCGATAATAACTGCATTATATGGGTAATAATGCATGTTATATTGATAATAATAAAAGTAATAAGTATATTTATTATAGTTCTATCGATAATAACTGCATAATATGGGTAATAATGCATGTTATATTGATAATAATATAAGTAATAAGTATAATTATTACAGTTCTAGCGATAATAACTGCATAATATGGGTAGTAATGGATGTTATATTGATAATATCGGGAGTAATAAGTATAATTATTACAGTTCTAGCGGTAATACTAGTAAAATATGGCGAAGAGTGCCTGTTATACTGATAATAATAAAAGTAATAAGTATATTTATTATACTTCTGTCGATAATAACTGCATTATATGGGTAATAATGCATGTTATATTGAGAATAATATAAGTAGTAGGTATAATTATTACAGTTCTAGCCATAATAACTGCATAATATGGATAATAATGCACGTTATATTGCTAATAGTATAAGTAATACGTATAATTATTACAGTTCTAGCGATAATAACTGCATTATATGGGTAATAATGCATGTTATATTGATAATATCGGGAGTAATAAGTATAATTATTATAGTTCTAGCGATAATAATAGTGCAATATGGCTAATAATGCATGTTATATTGATAATAATATCAGTAATGAGTATAATTATTACAGTTCTAGCGATAATAACTGCATAATATGGGTAATAATGCATGTTATATTGATAATAATAAAAGTAATAAGTATATTTATTATAGTTCTATCGATAATAACTGCATTATATGCGTAATAATGCATGTTATATTGATGACAAAAAAAGCAATACGTATATTTATTATAGTTCTAGCTATAATAACTGCATAATATGGGTAATAATGCATGTTATATTGATAATAATAAAAGTAATAAGTATATTTATTATAGTTCTATCGATAATAACTGCATTATATGCGTAATAATGCATGTTATATTGATGACAAAAAAAGTAATACGTATATTTATTATAGTTCTAGCGATAATAACTGCATTATATGTGTAATAATGCATGTTATATTGATAATAATAATAGTAATAAGTATATTTATTAGAGTTGTAGCGACAACACCTGCATAATATCGGTAATAATGCACGTTATATTGATAATAATATAAGTAATAAGTATATTTATTACAGTTCTATCGATAATAACTGCATAATATGGGTAATAATGCATGTTATATTGATGACAATAAAAGTAAAATGTATATTTATTATAGTTCTAGCGATAATAACTGCATAACATGGGTAATAATGCATGTGATATTGATAATATCGGGAGTAATAAGTATAATTATTACAGTCATAGCGATAATACTAGTTAAATATGGCTAAGAGTGCCTGTTGTATTGATAATAATAAAAGTAATAAGTATATTTATTATACTTCTGTCGATAATAACTGCATTATATGGGTAATAATGCATGTTATATTGAGAATAATATAAGTAGTAGGTATAATTATTACAGTTCTAGCCATAATAACTGCATAATATGGATAATAATGCACGTTATATTGCTATTAGTATAAGTAATACGTATAATTATTAGTTCTAGCGATAATAACTGCATTATATGGGTAATAATGCATGTTATATTGATAATATCGGGAGTAATAAGTATAATTATTATAGTTCTAGCGATAATAATAGTGCAATATGGCTAATAATGCATGTTATATTGATAATAATATCAGTAATGAGTATAATTATTACAGTTCTAGCGATAATAACTGCATAATATGGGTAATAATGCATGTTATATTGATAATAATAAAAGTAATAAGTATATTTATTATAGTTCTATCGATAATAACTGCATTATATGCGTAATAATGCATGTTATATTGATGACAAAAAAAGTAATACGTATATTTATTATAGTTCTAGCTATAATAACTGCATAATATGGGTAATAATGCATGTTATATTGATAATAATATAAGTAATAAGTATAATTATTACAGTTCTAGCGATAATAACTACATTATATGTGTAATAATGCATGTTATATTGATAATAATAATAGTAATAAGTATATTTATTATAGTTCTATCGATAATAACTGCATTATATGCGTAATAATGCATGTTATATTGATGACAAAAAAAGTAATACGTATATTTATTATAGTTCTAGCTATAATAACTGCATAATATGGGTAATAATGCATGTTATATTGATAATAATATAAGTAATAAGTATAATTATTACAGTTCTAGCGATAATAACTGCATTATATGTGTAATAATGCATGTTATATTGATAATAATAATAGTAATAAGTATATTTATTACAGTTCTAGCGATAACAACTGCATAATATGGGTAATAATGCACGTTATATTGATAATAATATAAGTAATAAGTATAATTATTACAGTTCTAGCGATAATAACTGCATTATATGGGTAATAATGCATGTTATGTTGGTAATAATATAAGTAATGAGTATAATTATTACAGTTCTAGCGATAATAACTGCATAATATGGATAATAATGCACGTTATATTGCTGATAGTATAAGTAATACGTATAGTTATTACAGTTCTAGCGATAATAACTGCATAATATGGGTAATAATGCACGTTATATTGCTAATAATATCAGTAATAAGTATAATAGTTACAGTTCTAGCGATAATAAGTGCATAATATGGATAATAATGCACGTTATATTGCTAATAGTATAAGTAATACGTATAATTATTACAGTCCTAGCGATAATAACTGCATTATATGGGTAATAATGCATGTTATATTGATAATATCGGGAGTAATAAGTATAATTATTATAGTTCTAGCGATAATAATAGTGCAATATGGCTAATAATGCATGTTATATTGATAATAATATAAGAAATGAGTATAATTATTACAGTTCTAGCGATAATAACTGCATAATATGGGTAATAATGCATGTTATATTGATAATAATAAAAGTAATAAGTATATTTATTATAGTTCTATCGATAATAACTGCATTATATGCGTAATAATGCATGTTATATTGATGACAATTAAAGTAATACGTATATTTATTATAGTTCTAGCGATAATAACTGCATAACATGGGTAATAATGCATGTGATATTGATAATATCGGGAGTAATAAGTATAATTATTACAGTTCTAGCGATAATAACTCCATTATATGGGTAATAATGCATGTTATATTGATAATAATATAAGTAATAAGTATATTTATTACAGTTCTAGCGATAATAACTCCATTATATGGGTAATAATGCATGTTATATTGATAATAATATAAGTAATGAGTATAATTAATACAGTTCTAGCGATAATAACTGCATAATATGGGTAATAATGCATGTTATATTGATAATAATAAAAGTAATAAGTATATTTATTATAGTTCTATCGATAATAACTGCATTATGTGCGTAATAATGCATGTTATATTGATGACAAAAAAAGTAATACGTATATTTATTATAGTTCTAGCTATAATAACTGCATAATATGGGTAATAATGCATGTTATATTGATAATAATATAAGTAATAAGTATAATTATTACAGTTCTAGCGATAATAACTGCATTATATGTGTAATAATGCATGTTATATTGATAATAATAATAGTAATAAGTATATTTATTACAGTTCTAGCGATAACAACTGCATAATATGGGTAATAATGCACGTTATATTGATAATAATATAAGTAATAAGTATAATTATTACAGTTCTAGCGATAATAACTGCATTATATGGGTAATAATGCATGTTATGTTGGTAATAATATAAGTAATGAGTATAATTATTACAGTTCTAGCGATAATAATGCATAATATGGATAATAATGCACGTTATATTGCTGATAGTATAAGTAATACGTATAGTTATTACAGTTCTAGCGATAATAACTGCATAATAAGGGTAATAATGCATGTTATATTGATAATAATATAAGTAATAAGTATAATTATTACAGTTCTAGCGATAATAACTGCATTATATGGGTAATAATGCATGTTATATTGATATTATCGGGAGTAACAAGTACAATTATTATACTTCTAGCGATAATAATAGTAAAATATGGCTAATAGTGCATGTTATATTGATAACAATAAAAGTAATAAGTATATTTATTACAGTTCTAGCTACAATAACTGCATTATATGCGTAATAATGCATATTATATTGATAATATCGGGAGTAATAAGTATAATTATTACAGTCCTAGCGATAATACTAGTAAAATATGGCTAAGAGTGCCTGTTCTATTGATAATAATAAAAGTAATAAGTATATTTATTACAGTTCTAGCTACAATAACTGCATTATATGCGTAATAATGCATATTATATTGATAATATCGGGAGTAATAAGTATAATTATTACAGTCCTAGCGATAATACTAGTAAAATATGGCTAAGGGTGCCTGTTATATTGATAATAATAAAAGTAATAAGTATATTTATTACAGTTCTAGCTACAATAACTGCATTATATGCGTAATAATGCATATTATATTGATAATATCGGGAGTAATAAGTATAATTATTACAGTCCTAGCGATAATACTAGTAAAATATGGCTAAGAGTGCCTGTTATATTGATAATAATAAAAGTAATAAGTATATTTATTATACTTCTGTCGATAATAACTGCATTATATGGGTAATAATGCATGTTATATTGATAATAATAAAAGTAATAAGTATATTTATTATAGTTCTATCGATAATAACTGCATAATATGGGTAATAATGCATGTTATATTGATAATAATATAAGTAATAAGTATAATTATTACAGTTCTAGCGATAATAACTGCATAATATGGGTAGTAATGGATGTTATATTGATAATATCGGGAGTAATAAGTATAATTATTACAGTTCTAGCGATAATACTAGTAAAATATGGCGAAGAGTGCCTGTTATACTGATAATAATAAAAGTAATAAGTATATTTATTATACTTCTGTCGATAATAACTGCATTATATGGGTAATAATGCATGTTATATTGAGAATAATATAAGTAGTAGGTATAATTATTACAGTTCTAGCCATAATAACTGCATAATATGGATAATAATGCACGTTATATTGCTAATAGTATAAGTAATACGTATAATTATTACAGTTCTAGCGATAATAACTGCATTATATGGGTAATAATGCATGTTATGTTGGTAATAATATAAGTAATGAGTATAATTATTACAGTTCTAGCGATAATAATGCATAATATGGATAATAATGCACGTTATATTGCTGATAGTATAAGTAATACGTATAGTTATTACAGTTCTAGCGATAATAACTGCATAATAAGGGTAATAATGCATGTTATATTGATAATAATATAAGTAATAAGTATAATTATTACAGTTCTAGCGATAATAACTGCATTATATGGGTAATAATGCATGTTATATTGATATTATCGGGAGTAACAAGTACAATTATTATACTTCTAGCGATAATAATAGTAAAATATGGCTAATAGTGCATGTTATATTGATAACAATAAAAGTAATAAGTATATTTATTACAGTTCTAGCTACAATAACTGCATTATATGCGTAATAATGCATATTATATTGATAATATCGGGAGTAATAAGTATAATTATTACAGTCCTAGCGATAATACTAGTAAAATATGGCTAAGAGTGCCTGTTCTATTGATAATAATAAAAGTAATAAGTATATTTATTATACTTCTGTCGATAATAACTGCATTATATGGGTAATAATGCATGTTATATTGATAATAATAAAAGTAATAAGTATATTTATTATAGTTCTATCGATAATAACTGCATAATATGGGTAATAATGCATGTTATATTGATAATAATATAAGTAATAAGTATAATTATTACAGTTCTAGCGATAATAACTGCATAATATGGGTAGTAATGGATGTTATATTGATAATATCGGGAGTAATATGTATAATTATTACAGTTCTAGCGATAATACTAGTAAAATATGGCGAAGAGTGCCTGTTATACTGATAATAATAAAAGTAATAAGTATATTTATTATACTTCTGTCGATAATAACTGCATTATATGGGTAATAATGCATGTTATATTCAGAATAATATAAGTAGTAGGTATAATTATTACAGTTCTAGCCATAATAACTGCATAATATGGATAATAATGCACGTTATATTGCTAATAGTATAAGTAATACGTATAATTATTACAGTTCTAGCGATAATAACTGCATTATATGGGTAATAATGCATGTTATATTGATAATATCGGGAGTAATAAGTATAATTATTATAGTTCTAGCGATAATAATAGTGCAATATGGCTAATAATGCATGTTATATTGATAATAATATCAGTAATGAGTATAATTATTACAGTTCTAGCGATAATAACTGCATAATATGGGTAATAATGCATGTTATATTGATAATAATAAAAGTAATAAGTATATTTATTATAGTTCTATCGATAATAACTGCATTATATGCGTAATAATGCATGTTATATTGATGACAAAAAAAGCAATACGTATATTTATTATAGTTCTAGCTATAATAACTGCATAATATGGGTAATAATGCATGTTATATTGATAATAATAAAAGTAATAAGTATATTTATTATAGTTCTATCGATAATAACTGCATTATATGCGTAATAATGCATGTTATATTGATGACAAAAAAAGTAATACGTATATTTATTATAGTTCTAGCGATAATAACTGCATTATATGTGTAATAATGCATGTTATATTGATAATAATAATAGTAATAAGTATATTTATTACAGTTGTAGCGACAACACCTGCTTAATATCGGTAATAATGCACGTTATATTGATAATAATATAAGTAATAAGTATATTTATTACAGTTCTATCGATAATAACTGCATAATATGGGTAATAATGCATGTTATATTGATGACAATAAAAGTAAAATGTATATTTATTATAGTTCTAGCGATAATAACTGCATAACATGGGTAATAATGCATGTGATATTGATAATATCGGGAGTAATAAGTATAATTATTACAGTCATAGCGATAATACTAGTTAAATATGGCTAAGAGTGCCTGTTGTATTGATAATAATTAAAGTAATAAGTATATTTATTATACTTCTGTCGATAATAACTGCATTATATGGGTAATAATGCATGTTATATTGAGAATAATATAAGTAGTAGGTATAATTATTACAGTTCTAGCCATAATAACTGCATAATATGGATAATAATGCACGTTATATTGCTATTAGTATAAGTAATACGTATAATTATTAGTTCTAGCGATAATAACTGCATTATATGGGTAATAATGCATGTTATATTGATAATATCGGGAGTAATAAGTATAATTATTATAGTTCTAGCGATAATAATAGTGCAATATGGCTAATAATGCATGTTATATTGATAATAATATCAGTAATGAGTATAATTATTACAGTTCTAGCGATAATAACTGCATAATATGGGTAATAATGCATGTTATATTGATAATAATAAAAGTAATAAGTATAATTATTATAGTTCTATCGATAATAACTGCATTATATGCGTAATAATGCATGTTATATTGATGACAAAAAAAGTAATACGTATATTTATTATAGTTCTAGCTATAACAACTGCATAATATGGGTAATAATGCACGTTATATTGATAATAATATAAGTAATAAGTATAATTATTACAGTTCTAGCGATAATAACTGCATTATATGGGTAATAATGCATGTTATGTTGGTAACAATATAAGTAATGAGTATAATTATTACAGTTCTAGCGATAATAATGCATAATATGGATAATAATGCACGTTATATTGCTGATAGTATAAGTAATACGTATAGTTATTACAGTTCTAGCGATAATAACTGCATAATAAGGGTAATAATGCATGTTATATTGATAATAATATAAGTAATAAGTATAATTATTACAGTTCTAGCGATAATAACTGCATTATATGGGTAATAATGCATGTTATATTGATATTATCGGGAGTAACAAGTACAATTATTATACTTCTAGCGATAATAATAGTAAAATATGGCTAATAGTGCATGTTATATTGATAACAATAAAAGTAATAAGTATATTTATTACAGTTCTAGCTACAATAACTGCATTATATGCGTAATAATGCATATTATATTGATAATATCGGGAGTAATAAGTATAATTATGACAGTCCTAGCGATAATACTAGTAAAATATGGCTAAGAGTGCCTGTTATATTGATAATAATAAAAGTAATAAGTATATTTATTATACTTCTGTCGATAATAACTGCATTATATGGGTAATAATGCATGTTATATTGATAATAATAAAAGTAATAAGTATATTTATTATAGTTCTATCGATAATAACTGCATAATATGGGTAATAATGCATGTTATATTGATAAAAATATAAGTTATAAGTATAATTATTACAGTTCTAGCGATAATACTAGTAAAATATGGCGAAGAGTGCCTGTTATACTGATAATAATAAAAGTAATAAGTATATTTATTATACTTCTGTCGATAATAACTGCATTATATGGGTAATAATGCATGTTATATTGAGAATAATATAAGTAGTAAGTATAATTATTACAGTTCTAGCCATAATAACTGCATAATATGGATAATAATGCACGTTATATTGCTAATAGTATAAGTAATACGTATAATTATTACAGTTCTAGCGATAATAACTGCATTATATGGGTAATATAGCATGTTATATTGATAATATCGGGAGTAATAAGTATAATTATTATAGTTCTAGCGATAATAATAGTGCAATATGGCTAATAATGCATGTTATATTGATAATAATATAAGTAATGAGTATAATTATTACAGATCTAGCGATAATAACTGCATAATATGGGTAATAATGCATGTTATATTGATAATAATAAAAGTAATAAGTATATTTATTATAGTTCTATCGATAATAACTGCATTATATGCGTAATAATGCATGTTATATTGATGACAAAAAAAGTAATACGTATATTTATTATAGTTCTAGCTATAATAACTGCATAATATGGGTAATAATGCATGTTATATTGATAATAATATAAGTAATAAGTATAATTATTACAGTTCTAGCGATAATAACTGCATTATATGTGTAATAATGCATGTTATATTGATAATAATAATAGTAATAAGTATATATATTACAGTTCTAGCGATAACAACTGCATAATATGGGTAATAATGCACGTTATATTGATAATAATATAAGTAATAAGTATAATTATTACAGTTCTAGCGATAATAACTGCATTATATGGGTAATAATGCATGTTATGTTGGTAATAATATAAGTAATGAGTATAATTATTACAGTTCTAGCGATAATAACTGCATAATATGGATAATAATGCACGTTATATTGCTGATAGTATAAGTAATACGTATAGTTATTACAGTTCTAGCGATAATAACTGCATAATATGGGTAATAATGCACGTTATACTGCTAATAATATCAGTAATAAGTATAATAGTTACAGTTCTAGCGATAATAAGTGCATAATATGGATAATAATGCACGTTATATTGCTAATAGTATAAGTAATACGTATAATTATTACAGTTCTAGCGATAATAACTGCATTATATGGGTAATAATGCATGTTATATTGATAATATCGGGAGTAATAAGTATAATTATTATAGTTCTAGCGATAATAATAGTGCAATATGGCTAATAATGCATGTTATATTGATAATAATATCAGTAATGAGTATAATTATTACAGTTCTAGCGATAATAACTGCATAATATGGGTAATAATGCATGTTATATTGATAATAATAAAAGTAATAAGTATATTTATTATAGTTCTATCGATAATAACTGCATTATATGCGTAATAATGCATGTTATATTGATGACAAAAAAAGTAATACGTATATTTATTATAGTTCTAGCTATAATAACTGCATAATATGGGTAATAATGCATGTTATATTGATAATAATATAAGTAATAAGTATAATTATTACAGTTCTAGCGATAATAACTACATTATATGTGTAATAATGCATGTTATATTGATAATAATAATAGTAATAAGTATATTTATTATAGTTCTATCGATAATAACTGCATTATATGCGTAATAATGCATGTTATATTGATGACAAAAAAAGTAATACGTATATTTATTATAGTTCTAGCTATAATAACTGCATAATATGGGTAATAATGCATGTTATATTGATAATAATATAAGTAATAAGTATAATTATTACAGTTCTAGCGATAATAACTGCATTATATGTGTAATAATGCATGTTATATTGATAATAATAATAGTAATAAGTATATTTATTACAGTTCTAGCGATAACAACTGCATAATATGGGTAATAATGCACGTTATATTGATAATAATATAAGTAATAAGTATAATTATTACAGTTCTAGCGATAATAACTGCATTATATGGGTAATAATGCATGTTATGTTGGTAATAATATAAGTAATGAGTATAATTATTACAGTTCTAGCGATAATAACTGCATAATATGGATAATAATGCACGTTATATTGCTGATAGTATAAGTAATACGTATAGTTATTACAGTTCTAGCGATAATAACTGCATAATATGGGTAATAATGCACGTTATATTGCTAATAATATCAGTAATAAGTATAATAGTTACAGTTCTAGCGATAATAAGTGCATAATATGGATAATAATGCACGTTATATTGCTAATAGTATAAGTAATACGTATAATTATTACAGTCCTAGCGATAATAACTGCATTATATGGGTAATAATGCATGTTATATTGATAATATCGGGAGTAATAAGTATAATTATTATAGTTCTAGCGATAATAATAGTGCAATATGGCTAATAATGCATGTTATATTGATAATAATATAAGAAATGAGTATAATTATTACAGTTCTAGCGATAATAACTGCATAATATGGGTAATAATGCATGTTATATTGATAATAATAAAAGTAATAAGTATATTTATTATAGTTCTATCGATAATAACTGCATTATATGCGTAATAATGCATGTTATATTGATGACAATTAAAGTAATACGTATATTTATTATAGTTCTAGCGATAATAACTGCATAACATGGGTAATAATGCATGTGATATTGATAATATCGGGAGTAATAAGTATAATTATTACAGTTCTAGCGATAATAACTCCATTATATGGGTAATAATGCATGTTATATTGATAATAATATAAGTAATAAGTATATTTATTACAGTTCTATCGATAATAACTGCATAATATGGGTAGTAATGCATGTTATATTGATAATAATAAAAGTAATAAGTATAATTATTACAGTTCTAGCGATAATAACTGCATTATATGGGTAATAATGCATGTTATGTTGGTAATAATATAAGTAATGAGTATAATTATTACAGTTCTAGCGATAATAACTGCATAATATGGGTAATAATGCATGTTATATTGATAATAATAAAAGTAATAAGTATATTTATTATAGTTCTATCGATAATAACTGCATTATGTGCGTAATAATGCATGTTATATTGATGACAAAAAAAGTAATACGTATATTTATTATAGTTCTAGCTATAATAACTGCATAATATGGGTAATAATGCATGTTATATTGATAATAATATAAGTAATAAGTATAATTATTACAGTTCTAGCGATAATAACTGCATTATATGTGTAATAATGCATGTTATATTGATAATAATAATAGTAATAAGTATATTTATTACAGTTCTAGCGATAACAACTGCATAATATGGGTAATAATGCACGTTATATTGATAATAATATAAGTAATAAGTATAATTATTACAGTTCTAGCGATAATAACTACATTATATGGGTAATAATGCATGTTATGTTGGTAATAATATAAGTAATGAGTATAATTATTACAGTTCTAGCGATAATAATGCATAATATGGATAATAATGCACGTTATATTGCTGATAGTATAAGTAATACGTATAGTTATTACAGTTCTAGCGATAATAACTGCATAATAAGGGTAATAATGCATGTTATATTGATAATAATATAAGTAATAAGTATAATTATTACAGTTCTAGCGATAATAACTGCATTATATGGGTAATAATGCATGTTATATTGATATTATCGGGAGTAACAAGTACAATTATTATACTTCTAGCGATAATAATAGTAAAATATGGCTAATAGTGCATGTTATATTGATAACAATAAAAGTAATAAGTATATTTATTACAGTTCTAGCTACAATAACTGCATTATATGCGTAATAATGCATATTATATTGATAATATCGGGAGTAATAAGTATAATTATTACAGTCCTAGCGATAATACTAGTAAAATATGGCTAAGAGTGCCTGTTCTATTGATAATAATAAAAGTAATAAGTATATTTATTACAGTTCTAGCTACAATAACTGCATTATATGCGTAATAATGCATATTATATTGATAATATCGGGAGTAATAAGTATAATTATTACAGTCCTAGCGATAATACTAGTAAAATATGGCTAAGGGTGCCTGTTATATTGATAATAATAAAAGTAATAAGTATATTTATTACAGTTCTAGCTACAATAACTGCATTATATGCGTAATAATGCATATTATATTGATAATATCGGGAGTAATAAGTATAATTATTACAGTCCTAGCGATAATACTAGTAAAATATGGCTAAGAGTGCCTGTTATATTGATAATAATAAAAGTAATAAGTATATTTATTATACTTCTGTCGATAATAACTGCATTATATGGGTAATAATGCATGTTATATTGATAATAATAAAAGTAATAAGTATATTTATTATAGTTCTATCGATAATAACTGCATAATATGGGTAATAATGCATGTTATATTGATAATAATATAAGTAATAAGTATAATTATTACAGTTCTAGCGATAATAACTGCATAATATGGGTAGTAATGGATGTTATATTGATAATATCGGGAGTAATAAGTATAATTATTACAGTTCTAGCGATAATACTAGTAAAATATGGCGAAGAGTGCCTGTTATACTGATAATAATAAAAGTAATAAGTATATTTATTATACTTCTGTCGATAATAACTGCATTATATGGGTAATAATGCATGTTATATTGAGAATAATATAAGTAGTAGGTATAATTATTACAGTTCGAGCCATAATAACTGCATAATATGGATAATAATGCACGTTATATTGCTAATAGTATAAGTAATACGTATAATTATTACAGTTCTAGCGATAATAACTGCATTATATGGGTAATAATGCATGTTATGTTGGTAATAATATAAGTAATGAGTATAATTATTACAGTTCTAGCGATAATAATGCATAATATGGATAATAATGCACGTTATATTGCTGATAGTATAAGTAATACGTATAGTTATTACAGTTCTAGCGATAATAACTGCATAATAAGGGTAATAATGCATGTTATATTGATAATAATATAAGTAATAAGTATAATTATTACAGTTCTAGCGATAATAACTGCATTATATGGGTAATAATGCATGTTATATTGATATTATCGGGAGTAACAAGTACAATTATTATACTTCTAGCGATAATAATAGTAAAATATGGCTAATAGTGCATGTTATATTGATAACAATAAAAGTAATAAGTATATTTATTACAGTTCTAGCTACAATAACTGCATTATATGCGTAATAATGCATATTATATTGATAATATCGGGAGTAATAAGTATAATTATTACAGTCCTAGCGATAATACTAGTAAAATATGGCTAAGAGTGCCTGTTCTATTGATAATAATAAAAGTAATAAGTATATTTATTATACTTCTGTCGATAATAACTGCATTATATGGGTAATAATGCATGTTATATTGATAATAATAAAAGTAATAAGTATATTTATTATAGTTCTATCGATAATAACTGCATAATATGGGTAATAATGCATGTTATATTGATAATAATATAAGTAATAAGTATAATTATTACAGTTCTAGCGATAATAACTGCATAATATGGGTAGTAATGGATGTTATATTGATAATATCGGGAGTAATAAGTATAATTATTACAGTTCTAGCGATAATACTAGTAAAATATGGCGAAGAGTGCCTGTTATACTGATAATAATAAAAGTAATAAGTATATTTATTATACTTCTGTCGATAATAACTGCATTATATGGGTAATAATGCATGTTATATTGAGAATAATATAAGTAGTAGGTATAATTATTACAGTTCTAGCCATAATAACTGCATAATATGGATAATAATGCACGTTATATTGCTAATAGTATAAGTAATACGTATAATTATTACAGTTCTAGCGATAATAACTGCATTATATGGGTAATAATGCATGTTATATTGATAATATCGGGAGTAATAAGTATAATTATTATAGTTCTAGCGATAATAATAGTGCAATATGGCTAATAATGCATGTTATATTGATAATAATATCAGTAATGAGTATAATTATTACAGTTCTAGCGATAATAACTGCATAATATGGGTAATAATGCATGTTATATTGATAATAATAAAAGTAATAAGTATATTTATTATAGTTCTATCGATAATAACTGCATTATATGCGTAATAATGCATGTTATATTGATGACAAAAAAAGCAATACGTATATTTATTATAGTTCTAGCTATAATAACTGCATAATATGGGTAATAATGCAGGTTATATTGATAATAATAAAAGTAATAAGTATATTTATTATAGTTCTATCGATAATAACTGCATTATATGCGTAATAATGCATGTTATATTGATGACAATAAAAGTAAAATGTATATTTATTATAGTTCTAGCGATAATAACTGCATAACATGGGTAATAATGCATGTGATATTGATAATATCGGGAGTAATAAGTATAATTATTACAGTCATAGCGATAATACTAGTTAAATATGGCTAAGAGTGCCTGTTGTATTGATAATAATAAAAGTAATAAGTATATTTATTATACTTCTGTCGATAATAACTGCATTATATGGGTAATAATGCATGTTATATTGAGAATAATATAAGTAGTAGGTATAATTATTACAGTTCTAGCCATAATAACTGCATAATATGGATAATAATGCACGTTATATTGCTATTAGTATAAGTAATACGTATAATTATTAGTTCTAGCGATAATAACTGCATTATATGGGTAATAATGCATGTTATATTGATAACATCGGGAGTAATAAGTATAATTATTATAGTTCTAGCGATAATAATAGTGCAATATGGCTAATAATGCATGTTATATTGATAATAATATCAGTAATGAGTATAATTATTACAGTTCTAGCGATAATAACTGCATAATATGGGTAATAATGCATGTTATATTGATAATAATAAAAGTAATAAGTATAATTATTATAGTTCTATCGATAATAACTGCATTATATGCGTAATAATGCATGTTATATTGATGACAAAAAAAGTAATACGTATATTTATTATAGTTCTAGCTATAACAACTGCATAATATGGGTAATAATGCACGTTATATTGATAATAATATAAGTAATAAGTATAATTATTACAGTTCTAGCGATAATAACTGCATTATATGGGTAATAATGCATGTTATGTTGGTAATAATATAAGTAATGAGTATAATTATTACAGTTCTAGCGATAATAATGCATAATATGGATAATAATGCACGTTATATTGCTGATAGTATAAGTAATACGTATAGTTATTACAGTTCTAGCGATAATAACTGCATAATAAGGGTAATAATGCATGTTATATTGATAATAATATAAGTAATAAGTATAATTATTACAGTTCTAGCGATAATAACTGCATTATATGGGTAATAATGCATGTTATATTGATATTATCGGGAGTAACAAGTACAATTATTATACTTCTAGCGATAATAATAGTAAAATATGGCTAATAGTGCATGTTATATTGATAACAATAAAAGTAATAAGTATATTTATTACAGTTCTAGCTACAATAACTGCATTATATGCGTAATAATGCATATTATATTGATAATATCGGGAGTAATAAGTATAATTATTACAGTCCTAGCGATAATACTAGTAAAATATGGCTAAGAGTGCCTGTTATATTGATAATAATAAAAGTAATAAGTATATTTATTATACTTCTGTCGATAATAACTGCATTATATGGGTAATAATGCATGTTATATTGATAATAATAAAAGTAATAAGTATATTTATTATAGTTCTAGCGATAATACTAGTAAAATATGGCGAAGAGTGCCTGTTATACTGATAATAATAAAAGTAATAAGTATATTTATTATACTTCTGTCGATAATAACTGCATTATATGGGTAATAATGCATGTTATATTGAGAATAATATAAGTAGTAAGTATAATTATTACAGTTCTAGCCATAATAACTGCATAATATGGATAATAATGCACGTTATATTGCTAATAGTATAAGAAATACGTATAATTATTACAGTTCTAGCGATAATAACTGCATTATATGGGTAATATAGCATGTTATATTGATAATATCGGGAGTAATAAGTATAATTATTATAGTTCTAGCGATAATAATAGTGCAATATGGCTAATAATGCATGTTATATTGATAATAATATAAGTAATGAGTATAATTATTACAGATCTAGCGATAATAACTGCATAATATGCGTAATAATGCATGTTATATTGATGACAAAAAAAGTAATACGTATATTTATTATAGTTCTAGCTATAATAACTGCATAATATGGGTAATAATGCATGTTATATTGATAATAATATAAGTAATAAGTATAATTATTACAGTTCTAGCGATAATAACTGCATTATATGTGTAATAATGCATGTTATATTGATAATAATAATAGTAATAAGTATATTTATTACAGTTCTAGCGATAACAACTGCATAATATGGGTAATAATGCACGTTATATTGATAATAATATAAGTAATAAGTATAATTATTACAGTTCTAGCGATAATAACTGCATTATATGGGTAATAATGCATGTTATGTTGGTAATAATATAAGTAATGAGTATAATTATTACAGTTCTAGCGATAATAACTGCATAATATGGATAATAATGCACGTTATATTGCTGATAGTATAAGTAATACGTATAGTTATTACAGTTCTAGCGATAATAACTGCATAATATGGGTAATAATGCACGTTATACTGCTAATAATATCAGTAATAAGTATAATAGTTACAGTTCTAGCGATAATAAGTGCATAATATGGATAATAATGCACGTTATATTGCTAATAGTATAAGTAATACGTATAATTATTACAGTTCTAGCGATAATAACTGCATTATATGGGTAATAATGCATGTTATATTGATAATATCGGGAGTAATAAGTATAATTATTATAGTTCTAGCGATAATAATAGTGCAATATGGCTAATAATGCATGTTATATTGATAATAATATAAGAAATGAGTATAATTATTACAGTTCTCGCGATAATAACTGCATAATATGGGTAATAATGCATGTTATATTGAAAATAATAAAAGTAATAAGTATATTTATTATAGTTCTATCGATAATAACTGCATTATATGCGTAATAATGCATGTTATATTGATGACAAAAAAAGTAATACGTATATTTATTATAGTTCTAGCTATAATAACTGCATAATATGGGTAATAATGCATGTTATATTGATAATAATATAAGTAATAAGTATAATTATTACAGTTCTAGCGATAATAACTGCATTATATGTGTAATAATGCATGTTATATTGATAATAATAATAGTAATAAGTATATTTATTACAGTTGTAGCGACAACACCTGCATAATATCGGTAATAATGCACGTTATATTGATAATAATATAAGTAATAAGTATATTTATTACAGTTCTATCGATAATAACTGCATAATATGGGTAATAATGCATGTTATATTGATGACAATAAAAGTAATACGTATATTTATTATAGTTCTAGCGATAATAACTGCATAACATGGGTAATAATGCATGTTATATTGGTATTATCGGGAGTAACAAGTACAATTATTATACTCCTAGCGATAATAATAGTAAAATATGGCTAATAGTGCATGTTATATTGATAACAATAAAAGTAATAAGTATATTTATACCAGTTCTAGCTACAATAACTGCATTATATGCGTAATAATGCATATTATATTGATAATATCGGGAGTAATAAGTATAATTATTACAGTCCTAGCGATAATACTAGTAAAATATGGCTAAGAGTGCCTGTTATATTGATAATAATAAAAGTAATAAGTATATTTATTATACTTCTGTCGATAATAACTGCATTATATGGGTAATAATGCATGTTATATTGATAATAATAAAAGTAATAAGTATATTTATTATAGTTCTATCGATAATAACTGCATAATATGGGTAATAATGCATGTTATATTGATAATAATATAAGTAATAAGTATAATTATTACAGTTCTAGCGATAATAACTGCATAATATGGGTAGTAATGGATGTTATATTGATAATATCGGGAGTAATAAGTATAATTATTACAGTTCTAGCGATAATACTAGTAAAATATGGCGAAGAGTGCCTGTTATACTGACAATAATAAAAGTAATAAGTATATTTATTATACTTCTGTCGATAATAACTGCATTATATGGGTAATAATGCATGTTATATTGAGAATAATATAAGTAGTAGGTATAATTATTACAGTTCTAGCCATAATAACTGCATAATATGGATAATAATGCACGTTATATTGCTAATAGTATAAGTAATACGTATAATTATTACAGTTCTAGCGATAATAACTGCATTATATGGGTAATAATGCATGTTATGTTGGTAATAATATAAGTAATGAGTATAATTATTACAGTTCTAGCGATAATAATGCATAATATGGATAATAATGCACGTTATATTGCTGATAGTATAAGTAATACGTATAGTTATTACAGTTCTAGCGATAATAACTGCATAATAAGGGTAATAATGCATGTTATATTGATAATAATATAAGTAATAAGTATAATTATTACAGTTCTAGCGATAATAACTGCATTATATGGGTAATAATGCATGTTATATTGATATTATCGGGAGTAACAAGTACAATTATTATACTTCTAGCGATAATAATAGTAAAATATGGCTAATAGTGCATGTTATATTGATAACAATAAAAGTAATAAGTATATTTATTACAGTTCTAGCTACAATAACTGCATTATATGCGTAATAATGCATATTATATTGATAATATCGGGAGTAATAAGTATAATTATTACAGTCCTAGCGATAATACTAGTAAAATATGGCTAAGAGTGCCTGTTCTATTGATAATAATAAAAGTAATAAGTATATTTATTATACTTCTGTCGATAATAACTGCATTATATGGGTAATAATGCATGTTATATTGATAATAATAAAAGTAATAAGTATATTTATTATAGTTCTATCGATAATAACTGCATAATATGGGTAATAATGCATGTTATATTGATAATAATATAAGTAATAAGTATAATTATTACAGTTCTAGCGATAATAACTGCATAATATGGGTAGTAATGGATGTTATATTGATAATATCGGGAGTAATAAGTATAATTATTACAGTTCTAGCGATAATACTAGTAAAATATGGCGAAGAGTGCCTGTTATACTGATAATAATAAAAGTAATAAGTATATTTATTATACTTCTGTCGATAATAACTGCATTATATGGGTAATAATGCATGTTATATTGAGAATAATATAAGTAGTAGGTATAATTATTACAGTTCTAGCCATAATAACTGCATAATATGGATAATAATGCACGTTATATTGCTAATAGTATAAGTAATACGTATAATTATTACAGTTCTAGCGATAATAACTGCATTATATGGGTAATAATGCATGTTATATTGATAATATCGGGAGTAATAAGTATAATTATTATAGTTCTAGCGATAATAATAGTGCAATATGGCTAATAATGCATGTTATATTGATAATAATATAAGTAATGAGTATAATTATTACAGATCTAGCGATAATAACTGCATAATATGGGTAATAATGCATGTTATATTGATAATAATAAAAGTAATAAGTATATTTATTATAGTTCTATCGATAATAACTGCATTATATGCGTAATAATGCATGTTATATTGATGACAAAAAAAGTAATACGTATATTTATTATAGTTCTAGCTATAATAACTGCATAATATGGGTAATAATGCATGTTATATTGATAATAATATAAGTAATAAGTATAATTATTACAGTTCTAGCGATAATAACTGCATTATATGTGTAATAATGCATGTTATATTGATAATAATAATAGTAATAAGTATATTTATTACAGTTCTAGCGATAACAACTGCATAATATGGGTAATAATGCACGTTATATTGATAATAATATAAGTAATATGTATAATTATTACAGTTCTAGCGATAATAACTGCATTATATGGGTAATAATGCATGTTATGTTGGTAATAATATAAGTAATGAGTATAATTATTACAGTTCTAGCGATAATAACTGCATAATATGGATAATAATGCACGTTATATTGCTGATAGTATAAGTAATACGTATAGTTATTACAGTTCTAGCGATAATAACTGCATAATATGGGTAATAATGCACGTTATACTGCTAATAATATCAGTAATAAGTATAATAGTTACAGTTCTAGCGATAATAAGTGCATAATATGGATAATAATGCACGTTATATTGCTAATAGTATAAGTAATACGTATAATTATTACAGTTCTAGCGATAATAATGCATAATATGGATAATAATGCACGTTATATTGCTGATAGTATAAGTAATACGTATAGTTATTACAGTTCTAGCGATAATAACTGCATAATAAGGGTAATAATGCATGTTATATTGATAATAATATAAGTAATAAGTATAATTATTACAGTTCTAGCGATAATAACTGCATTATATGGGTAATAATGCATGTTATATTGATATTATCGGGAGTAACAAGTACAATTATTATACTTCTAGCGATAATAATAGTAAAATATGGCTAATAGTGCATGTTATATTGATAACAATAAAAGTAATAAGTATATTTATTACAGTTCTAGCTACAATAACTGCATTATATGCGTAATAATGCATATTATATTGATAATATCGGGAGTAATAAGTATAATTATTACAGTCCTAGCGATAATACTAGTAAAATATGGCTAAGAGTGCCTGTTATATTGATAATAATAAAAGTAATAAGTATATTTATTATACTTCTGTCGATAATAACTGCATTATATGGGTAATAATGCATGTTATATTGATAATAATAAAAGTAATAAGTATATTTATTATAGTTCTAGCGATAATACTAGTAAAATATGGCGAAGAGTGCCTGTTATACTGATAATAATAAAAGTAATAAGTATATTTATTATACTTCTGTCGATAATAACTGCATTATATGGGTAATAATGCATGTTATATTGAGAATAATATAAGTAGTAAGTATAATTATTACAGTTCTAGCCATAATAACTGCATAATATGGATAATAATGCACGTTATATTGCTAATAGTATAAGAAATACGTATAATTATTACAGTTCTAGCGATAATAACTGCATTATATGGGTAATATAGCATGTTATATTGATAATATCGGGAGTAATAAGTATAATTATTATAGTTCTAGCGATAATAATAGTGCAATATGGCTAATAATGCATGTTATATTGATAATAATATAAGTAATGAGTATAATTATTACAGATCTAGCGATAATAACTGCATAATATGGGTAATAATGCATGTTATATTGATAATAATAAAAGTAATAAGTATATTTATTATAGTTCTATCGATAATAACTGCATTATATGCGTAATAATGCATGTTATATTGATGACAAAAAAAGTAATACGTATATTTATTATAGTTCTAGCTATAATAACTGCATAATATGGGTAATAATGCATGTTATATTGATAATAATATAAGTAATAAGTATAATTATTACAGTTCTAGCGATAATAACTGCATTATATGTGTAATAATGCATGTTATATTGATAATAATAATAGTAATAAGTATATTTATTACAGTTCTAGCGATAACAACTGCATAATATGGGTAATAATGCACGTTATATTGATAATAATATAAGTAATAAGTATAATTATTACAGTTCTAGCGATAATAACTGCATTATATGGGTAATAATGCATGTTATGTTGGTAATAATATAAGTAATGAGTATAATTATTACAGTTCTAGCGATAATAACTGCATAATATGGATAATAATGCACGTTATATTGCTGATAGTATAAGTAATACGTATAGTTATTACAGTTCTAGCGATAATAACTGCATAATATGGGTAATAATGCACGTTATACTGCTAATAATATCAGTAATAAGTATAATAGTTACAGTTCTAGCGATAATAAGTGCATAATATGGATAATAATGCACGTTATATTGCTAATAGTATAAGTAATACGTATAATTATTACAGTTCTAGCGATAATAACTGCATTATATGGGTAATAATGCATGTTATATTGATAATATCGGGAGTAATAAGTATAATTATTATAGTTCTAGCGATAATAATAGTGCAATATGGCTAATAATGCATGTTATATTGATAATAATATAAGAAATGAGTATAATTATTACAGTTCTAGCGATAATAACTGCATAATATGGGTAATAATGCATGTTATATTGATAATAATAAAAGTAATAAGTATATTTATTATAGTTCTATCGATAATAACTGCATTATATGCGTAATAATGCATGTTATATTGATGACAAAAAAAGTAATACGTATATTTATTATAGTTCTAGCTATAATAACTGCATAATATGGGTAATAATGCATGTTATATTGATAATAATATAAGTAATAAGTATAATTATTACAGTTCTAGCGATAATAACTGCATTATATGTGTAATAATGCATGTTATATTGATAATAATAATAGTAATAAGTATATTTATTACAGTTGTAGCGACAACACCTGCATAATATCGGTAATAATGCACGTTATATTGATAATAATATAAGTAATAAGTATAATTATTACAGTTCTAGCGATAATAACTGCATTATATGGGTAATAATGCATGTTATGTTGGTAATAATATAAGTAATGAGTATAATTATTACAGTTCTAGCGATAATAACTCCATTATATGGGTAATAATGCATGTTACATTGATAATTATATAAGTAATAAGTATATTTATTACAGTTCTATCGATAATAACTGCATAATATGGGTAATAATGCATGTTATATTGATAATAATAAAAGTAATAAGTATATTTATTATAGTTCTATCGATAATAACTGCATAATATGGGAAATAATACATGTTATATTGATAATAATATAAGCAATAGGTATAATTATCACAGTTCTAGCCATAATAACTGCATAATATGGGTAATAATGCACGTTATATTGCTAATAATATAAGTAATAAGTATAATAGTTACAGTTCTAGCGATAATAAGTGCATAATATGGATAATAATGCACGTTATATTGATAATATAATATTGATAATATAATAGTATAAGTAATACGTATAATTATTACAGTTCTAGCGATAATAACTGCATTATATGTGTAATAATGCATGTTATATTGATAATAATAATAGTAATAAGTATATTTATTACAGTTCTAGCGATAACAACTGCATAATATTGGTAATAATGCACGTTATATTGATAATAATATAAGTAATAAGTATAATTATTACAGTTCTAGCGATAATAACTGCATTATATGGGTAATAATGCATGTTATGTTGGTAATAATATAAGTAATGAGTATAATTATTACAGTTCTAGCGATAATAACTGCATAATATGGGTAATAATGCATGTTATATTGGTATTATCGGGAGTAACAAGTACAATTATTATACTTCTAGCGATAATAATAGTAAAATATGGGTAATAGTGCATGTTATATTGATAACAATAAAAGTAATAAGTATATTTATTACAGTTCTAGCTACAATAACTGCATTATATGCGTAATAATGCATATTATATTGATAATATCGGGAGTAATAAGTATAATTATTACAGTCCTAGCGATAATACTAGTAAAATATGGCTAAGAGTGCCTGTTATATTGATAATAATAAAAGTAATAAGTATATTTATTATACTTCTGTCGATAATAACTGCATTATATGGGTAAGAATGCATGTTATATTGATAATAATAAAAGTAATAAGTATATTTATTATAGTTCTATCGATAATAACTGCATAATATGGGTAATAATGCATGTTATATTGATAATAATATAAGTAATAAGTATAATTATTACAGTTCTAGCGATAATAACTGCATAATATGGGTAATAATGCATGTTATATTGATAATATCGGGAGTAATAAGTATAATTATTATAGTTCTAGCGATAATAATAGTGCAATATGGCTAATAATGCATGTTATATTGATAATAATATAAGTAATGAGTATAATTATTACAGTTCTAGCGATAATAACTGCATAATATGGGTAATAATGCATGTTATATTGATAATAATAAAAGTAATAAGTATATTTATTATAGTTCTATCGATAATAACTGCATTATATGCGTAATAATGCATGTTATATTGATGACAAAAAAAGTAATACGTATATTTATTATAGTTCTAGCTATAATAACTGCATAATATGGGTAATAATGCATGTTATATTGATAATAATATAAGTAATAAGTATAATTATTACAGTTCTAGCGATAATAACTGCATTATATGTGTAATAATGCATGTTATATTGATAATAATAATAGTAATAAGTATATTTATTACAGTTCTAGCGATAACAACTGCATAATATGGGTAATAATGCACGTTATATTGATAATAATATAAGTAATAAGTATAATTATTACAGTTCTAGCGCTAATAACTGCATTATATGGGTAATAATGCATGTTATGTTGGTAATAATATAAGTAATGAGTATAATTATTACAGTTCTAGCGATAATAATGCATAATATGGATAATAATGCACGTTATATTGCTGATAGTATAAGTAATACGTATAGTTATTACAGTTCTAGCGATAATAACTGCATAATAAGGGTAATAATGCATGTTATATTGATAATAATATAAGTAATAAGTATAATTATTACAGTTCTAGCGATAATAACTGCATTATATGGGTAATAATGCATGTTATATTGATATTATCGGGAGTAACAAGTACAATTATTATACTTCTAGCGATAATAATAGTAAAATATGGCTAATAGTGCATGTTATATTGATAACAATAAAAGTAATAAGTATATTTATTACAGTTCTAGCTACAATAACTGCATTATATGCGTAATAATGCATATTATATTGATAATATCGGGAGTAATAAGTATAATTATTACAGTCCTAGCGATAATACTAGTAAAATATGGCTAAGAGTGCCTGTTATATTGATAATAATAAAAGTAATAAGTATATTTATTATACTTCTGTCGATAATAACTGCATTATATGGGTAATAATGCATGTTATATTGATAATAATAAAAGTAATAAGTATATTTATTATAGTTCTATCGATAATAACTGCATAATATGGGTAATAATGCATGTTATATTGATAATAATATAAGTAATAAGTATAATTATTACAGTTCTAGCGATAATAACTGCATAATATGGGTAGTAATGGATGTTATATTGATAATATCGGGAGTAATAAGTATAATTATTACAGTTCTAGCGATAATACTAGTAAAATATGGCGAAGAGTGCCTGTTATACTGATAATAATAAAAGTAATAAGTATATTTATTATACTTCTGTCGATAATAACTGCATTATATGGGTAATAATGCATGTTATATTGAGAATAATATAAGTAGTAAGTATAATTATTACAGTTCTAGCCATAATAACTGCATAATATGGATAATAATGCACGTTATATTGCTAATAGTATAAGTAATACGTATAATTATTACAGTTCTAGCGATAATAACTGCATTATATGGGTAATATAGCATGTTATATTGATAATATCGGGAGTAATAAGTATAATTATTATAGTTCTAGCGATAATAATAGTGCAATATGGCTAATAATGCATGTTATATTGATAATAATATAAGTAATGAGTATAATTATTACAGATCTAGCGATAATAACTGCATAATATGGATAATAATGCATGTTATATTGATAATAATAAAAGTAATAAGTATATTTATTATAGTTCTATCGATAATAACTGCATAATATGGGTAATAATGCATGTTATATTGATAAAAATATAAGTAATAAGTATAATTATTACAGTTCTAGCGATAATACTAGTAAAATATGGCGAAGAGTGCCTGTTATACTGATAATAATAAAAGTAATAAGTATATTTATTATACTTCTGTCGATAATAACTGCATTATATGGGTAATAATGCATGTTATATTGAGAATAATATAAGTAGTAAGTATAATTATTACAGTTCTAGCCATAATAACTGCATAATATGGATAATAATGCACGTTATATTGCTAATAGTATAAGTAATACGTATAATTATTACAGTTCTAGCGATAATAACTGCATTATATGGGTAATAATGCATGTTATATTGATAATAATAAAAGTAATAAGTATATTTATTATAGTTCTATCGATAATAACTGCATTATATGCGTAATAATGCATGTTATATTGATGACAAAAAAAGTAATACGTATATTTATTATAGTTCTGTCGATAATAACTGCATTATATGGGTAATAATGCATGTTATATTGATGACAAAAAAAGTAATACGTATATTTATTATAGTTCTAGCTATAATAACTGCATAATATGGGTAATAATGCATGTTATATTGATAATAATATAAGTAATAAGTATAATTATTACAGTTCTAGCGATAATAACTGCATTATATGTGTAATAATGCATGTTATATTGATAATAATAATAGTAATAAGTATATTTATTACAGTTCTAGCGATAACAACTGCATAATATGGGTAATAATGCACGTTATATTGATAATAATATAAGTAATAAGTATAATTATTACAGTTCTAGCGATAACAACTGCATTATATGGGTAATAATGCATGTTATATTGATAATAATATAAGTAATAAGTATAATTATTACAGTTCTAGCGATAATAACTGCATTATGTGGGTAATAATGCATGTTATGTTGGTAATAATATAAGTAATGAGTATAATTATTACAGTTCTAGCGATAATAACTCCATTATATGGGTAATAATGCATGTTACATTGATAATTATATAAGTAATAAGTATATTTATTACAGTTCTATCGATAATAACTGCATAATATGGGTAATAATGCATGTTATATTGATAATAATAAAAGTAATAAGTATATTTATTATAGTTCTATCGATAATAACTGCATAATATGGGAAATAATACATGTTATATTGATAATAATATAAGCAATAAGTATAATTATCACAGTTCTAGCCATAATAACTGCATAATATGGGTAATAATGCACGTTATATTGCTAATAATATAAGTAATAAGTATAATAGTTACAGTTCTAGCGATAATAAGTGCATAATATGGATAATAATGCACGTTATATTGATAATATAATATTGATAATATAATAGTATAAGTAATACGTATAATTATTACAGTTCTAGCGATAATAACTGCATTATATGTGTAATAATGCATGTTATATTGATAATAATAATAGTAATAAGTATATTTATTACAGTTCTAGCGATAACAACTGCATAATATGGGTAATAATGCACGTTATATTGATAATAATATAAGTAATAAGTATAATTATTACAGTTCTAGCGATAATAACTGCATTATATGGGTAATAATGCATGTTATGTTGGTAATAATATAAGTAATGAGTATAATTATTACAGTTCTAGCGATAATAACTGCATAATATGGGTAATAGTGCATGTTATATTGATAACAATAAAAGTAATAAGTATATTTATTACAGTTCTAGCTACAATAACTGCATTATATGCGTAATAATGCATATTATATTGATAATATCGGGAGTAATAAGTATAATTATTACAGTCCTAGCGATAATACTAGTAAAATATGGCTAAGAGTGCCTGTTATATTGATAATAATAAAAGTAATAAGTATATTTATTATACTTCTGTCGATAATAACTGCATTATATGGGTAAGAATGCATGTTATATTGATAATAATAAAAGTAATAAGTATATTTATTATAGTTCTATCGATAATAACTGCATAATATGGGTAATAATGCATGTTATATTGATAACAATATAAGTAATAAGTATAATTATTACAGTTCTAGCGATAATAACTGCATAATATGGGTAGTAATGGATGTTATATTGATAATATCGGGAGTAATAAGTATAATTATTACAGTTCTAGCGATAATACTAGTAAAATATGGCGAAGAGTGCCTGTTATACTGATAATAATAAAAGTAATAAGTATATTTATTATACTTCTGTCGATAATAACTGCATTATATGGGTAATAATGCATGTTATATTGAGAATAATATAAGTAGTAGGTATAATTATTACAGTTCTAGCCATAATAACTGCATAATATGGATAATAATGCACGTTATATTGCTAATAGTATAAGTAATACGTATAATTATTACAGTTCTAGCGATAATAACTGCATTATATGGGTAATAATGCATGTTATATTGATAATATCGGGAGTAATAAGTATAATTATTATAGTTCTAGCGATAATAGTAGTGCAATATGGCTAATAATGCATGTTATATTGATAATAATATAAGTAATGAGTATAATTATTACAGTTCTAGCGATAATAACTGCATAATATGGGTAATAATGCATGTTATATTGATAATAATAAAAGTAATAAGTATATTTATTATAGTTCTATCGATAATAACTGCATTATATGCGTAATAATGCATGTTATATTGATGACAAAAAAAGTAATAAGTATATTTATTACAGTTCTAGCTACAATAACTGCATTATATGCGTAATAATGCATATTATATTGATAATATCGGGAGTAATATGTATAATTATTACAGTCCTAGCGATAATACTAGTAAAATATGGCTAAGAGTGCCTGTTATATTGATAATAATAAAAGTAATAAGTATATTTATTATAGTTCTATCGATAATAACTGCATAATATGGGTAATAATGCATGTTATATTGATAAAAATATAAGTAATAAGTATAATTATTACAGTTCTAGCAATAATACTAGTAAAATATGGCGAAGAGTGCCTGTTATACTGATAATAATAAAAGTAATAAGTATATTTATTATACTTCTGTCGATAATAACTGCATTATATGGGTAATAATGCATGTTATATTGATAATATCGGGAGTAATAAGTATAATTATTATAGTTCTAGCGATAATAATAGTGCAATATGGCTAATAATGCATGTTATATTGATAATAATATAAGTAATGAGTATAATTATTACAGTTCTAGCGATAATAACTGCATAATATGGGTAATAATGCATGTTATATTGATAATAATAAAAGTAATAAGTATATTTATTATAGTTCTATCGACAATAACTGCATTATATGCGTAATAATGCATGTTATATTGATGACAATAAAAGTAATACGTATATTTATTATAGTTCTAGCGATAATAACTGCATAACATGGGTAATAATGCATGTGATATTGATAATATCGGGAGTAATAAGTATAATTATTACAGTTCTAGCGATAATAACTCCATTATATGGGTAATAATGCATGTTATATTGATAATAATATAAGTAATAAGTATATTTATTACAGTTCTATCGATAATAACTGCATAATATGGGTAGTAATGCATGTTATATTGATAATAATAAAAGTAATAAGTATATTTATTATAGTTCTATCGATAATAACTGCATTATGTGCGTAATAATGCATGTTATATTGATGACAAAAAAAGTAATACGTATATTTATTATAGTTCTAGCTATAATAACTGCATAATATGGGTAATAATGCATGTTATATTGATAATAATATAAGTAATAAGTATAATTATTACAGTTCTAGCGATAATAACTGCATTATATGTGTAATAATGCATGTTATATTGATAATAATAATAGTAATAAGTATATTTATTACAGTTCTAGCGATAACAACTGCATAATATGGGTAATAATGCACGTTATATTGATAATAATATAAGTAATAAGTATAATTATTACAGTTCTAGCGATAATAACTGCATTATATGGGTAATAATGCATGTTATGTTGGTAATAATATAAGTAATGAGTATAATTATTACAGTTCTAGCGATAATAATGCATAATATGGATAATAATGCACGTTATATTGCTGATAGTATAAGTAATACGTATAGTTATTACAGTTCTAGCGATAATAACTGCATAATAAGGGTAATAATGCATGTTATATTGATAATAATATAAGTAATAAGTATAATTATTACAGTTCTAGCGATAATAACTGCATTATATGGGTAATAATGCATGTTATATTGATATTATCGGGAGTAACAAGTACAATTATTATACTTCTAGCGATAATAATAGTAAAATATGGCTAATAGTGCATGTTATATTGATAACAATAAAAGTAATAAGTATATTTATTACAGTTCTAGCTACAATAACTGCATTATATGCGTAATAATGCATATTATATTGATAATATCGGGAGTAATAAGTATAATTATTACAGTCCTAGCGATAATACTAGTAAAATATGGCTAAGAGTGCCTGTTCTATTGATAATAATAAAAGTAATAAGTATATTTATTACAGTTCTAGCTACAATAACTGCATTATATGCGTAATAATGCATATTATATTGATAATATCGGGAGTAATAGGTATAATTATTACAGTCCTAGCGATAATACTAGTAAAATATGGCTAAGGGTGCCTGTTCTATTGATAATAATAAAAGTAATAAGAATATTTATTATAATTCTATCGATAATAACTGCATAATATGGGTAATAATGCATGTTATATTGATAATAATATAAGTAATAAGTATAATTATTACAGTTCTAGCGATAATAACTGCATTATATGTGTAATAATGCATGTTATATTGATAATAATAATAGTAATAAGTATATTTATTACAGTTCTAGCGATAACAACTGCATAATATGGGTAATAATGCACGTTATATTGATAATAATATAAGTAATAAGTATAATTATTACAGTTCTAGCGATAATAACTGCATTATATGGGTAATAATGCATGTTATGTTGGTAATAATATAAGTAATGAGTATAATTATTACAGTTCTAGCGATAATAACTGCATAATATGGGTAATAATGCATGTTATATTGATAATAATATAAGTAATAAGTATAATTATTACAGTTCTAGCGATAATAACTGCATTATATGTGTAATAATGCATGTTATATTGATAATAATAATAGTAATAAGTATATTTATTACAGTTCTAGCGATAACAACTGCATAATATGGGTAATAATGCACGTTATATTGATAATAATATAAGTAATAAGTATAATTATTACAGTTCTAGCGATAATAACTGCATTATATGGGTAATAATGCATGTTATGTTGGTAATAATATAAGTAATGAGTATAATTATTACAGTTCTAGCGATAATAATGCATAATATGGATAATAATGCACGTTATATTGCTGATAGTATAAGTAATACGTATAGTTATTACAGTTCTAGCGATAATAACTGCATAATAAGGGTAATAATGCATGTTATATTGATAATAATATAAGTAATAAGTATAATTATTACAGTTCTAGCGATAATAACTGCATTATATGGGTAATAATGCATGTTATATTGATATTATCGGGAGTAACAAGTACAATTATTATACTTCTAGCGATAATAATAGTAAAATATGGCTAATAGTGCATGTTATATTGATAACAATAAAAGTAATAAGTATATTTATTACAGTTCTAGCTACAATAACTGCATTATATGCGTAATAATGCATATTATATTGATAATATCGGGAGTAATAAGTATAATTATTACAGTCCTAGCGATAATACTAGTAAAATATGGCTAAGAGTGCCTGTTCTATTGATAATAATAAAAGTAATAAGTATATTTATTACAGTTCTAGCTACAATAACTGCATTATATGCGTAATAATGCATATTATATTGATAATATCGGGAGTAATAGGTATAATTATTACAGTCCTAGCGATAATACTAGTAAAATATGGCTAAGGGTGCCTGTTATATTGATAATAATAAAAGTAATGAGAATATTTATTATAATTCTATCGATAATAACTGCATAATATGGGTAATAATGCATGTTATATTGATAATAATATAAGTAATAAGTATAATTATTACAGTTCTAGCGATAATAACTGCATTATATGTGTAATAATGCATGTTATATTGATAATAATAATAGTAATAAGTATATTTATTACAGTTCTAGCGATAACAACTGCATAATATGGGTAATAATGCACGTTATATTGATAATAATATAAGTAATAAGTATAATTATTACAGTTCTAGCGATAATAACTGCATTATATGGGTAATAATGCATGTTATGTTGGTAATAATATAAGTAATGAGTATAATTATTACAGTTCTAGCGATAATAACTGCATAATATGGATAATAATGCACGTTATATTGCTGATAGTATAAGTAATACGTATAATTATTACAGTTCTAGCGATAATAACTGCATAATAAGGGTAATAATGCATGTTATATTGATAACAATATAAGTAATAAGTATAATTATTATAGTTCTAGCGATAATAACTGCATTATATGTGTAATAATGCATGTTATATTGATAATAATAATAGTAATAAGTATATTTATTACAGTTCTAGCGATAACAACTGCATAATATGGGTAATAATGCACGTTATATTGATAATAATATAAGTAATAAGTATAATTATTACAGTTCTAGCGATAATAACTGCATTATATGGGTAATAATGCATGTTATGTTGGTAATAATATAAGTAATGAGTATAATTATTACAGTTCTAGCGATAATAACTGCATAATATGGGTAATAATGCATGTTATATTGGTATTATCGGGAGTAACAAGTACAATTATTATACTTCTAGCGATAATAATAGTAAAATATGGCTAATAGTGCATGTTATATTGATAACAATAAAAGTAATAAGTATATTTATTACAGTTCTAGCTACAATAACTGCATTATATGCGTAATAATGCATATTATATTGATAATATCGGGAGTAATAAGTATAATTATTACAGTCCTAGCGATAATACTAGTAAAATATGGCTAAGAGTGCCTGTTATATTGATAATAATAAAAGTAATAAGTATATTTATTATACTTCTGTCGATAATAACTGCATTATATGGGTAATAATGCATGTTATATTGATAATAATAAAAGTAATAAGTATATTTATTATAGTTCTATCGATAATAACTGCATAATATGGGTAATAATGCATGTTATATTGATAATAATATAAGTAATAAGTATAATTATTACAGTTCTAGCCATAATAACTGCAGAATATGGGTAATAATGCACGTTATATTGCTAATAATATAAGTAATAAGTATAATTGTTACAGTTCTAGCTATAATAACTGCATTATATGCGTAATAATGCATATTATATTGATAATATCGGGAGTAATAAGTATAATTATTATAGTTCTAGCGATAATAATAGTGCAATATGGCTAATAATGCATGTTATATTGATAATAATATAAGTAATGAGTATAATTATTACAGTTCTAGCGATAATAACTGCATAATATGGGTAATAATGCATGTTATATTGATAATAATAAAAGTAATAAGTATATTTATTATAGTTCTATCGATAATAACTGCATTATATGCGTAATAATGCATGTTATATTGATGACAATAAAAGTAATACGTATATTTATTATAGTTCTAGCGATAATAACTGCATAACATGGGTAATAATGCATGTGATATTGATAATATCGGGAGTAATAAGTATAATTGTTACAGTTCTAGCTATAATAACTGCATTATATGCGTAATAATGCATATTATATTGATAATATCGGGAGTAATAAGTATAATTATTATAGTTCTAGCGATAATAATAGTGCAATATGGCTAATAATGCATGTTATATTGATAATAATATAAGTAATGAGTATAATTATTACAGTTCTAGCGATAATAACTGCATAATATGGGTAATAATGCATGTTATATTGATAATAATAAAAGTAATAAGTATATTTATTATAGTTCTATCGATAATAACTGCATTATATGCGTAGTAATGCATATTATATTGATAATATCGGGAGTAATAAGTATAATTATTACAGTCCTAGCGATAATACTAGTAAAATATGGCTAAGGGTGCCTGTTATATTGATAATAATAAAAGTAATAAGTATATTTATTATAGTTCTAACGATAATAACTGCATTATATGGGTAATAATGCATGTTATATTGATAATAATAAAAGTAATAAGTATATTTATTATAGTTCTATCGATAATAACTGCATAATATGGGTAATAATGCATGTTATATTGATAATAATATAAGTAATAAGTACAATTATTACAGTTCTAGCAATAATAACTGCATACTATGGGTAGTAATGGATGTTATATTGATAATATCGGGAGATAATAACTGCATTATATGCGTAATAATGCATGTTGTATTGATGACAAAAAAAGTAATACGTATATTTATTATAGTTCTAGCTATAATAACTGCATAATATGGGTAATAATGCACGTTATATTGATAATAATATAAGTAATAAGTATAATTATTACAGTTCTAGCGATAATAACTCCATTATATGGGTAATAATGCATGTTATCTTGATAATATCGGGAGTAATAAGTATAATTATTATAGTTCTAGCGATAATAATAGTGCAATATGGCTAATAATGCATGTTATATTGATAATAATATAAGTAATGAGTATAATTATTACAGTTCTAGCGATAATAACTGCATAATATGGGTAATAATGCATGTTATATTGATAATAATAAAAGTAATAAGTATATTTATTATAGTTCTATCGATAATAACTGCATTATATGCGTAATAATGCATGTTATATTGATGACAAAAAAAGTAATACGTATATTTATTATAGTTCTGTCGATAATAACTGCATTATATGGGTAATAATGCATGTTATATTGATGACAAAAAAAGTAATACGTATATTTATTATAGTTCTAGCTATAATAACTGCATAATATGGGTAATAATGCATGTTATATTGATAATAATATAAGTAATAAGTATAATTATTACAGTTCTAGCGATAATAACTGCATTATATGTGTAATAATGCATGTTATATTGATAATAATAATAGTAATAAGTATATTTATTACAGTTCTAGCGATAACAACTGCATAATATGGGTAATAATGCACGTTATATTGATAATAATATAAGTAATAAGTATAATTATTACAGTTCTAGCGATAACAACTGCATTATATGGGTAATAATGCATGTTATATTGATAATAATATAAGTAATAAGTATAATTATTACAGTTCTAGCGATAATAACTGCATTATATGGGTAATAATGCATATTATATTGATAATATCGGGAGTAATAAGTATAATTATTACAGTCCTAGCGATAATACTAGTAAAATATGGCTAAGAGTGCCTGTTATATTGATAATAATAAAAGTAATAAGTATATTTATTACAGTTCTAGCTACAATAACTGCATTATATGCGTAATAATGCATGTTATATTGATAATAATAATAGTAATAAGTATATTTATTACAGTTCTAGCGATAACAACTGCATAATATGGGTAATAATGCACGTTATATTGATAATAATATAAGTAATGAGTATAATTATTACAGTTCTAGCGATAATAACTCCATTATATGGGTAATAATGCATGTTACATTGATAATTATATAAGTAATAAGTATATTTATTACAGTTCTATCGATAATAACTGCATAATATGGGTAATAATGCATGTTATATTGATAATAATAAAAGTAATAAGTATATTTATTATAGTTCTATCGATAATAACTGCATAATATGGGAAATAATACATGTTATATTGATAATAATATAAGCAATAAGTATAATTATCACAGTTCTAGCCATAATAACTGCATAATATGGGTAATAATGCACGTTATATTGCTAATAATATAAGTAATAAGTATAATAGTTACAGTTCTAGCGATAATAAGTGCATAATATGGATAATAATGCACGTTATATTGATAATATAATATTGATAATATAATAGTATAAGTAATACGTATAATTATTACAGTTCTAGCGATAATAACTGCATTATATGTGTAATAATGCATGTTATATTGATAATAATAATAGTAATAAGTATATTTATTACAGTTCTAGCGATAACAACTGCATAATATGGGTAATAATGCACGTTATATTGATAATAATATAAGTAATAAGTATAATTATTACAGTTCTAGCGATAATAACTGCATTATATGGGTAATAATGCATGTTATGTTGGTAATAATATAAGTAATGAGTATAATTATTACAGTTCTAGCGATAATAACTGCATAATATGGGTAATAATGCATGTTATATTGGTATTATCGGGAGTAACAAGTACAATTATTATACTTCTAGCGATAATAATAGTAAAATATGGGTAATAGTGCATGTTATATTGATAACAATAAAAGTAATAAGTATATTTATTACAGTTCTAGCTACAATAACTGCATTATATGCGTAATAATGCATATTATATTGATAATATCGGGAGTAATAAGTATAATTATTACAGTCCTAGCGATAATACTAGTAAAATATGGCTAAGAGTGCCTGTTATATTGATAATAATAAAAGTAATAAGTATATTTATTATACTTCTGTCGATAATAACTGCATTATATGGGTAAGAATGCATGTTATATTGATAATAATAAAAGTAATAAGTATATTTATTATAGTTCTATCGATAATAACTGCATAATATGGGTAATAATGCATGTTATATTGATAACAATATAAGTAATAAGTATAATTATTACAGTTCTAGCGATAATAACTGCATAATATGGGTAGTAATGGATGTTATATTGATAATATCGGGAGTAATAAGTATAATTATTACAGTTCTAGCGATAATACTAGTAAAATATGGCGAAGAGTGCCTGTTATACTGATAATAATAAAAGTAATAAGTATATTTATTATACTTCTGTCGATAATAACTGCATTATATGGGTAATAATGCATGTTATATTGAGAATAATATAAGTAGTAGGTATAATTATTACAGTTCTAGCCATAATAACTGCATAATATGGATAATAATGCACGTTATATTGCTAATAGTATAAGTAATACGTATAATTATTACAGTTCTAGCGATAATAACTGCATTATATGGGTAATAATGCATGTTATATTGATAATATCGGGAGTAATAAGTATAATTATTATAGTTCTAGCGATAATAATAGTGCAATATGGCTAATAATGCATGTTATATTGATAATAATATAAGTAATGAGTATAATTATTACAGTTCTAGCGATAATAACTGCATAATATGGGTAATAATGCATGTTATATTGATAATAATAAAAGTAATAAGTATATTTATTATAGTTCTATCGATAATAACTGCATTATATGCGTAATAATGCATGTTATATTGATGACAAAAAAAGTAATAAGTATATTTATTACAGTTCTAGCTACAATAACTGCATTATATGCGTAATAATGCATATTATATTGATAATATCGGGAGTAATATGTATAATTATTACAGTCCTAGCGATAATACTAGTAAAATATGGCTAAGAGTGCCTGTTATATTGATAATAATAAAAGTAATAAGTATATTTATTATAGTTCTATCGATAATAACTGCATAATATGGGTAATAATGCATGTTATATTGATAAAAATATAAGTAATAAGTATAATTATTACAGTTCTAGCGATAATACTAGTAAAATATGGCGAAGAGTGCCTGTTATACTGATAATAATAAAAGTAATAAGTATATTTATTATACTTCTGTCGATAATAACTGCATTATATGGGTAATAATGCATGTTATATTGATAATATCGGGAGTAATAAGTATAATTATTATAGTTCTAGCGATAATAATAGTGCAATATGGCTAATAATGCATGTTATATTGATAATAATATAAGTAATGAGTATAATTATTACAGTTCTAGCGATAATAACTGCATAATATGGGTAATAATGCATGTTATATTGATAATAATAAAAGTAATAAGTATATTTATTATAGTTCTATCGATAATAACTGCATTATATGCGTAATAATGCATGTTATATTGATGACAATAAAAGTAATACGTATATTTATTATAGTTCTAGCGATAATAACTGCATAACATGGGTAATAATGCATGTGATATTGATAATATCGGGAGTAATAAGTATAATTATTACAGTTCTAGCGATAATAACTCCATTATATGGGTAATAATGCATGTTATATTGATAATAATATAAGTAATAAGTATATTTATTACAGTTCTATCGATAATAACTGCATAATATGGGTAGTAATGCATGTTATATTGATAATAATAAAAGTAATAAGTATATTTATTATAGTTCTATCGATAATAACTGCATAATATGGGTAATAATGCATGCTATATTGATGATAATAAAAGTAATACGTATATTTATTATAGTTCTAGCTATAATAACTGCATAATATGGGTAATAATGCATGTTATATTGATAATAATATAAGTAATAAGTATAATTATTACAGTTCTAGCGATAATAACTCCATTATATGGGTAATAATGCATGTTATATTGATAATAATATAAGTAATGAGTATAATTATTACAGTTCTAGCGATAATAACTGCATAATATGGGTAATAATGCATGTTATATTGATAATAATAAAAGTAATAAGTATATTTATTATAGTTCTATCGATAATAACTGCATTATGTGCGTAATAATGCATGTTATATTGATGACAAAAAAAGTAATACGTATATTTATTATAGTTCTAGCTATAATAACTGCATAATATGGGTAATAATGCATGTTATATTGATAATAATATAAGTAATAAGTATAATTATTACAGTTCTAGCGATAATAACTGCATTATATGTGTAATAATGCATGTTATATTGATAATAATAATAGTAATAAGTATATTTATTACAGTTCTAGCGATAACAACCGCATAATATGGGTAATAATGCACGTTATATTGATAATAATATAAGTAATAAGTATAATTATTACAGTTCTAGCGATAATAACTGCATTATATGGGTAATAATGCATGTTATGTTGGTAATAATATAAGTAATGAGTATAATTATTACAGTTCTAGCGATAATAATGCATAATATGGATAATAATGCACGTTATATTGCTGATAGTATAAGTAATACGTATAGTTATTACAGTTCTAGCGATAATAACTGCATAATAAGGGTAATAATGCATGTTATATTGATAATAATATAAGTAATAAGTATAATTATTACAGTTCTAGCGATAATAACTGCATTATATGGGTAATAATGCATGTTATATTGATATTATCGGGAGTAACAAGTACAATTATTATACTTCTAGCGATAATAATAGTAAAATATGGCTAATAGTGCATGTTATATTGATAACAATAAAAGTAATAAGTATATTTATTACAGTTCTAGCTACAATAACTGCATTATATGCGTAATAATGCATATTATATTGATAATATCGGGAGTAATAAGTATAATTATTACAGTCCTAGCGATAATACTAGTAAAATATGGCTAAGAGTGCCTGTTCTATTGATAATAATAAAAGTAATAAGTATATTTATTACAGTTCTAGCTACAATAACTGCATTATATGCGTAATAATGCATATTATATTGATAATATCGGGAGTAATAAGTATAATTATTACAGTCCTAGCGATAATACTAGTAAAATATGGCTAAGGGTGCCTGTTATACTGATAATAATAAAAGTAATAAGAATATTTATTATAATTCTATCGATAATAACTGCATAATATGGGTAATAATGCATGTTATATTGATAATAATATAAGTAATAAGTATAATTATTACAGTTCTAGCGATAATAACTGCATTATATGTGTAATAATGCATGTTATATTGATAATAATAATAGTAATAAGTATATTTATTACAGTTCTAGCGATAACAACTGCATAATATGGGTAATAATGCACGTTATATTGATAATAATATAAGTAATAAGTATAATTATTACAGTTCTAGCGATAATAACTGCATTATATGGGTAATAATGCATGTTATGTTGGTAATAATATAAGTAATGAGTATAATTATTACAGTTCTAGCGATAATAACTGCATAATATGGATAATAATGCACGTTATATTGCTGATAGTATAAGTAATACGTATAATTATTACAGTTCTAGCGATAATAACTGCATAATAAGGGTAATAATGCATGTTATATTGATAACAATATAAGTAATAAGTATAATTATTATAGTTCTAGCGATAATAACTGCATTATATGTGTAATAATGCATGTTATATTGATAATAATAATAGTAATAAGTATATTTATTACAGTTCTAGCGATAACAACTGCATAATATGGGTAATAATGCACGTTATATTGATAATAATATAAGTAATAAGTATAATTATTACAGTTCTAGCGATAATAACTGCATTATATGGGTAATAATGCATGTTATGTTGGTAATAATATAAGTAATGAGTATAATTATTACAGTTCTAGCGATAATAACTGCATAATATGGGTAATAATGCATGTTATATTGGTATTATCGGGAGTAACAAGTACAATTATTATACTTCTAGCGATAATAATAGTAAAATATGGCTAATAGTGCATGTTATATTGATAACAATAAAAGTAATAAGTATATTTATTACAGTTCTAGCTACAATAACTGCATTATATGCGTAATAATGCATATTATATTGATAATATCGGGAGTAATAAGTATAATTATTACAGTCCTAGCGATAATACTAGTAAAATATGGCTAAGAGTGCCTGTTATATTGATAATAATAAAAGTAATAAGTATATTTATTATACTTCTGTCGATAATAACTGCATTATATGGGTAATAATGCATGTTATATTGATAATAATAAAAGTAATAAGTATATTTATTATAGTTCTATCGATAATAACTGCATAATATGGGTAATAATGCATGTTATATTGATAATAATATAAGTAATAAGTATAATTATTACAGTTCTAGCCATAATAACTGCAGAATATGGGTAATAATGCACGTTATATTGCTAATAATATAAGTAATAAGTATAATTGTTACAGTTCTAGCTATAATAACTGCATTATATGCGTAATAATGCATATTATATTGATAATATCGGGAGTAATAAGTATAATTATTATAGTTCTAGCGATAATAATAGTGCAATATGGCTAATAATGCATGTTATATTGATAATAATATAAGTAATGAGTATAATTATTACAGTTCTAGCGATAATAACTGCATAATATGGGTAATAATGCATGTTATATTGATAATAATAAAAGTAATAAGTATATTTATTATAGTTCTATCGATAATAACTGCATTATATGCGTAATAATGCATGTTATATTGATGACAATAAAAGTAATACGTATATTTATTATAGTTCTAGCGATAATAACTGCATAACATGGGTAATAATGCATGTGATATTGATAATATCGGGAGTAATAAGTATAATTGTTACAGTTCTAGCTATAATAACTGCATTATATGCGTAATAATGCATATTATATTGATAATATCGGGAGTAATAAGTATAATTATTATAGTTCTAGCGATAATAATAGTGCAATATGGCTAATAATGCATGTTATATTGATAATAATATAAGTAATGAGTATAATTATTACAGTTCTAGCGATAATAACTGCATAATATGGGTAATAATGCATGTTATATTGATAATAATAAAAGTAATAAGTATATTTATTATAGTTCTATCGATAATAACTGCATTATATGCGTAATAATGCATATTATATTGATAATATCGGGAGTAATAAGTATAATTATTACAGTCCTAGCGATAATACTAGTAAAATATGGCTAAGGGTGCCTGTTATATTGATAATAATAAAAGTAATAAGTATATTTATTATAGTTCTAACGATAATAACTGCATTATATGGGTAATAATGCATGTTATATTGATAATAATAAAAGTAATAAGTATATTTATTATAGTTCTATCGATAATAACTGCATAATATGGGTAATAATGCATGTTATATTGATAATAATATAAGTAATAAGTACAATTATTACAGTTCTAGCAATAATAACTGCATGCTATGGGTAGTAATGGATGTTATATTGATAATATCGGGAGATAATAACTGCATTATATGCGTAGTAATGCATGTTGTATTGATGACAAAAAAAGTAATACGTATATTTATTATAGTTCTAGCTATAATAACTGCATAATATGGGTAATAATGCACGTTATATTGATAATAATATAAGTAATAAGTATAATTATTACAGTTCTAGCGATAATAACTCCATTATATGGGTAATAATGCATGTTATATTGATAATATCGGGAGTAATAAGTATAATTATTATAGTTCTAGCGATAATAATAGTGCAATATGGCTAATAATGCATGTTATATTGATAATAATATAAGTAATGAGTATAATTATTACAGTTCTAGCGATAATAACTGCATAATATGGGTAATAATGCATGTTATATTGATAATAATAAAAGTAATAAGTATATTTATTATAGTTCTATCGATAATAACTGCATTATATGCGTAATAATGCATGTTATATTGATGACAATAAAAGTAATACGTATATTTATTATAGTTCTAGCGATAATAACTGCATAACATGGGTAATAATGCATGTGATATTGATAATATCGGGAGTAATAAGTATAATTATTACAGTTCTAGCGATAATAACTCCATTATATGGGTAATAATGCATGTTATATTGATAATAATATAAGTAATAAGTATATTTATTACAGTTCTATCGATAATAACTGCATAATATGGGTAGTAATGCATGTTATATTGATAATAATAAAAGTAATAAGTATATTTATTATAGTTCTATCGATAATAACTGCATAATATGGGTAATAATGCATGCTATATTGATGATAATAAAAGTAATTCGTATATTTATTATAGTTCTAGCTATAATAACTGCATAATATGGGTAATAATGCATGTTATATTGATAATAATATAAGTAATAAGTATAATTATTACAGTTCTAGCGATAATAACTCCATTATATGGGTAATAATGCATGTTATATTGATAATAATATAAGTAATGAGTATAATTATTACAGTTCTAGCGATAATAACTGCATAATATGGGTAATAATGCATGTTATATTGATAATAATAAAAGTAATAAGTATATTTATTATAGTTCTATCGATAATAACTGCATTATGTGCGTAATAATGCATGTTATATTGATGACAAAAAAAGTAATACGTATATTTATTATAGTTCTAGCTATAATAACTGCATAATATGGGTAATAATGCATGTTATATTGATAATAATATAAGTAATAAGTATAATTATTACAGTTCTAGCGATAATAACTGCATTATATGTGTAATAATGCATGTTATATTGATAATAATAATAGTAATAAGTATATTTATTACAGTTCTAGCGATAACAACTGCATAATATGGGTAATAATGCACGTTATATTGATAATAATATAAGTAATAAGTATAATTATTACAGTTCTAGCGATAATAACTGCATTATATGGGTAATAATGCATGTTATGTTGGTAATAATATAAGTAATGAGTATAATTATTACAGTTCTAGCGATAATAACTGCATAATATGGATAATAATGCACGTTATATTGCTGATAGTATAAGTAATACGTATAATTATTACAGTTCTAGCGATAATAACTGCATAATAAGGGTAATAATGCATGTTATATTGATAACAATATAAGTAATAAGTATAATTATTATAGTTCTAGCGATAATAACTGCATTATATGTGTAATAATGCATGTTATATTGATAATAATAATAGTAATAAGTATATTTATTACAGTTCTAGCGATAACAACTGCATAATATGGGTAATAATGCACGTTATATTGATAATAATATAAGTAATAAGTATAATTATTACAGTTCTAGCGATAATAACTGCATTATATGGGTAATAATGCATGTTATGTTGGTAATAATATAAGTAATGAGTATAATTATTACAGTTCTAGCGATAATAACTGCATAATATGGGTAATAATGCATGTTATATTGGTATTATCGGGAGTAACAAGTACAATTATTATACTTCTAGCGATAATAATAGTAAAATATGGCTAATAGTGCATGTTATATTGATAACAATAAAAGTAATAAGTATATTTATTACAGTTCTAGCTACAATAACTGCATTATATGCGTAATAATGCATATTATATTGATAATATCGGGAGTAATAAGTATAATTATTACAGTCCTAGCGATAATACTAGTAAAATATGGCTAAGAGTGCCTGTTATATTGATAATAATAAAAGTAATAAGTATATTTATTACACTTCTGTCGATAATAACTGCATTATATGGGTAATAATGCATGTTATATTGATAATAATAAAAGTAATAAGTATATTTATTATAGTTCTATCGATAATAACTGCATAATATGGGTAATAATGCATGTTATATTGATAATAATATAAGTAATAAGTATAATTATTACAGTTCTAGCCATAATAACTGCAGAATATGGGTAATAATGCACGTTATATTGCTAATAATATAAGTAATAAGTATAATTGTTACAGTTCTAGCTATAATAACTGCATTATATGCGTAATAATGCATATTATATTGATAATATCGGGAGTAATAAGTATAATTATTATAGTTCTAGCGATAATAATAGTGCAATATGGCTAATAATGCATGTTATATTGATAATAATATAAGTAATGAGTATAATTATTACAGTTCTAGCGATAATAACTGCATAATATGGGTAATAATGCATGTTATATTGATAATAATAAAAGTAATAAGTATATTTATTATAGTTCTATCGATAATAACTGCATTATATGCGTAATAATGCATGTTATATTGATGACAATAAAAGTAATACGTATATTTATTATAGTTCTAGCGATAATAACTGCATAACATGGGTAATAATGCATGTGATATTGATAATATCGGGAGTAATAAGTATAATTATTACAGTTCTAGCGATAATAACTCCATTATATGGGTAATAATGCATGTTATATTGATAATAATATAAGTAATAAGTATATTTATTACAGTTCTATCGATAATAACTGCATAATATGGGTAGTAATGCATGTTATATTGATAATAATAAAAGTAATAAGTATATTTATTATAGTTCTATCGATAATAACTGCATTATGTGCGTAATAATGCATGTTATATTGATGACAAAAAAAGTAATACGTATATTTATTATAGTTCTAGCTATAATAACTGCATAATATGGGTAATAATGCATGTTATATTGATAATAATATAAGTAATAAGTATAATTATTACAGTTCTAGCGATAATAACTGCATTATATGTGTAATAATGCATGTTATATTGATAATAATAATAGTAATAAGTATATTTATTACAGTTCTAGCGATAACAACTGCATAATATGGGTAATAATGCACGTTATATTGATAATAATATAAGTAATAAGTATAATTATTACAGTTCTAGCGATAATAACTGCATTATATGGGTAATAATGCATGTTATGTTGGTAATAATATAAGTAATGAGTATAATTATTACAGTTCTAGCGATAATAATGCATAATATGGATAATAATGCACGTTATATTGCTGATAGTATAAGTAATACGTATAGTTATTACAGTTCTAGCGATAATAACTGCATAATAAGGGTAATAATGCATGTTATATTGGTAATAATATAAGTAATAAGTATAATTATTACAGTTCTAGCGATAATAACTGCATTATATGGGTAATAATGCATGTTATATTGATATTATCGGGAGTAACAAGTACAATTATTATACTTCTAGCGATAATAATAGTAAAATATGGCTAATAGTGCATGTTATATTGATAACAATAAAAGTAATAAGTATATTTATTACAGTTCTAGCTACAATAACTGCATTATATGCGTAATAATGCATATTATATTGATAATATCGGGAGTAATAAGTATAATTATTACAGTCCTAGCGATAATACTAGTAAAATATGGCTAAGAGTGCCTGTTCTATTGATAATAATAAAAGTAATAAGTATATTTATTACAGTTCTAGCTACAATAACTGCATTATATGCGTAATAATGCATATTATATTGATAATATCGGGAGTAATAAGTATAATTATTACAGTCCTAGCGATAATACTAGTAAAATATGGCTAAGGGTGCCTGTTATATTGATAATAATAAAAGTAATAAGAATATTTATTATAATTCTATCGATAATAACTGCATAATATGGGTAATAATGCATGTTATATTGATAATAATATAAGTAATAAGTATAATTATTACAGTTCTAGCGATAATAACTGCATTATATGGGTAATAATGCATGTTATGTTGGTAATAATATAAGTAATGAGTATAATTATTACAGTTCTAGCGATAATAACTGCATAATATGGATAATAATGCACGTTATATTGCTGATAGTATAAGTAATACGTATAATTATTACAGTTCTAGCGATAATAACTGCATAATAAGGGTAATAATGCATGTTATATTGATAACAATATAAGTAATAAGTATAATTATTATAGTTCTAGCGATAATAACTGCATTATACGTGTAATAATGCATGTTATATTGATAATAATAATAGTAATAAGTATATTTATTACAGTTCTAGCGATAACAACTGCATAATATGGGTAATAATGCACGTTATATTGATAATAATATAAGTAATAAGTATAATTATTACAGTTCTAGCGATAATAACTGCATTATATGGGTAATAATGCATGTTATGTTGGTAATAATATAAGTAATGAGTATAATTATTACAGTTCTAGCGATAATAACTGCATAATATGGGTAATAATGCATGTTATATTGGTATTATCGGGAGTAACAAGTACAATTATTATACTTCTAGCGATAATAATAGTAAAATATGGCTAATAGTGCATGTTATATTGATAACAATAAAAGTAATAAGTATATTTATTACAGTTCTAGCTACAATAACTGCATTATATGCGTAATAATGCATATTATATTGATAATATCGGGAGTAATAAGTATAATTATTACAGTCCTAGCGATAATACTAGTAAAATATGGCTAAGAGTGCCTGTTATATTGATAATAATAAAAGTAATAAGTATATTTATTACACTTCTGTCGATAATAACTGCATTATATGGGTAATAATGCATGTTATATTGATAATAATAAAAGTAATAAGTATATTTATTATAGTTCTATCGATAATAACTGCATAATATGGGTAATAATGCATGTTATATTGATAATAATATAAGTAATAAGTATAATTATTACAGTTCTAGCCATAATAACTGCAGAATATGGGTAATAATGCACGTTATATTGCTAATAATATAAGTAATAAGTATAATTGTTACAGTTCTAGCTATAATAACTGCATTATATGCGTAATAATGCATATTATATTGATAATATCGGGAGTAATAAGTATAATTATTATAGTTCTAGCGATAATAATAGTGCAATATGGCTAATAATGCATGTTATATTGATAATAATATAAGTAATGAGTATAATTATTACAGTTCTAGCGATAATAACTGCATAATATGGGTAATAATGCATGTTATATTGATAATAATAAAAGTAATAAGTATATTTATTATAGTTCTATCGATAATAACTGCATTATATGCGTAATAATGCATGTTATATTGATGACAATAAAAGTAATACGTATATTTATTATAGTTCTAGCGATAATAACTGCATAACATGGGTAATAATGCATGTGATATTGATAATATCGGGAGTAATAAGTATAATTATTACAGTTCTAGCGATAATAACTCCATTATATGGGTAATAATGCATGTTATATTGATAATAATATAAGTAATAAGTATATTTATTACAGTTCTATCGATAATAACTGCATAATATGGGTAGTAATGCATGTTATATTGATAATAATAAAAGTAATAAGTATATTTATTATAGTTCTATCGATAATAACTGCATAATATGGGTAATAATGCATGCTATATTGATGATAATAAAAGTAATACGTATATTTATTATAGTTCTAGCTATAATAACTGCATAATATGGGTAATAATGCATGTTATATTGATAATAATATAAGTAATAAGTATAATTATTACAGTTCTAGCGATAATAACTCCATTATATGGGTAATAATGCATGTTATATTGATAATAATATAAGTAATGAGTATAATTATTACAGTTCTAGCGATAATAACTGCATAATATGGGTAATAATGCATGTTATATTGATAATAATAAAAGTAATAAGTATATTTATTATAGTTCTATCGATAATAACTGCATTATGTGCGTAATAATGCATGTTATATTGATGACAAAAAAAGTAATACGTATATTTATTATAGTTCTAGCTATAATAACTGCATAATATGGGTAATAATGCATGTTATATTGATAATAATATAAGTAATAAGTATAATTATTACAGTTCTAGCGATAATAACTGCATTATATGTGTAATAATGCATGTTATATTGATAATAATAATAGTAATAAGTATATTTATTACAGTTCTAGCGATAACAACTGCATAATATGGGTAATAATGCACGTTATATTGATAATAATATAAGTAATAAGTATAATTATTACAGTTCTAGCGATAATAACTGCATTATATGGGTAATAATGCATGTTATGTTGGTAATAATATAAGTAATGAGTATAATTATTACAGTTCTAGCGATAATAATGCATAATATGGATAATAATGCACGTTATATTGCTGATAGTATAAGTAATACGTATAGTTATTACAGTTCTAGCGATAATAACTGCATAATAAGGGTAATAATGCATGTTATATTGATAATAATATAAGTAATAAGTATAATTATTACAGTTCTAGCGATAATAACTGCATTATATGGGTAATAATGCATGTTATATTGATATTATCGGGAGTAACAAGTACAATTATTATACTTCTAGCGATAATAATAGTAAAATATGGCTAATAGTGCATGTTATATTGATAACAATAAAAGTAATAAGTATATTTATTACAGTTCTAGCTACAATAACTGCATTATATGCGTAATAATGCATATTATATTGATAATATCGGGAGTAATAAGTATAATTATTACAGTCCTAGCGATAATACTAGTAAAATATGGCTAAGAGTGCCTGTTCTATTGATAATAATAAAAGTAATAAGTATATTTATTACAGTTCTAGCTACAATAACTGCATTATATGCGTAATAATGCATATTATATTGATAATATCGGGAGTAATAAGTATAATTATTACAGTCCTAGCGATAATACTAGTAAAATATGGCTAAGGGTGCCTGTTATATTGATAATAATAAAAGTAATAAGAATATTTATTATAATTCTATCGATAATAACTGCATAATATGGGTAATAATGCATGTTATATTGATAATAATATAAGTAATAAGTATAATTATTACAGTTCTAGCGATAATAACTGCATTATATGTGTAATAATGCATGTTATATTGATAATAATAATAGTAATAAGTATATTTATTACAGTTCTAGCGATAACAACTGCATAATATGGGTAATAATGCACGTTATATTGATATTAATATAAGTAATAAGTATAATTATTACAGTTCTAGCGATAATAACTGCATTATATGGGTAATAATGCATGTTATGTTGGTAATAATATAAGTAATGAGTATAATTATTACAGTTCTAGCGATAATAACTGCATAATATGGATAATAATGCACGTTATATTGCTGATAGTATAAGTAATACGTATAATTATTACAGTCTAGCGATAATAACTGCATAATAAGGGTAATAATGCATGTTATATTGATAACAATATAAGTAATAAGTATAATTATTATAGTTCTAGCGATAATAACTGCATTATATGTGTAATAATGCATGTTATATTGATAATAATAATAGTAATAAGTATATTTATTACAGTTCTAGCGATAACAACTGCATAATATGGGTAATAATGCACGTTATATTGATAATAATATAAGTAATAAGTATAATTATTACAGTTCTAGCGATAATAACTGCATTATATGGGTAATAATGCATGTTATGTTGGTAATAATATAAGTAATGAGTATAATTATTACAGTTCTAGCGATAATAATGCATAATATGGATAATAATGCACGTTATATTGCTGATAGTATAAGTAATACGTATAGTTATTACAGTTCTAGCGATAATAACTGCATAATAAGGGTAATAATGCATGTTATATTGATAATAATATAAGTAATGAGTATAATTATTACAGTTCTAGCGATAATAACTGCATAATATGGATAATAATGCACGTTATATTGCTGATAGTATAAGTAATACGTATAATTATTACAGTTCTAGCGATAATAACTGCATTATATGGGTAATAATGCATGTTATATTGATATTATCGGGAGTAACAAGTACAATTATTATACTTCTAGCGATAATAATAGTAAAATATGGCTAATAGTGCATGTTATATTGATAACAATAAAAGTAATAAGTATATTTATTACAGTTCTAGCTACAATAACTGCATTATATGCGTAATAATGCATATTATATTGATAATATCGGGGGTAATAAGTATAATTATTACAGTCCTAGCGATAATACTAGTAAAATATGGCTAAGAGTGCCTGTTCTATTGATAATAATAAAAGTAATAAGTATATTTATTACAGTTCTAGCTACAATAACTGCATTATATGCGTAATAATGCATATTATATTGATAATATCGGGAGTAATAAGTATAATTATTACAGTCCTAGCGATAATACTAGTAAAATATGGCTAAGGGTGCCTGTTATATTGATAATAATAAAAGTAATAAGAATATTTATTATAATTCTATCGATAATAACTGCATAATATGGGTAATAATGCATGTTATATTGATAATAATATAAGTAATAAGTATAATTATTACAGTTCTAGCGATAATAACTGCATTATATGTGTAATAATGCATGTTATATTGATAATAATAATAGTAATAAGTATATTTATTACAGTTCTAGCGATAACAACTGCATAATATGGGTAATAATGCACGTTATATTGATAATAATATAAGTAATAAGTATAATTATTACAGTTCTAGCGATAATAACTGCATTATATGGGTAATAATGCATGTTATGTTGGTAATAATATAAGTAATGAGTATAATTATTACAGTTCTAGCGATAATAACTGCATAATATGGATAATAATGCACGTTATATTGCTGATAGTATAAGTAATACGTATAATTATTACAGTTCTAGCGATAATAACTGCAGAATATGGGTAATAATGCACGTTATATTGCTAATAATATAAGTAATAAGTATAATTGTTACAGTTCTAGCTATAATAACTGCATTATATGCGTAATAATGCATATTATATTGATAATATCGGGAGTAATAAGTATAATTATTATAGTTCTAGCGATAATAATAGTGCAATATGGCTAATAATGCATGTTATATTGATAATAATATAAGTAATGAGTATAATTATTACAGTTCTAGCGATAATAACTGCATAATATGGGTAATAATGCATGTTATATTGATAATAATAAAAGTAATAAGTATATTTATTATAGTTCTATCGATAATAACTGCATTATATGCGTAATAATGCATGTTATATTGATGACAATAAAAGTAATACGTATATTTATTATAGTTCTAGCGATAATAACTGCATAACATGGGTAATAATGCATGTGATATTGATAATATCGGGAGTAATAAGTATAATTATTACAGTTCTAGCGATAATAACTCCATTATATGGGTAATAATGCATGTTATATTGATAATAATATAAGTAATAAGTATAATTATTACAGTTCTATCGATAATAACTGCATAATATGGGTAGTAATGCATGTTATATTGATAATAATAAAAGTAATAAGTATATTTATTATAGTTCCATCGATAATAACTGCATAATATGGGTAATAATGCATGCTATATTGATGATAATAAAAGTAATACGTATATTTATTATAGTTCTAGCTATAATAACTGCATAATATGGGTAATAATGCATGTTATATTGATAATAATATAAGTAATAAGTATAATTATTACAGTTCTAGCGATAATAACTCCATTATATGGGTAATAATGCATGTTATATTGATAATAATATAAGTAATGAGTATAATTATTACAGTTCTAGCGATAATAACTGCATAATATGGGTAATAATGCATGTTATATTGATAATAATAAAAGTAATAAGTATATTTATTATAGTTCTATCGATAATAACTGCATTATGTGCGTAATAATGCATGTTATATTGATGACAAAAAAAGTAATACGTATATTTATTATAGTTCTAGCTATAATAACTGCATAATATGGGTAATAATGCATGTTATATTGATAATAATATAAGTAATAAGTATAATTATTACAGTTCTAGCGATAATAACTGCATTATATGTGTAATAATGCATGTTATATTGATAATAATAATAGTAATAAGTATATTTATTACAGTTCTAGCGATAACAACTGCATAATATGGGTAATAATGCACGTTATATTGATAATAATATAAGTAATAAGTATAATTATTACAGTTCTAGCGATAATAACTGCATTATATGGGTAATAATGCATGTTATGTTGGTAATAATATAAGTAATGAGAATAATTATTACAGTTCTAGCGATAATAACTGCATAATATGGATAATAATGCACGTTATATTGCTGATAGTATAAGTAATACGTATAATTATTACAGTTCTAGCGATAATAACTGCATAATAAGGGTAATAATGCATGTTATATTGATAACAATATAAGTAATAAGTATAATTATTATAGTTCTAGCGATAATAACTGCATTATATGTGTAATAATGCATGTTATATTGATAATAATAATAGTAATAAGTATATTTATTACAGTTCTAGCGATAACAACTGCATAATATGGGTAATAATGCACGTTATATTGATAATAATATAAGTAATAAGTATAATTATTACAGTTCTAGCGATAATAACTGCATTATATGGGTAATAATGCATGTTATGTTGGTAATAATATAAGTAATGAGTATAATTATTACAGTTCTAGCGATAATAATGCATAATATGGATAATAATGCACGTTATATTGCTGATAGTATAAGTAATACGTATAGTTATTACAGTTCTAGCGATAATAACTGCATAATAAGGGTAATAATGCATGTTATATTGATAATAATATAAGTAATGAGTATAATTATTACAGTTCTAGCGATAATAACTGCATAATATGGATAATAATGCACGTTATATTGCTGATAGTATAAGTAATACGTATAATTATTACAGTTCTAGCGATAATAACTGCATTATATGGGTAATAATGCATGTTATATTGATATTATCGGGAGTAACAAGTACAATTATTATACTTCTAGCGATAATAATAGTTAAATATGGCTAATAGTGCATGTTATATTGATAACAATAAAAGTAATAAGTATATTTATTACAGTTCTAGCTACAATAACTGCATTATATGCGTAATAATGCATATTATATTGATAATATCGGGAGTAATAAGTATAATTATTACAGTCCTAGCGATAATACTAGTAAAATATGGCTAAGAGTGCCTGTTCTATTGATAATAATAAAAGTAATAAGTATATTTATTATACTTCTGTCGATAATAACTGCATTATATGGGTAATAATGCATGTTATATTGATAATAATAAAAGTAATAAGTATATTTATTATAGTTCTATCGATAATAACTGCATAATATGGGTAATAATGCATGTTATATTGATAATAATATAAGTAATAAGTATAATTATTACAGTTCTAGCCATAATAACTGCAGAATATGGGTAATAATGCACGTTATATTGCTAATAATATAAGTAATAAGTATAATTGTTACAGTTCTAGCTATAATAACTGCATTATATGCGTAATAATGCATATTATATTGATAATATCGGGAGTAATAAGTATAATTATTATAGTTCTAGCGATAATAATAGTGCAATATGGCTAATAATGCATGTTATATTGATAATAATATAAGTAATGAGTATAATTATTACAGTTCTAGCGATAATAACTGCATAATATGGGTAATAATGCATGTTATATTGATAATAATAATAGTAATACGTATAGTTATTACAGTTCTAGCGATAATAACTGCATAATAAGGGTAATAATGCATGTTATATTGATAATAATATAAGTAATAAGTATAATTATTACAGTTCTAGCGATAATAACTGCATTATATGGGTAATAATGCATGTTATATTGATATTATCGGGAGTAACAAGTACAATTATTATACTTCTAGCGATAATAATAGTAAAATATGGCTAATAGTGCATGTTATATTGATAACAATAAAAGTAATAAGTATATTTATTACAGTTCTAGCTACAATAACTGCATTATATGCGTAATAATGCATATTATATTGATAATATCGGGAGTAATAAGTATAATTATTACAGTCCTAGCGATAATACTAGTAAAATATGGCTAAGAGTGCCTGTTCTATTGATAATAATAAAAGTAATAAGTATATTTATTACAGTTCTAGCTACAATAACTGCATTATATGCGTAATAATGCATATTATATTGATAATATTGGGAGTAATAAGTATAATTATTACAGTCCTAGCGATAATACTAGTAAAATATGGCTAAGGGTGCCTGTTATATTGATAATAATAAAAGTAATAAGAATATTTATTATAATTCTATCGATAATAACTGCATAATATGGGTAATAATGCATGTTATATTGATAATAATATAAGTAATAAGTATAATTATTACAGTTCTAGCGATAATAACTGCATTATATGTGTAATAATGCATGTTATATTGATAATAATAATAGTAATAAGTATATTTATTACAGTTCTAGCGATAACAACTGCATAATATGGGTAATAATGCACGTTATATTGATAATAATATAAGTAATAAGTATAATTATTACAGTTCTAGCGATAATAACTGCATTATATGGGTAATAATGCATGTTATGTTGGTAATAATATAAGTAATGAGTATAATTATTACAGTTCTAGCGATAATAACTGCATAATATGGATAATAATGCACGTTATATTGCTGATAGTATAAGTAATACGTATAATTATTACAGTTCTAGCGATAATAACTGCATAATAAGGGTAATAATGCATGTTATATTGATAACAATATAAGTAATAAGTATAATTATTATAGTTCTAGCGATAATAACTGCATTATATGTGTAATAATGCATGTTATATTGATAATAATAATAGTAATAAGTATATTTATTACAGTTCTAGCGATAACAACTGCATAATATGGGTAATAATGCACGTTATATTGATAATAATATAAGTAATAAGTATAATTATTACAGTTCTAGCGATAATAACTGCATTATATGGGTAATAATGCATGTTATGTTGGTAATAATATAAGTAATGAGTATAATTATTACAGTTCTAGCGATAATAATGCATAATATGGATAATAATGCACGTTATATTGCTGATAGTATAAGTAATACGTATAGTTATTACAGTTCTAGCGATAATAACTGCATAATAAGGGTAATAATGCATGTTATATTGATAATAATATAAGTAATGAGTATAATTATTACAGTTCTAGCGATAATAACTGCATAATATGGATAATAATGCACGTTATATTGCTGATAGTATAAGTAATACGTATAATTATTACAGTTCTAGCGATAATAACTGCATTATATGGGTAATAATGCATGTTATATTGATATTATCGGGAGTAACAAGTACAATTATTATACTTCTAGCGATAATAATAGTAAAATATGGCTAATAGTGCATGTTATATTGATAACAATAAAAGTAATAAGTATATTTATTACAGTTCTAGCTACAATAACTGCATTATATGCGTAATAATGCATATTATATTGATAATATCGGGAGTAATAAGTATAATTATTACAGTCCTAGCGATAATACTAGTAAAATATGGCTAAGAGTGCCTGTTCTATTGATAATAATAAAAGTAATAAGTATATTTATTATACTTCTGTCGATAATAACTGCATTATATGGGTGATAATGCATGTTATATTGATAATAATAAAAGTAATAAGTATAATTATTATAGTTCTAGCGATAATAATAGTGCAATATGGCTAATAATGCATGTTATATTGATAATAATATAAGTAATGAGTATAATTATTACAGTTCTAGCGATAATAACTGCATAATATGGGTAATAATGCATGTTATATTGATAATAATAAAAGTAATAAGTATATTTATTATAGTTCTATCGATAATAACTGCATTATATGCGTAATAATGCATGTTATATTGATGACAATAAAAGTAATACGTATATTTATTATAGTTCTAGCGATAATAACTGCATAACATGGGTAATAATGCATGTGATATTGATAATATCGGGAGTAATAAGTATAATTATTACAGTTCTAGCGATAATAACTCCATTATATGGGTAATAATGCATGTTATATTGATAATAATATAAGTAATAAGTATATTTATTACAGTTCTATCGATAATAACTGCATAATATGGGTAGTAATGCATGTTATATTGATAATAATAAAAGTAATAAGTATATTTATTATAGTTCTATCGATAATAACTGCATAATATGGGTAATAATGCATGCTATATTGATGATAATAAAAGTAATACGTATATTTATTATAGTTCTAGCTATAATAACTGCATAATATGGGTAATAATGCATGTTATATTGATAATAATATAAGAAATAAGTATAATTATTACAGTTCTAGCGATAATAACTCCATTATATGGGTAATAATGCATGTTATATTGATAATAATATAAGTAGTGAGTATAATTATTACAGTTCTAGCGATAATAACTGCATAATATGGGTAATAATGCATGTTACATTGATAATAATAAAAGTAATAAGTATATTTATTATAGTTCTATCGATAATAACTGCATTATGTGCGTAATAATGCATGTTATATTGATGGCAAAAAAAGTAATACGTATATTTATTATAGTTCTAGCTATAATAGCTGCATAATATGGGTAATAATGCATGTTATATTGATAATAATATAAGTAATAAGTATAATTATTACAGTTCTAGCGATAATAACTGCATTATATGTGTAATAATGCATGTTATATTGATAATAATAATAGTAATAAGTATATTTATTACAGTTCTAGCGATAACAACTGCATAATATGGGTAATAATGCACGTTATATTGATAATAATATAAGTAATAAGTATAATTATTACAGTTCTAGCGATAATAACTGCATTATATGGGTAATAATGCATGTTATGTTGGTAATAATATAAGTAATGAGTATAATTATTACAGTTCTAGCGATAATAATGCATAATATGGATAATAATGCACGTTATATTGCTGATAGTATAAGTAATACGTATAGTTATTACAGTTCTAGCGATAATAACTGCATAATAAGGGTAATAATGCATGTTATATTGATAATAATATAAGTAATAAGTATAATTATTACAGTTCTAGCGATAATAACTGCATTATATGGGTAATAATGCATGTTATATTGATATTATCGGGAGTAACAAGTACAATTATTATACTTCTAGCGATAATAATAGTAAAATATGGCTAATAGTGCATGTTATATTGATAACAATAAAAGTAATAAGTATATTTATTACAGTTCTAGCTACAATAACTGCATTATATGCGTAATAATGCATATTATATTGATAATATCGGGAGTAATAAGTATAATTATTACAGTCCTAGCGATAATACTAGTAAAATATGGCTAAGAGTGCCTGTTCTATTGATAATAATAAAAGTAATAAGTATATTTATTACAGTTCTAGCTACAATAACTGCATTATATGCGTAATAATGCATATTATATTGATAATATCGGGAGTAATAAGTATAATTATTACAGTCCTAGCGATAATACTAGTAAAATATGGCTAAGGGTGCCTGTTATATTGATAATAATAAAAGTAATAAGAATATTTATTATAATTCTATCGATAATAACTGCATAATATGGGTAATAATGCATGTTATATTGATAATAATATAAGTAATAAGTATAGTTATTACAGTTCTAGCGATAATAACTGCATTATATGTGTAATAATGCATGTTATATTGATAATAATAATAGTAATAAGTATATTTATTACAGTTCTAGCTACAATAACTGCATTATATGCGTAATAATGCATATTATATTGATAATATTGGGAGTAATAAGTATAATTATTACAGTCCTAGCGATAATACTAGTAAAATATGGCTAAGGGTGCCTGTTATATTGATAATAATAAAAGTAATAAGAATATTTATTATAATTCTATCGATAATAACTGCATAATATGGGTAATAATGCATGTTATATTGATAATAATATAAGTAATAAGTATAATTATTACAGTTCTAGCGATAATAACTGCATTATATGTGTAATAATGCATGTTATATTGATAATAATAATAGTAATAAGTATATTTATTACAGTTCTAGCGATAACAACTGCATAATATGGGTAATAATGCACGTTATATTGATAATAATATAAGTAATAAGTATAATTATTACAGTTCTAGCGATAATAACTGCATTATATGGGTAATAATGCATGTTATGTTGGTAATAATATAAGTAATGAGTATAATTATTACAGTTCTAGCGATAATAACTGCATAATATGGATAATAATGCACGTTATATTGCTGATAGTATAAGTAATACGTATAATTATTACAGTTCTAGCGATAATAACTGCATAATAAGGGTAATAATGCATGTTATATTGATAACAATATAAGTAATAAGTATAATTATTATAGTTCTAGCGATAATAACTGCATTATATGTGTAATAATGCATGTTATATTGATAATAATAATAGTAATAAGTATATTTATTACAGTTCTAGCGATAACAACTGCATAATATGGGTAATAATGCACGTTATATTGATAATAATATAAGTAATAAGTATAATTATTACAGTTCTAGCGATAATAACTGCATTATATGGGTAATAATGCATGTTATGTTGGTAATAATATAAGTAATGAGTATAATTATTACAGTTCTAGCGATAATAATGCATAATATGGATAATAATGCACGTTATATTGCTGATAGTATAAGTAATACGTATAGTTATTACAGTTCTAGCGATAATAACTGCATAATAAGGGTAATAATGCATGTTATATTGATAATAATATAAGTAATGAGTATAATTATTACAGTTCTAGCGATAATAACTGCATAATATGGATAATAATGCACGTTATATTGCTGATAGTATAAGTAATACGTATAATTATTACAGTTCTAGCGATAATAACTGCATTATATGGGTAATAATGCATGTTATATTGATATTATCGGGAGTAACAAGTACAATTATTATACTTCTAGCGATAATAATAGTAAAATATGGCTAATAGTGCATGTTATATTGATAACAATAAAAGTAATAAGTATATTTATTACAGTTCTAGCTACAATAACTGCATTATATGCGTAATAATGCATATTATATTGATAATATCGGGAGTAATAAGTATAATTATTACAGTCCTAGCGATAATACTAGTAAAATATGGCTAAGAGTGCCTGTTCTATTGATAATAATAAAAGTAATAAGTATATTTATTATACTTCTGTCGATAATAACTGCATTATATGGGTGATAATGCATGTTATATTGATAATAATAAAAGTAATAAGTATAATTATTATAGTTCTAGCGATAATAATAGTGCAATATGGCTAATAATGCATGTTATATTGATAATAATATAAGTAATGAGTATAATTATTACAGTTCTAGCGATAATAACTGCATAATATGGGTAATAATGCATGTTATATTGATAATAATAAAAGTAATAAGTATATTTATTATAGTTCTATCGATAATAACTGCATTATATGCGTAATAATGCATGTTATATTGATGACAATAAAAGTAATACGTATATTTATTATAGTTCTAGCGATAATAACTGCATAACATGGGTAATAATGCATGTGATATTGATAATATCGGGAGTAATAAGTATAATTATTACAGTTCTAGCGATAATAACTCCATTATATGGGTAATAATGCATGTTATATTGATAATAATATAAGTAATAAGTATATTTATTACAGTTCTATCGATAATAACTGCATAATATGGGTAGTAATGCATGTTATATTGATAATAATAAAAGTAATAAGTATATTTATTATAGTTCTATCGATAATAACTGCATAATATGGGTAATAATGCATGCTATATTGATGATAATAAAAGTAATACGTATATTTATTATAGTTCTAGCTATAATAACTGCATAATATGGGTAATAATGCATGTTATATTGATAATAATATAAGTAATAAGTATAATTATTACAGTTCTAGCGATAATAACTCCATTATATGGGTAATAATGCATGTTATATTGATAATAATATAAGTAGTGAGTATAATTATTACAGTTCTAGCGATAATAACTGCATAATATGGGTAATAATGCATGTTACATTGATAATAATAAAAGTAATAAGTATATTTATTATAGTTCTATCGATAATAACTGCATTATGTGCGTAATAATGCATGTTATATTGATGGCAAAAAAAGTAATACGTATATTTATTATAGTTCTAGCTATAATAGCTGCATAATATGGGTAATAATGCATGTTATATTGATAATAATATAAGTAATAAGTATAATTATTACAGTTCTAGCGATAATAACTGCATTATATGTGTAATAATGCATGTTATATTGATAATAATAATAGTAATAAGTATATTTATTACAGTTCTAGCGATAACAACTGCATAATATGGGTAATAATGCACGTTATATTGATAATAATATAAGTAATAAGTATAATTATTACAGTTCTAGCGATAATAACTGCATTATATGGGTAATAATGCATGTTATGTTGGTAATAATATAAGTAATGAGTATAATTATTACAGTTCTAGCGATAATAATGCATAATATGGATAATAATGCACGTTATATTGCTGATAGTATAAGTAATACGTATAGTTATTACAGTTCTAGCGATAATAACTGCATAATAAGGGTAATAATGCATGTTATATTGATAATAATATAAGTAATAAGTATAATTATTACAGTTCTAGCGATAATAACTGCATTATATGGGTAATAATGCATGTTATATTGATATTATCGGGAGTAACAAGTACAATTATTATACTTCTAGCGATAATAATAGTAAAATATGGCTAATAGTGCATGTTATATTGATAACAATAAAAGTAATAAGTATATTTATTACAGTTCTAGCTACAATAACTGCATTATATGCGTAATAATGCATATTATATTGATAATATCGGGAGTAATAAGTATAATTATTACAGTCCTAGCGATAATACTAGTAAAATATGGCTAAGAGTGCCTGTTCTATTGATAATAATAAAAGTAATAAGTATATTTATTACAGTTCTAGCTACAATAACTGCATTATATGCGTAATAATGCATATTATATTGATAATATCGGGAGTAATAAGTATAATTATTACAGTCCTAGCGATAATACTAGTAAAATATGGCTAAGGGTGCCTGTTATATTGATAATAATAAAAGTAATAAGAATATTTATTATAATTCTATCGATAATAACTGCATAATATGGGTAATAATGCATGTTATATTGATAATAATATAAGTAATAAGTATAGTTATTACAGTTCTAGCGATAATAACTGCATTATATGTGTAATAATGCATGTTATATTGATAATAATAATAGTAATAAGTATATTTATTACAGTTCTAGCGATAACAACTGCATAATATGGGTAATAATGCACGTTATATTGATAATAATATAAGTAATAAGTATAATTATTACTGTTCTAGCGATAATAACTGCATTATATGGGTAATAATGCATGTTATGTTGGTAATAATATAAGTAATGAGTATAATTATTACAGTTCTAGCGATAATAACTGCATAATATGGATAATAATGCACGTTATATTGCTGATAGTATAAGTAATACGTATAATTATTACAGTTCTAGCGATAATAACTGCATAATAAGGGTAATAATGCATGTTATATTGATAACAATATAAGTAATAAGTATAATTATTATAGTTCTAGCGATAATAACTGCATTATATGTGTAATAATGCATGTTATATTGATAATAATAATAGTAATAAGTATATTTATTACAGTTCTAGCGATAACAACTGCATAATATGGGTAATAATGCACGTTATATTGATAATAATATAAGTAATAAGTATAATTATTACAGTTCTAGCGATAATAACTGCATTATATGGGTAATAATGCATGTTATGTTGGTAATAATATAAGTAATGAGTATAATTATTACAGTTCTAGCGATAATAACTGCATAATATGGGTAATAATGCATGTTATATTGGTATTATCGGGAGTAACAAGTACAATTATTATACTTCTAGCGATAATAATAGTAAAATATGGCTAATAGTGCATGTTATATTGATAACAATAAAAGTAATAAGTATATTTATTACAGTTCTAGCTACAATAACTGCATTATATGCGTAATAATGCATATTATATTGATAATATCGGGAGTAATAAGTATAATTATTACAGTCCTAGCGATAATACTAGTAAAATATGGCTAAGAGTGCCTGTTATATTGATAATAATAAAAGTAATAAGTATATTTATTATACTTCTGTCGATAATAACTGCATTATATGGGTAATAATGCATGTTATATTGATAATAATAAAAGTAATAAGTATATTTATTATAGTTCTATCGATAATAACTGCATAATATGGGTAATAATGCATGTTATATTGATAATAATATAAGTAATAAGTATAATTATTACAGTTCTAGCGATAATAACTGCATAATATGGGTAGCAATGGATGTTATATTGATAATATCGGGAGTAATAAGTATAATTATTACAGTTCTAGCGATAATACTAGTAAAATATGGCGAAGAGTGCCTGTTATACTGATAATAATAAAAGTAATAAGTATATTTATTATACTTCTGTCGATAATAACTGCATTATATGGGTAATAATGCATGTTATATTGAGAACAATATAAGTAGTAGGTATAATTATTACAGTTCTAGCCATAATAACTGCATAATATGGATAATAATGCACGTTATATTGCTAATAGTATAAGTAATACGTATAATTATTACAGTTCTAGCGATAATAACTGCATTATATGGGTAATAATGCATGTTATGTTGGTAATAATATAAGTAATGAGTATAATTATTACAGTTCTAGCGATAATAATGCATAATATGGATAATAATGCACGTTATATTGCTGATAGTATAAGTAATACGTATAGTTATTACAGTTCTAGCGATAATAACTGCATAATAAGGGTAATAATGCATGTTATATTGATAATAATATAAGTAATAAGTATAATTATTACAGTTCTAGCGATAATAACTGCATTATATGGGTAATAATGCATGTTATATTGATATTATCGGGAGTAACAAGTACAATTATTATACTTCTAGCGATAATAATAGTAAAATATGGCTAATAGTGCATGTTATATTGATAACAATAAAAGTAATAAGTATATTTATTACAGTTCTAGCTACAATAACTGCATTATATGCGTAATAATGCATATTATATTGATAATATCGGGAGTAATAAGTATAATTATTACAGTCCTAGCGATAATACTAGTAAAATATGGCTAAGAGTGCCTGTTCTATTGATAATAATAAAAGTAATAAGTATATTTATTATACTTCTGTCGATAATAACTGCATTATATGGGTAATAATGCATGTTATATTGATAATAATAAAAGTAATAAGTATATTTATTATAGTTCTATCGATAATAACTGCATAATATGGGTAATAATGCATGTTATATTGATAATAATATAAGTAATAAGTATAATTATTACAGTTCTAGCGATAATAACTGCATAATATGGGTAGTAATGGATGTTATATTGATAATATCGGGAGTAATAAGTATAATTATTACAGTTCTAGCGATAATACTAGTAAAATATGGCGAAGAGTGCCTGTTATACTGATAATAATAAAAGTAATAAGTATATTTATTATACTTCTGTCGATAATAACTGCATTATATGGGTAATAATGCATGTTATATTGAGAATAATATAAGTAGTAGGTATAATTATTACAGTTCTAGCCATAATAACTGCATAATATGGATAATAATGCACGTTATATTGCTAATAGTATAAGTAATACGTGTAATTATTACAGTTCTAGCGATAATAACTGCATTATATGGGGTAATAATGCATGTTATATTGATAATATCGGGAGTAATAAGTATAATTATTATAGTTCTAGCGATAATAATAGTGCAATATGGCTAATAATGCATGTTATATTGATAATAATATCAGTAATGAGTATAATTATTACAGTTCTAGCGATAATAACTGCATAATATGGGTAATAATGCATGTTATATTGATAATAATATAAGTAATAAGTATAATTATTACAGTTCTAGCGATAATAACTGCATTATATGTGTAATAATGCATGTTATATTGATAATAATAATAGTAATAAGTATATTTATTACAGTTCTAGCGATAACAACTGCATAATATGGGTAATAATGCACGTTATATTGATAATAATATAAGTAATAAGTATAATTATTACAGTTCTAGCGATAATAACTGCATTATATGGGTAATAATGCACGTTATGTTGGTAATAATATAAGTAATGAGTATAATTATTACAGTTCTAGCGATAATAACTGCATAATATGGATAATAATGCACGTTATATTGCTGATAGTATAAGTAATACGTATAGTTATTACAGTTCTAGCGATAATAACTGCATAATATGGGTAATAATGCACGTTATATTGCTAATAATATCAGTAATAAGTATAATAGTTACAGTTCTAGCGATAATAAGTGCATAATATGGATAATAATGCACGTTATATTGCTAATAGTATAAGTAATACGTATAATTATTACAGTCCTAGCGATAATAACTGCATTATATGGGTAATAATGCATGTTATATTGATAATATCGGGAGTAATAAGTATAATTATTATAGTTCTAGCGATAATAATAGTGCAATATGGCTAATAATGCATGTTATATTCATAATAATATAAGAAATGAGTATAATTATTACAGTTCTAGCGATAATAACTGCATAATATGGGTAATAATGCATGTTATATTGATAATAATAAAAGTAATAAGTATATTTATTATAGTTCTATCGATAATAACTGCATTATATGCGTAATAATGCATGTTATATTGATGACAATAAAAGTAATACGTATATTTATTATAGTTCTAGCGATAATAACTGCATAACATGGGTAATAATGCATGTGATATTGATAATATCGGGAGTAATAAGTATAATTATTACAGTTCTAGCGATAATAACTCCATTATATGGGTAATAATGCATGTTATATTGATAATAATATAAGTAATAAGTATATTTATTACAGTTCTATCGATAATAACTGCATAATATGGGTAGTAATGCATGTTATATTGATAATAATAAAAGTAATAAGTATATTTATTATAGTTCTATCGATAATAACTGCATAATATGGGTAATAATGCATGCTATATTGATGATAATAAAAGTAATACGTATATTTATTATAGTTCTAGCTATAATAACTGCATAATATGGGTAATAATGCATGTTATATTGATAATAATATAAGTAATAAGTATAATTATTACAGTTCTAGCGATAATAACTCCATTATATGGGTAATAATGCATGTTATATTGATAATAATATAAGTAATGAGTATAATTATTACAGTTCTAGCGATAATAACTGCATAATATGGGTAATAATGCATGTTATATTGATAATAATAAAAGTAATAAGTATATTTATTATAGTTCTATCGATAATAACTGCATTATGTGCGTAATAATGCATGTTATATTGATGACAAAAAAAGTAATACGTATATTTATTATAGTTCTAGCTATAATAACTCCATAATATGGGTAATAATGCATGTTATATTGATAATAATATAAGTAATAAGTATAATTATTACAGTTCTAGCGATAATAACTGCATTATATGGGTAATAATGCATGTTATATTGATATTATCGGGAGTAACAAGTACAATTATTATACTTCTAGCGATAATAATAGTAAAATATGGCTAATAGTGCATGTTATATTGATAACAATAAAAGTAATAAGTATATTTATTACAGTTCTAGCTACAATAACTGCATTATATGCGTAATAATGCATATTATATTGATAATATCGGGAGTAATAAGTATAATTATTACAGTCCTAGCGATAATACTAGTAAAATATGGCTAAGAGTGCCTGTTCTATTGATAATAATAAAAGTAATAAGTATATTTATTACAGTTCTAGCTACAATAACTGCATTATATGCGTAATAATGCATATTATATTGATAATATCAGGAGTAATAGGTATAATTATTACAGTCCTAGCGATAATACTAGTAAAATATGGCTAAGGGTGCCTGTTATATTGATAATAATAAAAGTAATAAGAATATTTATTATAATTCTATCGATAATAACTGCATAATATGGGTAATAATGCATGTTATATTGATAATAATATAAGTAATAAGTATAATTATTACAGTTCTAGCGATAATAACTGCATTATATGTGTAATAATGCATGTTATATTGATAATAATAATAGTAATAAGTATATTTATTACAGTTCTAGCGATAACAACTGCATAATATGGGTAATAATGCACGTTATATTGATAATAATATAAGTAATAAGTATAATTATTACAGTTCTAGCGATAATAACTGCATTATATGGGTAATAATGCATGTTATGTTGGTAATAATATAAGTAATGAGTATAATTATTACAGTTCTAGCGATAATAACTGCATAATATGGATAATAATGCACGTTATATTGCTGATAGTATAAGTAATACGTATAATTATTACAGTTCTAGCGATAATAACTGCATAATAAGGGTAATAATGCATGTTATATTGATAACAATATAAGTAATAAGTATAATTATTATAGTTCTAGCGATAATAACTGCATTATATGTGTAATAATGCATGTTATATTGATAATAATAATAGTAATAAGTATATTTATTACAGTTCTAGCGATAACAACTGCATAATATGGGTAATAATGCACGTTATATTGATAATAATATAAGTAATAAGTATAATTATTACAGTTCTAGCGATAATAACTGCATTATATGGGTAATAATGCATGTTATGTTGGTAATAATATAAGTAATGAGTATAATTATTACAGTTCTAGCGATAATAACTGCATAATATGGGTAATAATGCATGTTATATTGGTATTATCGGGAGTAACAAGTACAATTATTATACTTCTAGCGATAATAATAGTAAAATATGGCTAATAGTGCATGTTATATTGATAACAATAAAAGTAATAAGTATATTTATTACAGTTCTAGCTACAATAACTGCATTATATGCGTAATAATGCATATTATATTGATAATATCGGGAGTAATAAGTATAATTATTACAGTCCTAGCGATAATACTAGTAAAATATGGCTAAGAGTGCCTGTTATATTGATAATAATAAAAGTAATAAGTATATTTATTATACTTCTGTCGATAATAACTGCATTATATGGGTAATAATGCATGTTATATTGATAATAATAAAAGTAATAAGTATATTTATTATAGTTCTATCGATAATAACTGCATAATATGGGTAATAATGCATGTTATATTGATAATAATATAAGTAATAAGTATAATTATTACAGTTCTAGCCATAATAACTGCAGAATATGGGTAATAATGCACGTTATATTGCTAATAATATAAGTAATAAGTATAATTGTTACAGTTCTAGCTATAATAACTGCATTATATGCGTAATAATGCATATTATATTGATAATATCGGGAGTAATAAGTATAATTATTATAGTTCTAGCGATAATAATAGTGCAATATGGCTAATAATGCATGTTATATTGATAATAATATAAGTAATGAGTATAATTATTACAGTTCTAGCGATAATAACTGCATAATATGGGTAATAATGCATGTTATATTGATAATAATAAAAGTAATAAGTATATTTATTATAGTTCTATCGATAATAACTGCATTATATGCGTAATAATGCATATTATATTGATAATATCGGGAGTAATAAGTATAATTATTACAGTCCTAGCGATAATACTAGTAAAATATGGCTAAGGGTGCCTGTTATATTGATAATAATAAAAGTAATAAGTATATTTATTATAGTTCTAACGATAATAACTGCATTATATGGGTAATAATGCATGTTATATTGATAATAATAAAAGTAATAAGTATATTTATTATAGTTCTATCGATAATAACTGCATAATATGGGTAATAATGCATGTTATATTGATAATAATATAAGTAATAAGTACAATTATTACAGTTCTAGCAATAATAACTGCATACTATGGGTAGTAATGGATGTTATATTGATAATATCGGGAGATAATAACTGCATTATATGCGTAATAATGCATGTTGTATTGATGACAAAAAAAGTAATACGTATATTTATTATAGTTCTAGCTATAATAACTGCATAATATGGGTAATAATGCACGTTATATTGATAATAATATAAGTAATAAGTATAATTATTACAGTTCTAGCGATAATAACTCCATTATATGGGTAATAATGCATGTTATATTGATAATATCGGGAGTAATAAGTATAATTATTATAGTTCTAGCGATAATAATAGTGCAATATGGCTAATAATGCATGTTATATTGATAATAATATAAGTAATGAGTATAATTATTACAGTTCTAGCGATAATAACTGCATAATATGGGTAATAATGCATGTTATATTGATAATAATAAAAGTAATAAGTATATTTATTATAGTTCTATCGATAATAACTGCATTATGTGCGTAATAATGCATGTTATATTGATGACAAAAAAAGTAATACGTATATTTATTATAGTTCTAGCTATAATAACTGCATAATATGGGTAATAATGCATGTTATATTGATAATAATATAAGTAATAAGTATAATTATTACAGTTCTAGCGATAATAACTGCATTATATGGGTAATAATGCATGTTATATTGATATTATCGGGAGTAACAAGTACAATTATTATACTTCTAGCGATAATAATAGTAAAATATGGCTAATAGTGCATGTTATATTGATAACAATAAAAGTAATAAGTATATTTATTACAGTTCTAGCTACAATAACTGCATTATATGCGTAATAATGCATATTATATTGATAATATCGGGAGTAATAAGTATAATTATTACAGTCCTAGCGATAATACTAGTAAAATATGGCTAAGAGTGCCTGTTCTATTGATAATAATAAAAGTAATAAGTATATTTATTACAGTTCTAGCTACAATAACTGCATTATATGCGTAATAATGCATATTATATTGATAATATCGGGAGTAATAGGTATAATTATTACAGTCCTAGCGATAATACTAGTAAAATATGGCTAAGGGTGCCTGTTATATTGATAATAATAAAAGTAATAAGAATATTTATTATAATTCTATCGATAATAACTGCATAATATGGGTAATAATGCATGTTATATTGATAATAATATAAGTAATAAGTATAATTATTACAGTTCTAGCGATAATAACTGCATTATATGTGTAATAATGCATGTTATATTGATAATAATAATAGTAATAAGTATATTTATTACAGTTCTAGCGATAACAACTGCATAATATGGGTAATAATGCACGTTATATTGATAATAATATAAGTAATAAGTATAATTATTACAGTTCTAGCGATAATAACTGCATTATATGGGTAATAATGCATGTTATGTTGGTAATAATATAAGTAATGAGTATAATTATTACAGTTCTAGCGATAATAACTGCATAATATGGATAATAATGCACGTTATATTGCTGATAGTATAAGTAATACGTATAATTATTACAGTTCTAGCGATAATAACTGCATAATAAGGGTAATAATGCATGTTATATTGATAACAATATAAGTAATAAGTATAATTATTATAGTTCTAGCGATAATAACTGCATTATATGTGTAATAATGCATGTTATATTGATAATAATAATAGTAATAAGTATATTTATTACAGTTCTAGCGATAACAACTGCATAATATGGGTAATAATGCACGTTATATTGATAATAATATAAGTAATAAGTATAATTATTACAGTTCTAGCGATAATAACTGCATTATATGGGTAATAATGCATGTTATGTTGGTAATAATATAAGTAATGAGTATAATTATTACAGTTCTAGCGATAATAACTGCATAATATGGGTAATAATGCATGTTATATTGGTATTATCGGGAGTAACAAGTACAATTATTATACTTCTAGCGATAATAATAGTAAAATATGGCTAATAGTGCATGTTATATTGATAACAATAAAAGTAATAAGTATATTTATTACAGTTCTAGCTACAATAACTGCATTATATGCGTAATAATGCATATTATATTGATAATATCGGGAGTAATAAGTATAATTATTACAGTCCTAGCGATAATACTAGTAAAATATGGCTAAGAGTGCCTGTTATATTGATAATAATAAAAGTAATAAGTATATTTATTATACTTCTGTCGATAATAACTGCATTATATGGGTAATAATGCATGTTATATTGATAATAATAAAAGTAATAAGTATATTTATTATAGTTCTATCGATAATAACTGCATAATATGGGTAATAATGCATGTTATATTGATAATAATATAAGTAATAAGTATAATTATTACAGTTCTAGCCATAATAACTGCAGAATATGGGTAATAATGCACGTTATATTGCTAATAATATAAGTAATAAGTATAATTGTTACAGTTCTAGCTATAATAACTGCATTATATGCGTAATAATGCATATTATATTGATAATATCGGGAGTAATAAGTATAATTATTATAGTTCTAGCGATAATAATAGTGCAATATGGCTAATAATGCATGTTATATTGATAATAATATAAGTAATGAGTATAATTATTACAGTTCTAGCGATAATAACTGCATAATATGGGTAATAATGCATGTTATATTGATAATAATAAAAGTAATAAGTATATTTATTATAGTTCTATCGATAATAACTGCATTATATGCGTAATAATGCATATTATATTGATAATATCGGGAGTAATAAGTATAATTATTACAGTCCTAGCGATAATACTAGTAAAATATGGCTAAGGGTGCCTGTTATATTGATAATAATAAAAGTAATAAGTATATTTATTATAGTTCTAACGATAATAACTGCATTATATGGGTAATAATGCATGTTATATTGATAATAATAAAAGTAATAAGTATATTTATTATAGTTCTATCGATAATAACTGCATAATATGGGTAATAATGCATGTTATATTGATAATAATATAAGTAATAAGTACAATTATTACAGTTCTAGCAATAATAACTGCATACTATGGGTAGTAATGGATGTTATATTGATAATATCGGGAGATAATAACTGCATTATATGCGTAATAATGCATGTTGTATTGATGACAAAAAAAGTAATACGTATATTTATTATAGTTCTAGCTATAATAACTGCATAATATGGGTAATAATGCACGTTATATTGATAATAATATAAGTAATAAGTATAATTATTACAGTTCTAGCGATAATAACTCCATTATATGGGTAATAATGCATGTTATATTGATAATATCGGGAGTAATAAGTATAATTATTATAGTTCTAGCGATAATAATAGTGCAATATGGCTAATAATGCATGTTATATTGATAATAATATAAGTAATGAGTATAATTATTACAGTTCTAGCGATAATAACTGCATAATATGGGTAATAATGCATGTTATATTGATAATAATAAAAGTAATAAGTATATTTATTATAGTTCTATCGATAATAACTGCATTATATGCGTAATAATGCATGTTATATTGATGACAAAAAAAGTAATACGTATATTTATTATAGTTCTGTCGATAATAACTGCATTATATGGGTAATAATGCATGTTATATTGATGACAAAAAAAGTAATACGTATATTTATTATAGTTCTAGCTATAATAACTGCATAATATGGGTAATAATGCATGTTATATTGATAATAATATAAGTAATAAGTATAATTATTACAGTTCTAGCGATAATAACTGCATTATATGTGTAATAATGCATGTTATATTGATAATAATAATAGTAATAAGTATATTTATTACAGTTCTAGCGATAACAACTGCATAATATGGGTAATAATGCACGTTATATTGATAATAATATAAGTAATAAGTATAATTATTACAGTTCTAGCGATAACAACTGCATTATATGGGTAATAATGCATGTTATATTGATAATAATATAAGTAATAAGTATAATTATTACAGTTCTAGCGATAATAACTGCATTATATGGGTAATAATGCATATTATATTGATAATATCGGGAGTAATAAGTATAATTATTACAGTCCTAGCGATAATACTAGTAAAATATGGCTAAGAGTGCCTGTTATATTGATAATAATAAAAGTAATAAGTATATTTATTACAGTTCTAGCTACAATAACTGCATTATATGCGTAATAATGCATGTTATATTGATAATAATAATAGTAATAAGTATATTTATTACAGTTCTAGCGATAACAACTGCATAATATGGGTAATAATGCACGTTATATTGATAATAATATAAGTAATGAGTATAATTATTACAGTTCTAGCGATAATAACTCCATTATATGGGTAATAATGCATGTTACATTGATAATTATATAAGTAATAAGTATATTTATTACAGTTCTATCGATAATAACTGCATAATATGGGTAATAATGCATGTTATATTGATAATAATAAAAGTAATAAGTATATTTATTATAGTTCTATCGATAATAACTGCATAATATGGGAAATAATACATGTTATATTGATAATAATATAAGCAATAAGTATAATTATCACAGTTCTAGCCATAATAACTGCATAATATGGGTAATAATGCACGTTATATTGCTAATAATATAAGTAATAAGTATAATAGTTACAGTTCTAGCGATAATAAGTGCATAATATGGATAATAATGCACGTTATATTGATAATATAATATTGATAATATAATAGTATAAGTAATACGTATAATTATTACAGTTCTAGCGATAATAACTGCATTATATGTGTAATAATGCATGTTATATTGATAATAATAATAGTAATAAGTATATTTATTACAGTTCTAGCGATAACAACTGCATTATATGGGTAATAATGCATGTTATATTGATATTATCGGGAGTAACAAGTACAATTATTATACTTCTAGCGATAATAATAGTAAAATATGGCTAATAGTGCATGTTATATTGATAACAATAAAAGTAATAAGTATATTTATTACAGTTCTAGCTACAATAACTGCATTATATGCGTAATAATGCATATTATATTGATAATATCGGGAGTAATAAGTATAATTATTACAGTCCTAGCGATAATACTAGTAAAATATGGCTAAGAGTGCCTGTTCTATTGATAATAATAAAAGTAATAAGTATATTTATTACAGTTCTAGCTACAATAACTGCATTATATGCGTAATAATGCATATTATATTGATAATATCGGGAGTAATAAGTATAATTATTACAGTCCTAGCGATAATACTAGTAAAATATGGCTAAGGGTGCCTGTTATATTGATAATAATAAAAGTAATAAGAATATTTATTATAATTCTATCGATAATAACTGCATAATATGGGTAATAATGCATGTTATATTGATAATAATATAAGTAATAAGTATAATTATTACAGTTCTAGCGATAATAACTCCATTATATGGGTAATAATGCATGTTATATTGATAATAATATAAGTAATGAGTATAATTATTACAGTTCTAGCGATAATAACTGCATAATATGGGTAATAATGCATGTTATATTGATAATAATAAAAGTAATAAGTATATTTATTATAGTTCTATCGATAATAACTGCATTATATGCGTAATAATGCATGTTATATTGATGACAAAAAAAGTAATAAGTATATTTATTACAGTTCTAGCTACAATAACTGCATTATATGCGTAATAATGCATATTATATTGATAATATCGGGAGTAATATGTATAATTATTACAGTCCTAGCGATAATACTAGTAAAATATGGCTAAGAGTGCCTGTTATATTGATAATAATAAAAGTAATAAGTATATTTATTATAGTTCTATCGATAATAACTGCATAATATGGGTAATAATGCATGTTATATTGATAAAAATATAAGTAATAAGTATAATTATTACAGTTCTAGCGATAATACTAGTAAAATATGGCGAAGAGTGCCTGTTATACTGATAATAATAAAAGTAATAAGTATATTTATTATACTTCTGTCGATAATAACTGCATTATATGGGTAATAATGCATGTTATATTGATAATATCGGGAGTAATAAGTATAATTATTATAGTTCTAGCGATAATAATAGTGCAATATGGCTAATAATGCATGTTATATTGATAATAATATAAGTAATGAGTATAATTATTACAGTTCTAGCGATAATAACTGCATAATATGGGTAATAATGCATGTTATATTGATAATAATAAAAGTAATAAGTATATTTATTATAGTTCTATCGATAATAACTGCATTATATGCGTAATAATGCATGTTATATTGATGACAATAAAAGTAATACGTATATTTATTATAGTTCTAGCGATAATAACTGCATAACATGGGTAATAATGCATGTGATATTGATAATATCGGGAGTAATAAGTATAATTATTACAGTTCTAGCGATAATAACTCCATTATATGGGTAATAATGCATGTTATATTGATAATAATATAAGTAATAAGTATATTTATTACAGTTCTATCGATAATAACTGCATAATATGGGTAGTAATGCATGTTATATTGATAATAATAAAAGTAATAAGTATATTTATTATAGTTCTATCGATAATAACTGCATAATATGGGTAATAATGCATGCTATATTGATGATAATAAAAGTAATACGTATATTTATTATAGTTCTAGCTATAATAACTGCATAATATGGGTAATAATGCATGTTATATTGATAATAATATAAGTAATAAGTATAATTATTACAGTTCTAGCGATAATAACTCCATTATATGGGTAATAATGCATGTTATATTGATAATAATATAAGTAATGAGTATAATTATTACAGTTCTAGCGATAATAACTGCATAATATGGGTAATAATGCATGTTATATTGATAATAATAAAAGTAATAAGTATATTTATTATAGTTCTATCGATAATAACTGCATTATGTGCGTAATAATGCATGTTATATTGATGACAAAAAAAGTAATACGTATATTTATTATAGTTCTAGCTATAATAACTGCATAATATGGGTAATAATGCATGTTATATTGATAATAATATAAGTAATAAGTATAATTATTACAGTTCTAGCGATAATAACTGCATTATATGTGTAATAATGCATGTTATATTGATAATAATAATAGTAATAAGTATATTTATTACAGTTCTAGCGATAACAACTGCATAATATGGGTAATAATGCACGTTATATTGATAATAATATAAGTAATAAGTATAATTATTACAGTTCTAGCGATAATAACTGCATTATATGGGTAATAATGCATGTTATGTTGGTAATAATATAAGTAATGAGTATAATTATTACAGTTCTAGCGATAATAATGCATAATATGGATAATAATGCACGTTATATTGCTGATAGTATAAGTAATACGTATAGTTATTACAGTTCTAGCGATAATAACTGCATAATAAGGGTAATAATGCATGTTATATTGATAATAATATAAGTAATAAGTATAATTATTACAGTTCTAGCGATAATAACTGCATTATATGGGTAATAATGCATGTTATATTGATATTATCGGGAGTAACAAGTACAATTATTATACTTCTAGCGATAATAATAGTAAAATATGGCTAATAGTGCATGTTATATTGATAACAATAAAAGTAATAAGTATATTTATTACAGTTCTAGCTACAATAACTGCATTATATGCGTAATAATGCATATTATATTGATAATATCGGGAGTAATAAGTATAATTATTACAGTCCTAGCGATAATACTAGTAAAATATGGCTAAGAGTGCCTGTTCTATTGATAATAATAAAAGTAATAAGTATATTTATTACAGTTCTAGCTACAATAACTGCATTATATGCGTAATAATGCATATTATATTGATAATATCGGGAGTAATAAGTATAATTATTACAGTCCTAGCGATAATACTAGTAAAATATGGCTAAGGGTGCCTGTTATATTGATAATAATAAAAGTAATAAGAATATTTATTCTAATTCTATCGATAATAACTGCATAATATGGGTAATAATGCATGTTATATTGATAATAATATAAGTAATAAGTATAATTATTACAGTTCTAGCGATAATAACTCCATTATATGGGTAATAATGCATGTTATATTGATAATAATATAAGTAATGAGTATAATTATTACAGTTCTAGCGATAATAACTGCATAATATGGGTAATAATGCATGTTATATTGATAATAATAAAAGTAATAAGTATATTTATTATAGTTCTATCGATAATAACTGCATTATGTGCGTAATAATGCATGTTATATTGATGACAAAAAAAGTAATACGTATATTTATTATAGTTCTAGCTATAATAACTGCATAATATGGGTAATAATGCATGTTATATTGATAATAATATAAGTAATAAGTATAATTATTACAGTTCTAGCGATAATAACTGCATTATATGTGTAATAATGCATGTTATATTGATAATAATAATAGTAATAAGTATATTTATTACAGTTCTAGCGATAACAACTGCATAATATGGGTAATAATGCACGTTATATTGATAATAATATAAGTAATAAGTATAATTATTACAGTTCTAGCGATAATAACTGCATTATATGGGTAATAATGCATGTTATGTTGGTAATAATATAAGTAATGAGTATAATTATTACAGTTCTAGCGATAATAATGCATAATATGGATAATAATGCACGTTATATTGCTGATAGTATAAGTAATACGTATAGTTATTACAGTTCTAGCGATAATAACTGCATAATAAGGGTAATAATGCATGTTATATTGATAATAATATAAGTAATAAGTATAATTATTACAGTTCTAGCGATAATAACTGCATTATATGGGTAATAATGCATGTTATATTGATATTATCGGGAGTAACAAGTACAATTATTATACTTCTAGCGATAATAATAGTAAAATATGGCTAATAGTGCATGTTATATTGATAACAATAAAAGTAATAAGTATATTTATTACAGTTCTAGCTACAATAACTGCATTATATGCGTAATAATGCATATTATATTGATAATATCGGGAGTAATAAGTATAATTATTACAGTCCTAGCGATAATACTAGTAAAATATGGCTAAGAGTGCCTGTTCTATTGATAATAATAAAAGTAATAAGTATATTTATTACAGTTCTAGCTACAATAACTGCATTATATGCGTAATAATGCATATTATATTGATAATATCGGGAGTAATAGGTATAATTATTACAGTCCTAGCGATAATACTAGTAAAATATGGCTAAGGGTGCCTGTTATATTGATAATAATAAAAGTAATAAGAATATTTATTATAATTCTATCGATAATAACTGCATAATATGGGTAATAATGCATGTTATATTGATAATAATATAAGTAATAAGTATAATTATTACAGTTCTAGCGATAATAACTGCATTATATGTGTAATAATGCATGTTATATTGATAATAATAATAGTAATAAGTATATTTATTACAGTTCTAGCGATAACAACTGCATACTATGGGTAATAATGCACGTTATATTGATAATAATATAAGTAATAAGTATAATTATTACAGTTCTAGCGATAATAACTGCATTATATGGGTAATAATGCATGTTATGTTGGTAATAATATAAGTAATGAGTATAATTATTACAGTTCTAGCGATAATAACTGCATAATATGGATAATAATGCACGTTATATTGCTGATAGTATAAGTAATACGTATAATTATTACAGTTCTAGCGATAATAACTGCATAATAAGGGTAATAATGCATGTTATATTGATAACAATATAAGTAATAAGTATAATTATTATAGTTCTAGCGATAATAACTGCATTATATGTGTAATAATGCATGTTATATTGATAATAATAATAGTAATAAGTATATTTATTACAGTTCTAGCGATAACAACTGCATAATATGGGTAATAATGCACGTTATATTGATAATAATATAAGTAATAAGTATAATTATTACAGTTCTAGCGATAATAACTGCATTATATGGGTAATAATGCATGTTATGTTGGTAATAATAAAAGTAATGAGTATAATTATTACAGTTCTAGCGATAATAACTGCATAATATGGGTAATAATGCATGTTATATTGGTATTATCGGGAGTAACAAGTACAATTATTATACTTCTAGCGATAATAATAGTAAAATATGGCTAATAGTGCATGTTATATTGATAACAATAAAAGTAATAAGTATATTTATTACAGTTCTAGCTACAATAACTGCATTATATGCGTAATAATGCATATTATATTGATAATATCGGGAGTAATAAGTATAATTATTACAGTCCTAGCGATAATACTAGTAAAATATGGCTAAGAGTGCCTGTTATATTGATAATAATAAAAGTAATAAGTATATTTATTATACTTCTGTCGATAATAACTGCATTATATGGGTAATAATGCATGTTATATTGATAATAATAAAAGTAATAAGTATATTTATTATAGTTCTATCGATAATAACTGCATAATATGGGTAATAATGCATGTTATATTGATAATAATATAAGTAATAAGTATAATTATTACAGTTCTAGCCATAATAACTGCAGAATATGGGTAATAATGCACGTTATATTGCTAATAATATAAGTAATAAGTATAATTGTTACAGTTCTAGCTATAATAACTGCATTATATGCGTAATAATGCATATTATATTGATAATATCGGGAGTAATAAGTATAATTATTATAGTTCTAGCGATAATAATAGTGCAATATGGCTAATAATGCATGTTATATTGATAATAATATAAGTAATGAGTATAATTATTACAGTTCTAGCGATAATAACTGCATAATATGGGTAATAATGCATGTTATATTGATAATAATAAAAGTAATAAGTATATTTATTATAGTTCTATCGATAATAACTGCATTATATGCGTAATAATGCATGTTATATTGATGACAATAAAAGTAATACGTATATTTATTATAGTTCTAGCGATAATAACTGCATAACATGGGTAATAATGCATGTGATATTGATAATATCGGGAGTAATAAGTATAATTGTTACAGTTCTAGCGATAATAATAGTGCAATATGGCTAATAATGCATGTTATATTGATAATAATATAAGTAATGAGTATAATTATTACAGTTCTAGCGATAATAACTGCATAATATGGGTAATAATGCATGTTATATTGATAATAATAAAAGTAATAAGTATATTTATTATAGTTCTATCGATAATAACTGCATTATATGCGTAATAATGCATGTTATATTGATGACAAAAAAAGTAATACGTATATTTATTATAGTTCTGTCGATAATAACTGCATTATATGGGTAATAATGCATGTTATATTGATGACAAAAAAAGTAATACGTATATTTATTATAGTTCTAGCTATAATAACTGCATAATATGGGTAATAATGCATGTTATATTGATAATAATATAAGTAATAAGTATAATTATTACAGTTCTAGCGATAATAACTGCATTATATGTGTAATAATGCATGTTATATTGATAATAATAATAGTAATAAGTATATTTATTACAGTTCTAGCGATAACAACTGCATAATATGGGTAATAATGCACGTTATATTGATAATAATATAAGTAATAAGTATAATTATTACAGTTCTAGCGATAACAACTGCATTATATGGGTAATAATGCATGTTATATTGATAATAATATAAGTAATAAGTATAATTATTACAGTTCTAGCGATAATAACTGCATTATATGGGTAATAATGCATATTATATTGATAATATCGGGAGTAATAAGTATAATTATTACAGTCCTAGCGATAATACTAGTAAAATATGGCTAAGAGTGCCTGTTATATTGATAATAATAAAAGTAATAAGTATATTTATTACAGTTCTAGCTACAATAACTGCATTATATGCGTAATAATGCATGTTATATTGATAATAATAATAGTAATAAGTATATTTATTACAGTTCTAGCGATAACAACTGCATAATATGGGTAATAATGCACGTTATATTGATAATAATATAAGTAATGAGTATAATTATTACAGTTCTAGCGATAATAACTCCATTATATGGGTAATAATGCATGTTACATTGATAATTATATAAGTAATAAGTATATTTATTACAGTTCTATCGATAATAACTGCATAATATGGGTAATAATGCATGTTATATTGATAATAATAAAAGTAATAAGTATATTTATTATAGTTCTATCGATAATAACTGCATAATATGGGAAATAATACATGTTATATTGATAATAATATAAGCAATAAGTATAATTATCACAGTTCTAGCCATAATAACTGCATAATATGGGTAATAATGCACGTTATATTGCTAATAATATAAGTAATAAGTATAATAGTTACAGTTCTAGCGATAATAAGTGCATAATATGGATAATAATGCACGTTATATTGATAATATAATATTGATAATATAATAGTATAAGTAATACGTATAATTATTACAGTTCTAGCGATAATAACTGCATTATATGTGTAATAATGCATGTTATATTGATAATAATAATAGTAATAAGTATATTTATTACAGTTCTAGCGATAACAACTGCATAATATGGGTAATAATGCACGTTATATTGATAATAATATAAGTAATAAGTATAATTATTACAGTTCTAGCGATAATAACTGCATTATATGGGTAATAATGCATGTTATGTTGGTAATAATATAAGTAATGAGTATAATTATTACAGTTCTAGCGATAATAACTGCATAATATGGGTAATAATGCATGTTATATTGGTATTATCGGGAGTAACAAGTACAATAATTATACTTCTAGCGATAATAATAGTAAAATATGGGTAATAGTGCATGTTATATTGATAACAATAAAAGTAATAAGTATATTTATTACAGTTCTAGCTACAATAACTGCATTATATGCGTAATAATGCATATTATATTGATAATATCGGGAGTAATAAGTATAATTATTACAGTCCTAGCGATAATACTAGTAAAATATGGCTAAGAGTGCCTGTTATATTGATAATAATAAAAGTAATAAGTATATTTATTATACTTCTGTCGATAATAACTGCATTATATGGGTAAGAATGCATGTTATATTGATAATAATAAAAGTAATAAGTATATTTATTATAGTTCTATCGATAATAACTGCATAATATGGGTAATAATGCATGTTATATTGATAACAATATAAGTAATAAGTATAATTATTACAGTTCTAGCGATAATAACTGCATAATATGGGTAGTAATGGATGTTATATTGATAATATCGGGAGTAATAAGTATAATTATTACAGTTCTAGCGATAATACTAGTAAAATATGGCGAAGAGTGCCTGTTATACTGATAATAATAAAAGTAATAAGTATATTTATTATACTTCTGTCGATAATAACTGCATTATATGGGTAATAATGCATGTTATATTGAGAATAATATAAGTAGTAGGTATAATTATTACAGTTCTAGCCATAATAACTGCATAATATGGATAATAATGCACGTTATATTGCTAATAGTATAAGTAATACGTATAATTATTACAGTTCTAGCGATAATAACTGCATTATATGGGTAATAATGCATGTTATATTGATAATATCGGGAGTAATAAGTATAATTATTATAGTTCTAGCGATAATAATAGTGCAATATGGCTAATAATGCATGTTATATTGATAATAATATAAGTAATGAGTATAATTATTACAGTTCTAGCGATAATAACTGCATAATATGGGTAATAATGCATGTTATATTGATAATAATAAAAGTAATAAGTATATTTATTATAGTTCTATCGATAATAACTGCATTATATGCGTAATAATGCATGTTATATTGATGACAAAAAAAGTAATAAGTATATTTATTACAGTTCTAGCTACAATAACTGCATTATATGCGTAATAATGCATATTATATTGATAATATCGGGAGTAATATGTATAATTATTACAGTCCTAGCGATAATACTAGTAAAATATGGCTAAGAGTGCCTGTTATATTGATAATAATAAAAGTAATAAGTATATTTATTATAGTTCTATCGATAATAACTGCATAATATGGGTAATAATGCATGTTATATTGATAAAAATATAAGTAATAAGTATAATTATTACAGTTCTAGCGATAATACTAGTAAAATATGGCGAAGAGTGCCTGTTATATTGATAATAATAAAAGTAATAAGTATATTTATTATAGTTCTATCGATAATAACTGCATAATATGGGTAATAATGCATGTTATATTGATAATATCGGGAGTAATAAGTATAATTATTATAGTTCTAGCGATAATAATAGTGCAATATGGCTAATAATGCATGTTATATTGATAATAATATAAGTAATGAGTATAATTATTACAGTTCTAGCGATAATAACTGCATAATATGGGTAATAATGCATGTTATATTGATAATAATAAAAGTAATAAGTATATTTATTATAGTTCTATCGATAATAACTGCATTATATGCGTAATAATGCATGTTATATTGATGACAATAAAAGTAATACGTATATTTATTATAGTTCTAGCGATAATAACTGCATAACATGGGTAATAATGCATGTGATATTGATAATATCGGGAGTAATAAGTATAATTATTACAGTTCTAGCGATAATAACTCCATTATATGGGTAATAATGCATGTTATATTGATAATAATATAAGTAATAAGTATATTTATTACAGTTCTATCGATAATAACTGCATAATATGGGTAGTAATGCATGTTATATTGATAATAATAAAAGTAATAAGTATATTTATTATAGTTCTATCGATAATAACTGCATAATATGGGTAATAATGCATGCTATATTGATGATAATAAAAGTAATACGTATATTTATTATAGTTCTAGCTATAATAACTGCATAATATGGGTAATAATGCATGTTATATTGATAATAATATAAGTAATAAGTATAATTATTACAGTTCTAGCGATAATAACTCCATTATATGGGTAATAATGCATGTTATATTGATAATAATATAAGTAATGAGTATAATTATTACAGTTCTAGCGATAATAACTGCATAATATGGGTAATAATGCATGTTATATTGATAATAATAAAAGTAATAAGTATATTTATTATAGTTCTATCGATAATAACTGCATTATGTGCGTAATAATGCATGTTATATTGATGACAAAAAAAGTAATACGTATATTTATTATAGTTCTAGCTATAATAACTGCATAATATGGGTAATAATGCATGTTATATTGATAATAATAAAAGTAATAAGTATATTTATTATAGTTCTATCGATAATAACTGCATTATATGCGTAATAATGCATGTTATATTGATGACAAAAAAAGTAATAAGTATATTTATTACAGTTCTAGCTACAATAACTGCATTATATGCGTAATAATGCATATTATATTGATAATATCGGGAGTAATATGTATAATTATTACAGTCCTAGCGATAATACTAGTAAAATATGGCTAAGAGTGCCTGTTATATTGATAATAATAAAAGTAATAAGTATATTTATTATAGTTCTATCGATAATAACTGCATAATATGGGTAATAATGCATGTTATATTGATAAAAATATAAGTAATAAGTATAATTATTACAGTTCTAGCGATAATACTAGTAAAATATGGCGAAGAGTGCCTGTTATACTGATAATAATAAAAGTAATAAGTATATTTATTATACTTCTGTCGATAATAACTGCATTATATGGGTAATAATGCATGTTATATTGATAATAATATAAGTAATGAGTATAATTATTACAGTTCTAGCGATAATAACTGCATAATATGGGTAATAATGCATGTTATATTGATAATAATAAAAGTAATAAGTATATTTATTATAGTTCTATCGATAATAACTGCATTATATGCGTAATAATGCATGTTATATTGATGACAATAAAAGTAATACGTATATTTATTATAGTTCTAGCGATAATAACTGCATAACATGGGTAATAATGCATGTGATATTGATAATATCGGGAGTAATAAGTATAATTATTACAGTTCTAGCGATAATAACTCCATTATATGGGTAATAATGCATGTTATATTGATAATAATATAAGTAATAAGTATATTTATTACAGTTCTATCGATAATAACTGCATAATATGGGTAGTAATGCATGTTATATTGATAATAATAAAAGTAATAAGTATATTTATTATAGTTCTATCGATAATAACTGCATAATATGGGTAATAATGCATGCTATATTGATGATAATAAAAGTAATACGTATATTTATTATAGTTCTAGCTATAATAACTGCATAATATGGGTAATAATGCATGTTATATTGATAATAATATAAGTAATAAGTATAATTATTACAGTTCTAGCGATAATAACTCCATTATATGGGTAATAATGCATGTTATATTGATAATAATATAAGTAATGAGTATAATTATTACAGTTCTAGCGATAATAACTGCATAATATGGGTAATAATGCATGTTATATTGATAATAATAAAAGTAATAAGTATATTTATTATAGTTCTATCGATAATAACTGCATTATGTGCGTAATAATGCATGTTATATTGATGACAAAAAAAGTAATACGTATATTTATTATAGTTCTAGCTATAATAACTGCATAATATGGGTAATAATGCATGTTATATTGATAATAATATAAGTAATAAGTATAATTATTACAGTTCTAGCGATAATAACTGCATTATATGTGTAATAATGCATGTTATATTGATAATAATAATAGTAATAAGTATATTTATTACAGTTCTAGCGATAACAACTGCATAATATGGGTAATAATGCACGTTATATTGATAATAATATAAGTAATAAGTATAATTATTACAGTTCTAGCGATAATAACTGCATTATATGGGTAATAATGCATGTTATGTTGGTAATAATATAAGTAATGAGTATAATTATTACAGTTCTAGCGATAATAATGCATAATATGGATAATAATGCACGTTATATTGCTGATAGTATAAGTAATACGTATAGTTATTACAGTTCTAGCGATAATAACTGCATAATAAGGGTAATAATGCATGTTATATTGATAATAATATAAGTAATAAGTATAATTATTACAGTTCTAGCGATAATAACTGCATTATATGGGTAATAATGCATGTTATATTGATATTATCGGGAGTAACAAGTACAATTATTATACTTCTAGCGATAATAATAGTAAAATATGGCTAATAGTGCATGTTATATTGATAACAATAAAAGTAATAAGTATATTTATTACAGTTCTAGCTACAATAACTGCATTATATGCGTAATAATGCATATTATATTGATAATATCGGGAGTAATAAGTATAATTATTACAGTCCTAGCGATAATACTAGTAAAATATGGCTAAGAGTGCCTGTTCTATTGATAATAATAAAAGTAATAAGTATATTTATTACAGTTCTAGCTACAATAACTGCATTATATGCGTAATAATGCATATTATATTGATAATATCGGGAGTAATAAGTATAATTATTACAGTCCTAGCGATAATACTAGTAAAATATGGCTAAGGGTGCCTGTTATATTGATAATAATAAAAGTAATAAGAATATTTATTATAATTCTATCGATAATAACTGCATAATATGGGTAATAATGCATGTTATATTGATAATAATATAAGTAATAAGTATAATTATTACAGTTCTAGCGATAATAACTGCATTATATGTGTAATAATGCATGTTATATTGATAATAATAATAGTAATAAGTATATTTATTACAGTTCTAGCGATAACAACTGCATAATATGGGTAATAATGCACGTTATATTGATAATAATATAAGTAATAAGTATAATTATTACAGTTCTAGCGATAATAACTGCATTATATGGGTAATAATGCATGTTATGTTGGTAATAATATAAGTAATGAGTATAATTATTACAGTTCTAGCGATAATAACTGCATAATATGGATAATAATGCACGTTATATTGCTGATAGTATAAGTAATACGTATAATTATTACAGTTCTAGCGATAATAACTGCATAATAAGGGTAATAATGCATGTTATATTGATAACAATATAAGTAATAAGTATAATTATTATAGTTCTAGTGATAATAACTGCATTATATGTGTAATAATGCATGTTATATTGATAATAATAATAGTAATAAGTATATTTATTACAGTTCTAGCGATAACAACTGCATAATATGGGTAATAATGCACGTTATATTGATAATAATATAAGTAATAAGTATAATTATTACAGTTCTAGCGATAATAACTGCATTATATGGGTAATAATGCATGTTATGTTGGTAATAATATAAGTAATGAGTATAATTATTACAGTTCTAGCGATAATAACTGCATAATATGGGTAATAATGCATGTTATATTGGTATTATCGGGAGTAACAAGTACAATTATTATACTTCTAGCGATAATAATAGTAAAATATGGCTAATAGTGCATGTTATATTGATAACAATAAAAGTAATAAGTATATTTATTACAGTTCTAGCTACAATAACTGCATTATATGCGTAATAATGCATATTATATTGATAATATCGGGAGTAATAAGTATAATTATTACAGTCCTAGCGATAATACTAGTAAAATATGGCTAAGAGTGCCTGTTATATTGATAATAATAAAAGTAATAAGTATATTTATTATACTTCTGTCGATAATAACTGCATTATATGGGTAATAATGCATGTTATATTGATAATAATAAAAGTAATAAGTATATTTATTATAGTTCTATCGATAATAACTGCATAATATGGGTAATAATGCATGTTATATTGATAATAATATAAGTAATAAGTATAATTATTACAGTTCTAGCCATAATAACTGCAGAATATGGGTAATAATGCACGTTATATTGCTAATAATATAAGTAATAAGTATAATTGTTACAGTTCTAGCTATAATAACTGCATTATATGCGTAATAATGCATATTATATTGATAATATCGGGAGTAATAAGTATAATTATTATAGTTCTAGCGATAATAATAGTGCAATATGGCTAATAATGCATGTTATATTGATAATAATATAAGTAATGAGTATAATTATTACAGTTCTAGCGATAATAACTGCATAATATGGGTAATAATGCATGTTATATTGATAATAATAAAAGTAATAAGTATATTTATTATAGTTCTATCGATAATAACTGCATTATATGCGTAATAATGCATGTTATATTGATGACAATAAAAGTAATACGTATATTTATTATAGTTCTAGCGATAATAACTGCATAACATGGGTAATAATGCATGTGATATTGATAATATCGGGAGTAATAAGTATAATTGTTACAGTTCTAGCTATAATAACTGCATTATATGCGTAATAATGCATATTATATTGATAATATCGGGAGTAATAAGTATAATTATTATAGTTCTAGCGATAATAATAGTGCAATATGGCTAATAATGCATGTTATATTGATAATAATATAAGTAATGAGTATAATTATTACAGTTCTAGCGATAATAACTGCATAATATGGGTAATAATGCATGTTATATTGATAATAATAAAAGTAATAAGTATATTTATTATAGTTCTATCGATAATAACTGCATTATATGCGTAATAATGCATATTATATTGATAATATCGGGAGTAATAAGTATAATTATTACAGTCCTAGCGATAATACTAGTAAAATATGGCTAAGGGTGCCTGTTATATTGATAATAATAAAAGTAATAAGTATATTTATTATAGTTCTAACGATAATAACTGCATTATATGGGTAATAATGCATGTTATATTGATAATAATAAAAGTAATAAGTATATTTATTATAGTTCTATCGATAATAACTGCATAATATGGGTAATAATGCATGTTATATTGATAATAATATAAGTAATAAGTACAATTATTACAGTTCTAGCAATAATAACTGCATACTATGGGTAGTAATGGATGTTATATTGATAATATCGGGAGATAATAACTGCATTATATGCGTAATAATGCATGTTGTATTGATGACAAAAAAAGTAATACGTATATTTATTATAGTTCTAGCTATAATAACTGCATAATATGGGTAATAATGCACGTTATATTGATAATAATATAAGTAATAAGTATAATTATTACAGTTCTAGCGATAATAACTCCATTATATGGGTAATAATGCATGTTATATTGATAATATCGGGAGTAATAAGTATAATTATTATAGTTCTAGCGATAATAATAGTGCAATATGGCTAATAATGCATGTTATATTGATAATAATATAAGTAATGAGTATAATTATTACAGTTCTAGCGATAATAACTGCATAATATGGGTAATAATGCATGTTATATTGATAATAATAAAAGTAATAAGTATATTTATTATAGTTCTATCGATAATAACTGCATTATATGCGTAATAATGCATGTTATATTGATGACAATAAAAGTAATACGTATATTTATTATAGTTCTAGCGATAATAACTGCATAACATGGGTAATAATGCATGTGATATTGATAATATCGGGAGTAATAAGTATAATTATTACAGTTCTAGCGACAATAACTCCATTATATGGGTAATAATGCATGTTATATTGATAATAATATAAGTAATAAGTATATTTATTACAGTTCTATCGATAATAACTGCATAATATGGGTAGTAATGCATGTTATATTGATAATAATAAAAGTAATAAGTATATTTATTATAGTTCTATCGATAATAACTGCATAATATGGGTAATAATGCATGCTATATTGATGATAATAAAAGTAATTCGTATATTTATTATAGTTCTAGCTATAATAACTGCATAATATGGGTAATAATGCATGTTATATTGATAATAATATAAGTAATAAGTATAATTATTACAGTTCTAGCGATAATAACTCCATTATATGGGTAATAATGCATGTTATATTGATAATAATATAAGTAATGAGTATAATTATTACAGTTCTAGCGATAATAACTGCATAATATGGGTAATAATGCATGTTATATTGATAATAATAAAAGTAATAAGTATATTTATTATAGTTCTATCGATAATAACTGCATTATGTGCGTAATAATGCATGTTATATTGATGACAAAAAAAGTAATACGTATATTTATTATAGTTCTAGCTATAATAACTGCATAATATGGGTAATAATGCATGTTATATTGATAATAATATAAGTAATAAGTATAATTATTACAGTTCTAGCGATAATAACTGCATTATATGTGTAATAATGCATGTTATATTGATAATAATAATAGTAATAAGTATATTTATTACAGTTCTAGCGATAACAACTGCATAATATGGGTAATAATGCACGTTATATTGATAATAATATAAGTAATAAGTATAATTATTACAGTTCTAGCGATAATAACTGCATTATATGGGTAATAATGCATGTTATGTTGGTAATAATATAAGTAATGAGTATAATTATTACAGTTCTAGCGATAATAATGCATAATATGGATAATAATGCACGTTATATTGCTGATAGTATAAGTAATACGTATAGTTATTACAGTTCTAGCGATAATAACTGCATAATAAGGGTAATAATGCATGTTATATTGATAATAATATAAGTAATAAGTATAATTATTACAGTTGTAGCGATAATAACTGCATTATATGGGTAATAATGCATGTTATATTGATATTATCGGGAGTAACAAGTACAATTATTATACTTCTAGCGATAATAATAGTAAAATATGGCTAATAGTGCATGTTATATTGATAACAATAAAAGTAATAAGTATATTTATTACAGTTCTAGCTACAATAACTGCATTATATGCGTAATAATGCATATTATATTGATAATATCGGGAGTAATAAGTATAATTATTACAGTCCTAGCGATAATACTAGTAAAATATGGCTAAGAGTGCCTGTTCTATTGATAATAATAAAAGTAATAAGTATATTTATTACAGTTCTAGCTACAATAACTGCATTATATGCGTAATAATGCATATTATATTGATAATATCGGGAGTAATAAGTATAATTATTACAGTCCTAGCGATAATACTAGTAAAATATGGCTAAGGGTGCCTGTTATATTGATAATAATAAAAGTAATAAGAATATTTATTATAATTCTATCGATAATAACTGCATAATATGGGTAATAATGCATGTTATATTGATAATAATATAAGTAATAAGTATAATTATTACAGTTCTAGCGATAATAACTGCATTATATGTGTAATAATGCATGTTATATTGATAATAATAATAGTAATAAGTATATTTATTACAGTTCTAGCGATAACAACTGCATAATATGGGTAATAATGCACGTTATATTGATAATAATATAAGTAATAAGTATAATTATTACAGTTCTAGCGATAATAACTGCATTATATGGGTAATAATGCATGTTATGTTGGTAATAATATAAGTAATGAGTATAATTATTACAGTTCTAGCGATAATAACTGCATAATATGGATAATAATGCACGTTATATTGCTGATAGTATAAGTAATACGTATAATTATTACAGTTCTAGCGATAATAACTGCATAATAAGGGTAATAATGCATGTTATATTGATAACAATATAAGTAATAAGTATAATTATTATAGTTCTAGCGATAATAACTGCATTATATGTGTAATAATGCATGTTATATTGATAATAATAATAGTAATAAGTATATTTATTACAGTTCTAGCGATAACAACTGCATAATATGGGTAATAATGCACGTTATATTGATAATAATATAAGTAATAAGTATAATTATTACAGTTCTAGCGATAATAACTGCATTATATGGGTAATAATGCATGTTATGTTGGTAATAATATAAGTAATGAGTATAATTATTACAGTTCTAGCGATAATAACTGCATAATATGGGTAATAATGCATGTTATATTGGTATTATCGGGAGTAACAAGTACAATTATTATACTTCTAGCGATAATAATAGTAAAATATGGCTAATAGTGCATGTTATATTGATAACAATAAAAGTAATAAGTATATTTATTACAGTTCTAGCTACAATAACTGCATTATATGCGTAATAATGCATATTATATTGATAATATCGGGAGTAATAAGTATAATTATTACAGTCCTAGCGATAATACTAGTAAAATATGGCTAAGAGTGCCTGTTATATTGATAATAATAAAAGTAATAAGTATATTTATTATACTTCTGTCGATAATAACTGCATTATATGGGTAATAATGCATGTTATATTGATAATAATAAAAGTAATAAGTATATTTATTATAGTTCTATCGATAATAACTGCATAATATGGGTAATAATGCATGTTATATTGATAATAATATAAGTAATAAGTATAATTATTACAGTTCTAGCCATAATAACTGCAGAATATGGGTAATAATGCACGTTATATTGCTAATAATATAAGTAATAAGTATGATTGTTACAGTTCTAGCTATAATAACTGCATTATATGCGTAATAATGCATATTATATTGATAATATCGGGAGTAATAAGTATAATTATTATAGTTCTAGCGATAATAATAGTGCAATATGGCTAATAATGCATGTTATATTGATAATAATATAAGTAATGAGTATAATTATTACAGTTCTAGCGATAATAACTGCATTATATGGGTAATAATGCATGTTATGTTGGTAATAATATAAGTAATGAGTATAATTATTACAGTTCTAGCGATAATAATGCATAATATGGATAATAATGCACGTTATATTGCTGATAGTATAAGTAATACGTATAGTTATTACAGTTCTAGCGATAATAACTGCATAATAAGGGTAATAATGCATGTTATATTGATAATAATATAAGTAATAAGTATAATTATTACAGTTGTAGCGATAATAACTGCATTATATGGGTAATAATGCATGTTATATTGATATTATCGGGAGTAACAAGTACAATTATTATACTTCTAGCGATAATAATAGTAAAATATGGCTAATAGTGCATGTTATATTGATAACAATAAAAGTAATAAGTATATTTATTACAGTTCTAGCTACAATAACTGCATTATATGCGTAATAATGCATATTATATTGATAATATCGGGAGTAATATGTATAATTATTACAGTCCTAGCGATAATACTAGTAAAATATGGCTAAGAGTGCCTGTTATATTGATAATAATAAAAGTAATAAGTATATTTATTATAGTTCTATCGATAATAACTGCATAATATGGGTAATAATGCATGTTATATTGATAATAATATAAGTAATAAGTATAATTATTACAGTTCTAGCGATAATACTAGTAAAATATGGCGAAGAGTGCCTGTTATACTGATAATAATAAAAGTAATAAGTATATTTATTATACTTCTGTCGATAATAACTGCATTATATGGGTAATAATGCATGTTATATTGATAATAATATAAGTAATGAGTATAATTATTACAGTTCTAGCGATAATAACTGCATAATATGGGTAATAATGCATGTTATATTGATAATAATAAAAGTAATAAGTATATTTATTATAGTTCTATCGATAATAACTGCATTATATGCGTAATAATGCATGTTATATTGATGACAATAAAAGTAATACGTATATTTATTATAGTTCTAGCGATAATAACTGCATAACATGGGTAATAATGCATGTGATATTGATAATATCGGGAGTAATAAGTATAATTATTACAGTTCTAGCGATAATAACTCCATTATATGGGTAATAATGCATGTTATATTGATAATAATATAAGTAATAAGTATATTTATTACAGTTCTATCGATAATAACTGCATAATATGGGTAGTAATGCATGTTATATTGATAATAATAAAAGTAATAAGTATATTTATTATAGTTCTATCGATAATAACTGCATAATATGGGTAATAATGCATGCTATATTGATGATAATAAAAGTAATACGTATATTTATTATAGTTCTAGCTATAATAACTGCATAATATGGGTAATAATGCATGTTATATTGATAATAATATAAGTAATAAGTATAATTATTACAGTTCTAGCGATAATAACTCCATTATATGGGTAATAATGCATGTTATATTGATAATAATATAAGTAATGAGTATAATTATTACAGTTCTAGCGATAATAACTGCATAATATGGGTAATAATGCATGTTATATTGATAATAATAAAAGTAATAAGTATATTTATTATAGTTCTATCGATAATAACTGCATTATGTGCGTAATAATGCATGTTATATTGATGACAAAAAAAGTAATACGTATATTTATTATAGTTCTAGCTATAATAACTGCATAATATGGGTAATAATGCATGTTATATTGATAATAATATAAGTAATAAGTATAATTATTACAGTTCTAGCGATAATAACTGCATTATATGTGTAATAATGCATGTTATATTGATAATAATAATAGTAATAAGTATATTTATTACAGTTCTAGCGATAACAACTGCATAATATGGGTAATAATGCACGTTATATTGATAATAATATAAGTAATAAGTATAATTATTACAGTTCTAGCGATAATAACTGCATTATATGGGTAATAATGCATGTTATGTTGGTAATAATATAAGTAATGAGTATAATTATTACAGTTCTAGCGATAATAATGCATAATATGGATAATAATGCACGTTATATTGCTGATAGTATAAGTAATACGTATAGTTATTACAGTTCTAGCGATAATAACTGCATAATAAGGGTAATAATGCATGTTATATTGATAATAATATAAGTAATAAGTATAATTATTACAGTTCTAGCGATAATAACTGCATTATATGGGTAATAATGCATGTTATATTGATATTATCGGGAGTAACAAGTACAATTATTATACTTCTAGCGATAATAATAGTAAAATATGGCTAATAGTGCATGTTATATTGATAACAATAAAAGTAATAAGTATATTTATTACAGTTCTAGCTACAATAACTGCATTATATGCGTAATAATGCATATTATATTGATAATATCGGGAGTAATAAGTATAATTATTACAGTCCTAGCGATAATACTAGTAAAATATGGCTAAGAGTGCCTGTTCTATTGATAATAATAAAAGTAATAAGTATATTTATTACAGTTCTAGCTACAATAACTGCATTATATGCGTAATAATGCATATTATATTGATAATATCGGGAGTAATAAGTATAATTATTACAGTCCTAGCGATAATACTAGTAAAATATGGCTAAGGGTGCCTGTTATATTGATAATAATAAAAGTAATAAGAATATTTATTATAATTCTATCGATAATAACTGCATAATATGGGTAATAATGCATGTTATATTGATAATAATATAAGTAATAAGTATAATTATTACAGTTCTAGCGATAATAACTGCATTATATGTGTAATAATGCATGTTATATTGATAATAATAATAGTAATAAGTATATTTATTACAGTTCTAGCGATAACAACTGCATAATATGGGTAATAATGCACGTTATATTGATAATAATATAAGTAATAAGTATAATTATTACAGTTCTAGCGATAATAACTGCATTATATGGGTAATAATGCATGTTATGTTGGTAATAATATAAGTAATGAGTATAATTATTACAGTTCTAGCGATAATAACTGCATAATATGGATAATAATGCACGTTATATTGCTGATAGTATAAGTAATACGTATAATTATTACAGTTCTAGCGATAATAACTGCATAATAAGGGTAATAATGCATGTTATATTGATAACAATATAAGTAATAAGTATAATTATTATAGTTCTAGTGATAATAACTGCATTATATGTGTAATAATGCATGTTATATTGATAATAATAATAGTAATAAGTATATTTATTACAGTTCTAGCGATAACAACTGCATAATATGGGTAATAATGCACGTTATATTGATAATAATATAAGTAATAAGTATAATTATTACAGTTCTAGCGATAATAACTGCATTATATGGGTAATAATGCATGTTATGTTGGTAATAATATAAGTAATGAGTATAATTATTACAGTTCTAGCGATAATAACTGCATAATATGGGTAATAATGCATGTTATATTGGTATTATCGGGAGTAACAAGTACAATTATTATACTTCTAGCGATAATAATAGTAAAATATGGCTAATAGTGCATGTTATATTGATAACAATAAAAGTAATAAGTATATTTATTACAGTTCTAGCTACAATAACTGCATTATATGCGTAATAATGCATATTATATTGATAATATCGGGAGTAATAAGTATAATTATTACAGTCCTAGCGATAATACTAGTAAAATATGGCTAAGAGTGCCTGTTATATTGATAATAATAAAAGTAATAAGTATATTTATTATACTTCTGTCGATAATAACTGCATTATATGGGTAATAATGCATGTTATATTGATAATAATAAAAGTAATAAGTATATTTATTATAGTTCTATCGATAATAACTGCATAATATGGGTAATAATGCATGTTATATTGATAATAATATAAGTAATAAGTATAATTATTACAGTTCTAGCCATAATAACTGCAGAATATGGGTAATAATGCACGTTATATTGCTAATAATATAAGTAATAAGTATAATTGTTACAGTTCTAGCTATAATAACTGCATTATATGCGTAATAATGCATATTATATTGATAATATCGGGAGTAATAAGTATAATTATTATAGTTCTAGCGATAATAATAGTGCAATATGGCTAATAATGCATGTTATATTGATAATAATATAAGTAATGAGTATAATTATTACAGTTCTAGCGATAATAACTGCATAATATGGGTAATAATGCATGTTATATTGATAATAATAAAAGTAATAAGTATATTTATTATAGTTCTATCGATAATAACTGCATTATATGCGTAATAATGCATGTTATATTGATGACAATAAAAGTAATACGTATATTTATTATAGTTCTAGCGATAATAACTGCATAACATGGGTAATAATGCATGTGATATTGATAATATCGGGAGTAATAAGTATAATTGTTACAGTTCTAGCTATAATAACTGCATTATATGCGTAATAATGCATATTATATTGATAATATCGGGAGTAATAAGTATAATTATTATAGTTCTAGCGATAATAATAGTGCAATATGGCTAATAATGCATGTTATATTGATAATAATATAAGTAATGAGTATAATTATTACAGTTCTAGCGATAATAACTGCATAATATGGGTAATAATGCATGTTATATTGATAATAATAAAAGTAATAAGTATATTTATTATAGTTCTATCGATAATAACTGCATTATATGCGTAATAATGCATATTATATTGATAATATCGGGAGTAATAAGTATAATTATTACAGTCCTAGCGATAATACTAGTAAAATATGGCTAAGGGTGCCTGTTATATTGATAATAATAAAAGTAATAAGTATATTTATTATAGTTCTAACGATAATAACTGCATTATATGGGTAATAATGCATGTTATATTGATAATAATAAAAGTAATAAGTATATTTATTATAGTTCTATCGATAATAACTGCATAATATGGGTAATAATGCATGTTATATTGATAATAATATAAGTAATAAGTACAATTATTACAGTTCTAGCAATAATAACTGCATACTATGGGTAGTAATGGATGTTATATTGATAATATCGGGAGATAATAACTGCATTATATGCGTAATAATGCATGTTGTATTGATGACAAAAAAAGTAATACGTATATTTATTATAGTTCTAGCTATAATAACTGCATAATATGGGTAATAATGCACGTTATATTGATAATAATATAAGTAATAAGTATAATTATTACAGTTCTAGCGATAATAACTCCATTATATGGGTAATAATGCATGTTATATTGATAATATCGGGAGTAATAAGTATAATTATTATAGTTCTAGCGATAATAATAGTGCAATATGGCTAATAATGCATGTTATATTGATAATAATATAAGTAATAAGTATAATTATTACAGTTCTAGCCATAATAACTGCAGAATATGGGTAATAATGCACGTTATATTGCTAATAATATAAGTAATAAGTATGATTGTTACAGTTCTATCGATAATAACTGCATTATATGCGTAATAATGCATGTTATATTGATGACAAAAAAAGTAATAAGTATATTTATTACAGTTCTAGCTACAATAACTGCATTATATGCGTAATAATGCATATTATATTGATAATATCGGGAGTAATATGTATAATTATTACAGTCCTAGCGATAATACTAGTAAAATATGGCTAAGAGTGCCTGTTATATTGATAATAATAAAAGTAATAAGTATATTTATTATAGTTCTATCGATAATAACTGCATAATATGGGTAATAATGCATGTTATATTGATAAAAATATAAGTAATAAGTATAATTATTACAGTTCTAGCGATAATACTAGTAAAATATGGCGAAGAGTGCCTGTTATACTGATAATAATAAAAGTAATAAGTATATTTATTATACTTCTGTCGATAATAACTGCATTATATGGGTAATAATGCATGTTATATTGATAATAATATAAGTAATGAGTATAATTATTACAGTTCTAGCGATAATAACTGCATAATATGGGTAATAATGCATGTTATATTGATAATAATAAAAGTAATAAGTATATTTATTATAGTTCTATCGATAATAACTGCATTATATGCGTAATAATGCATGTTATATTGATGACAATAAAAGTAATACGTATATTTATTATAGTTCTAGCGATAATAACTGCATAACATGGGTAATAATGCATGTGATATTGATAATATCGGGAGTAATAAGTATAATTATTACAGTTCTAGCGATAATAACTCCATTATATGGGTAATAATGCATGTTATATTGATAATAATATAAGTAATAAGTATATTTATTACAGTTCTATCGATAATAACTGCATAATATGGGTAGTAATGCATGTTATATTGATAATAATAAAAGTAATAAGTATATTTATTATAGTTCTATCGATAATAACTGCATAATATGGGTAATAATGCATGCTATATTGATGATAATAAAAGTAATACGTATATTTATTATAGTTCTAGCTATAATAACTGCATAATATGGGTAATAATGCATGTTATATTGATAATAATATAAGTAATAAGTATAATTATTACAGTTCTAGCGATAATAACTCCATTATATGGGTAATAATGCATGTTATATTGATAATAATATAAGTAATGAGTATAATTATTACAGTTCTAGCGATAATAACTGCATAATATGGGTAATAATGCATGTTATATTGATAATAATAAAAGTAATAAGTATATTTATTATAGTTCTATCGATAATAACTGCATTATGTGCGTAATAATGCATGTTATATTGATGACAAAAAAAGTAATACGTATATTTATTATAGTTCTAGCTATAATAACTGCATAATATGGGTAATAATGCATGTTATATTGATAATAATATAAGTAATAAGTATAATTATTACAGTTCTAGCGATAATAACTGCATTATATGTGTAATAATGCATGTTATATTGATAATAATAATAGTAATAAGTATATTTATTACAGTTCTAGCGATAACAACTGCATAATATGGGTAATAATGCACGTTATATTGATAATAATATAAGTAATAAGTATAATTATTACAGTTCTAGCGATAATAACTGCATTATATGGGTAATAATGCATGTTATGTTGGTAATAATATAAGTAATGAGTATAATTATTACAGTTCTAGCGATAATAATGCATAATATGGATAATAATGCACGTTATATTGCTGATAGTATAAGTAATACGTATAGTTATTACAGTTCTAGCGATAATAACTGCATAATAAGGGTAATAATGCATGTTATATTGATAATAATATAAGTAATAAGTATAATTATTACAGTTCTAGCGATAATAACTGCATTATATGGGTAATAATGCATGTTATATTGATATTATCGGGAGTAACAAGTACAATTATTATACTTCTAGCGATAATAATAGTAAAATATGGCTAATAGTGCATGTTATATTGATAACAATAAAAGTAATAAGTATATTTATTACAGTTCTAGCTACAATAACTGCATTATATGCGTAATAATGCATATTATATTGATAATATCGGGAGTAATAAGTATAATTATTACAGTCCTAGCGATAATACTAGTAAAATATGGCTAAGAGTGCCTGTTCTATTGATAATAATAAAAGTAATAAGTATATTTATTACAGTTCTAGCTACAATAACTGCATTATATGCGTAATAATGCATATTATATTGATAATATCGGGAGTAATAAGTATAATTATTACAGTCCTAGCGATAATACTAGTAAAATATGGCTAAGGGTGCCTGTTATATTGATAATAATAAAAGTAATAAGAATATTTATTATAATTCTATCGATAATAACTGCATAATATGGGTAATAATGCATGTTATATTGATAATAATATAAGTAATAAGTATAATTATTACAGTTCTAGCGATAATAACTGCATTATATGTGTAATAATGCATGTTATATTGATAATAATAATAGTAATAAGTATATTTATTACAGTTCTAGCGATAACAACTGCATAATATGGGTAATAATGCACGTTATATTGATAATAATATAAGTAATAAGTATAATTATTACAGTTCTAGCGATAATAACTGCATTATATGGGTAATAATGCATGTTATGTTGGTAATAATATAAGTAATGAGTATAATTATTACAGTTCTAGCGATAATAACTGCATAATATGGATAATAATGCACGTTATATTGCTGATAGTATAAGTAATACGTATAATTATTACAGTTCTAGCGATAATAACTGCATAATAAGGGTAATAATGCATGTTATATTGATAACAATATAAGTAATAAGTATAATTATTATAGTTCTAGTGATAATAACTGCATTATATGTGTAATAATGCATGTTATATTGATAATAATAATAGTAATAAGTATATTTATTACAGTTCTAGCGATAACAACTGCATAATATGGGTAATAATGCACGTTATATTGATAATAATATAAGTAATAAGTATAATTATTACAGTTCTAGCGATAATAACTGCATTATATGGGTAATAATGCATGTTATGTTGGTAATAATATAAGTAATGAGTATAATTATTACAGTTCTAGCGATAATAACTGCATAATATGGGTAATAATGCATGTTATATTGGTATTATCGGGAGTAACAAGTACAATTATTATACTTCTAGCGATAATAATAGTAAAATATGGCTAATAGTGCATGTTATATTGATAACAATAAAAGTAATAAGTATATTTATTACAGTTCTAGCTACAATAACTGCATTATATGCGTAATAATGCATATTATATTGATAATATCGGGAGTAATAAGTATAATTATTACAGTCCTAGCGATAATACTAGTAAAATATGGCTAAGAGTGCCTGTTATATTGATAATAATAAAAGTAATAAGTATATTTATTATACTTCTGTCGATAATAACTGCATTATATGGGTAATAATGCATGTTATATTGATAATAATAAAAGTAATAAGTATATTTATTATAGTTCTATCGATAATAACTGCATAATATGGGTAATAATGCATGTTATATTGATAATAATATAAGTAATAAGTATAATTATTACAGTTCTAGCCATAATAACTGCAGAATATGGGTAATAATGCACGTTATATTGCTAATAATATAAGTAATAAGTATAATTGTTACAGTTCTAGCTATAATAACTGCATTATATGCGTAATAATGCATATTATATTGATAATATCGGGAGTAATAAGTATAATTATTATAGTTCTAGCGATAATAATAGTGCAATATGGCTAATAATGCATGTTATATTGATAATAATATAAGTAATGAGTATAATTATTACAGTTCTAGCGATAATAACTGCATAATATGGGTAATAATGCATGTTATATTGATAATAATAAAAGTAATAAGTATATTTATTATAGTTCTATCGATAATAACTGCATTATATGCGTAATAATGCATGTTATATTGATGACAATAAAAGTAATACGTATATTTATTATAGTTCTAGCGATAATAACTGCATAACATGGGTAATAATGCATGTGATATTGATAATATCGGGAGTAATAAGTATAATTGTTACAGTTCTAGCTATAATAACTGCATTATATGCGTAATAATGCATATTATATTGATAATATCGGGAGTAATAAGTATAATTATTATAGTTCTAGCGATAATAATAGTGCAATATGGCTAATAATGCATGTTATATTGATAATAATATAAGTAATGAGTATAATTATTACAGTTCTAGCGATAATAACTGCATAATATGGGTAATAATGCATGTTATATTGATAATAATAAAAGTAATAAGTATATTTATTATAGTTCTATCGATAATAACTGCATTATATGCGTAATAATGCATATTATATTGATAATATCGGGAGTAATAAGTATAATTATTACAGTCCTAGCGATAATACTAGTAAAATATGGCTAAGGGTGCCTGTTATATTGATAATAATAAAAGTAATAAGTATATTTATTATAGTTCTAACGATAATAACTGCATTATATGGGTAATAATGCATGTTATATTGATAATAATAAAAGTAATAAGTATATTTATTATAGTTCTATCGATAATAACTGCATAATATGGGTAATAATGCATGTTATATTGATAATAATATAAGTAATAAGTACAATTATTACAGTTCTAGCAATAATAACTGCATACTATGGGTAGTAATGGATGTTATATTGATAATATCGGGAGATAATAACTGCATTATATGCGTAATAATGCATGTTGTATTGATGACAAAAAAAGTAATACGTATATTTATTATAGTTCTAGCTATAATAACTGCATAATATGGGTAATAATGCACGTTATATTGATAATAATATAAGTAATAAGTATAATTATTACAGTTCTAGCGATAATAACTCCATTATATGGGTAATAATGCATGTTATATTGATAATATCGGGAGTAATAAGTATAATTATTATAGTTCTAGCGATAATAATAGTGCAATATGGCTAATAATGCATGTTATATTGATAATAATATAAGTAATGAGTATAATTATTACAGTTCTAGCGATAATAACTGCATAATATGGGTAATAATGCATGTTATATTGATAATAATAAAAGTAATAAGTATATTTATTATAGTTCTATCGATAATAACTGCATTATATGCGTAATAATGCATGTTATATTGATGACAATAAAAGTAATACGTATATTTATTATAGTTCTAGCGATAATAACTGCATAACATGGGTAATAATGCATGTGATATTGATAATATCGGGAGTAATAAGTATAATTATTACAGTTCTAGCGACAATAACTCCATTATATGGGTAATAATGCATGTTATATTGATAATAATATAAGTAATAAGTATATTTATTACAGTTCTATCGATAATAACTGCATAATATGGGTAGTAATGCATGTTATATTGATAATAATAAAAGTAATAAGTATATTTATTATAGTTCTATCGATAATAACTGCATAATATGGGTAATAATGCATGCTATATTGATGATAATAAAAGTAATTCGTATATTTATTATAGTTCTAGCTATAATAACTGCATAATATGGGTAATAATGCATGTTATATTGATAATAATATAAGTAATAAGTATAATTATTACAGTTCTAGCGATAATAACTCCATTATATGGGTAATAATGCATGTTATATTGATAATAATATAAGTAATGAGTATAATTATTACAGTTCTAGCGATAATAACTGCATAATATGGGTAATAATGCATGTTATATTGATAATAATAAAAGTAATAAGTATATTTATTATAGTTCTATCGATAATAACTGCATTATGTGCGTAATAATGCATGTTATATTGATGACAAAAAAAGTAATACGTATATTTATTATAGTTCTAGCTATAATAACTGCATAATATGGGTAATAATGCATGTTATATTGATAATAATATAAGTAATAAGTATAATTATTACAGTTCTAGCGATAATAACTGCATTATATGTGTAATAATGCATGTTATATTGATAATAATAATAGTAATAAGTATATTTATTACAGTTCTAGCGATAACAACTGCATAATATGGGTAATAATGCACGTTATATTGATAATAATATAAGTAATAAGTATAATTATTACAGTTCTAGCGATAATAACTGCATTATATGGGTAATAATGCATGTTATGTTGGTAATAATATAAGTAATGAGTATAATTATTACAGTTCTAGCGATAATAATGCATAATATGGATAATAATGCACGTTATATTGCTGATAGTATAAGTAATACGTATAGTTATTACAGTTCTAGCGATAATAACTGCATAATAAGGGTAATAATGCATGTTATATTGATAATAATATAAGTAATAAGTATAATTATTACAGTTGTAGCGATAATAACTGCATTATATGGGTAATAATGCATGTTATATTGATATTATCGGGAGTAACAAGTACAATTATTATACTTCTAGCGATAATAATAGTAAAATATGGCTAATAGTGCATGTTATATTGATAACAATAAAAGTAATAAGTATATTTATTACAGTTCTAGCTACAATAACTGCATTATATGCGTAATAATGCATATTATATTGATAATATCGGGAGTAATAAGTATAATTATTACAGTCCTAGCGATAATACTAGTAAAATATGGCTAAGAGTGCCTGTTCTATTGATAATAATAAAAGTAATAAGTATATTTATTACAGTTCTAGCTACAATAACTGCATTATATGCGTAATAATGCATATTATATTGATAATATCGGGAGTAATAAGTATAATTATTACAGTCCTAGCGATAATACTAGTAAAATATGGCTAAGGGTGCCTGTTATATTGATAATAATAAAAGTAATAAGAATATTTATTATAATTCTATCGATAATAACTGCATAATATGGGTAATAATGCATGTTATATTGATAATAATATAAGTAATAAGTATAATTATTACAGTTCTAGCGATAATAACTGCATTATATGTGTAATAATGCATGTTATATTGATAATAATAATAGTAATAAGTATATTTATTACAGTTCTAGCGATAACAACTGCATAATATGGGTAATAATGCACGTTATATTGATAATAATATAAGTAATAAGTATAATTATTACAGTTCTAGCGATAATAACTGCATTATATGGGTAATAATGCATGTTATGTTGGTAATAATATAAGTAATGAGTATAATTATTACAGTTCTAGCGATAATAACTGCATAATATGGATAATAATGCACGTTATATTGCTGATAGTATAAGTAATACGTATAATTATTACAGTTCTAGCGATAATAACTGCATAATAAGGGTAATAATGCATGTTATATTGATAACAATATAAGTAATAAGTATAATTATTATAGTTCTAGCGATAATAACTGCATTATATGTGTAATAATGCATGTTATATTGATAATAATAATAGTAATAAGTATATTTATTACAGTTCTAGCGATAACAACTGCATAATATGGGTAATAATGCACGTTATATTGATAATAATATAAGTAATAAGTATAATTATTACAGTTCTAGCGATAATAACTGCATTATATGGGTAATAATGCATGTTATGTTGGTAATAATATAAGTAATGAGTATAATTATTACAGTTCTAGCGATAATAACTGCATAATATGGGTAATAATGCATGTTATATTGGTATTATCGGGAGTAACAAGTACAATTATTATACTTCTAGCGATAATAATAGTAAAATATGGCTAATAGTGCATGTTATATTGATAACAATAAAAGTAATAAGTATATTTATTACAGTTCTAGCTACAATAACTGCATTATATGCGTAATAATGCATATTATATTGATAATATCGGGAGTAATAAGTATAATTATTACAGTCCTAGCGATAATACTAGTAAAATATGGCTAAGAGTGCCTGTTATATTGATAATAATAAAAGTAATAAGTATATTTATTATACTTCTGTCGATAATAACTGCATTATATGGGTAATAATGCATGTTATATTGATAATAATAAAAGTAATAAGTATATTTATTATAGTTCTATCGATAATAACTGCATAATATGGGTAATAATGCATGTTATATTGATAATAATATAAGTAATAAGTATAATTATTACAGTTCTAGCCATAATAACTGCAGAATATGGGTAATAATGCACGTTATATTGCTAATAATATAAGTAATAAGTATGATTGTTACAGTTCTAGCTATAATAACTGCATTATATGCGTAATAATGCATATTATATTGATAATATCGGGAGTAATAAGTATAATTATTATAGTTCTAGCGATAATAATAGTGCAATATGGCTAATAATGCATGTTATATTGATAATAATATAAGTAATGAGTATAATTATTACAGTTCTAGCGATAATAACTGCATTATATGGGTAATAATGCATGTTATGTTGGTAATAATATAAGTAATGAGTATAATTATTACAGTTCTAGCGATAATAATGCATAATATGGATAATAATGCACGTTATATTGCTGATAGTATAAGTAATACGTATAGTTATTACAGTTCTAGCGATAATAACTGCATAATAAGGGTAATAATGCATGTTATATTGATAATAATATAAGTAATAAGTATAATTATTACAGTTGTAGCGATAATAACTGCATTATATGGGTAATAATGCATGTTATATTGATATTATCGGGAGTAACAAGTACAATTATTATACTTCTAGCGATAATAATAGTAAAATATGGCTAATAGTGCATGTTATATTGATAACAATAAAAGTAATAAGTATATTTATTACAGTTCTAGCTACAATAACTGCATTATATGCGTAATAATGCATATTATATTGATAATATCGGGAGTAATAAGTATAATTATTACAGTCCTAGCGATAATACTAGTAAAATATGGCTAAGAGTGCCTGTTCTATTGATAATAATAAAAGTAATAAGTATATTTATTACAGTTCTAGCTACAATAACTGCATTATATGCGTAATAATGCATATTATATTGATAATATCGGGAGTAATAAGTATAATTATTACAGTCCTAGCGATAATACTAGTAAAATATGGCTAAGGGTGCCTGTTATATTGATAATAATAAAAGTAATAAGAATATTTATTATAATTCTATCGATAATAACTGCATAATATGGGTAATAATGCATGTTATATTGATAATAATATAAGTAATAAGTATAATTATTACAGTTCTAGCGATAATAACTGCATTATATGTGTAATAATGCATGTTATATTGATAATAATAATAGTAATAAGTATATTTATTACAGTTCTAGCGATAACAACTGCATAATATGGGTAATAATGCACGTTATATTGATAATAATATAAGTAATAAGTATAATTATTACAGTTCTAGCGATAATAACTGCATTATATGGGTAATAATGCATGTTATGTTGGTAATAATATAAGTAATGAGTATAATTATTACAGTTCTAGCGATAATAACTGCATAATATGGATAATAATGCACGTTATATTGCTGATAGTATAAGTAATACGTATAATTATTACAGTTCTAGCGATAATAACTGCATAATAAGGGTAATAATGCATGTTATATTGATAACAATATAAGTAATAAGTATAATTATTATAGTTCTAGCGATAATAACTGCATTATATGTGTAATAATGCATGTTATATTGATAATAATAATAGTAATAAGTATATTTATTACAGTTCTAGCGATAACAACTGCATAATATGGGTAATAATGCACGTTATATTGATAATAATATAAGTAATAAGTATAATTATTACAGTTCTAGCGATAATAACTGCATTATATGGGTAATAATGCATGTTATGTTGGTAATAATATAAGTAATGAGTATAATTATTACAGTTCTAGCGATAATAACTGCATAATATGGGTAATAATGCATGTTATATTGGTATTATCGGGAGTAACAAGTACAATTATTATACTTCTAGCGATAATAATAGTAAAATATGGCTAATAGTGCATGTTATATTGATAACAATAAAAGTAATAAGTATATTTATTACAGTTCTAGCTACAATAACTGCATTATATGCGTAATAATGCATATTATATTGATAATATCGGGAGTAATAAGTATAATTATTACAGTCCTAGCGATAATACTAGTAAAATATGGCTAAGAGTGCCTGTTATATTGATAATAATAAAAGTAATAAGTATATTTATTATACTTCTGTCGATAATAACTGCATTATATGGGTAATAATGCATGTTATATTGATAATAATAAAAGTAATAAGTATATTTATTATAGTTCTATCGATAATAACTGCATAATATGGGTAATAATGCATGTTATATTGATAATAATATAAGTAATAAGTATAATTATTACAGTTCTAGCCATAATAACTGCAGAATATGGGTAATAATGCACGTTATATTGCTAATAATATAAGTAATAAGTATGATTGTTACAGTTCTAGCTATAATAACTGCATTATATGCGTAATAATGCATATTATATTGATAATATCGGGAGTAATAAGTATAATTATTATAGTTCTAGCGATAATAATAGTGCAATATGGCTAATAATGCATGTTATATTGATAATAATATAAGTAATGAGTATAATTATTACAGTTCTAGCGATAATAACTGCATAATATGGGTAATAATGCATGTTATATTGATAATAATAAAAGTAATAAGTATATTTATTATAGTTCTATCGATAATAACTGCATTATATGCGTAATAATGCATGTTATATTGATGACAATAAAAGTAATACGTATATTTATTATAGTTCTAGCGATAATAACTGCATAACATGGGTAATAATGCATGTGATATTGATAATATCGGGAGTAATAAGTATAATTATTACAGTTCTAGCGATAATAACTCCATTATATGGGTAATAATGCATGTTATATTGATAATAATATAAGTAATAAGTATATTTATTACAGTTCTATCGATAATAACTGCATAATATGGGTAGTAATGCATGTTATATTGATAATAATAAAAGTAATAAGTATATTTATTATAGTTCTATCGATAATAACTGCATAATATGGGTAATAATGCATGCTATATTGATGATAATAAAAGTAATACGTATATTTATTATAGTTCTAGCTATAATAACTGCATAATATGGGTAATAATGCATGTTATATTGATAATAATATAAGTAATAAGTATAATTATTACAGTTCTAGCGATAATAACTCCATTATATGGGTAATAATGCATGTTATATTGATAATAATATAAGTAATGAGTATAATTATTACAGTTCTAGCGATAATAACTGCATAATATGGGTAATAATGCATGTTATATTGATAATAATAAAAGTAATAAGTATATTTATTATAGTTCTATCGATAATAACTGCATTATGTGCGTAATAATGCATGTTATATTGATGACAAAAAAAGTAATACGTATATTTATTATAGTTCTAGCTATAATAACTGCATAATATGGGTAATAATGCATGTTATATTGATAATAATATAAGTAATAAGTATAATTATTACAGTTCTAGCGATAATAACTGCATTATATGTGTAATAATGCATGTTATATTGATAATAATAATAGTAATAAGTATATTTATTACAGTTCTAGCGATAACAACTGCATAATATGGGTAATAATGCACGTTATATTGATAATAATATAAGTAATAAGTATAATTATTACAGTTCTAGCGATAATAACTGCATTATATGGGTAATAATGCATGTTATGTTGGTAATAATATAAGTAATGAGTATAATTATTACAGTTCTAGCGATAATAATGCATAATATGGATAATAATGCACGTTATATTGCTGATAGTATAAGTAATACGTATAGTTATTACAGTTCTAGCGATAATAACTGCATAATAAGGGTAATAATGCATGTTATATTGATATTATCGGGAGTAACAAGTACAATTATTATACTTCTAGCGATAATAATAGTAAAATATGGCTAATAGTGCATGTTATATTGATAACAATAAAAGTAATAAGTATATTTATTACAGTTCTAGCTACAATAACTGCATTATATGCGTAATAATGCATATTATATTGATAATATCGGGAGTAATAAGTATAATTATTACAGTCCTAGCGATAATACTAGTAAAATATGGCTAAGAGTGCCTGTTCTATTGATAATAATAAAAGTAATAAGTATATTTATTACAGTTCTAGCTACAATAACTGCATTATATGCGTAATAATGCATATTATATTGATAATATCGGGAGTAATAAGTATAATTATTACAGTCCTAGCGATAATACTAGTAAAATATGGCTAAGGGTGCCTGTTATATTGATAATAATAAAAGTAATAAGAATATTTATTATAATTCTATCGATAATAACTGCATAATATGGGTAATAATGCATGTTATATTGATAATAATATAAGTAATAAGTATAATTATTACAGTTCTAGCGATAATAACTGCATTATATGTGTAATAATGCATGTTATATTGATAATAATAATAGTAATAAGTATATTTATTACAGTTCTAGCGATAACAACTGCATAATATGGGTAATAATGCACGTTATATTGATATTAATATAAGTAATAAGTATAATTATTACAGTTCTAGCGATAATAACTGCATTATATGGGTAATAATGCATGTTATGTTGGTAATAATATAAGTAATGAGTATAATTATTACAGTTCTAGCGATAATAACTGCATAATATGGATAATAATGCACGTTATATTGCTGATAGTATAAGTAATACGTATAATTATTACAGTCTAGCGATAATAACTGCATAATAAGGGTAATAATGCATGTTATATTGATAACAATATAAGTAATAAGTATAATTATTATAGTTCTAGCGATAATAACTGCATTATATGTGTAATAATGCATGTTATATTGATAATAATAATAGTAATAAGTATATTTATTACAGTTCTAGCGATAACAACTGCATAATATGGGTAATAATGCACGTTATATTGATAATAATATAAGTAATAAGTATAATTATTACAGTTCTAGCGATAATAACTGCATTATATGGGTAATAATGCATGTTATGTTGGTAATAATATAAGTAATGAGTATAATTATTACAGTTCTAGCGATAATAATGCATAATATGGATAATAATGCACGTTATATTGCTGATAGTATAAGTAATACGTATAGTTATTACAGTTCTAGCGATAATAACTGCATAATAAGGGTAATAATGCATGTTATATTGATAATAATATAAGTAATGAGTATAATTATTACAGTTCTAGCGATAATAACTGCATAATATGGATAATAATGCACGTTATATTGCTGATAGTATAAGTAATACGTATAATTATTACAGTTCTAGCGATAATAACTGCATTATATGGGTAATAATGCATGTTATATTGATAATAATAAAAGTAATAAGTATATTTATTATAGTTCTAGCGATAATAACTGCATTATATGGGTAATAATGCATGTTATATTGATATTATCGGGAGTAACAAGTACAATTATTATACTTCTAGCGATAATAATAGTAAAATATGGGTAATAGTGCATGTTATATTGATAACAATAAAAGTAATAAGTATATTTATTACAGTTCTAGCTACAATAACTGCATTATATGCGTAATAATGCATATTATATTGATAATATCGGGAGTAATATGTATAATTATTACAGTCCTAGCGATAATACTAGTAAAATATGGCTAAGAGTGCCTGTTATATTGATAATAATAAAAGTAATAAGTATATTTATTATAGTTCTATCGATAATAGCTGCATAATATGGGTAATAATGCATGTTATATTGATAAAAATATAAGTAATAAGTATAATTATTACAGTTCTAGCGATAATACTAGTAAAATATGGCGAAGAGTGCCTGTTATACTGATAATAATAAAAGTAATAAGTATATTTATTATACTTCTGTCGATAATAACTGCATTATATGGGTAATAATGCATGTTATATTGAGAATAATATAAGTAGTAAGTATAATTATTACAGTTCTAGCCATAATAACTGCATAATATGGATAATAATGCACGTTATATTGCTAATAGTATAAGTAATACGTATAATTATTACAGTTCTAGCGATAATAACTGCATTATATGGGTAATATAGCATGTTATATTGATAATATCGGGAGTAATAAGTATAATTATTATAGTTCTAGCGATAATAATAGTGCAATATGGCTAATAATGCATGTTATATTGATAATAATATAAGTAATGAGTATAATTATTACAGATCTAGCGATAATAACTGCATAATATGGGTAATAATGCATGTTATATTGATAATAATAAAAGTAATAAGTATATTTATTATAGTTCTATCGATAATAACTGCATTATATGCGTAATAATGCATGTTATATTGATGACAAAAAAAGTAATACGTATATTTATTATAGTTGTGTCGATAATAACTGCATTATATGGGTAATAGTGCATGTTATATTGATAATAATATAAGTAATAAGTATAATTATTACAGTTCTAGCCATAATAACTGCAGAATATGGGTAATAATGCACGTTATATTGCTAATAATATAAGTAATAAGTATAATTGTTACAGTTCTAGCTATAATAACTGCATTATATGCGTAATAATGCATATTATATTGATAATATCGGGAGTAATAAGTATAATTATTACAGTCCTAGCGATAATACTAGTAAAATATGGCTAAGGGTGCCTGTTATATTGATAATAATAAAAGTAATAAGTATATTTATTATAGTTCTAACGATAATAACTGCATTATATGGGTAATAATGCATGTTACATTGATAATAATAAAAGTAATAAGTATATTTATTATAGTTCTATCGATAATAACTGCATAATATGGGTAATAATGCATGTTATATTGATAATAATATAAGTAGTAAGTACAATTATTACAGTTCTAGCTATAATAACTGCATACTATGGGTAGTAATGGATGTTATATTGATAATATCGGGAGATAATAACTGCATTATATGCGTAATAATGCATGTTGTATTGATGACAAAAAAAGTAATACGTATATTTATTATAGTTCTAGCTATAATAACTGCATAATATGGGTAATAATGCACGTTATATTGATAATAATATAAGTAATAAGTATAATTATTACAGTTCTAGCGATAATAACTCCATTATATGGGTAATAATGCATGTTATATTGATAATAATATAAGTAATGAGTATAATTATTACAGTTCTAGCGATAATAACTCCATTATATGGGTAATAATGCATGTTATATTGATAATAATATAAGTAATAAGTACAATTATTACAGTTCTAGCGATAATAACTGCATTATATGGGTAATAATGCATGTTATGTTGGTAATAATATAAGTAATAAGTATAATTATTACTGTTCTAGCGATAATAACTCCATTATATGGATAATAATGCATGTCATATTGATAATATCGGGAGTAATAGGTATAATTATTATAGTTCTAGCGATAATACTAGTAAAATATGGCTAAGAGTGCCTGTTATATTGATAATAATAAAAGTTATAAGTATATTTATTATACTTCTGTCAATAATAACTGCATTATATGGGTAACAGTGCATGTTACATTGATAATAATAAAAGTAATAAGTATATTTATTGTAGTTCTATCGATAATAACTGCATAATATGGGTAATAATGCATGTTATATTGACAATAATAAAAGTAAAAAGTATATTTAATACAGTTCTATCGATAATAACTACATAATATGGGGAGTAATGGATGTTATATTGATAATATCGGGAGTAATAAGTACAATTATTACAGTTCTAGCGATAATACTAGTAAAATAAGGCTAAGAGTGCCTGTTATATTGATAATAATAAAAGTAATAAGTACATTTATTATACTTCTGTCGATAATAACTGCATTATATGGGTAATAATGGATGTTATATTGATAATATCGGGAGTAATAAGTATAATTATTACAGTTCTAGCGATAATAACTGCATAATATGGGTAATAATGCATGTTATATTGATAATAATAAAAGTAATAAGTATATTTATTATAGTTCTATCGATAATAACTGCATTATGTGCGTAATAATGCATGTTATATTGATGACAAAAAAAGTAATACGTATATTTATTATAGTTCTAGCTATAATAACTGCATAATATGGGTAATAATGCATGTTATATTGATAATAATATAAGTAATAAGTATAATTATTACAGTTCTAGCGATAATAACTGCATTATATGTGTAATAATGCATGTTATATTGATAATAATAATAGTAATAAGTATATTTATTACAGTTCTAGCGATAACAACTGCATAATATGGGTAATAATGCACGTTATATTGATAATAATATAAGTAATAAGTATAATTATTACAGTTCTAGCGATAATAACTGCATTATATGGGTAATAATGCATGTTATGTTGGTAATAATATAAGTAATAAGTATAATTATTACTGTTCTAGCGATAATAACTCCATTATATGGATAATAATGCATGTCATATTGATAATATCGGGAGTAATAGGTATAATTATTATAGTTCTAGCGATAATACTAGTAAAATATGGCTAAGAGTGCCTGTTATATTGATAATAATAAAAGTTATAAGTATATTTATTATACTTCTGTCAATAATAACTGCATTATATGGGTAACAGTGGATGTTACATTGATAATAATAAAAGTAATAAGTATATTTATTGTAGTTCTATCGATAATAACTGCATAATATGGGTAATAATGCATGTTATATTGACAATAATAAAAGTAAAAAGTATATTTAATACAGTTCTATCGATAATAACTACATAATATGGGGAGTAATGGATGTTATATTGATAATATCGGGAGTAATAAGTACAATTATTACAGTTCTAGCGATAATACTAGTAAAATAAGGCTAAGAGTGCCTGTTATATTGATAATAATAAAAGTAATAAGTACATTTATTATACTTCTGTCGATAATAACTGCATTATATGGGTAATAATGGATGTTATATTGATAATATCGGGAGTAATAAGTATAATTATTACAGTTCTAGCGATAATAACTGCATAATATGGGTAATAATGCATGTTATATTGATAATAATAAAAGTAATAAGTATATTTATTATAGTTCTATCGATAATAACTGCATTATATGCGTAATAATGCATGTTATATTGATGACAAAGAAAGTAATACATATATTTATTATAGTTCTAGCTATAATAACTGCATAATATGGGTAATAATGCATGTTATATTGATAATAATATAAGTAATAAGTATAATTATTACAGTTCTAGCGATAATAACTGCATTATATGTGTAATAATGCATGTTATATTGATAATAATAATAGTAATAAGTATATTTATTACAGTTCTAGCGATAACAACTGCATAATATGGGTAATAATGCACGTTATATTGATGATAATATAAGTAATAAGTATAATTATTACAGTTCTAGCGATAATAACTGCATTATATGGGTAATAATGCATGTTATGTTGGTAATAATATAAGTAATGAGTATAATTATTACAGTTCTAGCGATAATAATGCATAATATGGATAATAATGCACGTTATATTGCTGATAGTATAAGTAATACGTATAGTTATTACAGTTCTAGCGATAATAACTGCATAATAAGGGTAATAATGCATGTTATATTGATAATAATATAAGTTATAAGTATAATTATTACAGTTCTAGCGATAATAACTGCATTATATGGGTAATAATGCATGTTATATTGATATTATCGGGAGTAACAAGTACAATTATTATACTTCTAGCGATAATAATAGTAAAATATGGGTAATAGTGCATGTTATATTGATAACAATAAAAGTAATAAGTATATTTATTACAGTTCTAGCTACAATAACTGCATTATATGCGTAATAATGCATATTATATTGATAATATCGGGAGTAATAAGTATAATTATTACAGTCCTAGCGATAATACTAGTAAAATATGGCTAAGAGTGCCTGTTATATTGATAATAATAAAAGTAATAAGTATATTTATTATAGTTCTATCGATAATAACTGCATAATATGGGTAATAATGCATGTTATATTGATAAAAATATAAGTAATAAGTATAATTATTACAGTTCTAGCGATAATACTAGTAAAATATGGCGAAGAGTGCCTGTTATACTGATAATAATAAAAGTAATAAGTATATTTATTATACTTCTGTCGATAATAACTGCATTATATGGGTAATAATGCATGTTATATTGAGAATAATATAAGTAGTAAGTATAATTATTACAGTTCTAGCCATAATAACTGCATAATATGGATAATAATGCACGTTATATTGCTAATAGTATAAGTAATACGTATAATTATTACAGTTCTAGCGATAATAACTGCATTATATGGGTAATATAGCATGTTATATTGATAATATCGGGAGTAATAAGTATAATTATTATAGTTCTAGCGATAATAATAGTGCAATATGGCTAATAATGCATGTTATATTGATAATAATATAAGTAATGAGTATAATTATTACAGATCTAGCGATAATAACTGCATAATATGGGTAATAATGCATGTTATATTGATAATAATAAAAGTAATAAGTATATTTATTATAGTTCTATCGATAATACCTGCATTATATGCGTAATAATGCATGTTATATTGATGACAAAAAAAGTAATACGTATATTTATTATAGTTCTGTCGATAATAACTGCATTATATGGGTAATAGTGCATGTTATATTGATAATAATATAAGTAATAAGTATAATTATTACAGTTCTAGCCATAATAACTGCAGAATATGGGTAATAATGCACGTTATATTGCTAATAATATAAGTAATAAGTATAATTGTTACAGTTCTAGCTATAATAACTGCATTATATGCGTAATAATGCATATTATATTGATAATATCGGGAGTAATAAGTATAATTATTACAGTCCTAGCGATAATACTAGTAAAATATGGCTAAGAGTGCCTGTTACATTGATAATAATAAAAGTAATAAGTATATTTATTGTAGTTCTATCGATAATAACTGCATAATATGGGTAATAATGCATGTTATATTGACAATAATAAAAGTAAAAAGTATATTTAATACAGTTCTATCGATAATAACTACATAATATGGGGAGTAATGGATGTTATATTGATAATATCGGGAGTAATAAGTACAATTATTACAGTTCTAGCGATAATACTAGTAAAATAAGGCTAAGAGTGCCTGTTATATTGATAATAATAAAAGTAATAAGTACATTTATTATACTTCTGTCGATAATAACTGCATTATATGGGTAATAATGGATGTTATATTGATAATATCGGGAGTAATAAGTATAATTATTACAGTTCTAGCGATAATAACTGCATAATATGGGTAATAATGCATGTTATATTGATAATAATAAAAGTAATAAGTATATTTATTATAGTTCTATCGATAATAACTGCATTATATGCGTAATAATGCATGTTATATTGATGACAAAAAATGTAATACGTATATTTATTATGGTTCCTGCTATAATAACTGCATAATATGGGTAATAATGCATGTTATATTGATAATAATATAAGTAATAAGTATAATTATTACAGTTCTAGCGATAATAACTGCATTATATGTGTAATAATGCATGTTATATTGATAATAATAATAGTAATAAGTATATTTATTACAGTTCTAGCGATAACAACTGCATAATATGGGTAATAATGCACGTTATATTGATAATAATATAAGTAATAAGTATAATTATTACAGTTCTAGCGATAATAACTGCATTATATGGGTAATAATGCATGTTATGTTGGTAATAATATAAGTAATGAGTATAATTATTACAGTTCTAGCGATAATAATGCATAATATGGATAATAATGCACGTTATATTGCTGATAGTATAAGTAATACGTATAGTTATTACAGTTCTAGCGATAATAACTGCATAATAAGGGTAATAATGCATGTTATATTGATAATAATATAAGTAATAAGTATAATTATTACAGTTCTAGCGATAATAACTGCATTATATGGGTAATAATGCATGTTATATTGATATTATCGGGAGTAACAAGTACAATTATTATACTTCTAGCGATAATAATAGTAAAATATGGGTAATAGTGCATGTTATATTGATAACAATAAAAGTAATAAGTATATTTATTACAGTTCTAGCTACAATAACTGCATTATATGCGTAATAATGCATATTATATTGATAATATCGGGAGTAATAAGTATAATTATTACAGTCCTAGCGATAATACTAGTAAAATATGGCTAAGAGTGCCTGTTACATTGATAATAATAAAAGTAATAAGTATATTTATTGTAGTTCTATCGATAATAACTGCATAATATGGGTAATAATGCATGTTATATTGACAATAATAAAAGTAAAAAGTATATTTAATACAGTTCTATCGATAATAACTACATAATATGGGGAGTAATGGATGTTATATTGATAATATCGGGAGTAATAAGTACAATTATTACAGTTCTAGCGATAATACTAGTAAAATAAGGCTAAGAGTGCCTGTTATATTGATAATAATAAAAGTAATAAGTACATTTATTATACTTCTGTCGATAATAACTGCATTATATGGGTAATAATGGATGTTATATTGATAATATCGGGAGTAATAAGTATAATTATTACAGTTCTAGCGATAATAACTGCATAATATGGGTAATAATGCATGTTATATTGATAATAATAAAAGTAATAAGTATATTTATTATAGTTCTATCGATAATAACTGCATTATATGCGTAATAATGCATGTTATATTGATGACAAAAAAAGTAATACGTATATTTATTATGGTTCTAGCTATAATAACTGCATAATATGGGTAATAATGCATGTTATATTGATAATAATATAAGTAATAAGTATAATTATTACAGTTCTAGCGATAATAACTGCATTATATGTGTAATAATGCATGTTATATTGATAATAATAATAGTAATAAGTATATTTATTACAGTTCTAGCGATAACAACTGCATAATATGGGTAATAATGCACGTTATATTGATAATAATATAAGTAATAAGTATAATTATTACAGTTCTAGCGATAATAACTGCATTATATGGGTAATAATGCATGTTATGTTGGTAATAATATAAGTAATGAGTATAATTATTACAGTTCTAGCGATAATAATGCATAATATGGATAATAATGCACGTTATATTGCTGATAGTATAAGTAATACGTATAGTTATTACAGTTCTAGCGATAATAACTGCATAATAAGGGTAATAATGCATGTTATATTGATAATAATATAAGTAATAAGTATAATTATTACAGTTCTAGCGATAATAACTGCATTATATGGGTAATAATGCATGTTATATTGATATTATCGGGAGTAACAAGTACAATTATTATACTTCTAGCGATAATAATAGTAAAATATGGGTAATAGTGCCTGTTATATTGATAATAATAAAAGTAATAAGTATATTTATTATAGTTCTATCGATAATAACTGCATAATATGGGTAATAATGCATGTTATATTGATAAAAATATAAGTAATAAGTATAATTATTACAGTTCTAGCGATAATACTAGTAAAATATGGCGAAGAGTGCCTGTTATACTGATAATAATAAAAGTAATAAGTATATTTATTATACTTCTGTCGATAATAACTGCATTATATGGGTAATAATGCATGTTATATTGAGAATAATATAAGTAGCAAGTATAATTATTACAGTTCTAGCCATAATAACTGCATAATATGGATAATAATGCACGTTATATTGCTAATAGTATAAGTAATACGTATAATTATTACAGTTCTAGCGATAATAACTGCATTATATGGGTAATATAGCATGTTATATTGATAATATCGGGAGTAATAAGTATAATTATTATAGTTCTAGCGATAATAATAGTGCAATATGGCTAATAATGCATGTTATATTGATAATAATATAAGTAATGAGTATAATTATTACAGATCTAGCGATAATAACTGCATAATATGGGTAATAATGCATGTTATATTGATAATAATAAAAGTAATAAGTATATTTATTATAGTTCTATCGATAATAACTGCATAATATGCGTAATAATGCATGTTATATTGATGACAAAAAAAGTAATACGTATATTTATTATAGTTCTGTCGATAATAACTGCATTATATGGGTAATAGTGCATGTTATATTGATAATAATATAAGTAATAAGTATAATTATTACAGTTCTAGCCATAATAACTGCAGAATATGGGTAATAATGCACGTTATATTGCTAATAATATAAGTAATAAGTATAATTGTTACAGTTCTAGCTATAATAACTGCATTATATGCGTAATAATGCATATTATATTGATAATATCGGGAGTAATAAGTATAATTATTACAGTCCTAGCGATAATACTAGTAAAATATGGCTAAGAGTGCCTGTTATATTGATAATAATAAAAGTAATAAGTATATTTATTATAGTTCTAACGATAATAACTGCATTATATGGGTAATAATGCATGTTATATTGATAATAATAAAAGTAATAAGTATATTTATTATAGTTCTATCGATAATAACTGCATAATATGGGTAATAATGCATGTTATATTGATAATAATATAAGTAATAAGTATAATTATTACAGTTCTAGCGATAATAACTCCATTATATGGGTAATAATGCATGTTATATTGATAATAATATAAGTAATGAGTATAATTATTACAGTTCTAGCGATAATAACTCCATTATATGGGTAATAATGCATGACATATTGATAATATCGGGAGTAATAGGTATAATTATTATAATTCTAGCGATAATACTAGTAAAATATGGCTAAGAGTGCCTGTTATATTGATAATAATAAAAGTTATAAGTATATTTATTATACTTCTGTCAATAATAACTGCATTATATGGGTAATAGTGCATGTTACTTTGATAATAATAAAAGTAATAAGTATATTTATTGCAGTTCTATCGATAATAACTGCATAATATGGGTAATAATGCATGTTATATTGACAATAATAAAAGTAAAAAGTATATTTAATACAGTTCTATCGATAATAACTGCATAATATGGGTAGTAATGGATGTTATATTGATAATATCGGGAGTAATAAGTATAATTATTACAGTTCTAGCGATAATACTAGTAAAATATGGCCAAGAGTGCCTGTTATACTGATAATAATAAAAGTAATAAGTATATTTATTATACTTCTGTCGATAATAACTGCATTATATGGGTAATAATGCATGTTATATTGATAATAATATAAGTAGTAAGTATTATTATTACAGTTCTAGCCATAATAACTGTATAATATGGGTAATAATGCACGTTATATTGCTAACAATATAAGTAATAAGTATAATAGTTAAGGTTCTAGCGATAATAACTGCATTATATGGGTCATAATGCATGTTATATTGATAATAATATAAGTAATAAGTATATTTATTATACTTCTGTCGATAATAACTGCATTGTATGCGTAATAATGCATGTTATATTTATAATATCGGGAGTAATAAGTATAATTATTACAGTTCCTGTGATAAGAACTGCATTATATGGGTAATAATGGATGTTATATTGATAATATCGGGAGTAATAAGTATAATTATTACAGTCCGAGCGACAATACTAGTAAAATATGGCTAAGAGTGCCTGTTATGTTGATAATAATAAAAGTAATAAGTATATTTATTATACTTCTGTCGATAATAACTGCATTATATGGGTAATAGTGCATGTTATATTGATAATAATATAAGTAATAAGTATAATTATTACATTTCTAGCGATAATAACTGCATAATATGGGTAACAATGCACGTTATATTGCTAATAATATAAGTAATAAGTATAATTATTACAGTTCTAGCGATAGTAACTGCATTATATGGGTAATAATGCATGTTATATTGCTAATAATAAAAGTAATAAGTATATTTATTATACTTCTGTGGATAATAACTGCATTATATGGGTAATAATGCATGTTATATTGATAATAATATAAGTATGAAGTGTAATTATTACAGTTCTAGCGATAATAACTGCATAATATGGGTAACAATGCACGTTATATTGCTAATAATATAAGTAATAAGTATAATTGTTACAGTTCTAGCTATAATAACTGCATTATATGCGTAATAATGCATATTATATTGATAATATCGGGAGTAATAAGTATAATTATTACAGTCCTAGCGATAATACTAGTAAAATATGGCTAAGAGTGCCTGTTATATTGATAATAATAAAAGTAATAAGTATATTTATTATAGTTCTAACGATAATAATTGCATTATATGGGTAATAATGCATGTTATATTGACAATAATAAAAGTAAAAAGTATATTTAATACAGTTCTATCGATAATAACTGCATAATATGGGTAGTAATGGATGTTATATTGATAATATCGGGAGTAATAAGTACAATTATTACAGTTCTAGCGATAATACTAGTAAAATAAGGCTAAGAGTGCCTGTTATATTGATAATAATAAAAGTAATAGGTATATTTATTATACTTCTGTCGATAATAACTGCATTATATGGGTAATAATGGATGTTATATTGATAATATCGGGAGTAATAAGTATAATTATTACAGTTCTAGCGATAATACTAGTCAAATATGGCTAAGAGTGCCTGTTATACTGATAATAATAAAAATAATAAGTATATTTATTATACTTCTGTCGATAATAACTGAATTTATTGGTAATAATGCATGTTATATTGATAATAATGTAAGTAGTAAGTATAATTATTACAGTTCTAGCCATAATAACTGCATAATATGGATAATAATGCACGTTATATTGCTAATAGTATAAGTAATACGTATAATTATTACAGTTCTAGCGATAATAACTGCATTATATGGGTAATATAGCATGTTATATTGATAATATCGGGAGTAATAAGTATAATTATTATAGTTCTAGCGATAATAATAGTGCAATATGGCTAATAATGCATGTTATATTGATAATAATATAAGTAATGAGTATAATTATTACAGATCTAGCGATAATAACTGCATAATATGGGTAATAATGCATGTTATATTGATAATAATAAAAGTAATAAGTATATTTATTATAGTTCTATCGATAATAACTGCATTATATGCGTAATAATGCATGTTATATTGATGACAAAAAAAGTAATACGTATATTTATTATAGTTCTGTCGATAATAACTGCATTATATGGGTAATAGTGCATGTTATATTGATAATAATATAAGTAATAAGTATAATTATTACAGTTCTAGCCATAATAACTGCAGAATATGGGTAATAATGCACGTTATATTGCTAATAATATAAGTAATAAGTATAATTGTTACAGTTCTAGCTATAATAACTGCATTATATGCGTAATAATGCATATTATATTGATAATATCGGGAGTAATAAGTATAATTATTACAGTCCTAGCGATAATACTAGTAAAATATGGCTAAGAGTGCCTGTTACATTGATAATAATAAAAGTAATAAGTATATTTATTGTAGTTCTATCGATAATAACTGCATAATATGGGTAATAATGCATGTTATATTGACAATAATAAAAGTAAAAAGTATATTTAATACAGTTCTATCGATAATAACTACATAATATGGGGAGTAATGGATGTTATATTGATAATATCGGGAGTAATAAGTACAATTATTACAGTTCTAGCGATAATACTAGTAAAATAAGGCTAAGAGTGCCTGTTATATTGATAATAATAAAAGTAATAAGTACATTTATTATACTTCTGTCGATAATAACTGCATTATATGGGTAATAATGGATGTTATATTGATAATATCGGGAGTAATAAGTATAATTATTACAGTTCTAGCGATAATAACTGCATAATATGGGTAATAATGCATGTTATATTGATAATAATAAAAGTAATAAGTATATTTATTATAGTTCTATCGATAATAACTGCATTATATGCGTAATAATGCATGTTATATTGATGACAAAAAAAGTAATACGTATATTTATTATGGTTCTAGCTATAATAACTGCATAATATGGGTAATAATGCATGTTATATTGATAATAATATAAGTAATAAGTATAATTATTACAGTTCTAGCGATAATAACTGCATTATATGTGTAATAATGCATGTTATATTGATAATAATAATAGTAATAAGTATATTTATTACAGTTCTAGCGATAACAACTGCATAATATGGGTAATAATGCACGTTATATTGATAATAATATAAGTAATAAGTATAATTATTACAGTTCTAGCGATAATAACTGCATTATATGGGTAATAATGCATGTTATGTTGGTAATAATATAAGTAATGAGTATAATTATTACAGTTCTAGCGATAATAATGCATAATATGGATAATAATGCACGTTATATTGCTGATAGTATAAGTAATACGTATAGTTATTACAGTTCTAGCGATAATAACTGCATAATAAGGGTAATAATGCATGTTATATTGATAATAATATAAGTAATAAGTATAATTATTACAGTTCTAGCGATAATAACTGCATTATATGGGTAATAATGCATGTTATATTGATATTATCGGGAGTAACAAGTACAATTATTATACTTCTAGCGATAATAATAGTAAAATATGGGTAATAGTGCATGTTATATTGATAACAATAAAAGTAATAAGTATATTTATTACAGTTCTAGCTACAATAACTGCATTATATGCGTAATAATGCATATTATATTGATAATATCGGGAGTAATAAGTATAATTATTACAGTCCTAGCGATAATACTAGTAAAATATGGCTAAGAGTGCCTGTTATATTGATAATAATAAAAGTAATAAGTATATTTATTATAGTTCTATCGATAATAACTGCATAATATGGGTAATAATGCATGTTATATTGATAAAAATATAAGTAATAAGTATAATTATTACAGTTCTAGCGATAATACTAGTAAAATATGGCGAAGAGTGCCTGTTATACTGATAATAATAAAAGTAATAAGTATATTTATTATACTTCTGTCGATAATAACTGCATTATATGGGTAATAATGCATGTTATATTGAGAATAATATAAGTAGCAAGTATAATTATTACAGTTCTAGCCATAATAACTGCATAATATGGATAATAATGCACGTTATATTGCTAATAGTATAAGTAATACGTATAATTATTACAGTTCTAGCGATAATAACTGCATTATATGGGTAATATAGCATGTTATATTGATAATATCGGGAGTAATAAGTATAATTATTATAGTTCTAGCGATAATAATAGTGCAATATGGCTAATAATGCATGTTATATTGATAATAATATAAGTAATGAGTATAATTATTACAGATCTAGCGATAATAACTGCATAATATGGGTAATAATGCATGTTATATTGATAATAATAAAAGTAATAAGTATATTTATTATAGTTCTATCGATAATAACTGCATAATATGCGTAATAATGCATGTTATATTGATGACAAAAAAAGTAATACGTATATTTATTATAGTTCTGTCGATAATAACTGCATTATATGGGTAATAGTGCATGTTATATTGATAATAATATAAGTAATAAGTATAATTATTACAGTTCTAGCCATAATAACTGCAGAATATGGGTAATAATGCACGTTATATTGCTAATAATATAAGTAATAAGTATAATTGTTACAGTTCTAGCTATAATAACTGCATTATATGCGTAATAATGCATATTATATTGATAATATCGGGAGTAATAAGTATAATTATTACAGTCCTAGCGATAATACTAGTAAAATATGGCTAAGAGTGCCTGTTATATTGATAATAATAAAAGTAATAAGTATATTTATTATAGTTCTAACGATAATAACTGCATTATATGGGTAATAATGCATGTTATATTGATAATAATAAAAGTAATAAGTATATTTATTATAGTTCTATCGATAATAACTGCATAATATGGGTAATAATGCATGTTATATTGATAATAATATAAGTAATAAGTATAATTATTACAGTTCTAGCGATAATAACTCCATTATATGGGTAATAATGCATGTTATATTGATAATAATATAAGTAATGAGTATAATTATTACAGTTCTAGCGATAATAACTCCATTATATGGGTAATAATGCATGACATATTGATAATATCGGGAGTAATAGGTATAATTATTATAATTCTAGCGATAATACTAGTAAAATATGGCTAAGAGTGCCTGTTATATTGATAATAATAAAAGTTATAAGTATATTTATTATACTTCTGTCAATAATAACTGCATTATATGGGTAATAGTGCATGTTACTTTGATAATAATAAAAGTAATAAGTATATTTATTGTAGTTCTATCGATAATAACTGCATAATATGGGTAATAATGCATGTTATATTGACAATAATAAAAGTAAAAAGTATATTTAATACAGTTCTATCGATAATAACTGCATAATATGGGTAGTAATGGATGTTATATTGATAATATCGGGAGTAATAAGTATAATTATTACAGTTCTAGCGATAATACTAGTAAAATATGGCCAAGAGTGCCTGTTATACTGATAATAATAAAAGTAATAAGTATATTTATTATACTTCTGTCGATAATAACTGCATTATATGGGTAATAATGCATGTTATATTGATAATAATATAAGTAGTAAGTATTATTATTACAGTTCTAGCCATAATAACTGTATAATATGGGTAATAATGCACGTTATATTGCTAACAATATAAGTAATAAGTATAATAGTTACAGTTCTAGCGATAATAACTGCATTATATGGGTCATAATGCATGTTATATTGATAATAATATAAGTAATAAGTATATTTATTATACTTCTGTCGATAATAACTGCATTGTATGCGTAATAATGCATGTTATATTTATAATATCGGGAGTAATAAGTATAATTATTACAGTTCCTGTGATAAGAACTGCATTATATGGGTAATAATGGATGTTATATTGATAATATCGGGAGTAATAAGTATAATTATTACAGTCCGAGCGACAATACTAGTAAAATATGGCTAAGAGTGCCTGTTATGTTGATAATAATAAAAGTAATAAGTATATTTATTATACTTCTGTCGATAATAACTGCATTATATGGGTAATAGTGCATGTTATATTGATAATAATATAAGTAATAAGTATAATTATTACATTTCTAGCGATAATAACTGCATAATATGGGTAACAATGCACGTTATATTGCTAATAATATAAGTAATAAGTATAATTATTACAGTTCTAGCGATAGTAACTGCATTATATGGGTAATAATGCATGTTATATTGCTAATAATAAAAGTAATAAGTATATTTATTATACTTCTGTGGATAATAACTGCATTATATGGGTAATAATGCATGTTATATTGATAATAATATAAGTATGAAGTGTAATTATTACAGTTCTAGCGATAATAACTGCATAATATGGGTAACAATGCACGTTATATTGCTAATAATATAAGTAATAAGTATAATTGTTACAGTTCTAGCTATAATAACTGCATTATATGCGTAATAATGCATATTATATTGATAATATCGGGAGTAATAAGTATAATTATTACAGTCCTAGCGATAATACTAGTAAAATATGGCTAAGAGTGCCTGTTATATTGATAATAATAAAAGTAATAAGTATATTTATTATAGTTCTAACGATAATAATTGCATTATATGGGTAATAATGCATGTTATATTGACAATAATAAAAGTAAAAAGTATATTTAATACAGTTCTATCGATAATAACTGCATAATATGGGTAGTAATGGATGTTATATTGATAATATCGGGAGTAATAAGTACAATTATTACAGTTCTAGCGATAATACGAGTAAAATAAGGCTAAGAGTGCCTGTTATATTGATAATAATAAAAGTAATAAGTATATTTATTATACTTCTGTCGATAATAACTGCATTATATGGGTAATAATGGATGTTATATTGATAATATCGGGAGTAATAAGTATAATTATTACAGTTCTAGCGATAATACTAGTCAAATATGGCTAAGAGTGCCTGTTATACTGATAATAATAAAAATAATAAGTATATTTATTATACTTCTGTCGATAATAACTGAATTTATTGGTAATAATGCATGTTATATTGATAATAATGTAAGTAGTAAGTATAATTATTACAGTTCTAGCCATAATAACTGCATAATATGGGTAATAATGCACGTTATATTGCTAATAATATAAGTAATAAGTATAATAGTTACAGTTCTAGCGATAATAACTGCATTATATGGGTAAGAATGCATGTTATATTGATAATATCGGGAGTAATAAGTATAATTATTATAGTTCTAGCGATAATACTAGTAAAATATGGCTAAGAGTGTCTGTTATATTGATAATAATAAGAGTAATAAGTATATTTATTATACTTCTGTCGATAATAACTGCATTATATGGGTCATAATGCATGTTATATTGATAATAATATAAGTAATAAGTATATTTATTATACTTCTGTCGATAATAACTGCATTGTATGCGTAATAATGCATGTTATATTTACAATATCGGGTGTAATAAGTATAATTATTACAGTTCCTGCGATAAGAACTGCATTATATGGGTAATAATGGATGTTATATTGATAATATCGGGAGTAATAAGTATAATTATTACAGTCCTAGCGATAATACTAGTAAAATATGGCTAAGAGTGCCTGTTATGTTGATAATAATAAAAGTAATAAGTATATTTATTATACTTCTGTCGATAATAACTGCATTACATGGGTAATATTGCATGTTATATTGATAATAATATAAGTAATAAGTATAATTATTACAGTTCTAGCCGTAATAACTGCAGAATATGGGTAATAATGCATGTTATATTGCTAATAATAAAAGTAATACGTATAATTATTACAGTTCTAGCGATAATAACTGCATAATATGGGTAATAATGCATGTTATATTGATAATAATAAAAGTAATAAGTATATTTATTATAGTTCTATCGATAATAACTGCATTATATGCGTAATAATGCATGTTGTATTGATGACAAAAAAAGTAATACGTATATTTATTATAGTTCTAGCTATAATAACTGCATAATATGGGTAATAATGCACGTTATATTGATAATAATATAAGTAATAAGTATAATTATTACAGTTCTAGCGATAATAACTGCATTATATGGGTAATAATGCATGTTATGTTGGTAATAATATAAGTAATAAGTATAATTATTACAGTTCTAGCGATAATAACTCCATTATATGGATAATAATGCATGTCATATTGATAATATCGGGAGTAATAGGTATTATTATTATAATTCTAGCGATAATACTAGTAAAATATGGCTAAGAGTGCCTGTTATATTGATAATAATAAAAGTTATAAGTATATTTATTATACTTCTGTCAATAATAACTGCATTATATGGGTAATAGTGCATGTTACTTTGATAATAATAAAAGTAATAAGTATATTTATTGTAGTTCTATCGATAATAACTGCATAATATGGGTAATAATGCATGTTATATTGACAATAATAAAAGTAAAAAGTATATTTAATACAGTTCTATCGATAATAACTGCATAATATGGGTAGTAATGGATGTTATATTGATAATATCGGGAGTAATAAGTATAATTATTACAGTTCTAGCGATAATACTAGTAAAATATGGCGAAGAGTGCCTGTTATACTGATAATAATAAAAGTAATAAGTATATTTATTATACTTCTGTCGATAATAACTGCGTTATATGGGTAATAATGCATGTTATATTGATAATAATATAAGTAGTAAGTATTATTATTACAGTTCTAGCCATAATAACTGCATAATATGGGTAATAATGCATGTTATATTGATAATAATAAAAGTAATAAGTATATTTATTATAGTTGTATCGTTAATAATTGCATTATATGCGTAATAATGCATGTTGTATTGATGACAAAAAAAGTAATACGTATATTTATTATAGTTCTAGCTATAATAACTGCATAATATGGGTAATAATGCACGTTATATTGATAATAATATAAGTAATAAGTATAATTATTACAGTTCTAGCGATAATAACTCCATTATATGGGTAATAATGCATGTTATATTGATAATAATATAAGTAATGAGTATAATTATTACAGTTCTAGCGATAATAACTCCATTATATGGGTAATAATGCATGTTATGTTGGTAATAATATAAGTAATAAGTATAATTATTACAGTTCTAGCGATAATAACTCCATTATATGGATAATAATGCATGTCATATTGATAATATCGGGAGTAATAGGTATTATTATTATAATTCTAGCGATAATACTAGTAAAATATGGCTAAGAGTGCCTGTTATATTGATAATAATAAAAGTTATAAGTATATTTATTATACTTCTGTCAATAATAACTGCATTATATGGGTAATAGTGCATGTTACTTTGATAATAATAAAAGTAATAAGTATATTTATTGTAGTTCTATCGATAATAACTGCATAATATGGGTAATAATGCATGTTATATTGACAATAATAAAAGTAAAAAGTATATTTAATACAGTTCTATCGATAATAACTGCATAATATGGGTAGTAATGGATGTTATATTGATAATATCGGGAGTAATAAGTATAATTATTACAGTTCTAGCGATAATACTAGTAAAATATGGCGAAGAGTGCCTGTTATACTGATAATAATAAAAGTAATAAGTATATTTATTATACTTCTGTCGATAATAACTGCGTTATATGGGTAATAATGCATGTTATATTGATAATAATATAAGTAGTAAGTATTATTATTACAGTTCTAGCCATAATAACTGCATAATATGGGTAATAATGCATGTTATATTGATAATAATAAAAGTAATAAGTATATTTATTATAGTTGTATCGATAATAACTGCATTATATGCGTAATAATGCATGTTGTATTGATGACAAAAAAAGTAATACGTATATTTATTATAGTTCTAGCTATAATAACTGCATAATATGGGTAATAATGCACGTTATATTGATAATAATATAAGTAATAAGTATAATTATTACAGTTCTAGCGATAATAACTCCATTATATGGGTAATAATGCATGTTATATTGATAATAATATAAGTAATGAGTATAATTATTACAGTTCTAGCGATAATAACTGCATAATATGGGTAGTAATGGATGTTATATTGATAATATCGGGAGTAATAAGTATAATTATTACAGTTCTAGCGATAATACTAGTAAAGTATGGTGAAAAGTGCCTGTTATACTGATAATAATAAAAGTAATAAGTATATTTATTATACCTCTGTCGATAATAACTGCATTATATGCGTAATAATGCATGTTGTATTGATGACAAAAAAAGTAATACGTATATTTATTATAGTTCGAGCTATAATAACTGCATAATATGGGTAATAATGCATGTTATATTGATAATAATATAAGTAATGAGTATAATTATTACAGTTCCAGCGATAATAACTCCATTATATGGGTAATAATGCATGTTATATTGATAATAATATAAGTAATAAGTACAATTATTACAGTTCTAGCGATAATAACTGCATTATATGGGTAATAATGCATGTTATGTCGGTAATAATATAAGTAATAAGTATAATTATTACTGTTCTAGCGATAATAACTCCATTATATGGATAATAATGCATGTCATATTGTTAATATCGGGAGTAATAGGTATAATTATTATAGTTCTAGCGATAATACTAGTAAAATATGGCTAAGAGTGCCTGTTATATTGATAATAATAAAAGTTATAAGTATATTTATTATACTTCTGTCAATAATAACTGCATTATATGGGTAACAGTGCATGTTACATTGATAATAATAAAAGTAATAAGTATATTTATTGTAGTTCTATCGATAATAACTGCATTATATGGGTAATAATGCATGTTATATTGACAATAATAAAAGTAAAAAGTATATTTAATACAGTTCTATCGATAATAACTGCATAATATGGGTAGTAATGGATGTTATATTGATAATATCGGAAGTAATAAGTACAATTATTACAGTTCTAGCGATAATACTAGTAAAATAAGGCTAAGAGTGCCTGTTATATCGATAATAATAAAAGTAATAAGTATATTTATTATACTTCTGTCGATAATAACTGCATTATATGGGTAATAATGGATGTTATATTGATAATATCGGGAGTAATAAGTATAATTATTACAGTTCTAGCGATAATACTAGTCAAATATGGCTAAGAGTGCCTGTTATACTGATAATAATAAAAATAATAAGTATATTTATTATACTTCTGTCGATAATAACTGCATTGTATGCGTAATAATGCATGTTATATTTACAATATCGGGAGTAATAAGTATAATTATTACAGTTCCTGCGATAAGAACTGCATTATATGGGTAATAATGGATGTTATATTGATAATATCGGGAGTAATAAGTATAATTATTACAGTCCTAGCGATAATACTAGTAAAATATGGCTAAGAGTGCCTGTTATGTTGATAATAATAAAAGTAATAAGTATATTTATTATACTTCTGTCGATAATAACTGCATTACATGGGTAATAGTGCATGTTATATTGATAATAATATAAGTAATAAGTATAATTATTACAGTTCTAGCCATAATAACTGCATTATATGGGTAATAATGCATGTTATATTGATAATATCGGGAGCAATAAGTATAATTATTATAGTTCTAGCGATAATAATAGTGCAATATGGCTAATAATGCATGTTATATTGATAATAATATAAGTAATGAGTATAATTATTACAGTTCTAGCGATAATAACTGCATAATATGGGTAATAATGCATGTTATATTGATAATAATAAAAGTAATAAGTATATTTATTATAGTTCTATCGATAATAACTGCATTATATGCGTAATAATGCATGTTGTATTCATGACAAAAAAAGTAATACGTATATTTATTATAGTTCTAGCTATAATAACTGCATAATATGGGTAATAATGCATGTTATATTGCTAATAATATAAGTAATACGTATAATTATTACAGTTCTAGCGATAATAACTCCATTATATGGGTAATAATGCATGTTATATTGATAATAATATAAGTAATAAGTACAATTATTACAGTTCTAGCGATAATAACTGCATTATATGTGTAATAATGCATGTTATGTTGGTAATAATATAAGTAATAAGTATAATTATTTCAGTTCTAGCGATAATAACTCCATTATATGGATAATAATGCATGTCATATTGATAATATCGGGAGTAATAGGTATAATTATTATAGTTCTAGCGATAATTTTAGTAAAATATGGCTAAGAGTGCCTGTTATATTGATAATAATAAAAGTTATAAGTATATTTATTATACTTCTGTCGATAATAACTGCATTATATGGGTAATAATGCATGTTATATTGATAATAATATAAGTAGTAAGTATTATTATTACAGTTCTAGCCATAATAACTGCATAATATGGGTAATAATGCACGTTATATTGCTAATAATATAAGTAATAAGTATAATAGTTACAGTTCTAGCGATAATAACTGCATAATATGGATAATAATGCACGTTATATTGCTAATAGTATAAGTAATACGTATAATTATTACAGTTCTAGCGATAATAACTGCATTATATGGGTAATAATGCATGTTATATTGATAATATCGGGAGCAATAAGTATAATTATTATAGTTCTAGCGATAATAATAGTGCAATATGGCTAATAATGCATGTTATATTGATAATAATATAAGTAATGAGTATAATTATTACAGTTCTAGCGATAATAACTGCATTATATGCGTGATAATGCATGTTGTATTGATGACAAAAAAAGTAATACGTATATTTATTATAGTTCTAGCTATAATAACTGCATAATATGGGTAATAATGCACGTTATATTGATAATAATATAAGTAATAAGTATAATTATTACAGTTCTAGCGATAATAACTCCATTATATGGGTAATAATGCATGTTATATTGATAATAATATAAGTAATGAGTATAATTATTACAGTTCCAGCGATAATAACTCCATTATATGGGTAATAATGCATGTTATATTGATAATAATATAAGTAATAAGTACAATTATTACAGTTCTAGCGATAATACTAGTAAAATATGGCTAAGAGTGCCTGTTATATTGATAATAATAAAAGTTATAAGTATATTTATTATACTTCTATCACTAATAACTGCATTATAAAGGTAATAGTGCATGTTACATTGATAATAATAAAAGTAATAAGTATATTTATTATACTTCTGTCGATAATAACTGCATTATATGAGTAATAGTGCATGTTATATTGATAATAATAAAAGTAATAAGTATAATTATTACAGTTCTAGCGATAATAACTCCATTATATGGGTAATAATGCATGTTATATTGATAATAATATAAGTAATGAGTATAATTATTACAGTTCTAGCGATAATAACTGCATAATATGGGTAGTAATGGATGTTATATTGATAATATCGGGAGTAATAAGTATAATTATTACAGTTCTAGCGATAATAGTTGTAAAGTATGGTGAAGAGTGCCTGTTATACTGATAATAATAAAAGTAATAAGTATATTTATTATACCTCTGTCGATAATAACTGCATTATATGCGTAATAATGCATGTTGTATTGATGACAAAAAAAGTAATACGTATATTTATTATAGTTCGAGCTATAATAACTGCATAATATGGGTAATAATGCATGTTATATTGATAATAATATAAGTAATGGGTATAATTATTACAGTTCTAGCGATAATAACTCCATTATATGGATAATAATGCATGTCATATTGATAATATCGGGAGTAATAGGTATTATTATTATAATTCTAGCGATAATACTAGTAAAATATGGCTAAGAGTGCCTGTTATATTGATAATAATAAAAGTTATAAGTATATTTATTATACTTCTGTCAATAATAACTGCATTATATGGGTAATAGTGCATGTTACTTTGATAATAATAAAAGTAATAAGTATATTTATTGTAGTTCTATCGATAATAACTGCATAATATGGGTAATAATGCATGTTATATTGACAATAATAAAAGTAAAAAGTATATTTAATACAGTTCTATCGATAATAACTGCATAATATGGGTAGTAATGGATGTTATATTGATAATATCGGGAGTAATAAGTATAATTATTACAGTTCTAGCGATAATACTAGTAAAATATGGCGAAGAGTGCCTGTTATACTGATAATAATAAAAGTAGTAAGTATATTTATTATACTTCTGTCGATAATAACTGCATTATATGGGTAATAATGCATGTTATATTGATAATAATATAAGTAGTAAGTATTATTATTACAGTTCTAGCCATAATAACTGCATAATATGGGTAATAATGCACGTTATATTGCTAATTATATAAGTAATAAGTATTATAGTTACAGTTCTAGCGATAATAACTGCATAATATGGATAATAATGCACGTTATATTGCTAATAGTATAAGTAATACGTATAATTATTACAGTTCTAGCGATAATAACTGCATAATAGGGGTAATAATGCATGTTATATTGATGATAATAAAAGTAATAAGTATAATTATTACAGTTCTAGCGATAATAACTCCATTATATGGGTAATAATGCATGTTATATTGATAATAATATAAGTAATGAGTATAATTATTACAGTTCTAGCGATAATAACTCCATTATATGGGTAATAATGCATGTTATATTGATAATAATATAAGTAATGAGTATAATTATTACAGTTCTAGCGATAATAACTCCATTATATGGGTAATAATGCATGTTATATTGATAATAATATAAGTAATAAGTACAATTATTACAGTTCTAGCGATAATAACTGCATTATATGGGTAATAATGCATGTTATGTTGGTAATATTGGGAATAATAAGTATAATTATTACAGTTCTAGCGATAATACTAGTAAAATATGGTGAAGAGTGCCTGTTATACTGATAATAATAAAAGTAATAAGTATATTTATTATACTTCTGTCGATAATAACTGCATTATATGGCTAATAATGCATGTTATATTGATGATAATGAAAGTAGTACGTATATTTATTACAGTTCTATCGATAATAACTGCATAATATGGGTAGTAATGCATGTTATATTGATAATAATAAAAGTAATAAGTATATTTATTATACTTCTGTCGATAATAACTGCATAATATGGGTAATAATGCACGTTATATTGATAATAATATAAGTAATAAGTATAATTATTACAGTTCTAGCGATAATAACTGCATTATATGGGTAATAATGCATGTTATGTTGGTAATAATATAAGTAATGAGTATAATTATTACAGTTCTAGCGATAATAACTGCATAATATGGATAATAATGCACGTTATATTACTAATAGTATAAGTAATACGTTTAATTATTACAGTTCTAGCGATAATAACTGTATAATAAGGGTAATAATGCATGTTATATTGATAATAATATAAGTAACAAGTATAATTATTACAGTTCTAGCGATAATAACTGCATTATATGGGTAATAATGCATGTTATATTGATATTATCGGGAGTAACAAGTACAATTATTATACTAATAGCGGTAATAATAGTAAAATATGGCTAATAGTGCATGTTATATTGATAACAATAAAAGTAATAAGTATATTTATTACAGTTCTATCGATAATAACTGCATAATATGGGTAATAATGCATGTTATATTGATGATAATAAAAGTAATACGTATATTTATTATAGTTCTAGCGATTATAACTGCATTATATGGGTAATAATGCATGTTATATTGATATTATCGGGAGTAACAAGTACAATTATTATACTTCTAGCGATAATAATAGTAAAATATGGGTAATAGTGCCTGTTATATTGATAATAATAAAAGTAATAAGTATATTTATTATAGTTCTATCGATAATAACTGCATAATATGGGTAATAATGCATGTTATATTGATAAAAATATAAGTAATAAGTATAATTATTACAGTTCTAGCGATAATACTAGTAAAATATGGCGAAGAGTGCCTGTTATACTGATAATAATAAAAGTAATAAGTATATTTATTATACTTCTGTCGATAATAACTGCATTATATGGGTAATAATGCATGTTATATTGAGAATAATATAAGTAGCAAGTATAATTATTACAGTTCTAGCCATAATAACTGCATAATATGGATAATAATGCACGTTATATTGCTAATAGTATAAGTAATACGTATAATTATTACAGTTCTAGCGATAATAACTGCATTATATGGGTAATATAGCATGTTATATTGATAATATCGGGAGTAATAAGTATAATTATTATAGTTCTAGCGATAATAATAGTGCAATATGGCTAATAATGCATGTTATATTGATAATAATATAAGTAATGAGTATAATTATTACAGATCTAGCGATAATAACTGCATAATATGGGTAATAATGCATGTTATATTGATAATAATAAAAGTAATAAGTATATTTATTATAGTTCTATCGATAATAACTGCATAATATGCGTAATAATGCATGTTATATTGATGACAAAAAAAGTAATACGTATATTTATTATAGTTCTGTCGATAATAACTGCATTATATGGGTAATAGTGCATGTTATATTGATAATAATATAAGTAATAAGTATAATTATTACAGTTCTAGCCATAATAACTGCAGAATATGGGTAATAATGCACGTTATATTGCTAATAATATAAGTAATAAGTATAATTGTTACAGTTCTAGCTATAATAACTGCATTATATGCGTAATAATGCATATTATATTGATAATATCGGGAGTAATAAGTATAATTATTACAGTCCTAGCGATAATACTAGTAAAATATGGCTAAGAGTGCCTGTTATATTGATAATAATAAAAGTAATAAGTATATTTATTATAGTTCTAACGATAATAACTGCATTATATGGGTAATAATGCATGTTATATTGATAATAATAAAAGTAATAAGTATATTTATTATAGTTCTATCGATAATAACTGCATAATATGGGTAATAATGCATGTTATATTGATAATAATATAAGTAATAAGTATAATTATTACAGTTCTAGCGATAATAACTCCATTATATGGGTAATAATGCATGTTATATTGATAATAATATAAGTAATGAGTATAATTATTACAGTTCTAGCGATAATAACTCCATTATATGGGTAATAATGCATGACATATTGATAATATCGGGAGTAATAGGTATAATTATTATAATTCTAGCGATAATACTAGTAAAATATGGCTAAGAGTGCCTGTTATATTGATAATAATAAAAGTTATAAGTATATTTATTATACTTCTGTCAATAATAACTGCATTATATGGGTAATAGTGCATGTTACTTTGATAATAATAAAAGTAATAAGTATATTTATTGCAGTTCTATCGATAATAACTGCATAATATGGGTAATAATGCATGTTATATTGACAATAATAAAAGTAAAAAGTATATTTAATACAGTTCTATCGATAATAACTGCATAATATGGGTAGTAATGGATGTTATATTGATAATATCGGGAGTAATAAGTATAATTATTACAGTTCTAGCGATAATACTAGTAAAATATGGCCAAGAGTGCCTGTTATACTGATAATAATAAAAGTAATAAGTATATTTATTATACTTCTGTCGATAATAACTGCATTATATGGGTAATAATGCATGTTATATTGATAATAATATAAGTAGTAAGTATTATTATTACAGTTCTAGCCATAATAACTGTATAATATGGGTAATAATGCACGTTATATTGCTAACAATATAAGTAATAAGTATAATAGTTAAGGTTCTAGCGATAATAACTGCATTATATGGGTCATAATGCATGTTATATTGATAATAATATAAGTAATAAGTATATTTATTATACTTCTGTCGATAATAACTGCATTGTATGCGTAATAATGCATGTTATATTTATAATATCGGGAGTAATAAGTATAATTATTACAGTTCCTGTGATAAGAACTGCATTATATGGGTAATAATGGATGTTATATTGATAATATCGGGAGTAATAAGTATAATTATTACAGTCCGAGCGACAATACTAGTAAAATATGGCTAAGAGTGCCTGTTATGTTGATAATAATAAAAGTAATAAGTATATTTATTATACTTCTGTCGATAATAACTGCATTATATGGGTAATAGTGCATGTTATATTGATAATAATATAAGTAATAAGTATAATTATTACATTTCTAGCGATAATAACTGCATAATATGGGTAACAATGCACGTTATATTGCTAATAATATAAGTAATAAGTATAATTATTACAGTTCTAGCGATAGTAACTGCATTATATGGGTAATAATGCATGTTATATTGCTAATAATAAAAGTAATAAGTATATTTATTATACTTCTGTGGATAATAACTGCATTATATGGGTAATAATGCATGTTATATTGATAATAATATAAGTATGAAGTGTAATTATTACAGTTCTAGCGATAATAACTGCATAATATGGGTAACAATGCACGTTATATTGCTAATAATATAAGTAATAAGTATAATTGTTACAGTTCTAGCTATAATAACTGCATTATATGCGTAATAATGCATATTATATTGATAATATCGGGAGTAATAAGTATAATTATTACAGTCCTAGCGATAATACTAGTAAAATATGGCTAAGAGTGCCTGTTATATTGATAATAATAAAAGTAATAAGTATATTTATTATAGTTCTAACGATAATAATTGCATTATATGGGTAATAATGCATGTTATATTGACAATAATAAAAGTAAAAAGTATATTTAATACAGTTCTATCGATAATAACTGCATAATATGGGTAGTAATGGATGTTATATTGATAATATCGGGAGTAATAAGTACAATTATTACAGTTCTAGCGATAATACTAGTAAAATAAGGCTAAGAGTGCCTGTTATATTGATAATAATAAAAGTAATAGGTATATTTATTATACTTCTGTCGATAATAACTGCATTATATGGGTAATAATGGATGTTATATTGATAATATCGGGAGTAATAAGTATAATTATTACAGTTCTAGCGATAATACTAGTCAAATATGGCTAAGAGTGCCTGTTATACTGATAATAATAAAAATAATAAGTATATTTATTATACTTCTGTCGATAATAACTGAATTTATTGGTAATAATGCATGTTATATTGATAATAATGTAAGTAGTAAGTATAATTATTACAGTTCTAGCCATAATAACTGCATAATATGGATAATAATGCACGTTATATTGCTAATAGTATAAGTAATACGTATAATTATTACAGTTCTAGCGATAATAACTGCATTATATGGGTAATATAGCATGTTATATTGATAATATCGGGAGTAATAAGTATAATTATTATAGTTCTAGCGATAATAATAGTGCAATATGGCTAATAATGCATGTTATATTGATAATAATATAAGTAATGAGTATAATTATTACAGATCTAGCGATAATAACTGCATAATATGGGTAATAATGCATGTTATATTGATAATAATAAAAGTAATAAGTATATTTATTATAGTTCTATCGATAATAACTGCATTATATGCGTAATAATGCATGTTATATTGATGACAAAAAAAGTAATACGTATATTTATTATAGTTCTGTCGATAATAACTGCATTATATGGGTAATAGTGCATGTTATATTGATAATAATATAAGTAATAAGTATAATTATTACAGTTCTAGCCATAATAACTGCAGAATATGGGTAATAATGCACGTTATATTGCTAATAATATAAGTAATAAGTATAATTGTTACAGTTCTAGCTATAATAACTGCATTATATGCGTAATAATGCATATTATATTGATAATATCGGGAGTAATAAGTATAATTATTACAGTCCTAGCGATAATACTAGTAAAATATGGCTAAGAGTGCCTGTTACATTGATAATAATAAAAGTAATAAGTATATTTATTGTAGTTCTATCGATAATAACTGCATAATATGGGTAATAATGCATGTTATATTGACAATAATAAAAGTAAAAAGTATATTTAATACAGTTCTATCGATAATAACTACATAATATGGGGAGTAATGGATGTTATATTGATAATATCGGGAGTAATAAGTACAATTATTACAGTTCTAGCGATAATACTAGTAAAATAAGGCTAAGAGTGCCTGTTATATTGATAATAATAAAAGTAATAAGTACATTTATTATACTTCTGTCGATAATAACTGCATTATATGGGTAATAATGGATGTTATATTGATAATATCGGGAGTAATAAGTATAATTATTACAGTTCTAGCGATAATAACTGCATAATATGGGTAATAATGCATGTTATATTGATAATAATAAAAGTAATAAGTATATTTATTATAGTTCTATCGATAATAACTGCATTATATGCGTAATAATGCATGTTATATTGATGACAAAAAAAGTAATACGTATATTTATTATGGTTCTAGCTATAATAACTGCATAATATGGGTAATAATGCATGTTATATTGATAATAATATAAGTAATAAGTATAATTATTACAGTTCTAGCGATAATAACTGCATTATATGTGTAATAATGCATGTTATATTGATAATAATAATAGTAATAAGTATATTTATTACAGTTCTAGCGATAACAACTGCATAATATGGGTAATAATGCACGTTATATTGATAATAATATAAGTAATAAGTATAATTATTACAGTTCTAGCGATAATAACTGCATTATATGGGTAATAATGCATGTTATGTTGGTAATAATATAAGTAATGAGTATAATTATTACAGTTCTAGCGATAATAATGCATAATATGGATAATAATGCACGTTATATTGCTGATAGTATAAGTAATACGTATAGTTATTACAGTTCTAGCGATAATAACTGCATAATAAGGGTAATAATGCATGTTATATTGATAATAATATAAGTAATAAGTATAATTATTACAGTTCTAGCGATAATAACTGCATTATATGGGTAATAATGCATGTTATATTGATATTATCGGGAGTAACAAGTACAATTATTATACTTCTAGCGATAATAATAGTAAAATATGGGTAATAGTGCATGTTATATTGATAACAATAAAAGTAATAAGTATATTTATTACAGTTCTAGCTACAATAACTGCATTATATGCGTAATAATGCATATTATATTGATAATATCGGGAGTAATAAGTATAATTATTACAGTCCTAGCGATAATACTAGTAAAATATGGCTAAGAGTGCCTGTTATATTGATAATAATAAAAGTAATAAGTATATTTATTATAGTTCTATCGATAATAACTGCATAATATGGGTAATAATGCATGTTATATTGATAAAAATATAAGTAATAAGTATAATTATTACAGTTCTAGCGATAATACTAGTAAAATATGGCGAAGAGTGCCTGTTATACTGATAATAATAAAAGTAATAAGTATATTTATTATACTTCTGTCGATAATAACTGCATTATATGGGTAATAATGCATGTTATATTGAGAATAATATAAGTAGCAAGTATAATTATTACAGTTCTAGCCATAATAACTGCATAATATGGATAATAATGCACGTTATATTGCTAATAGTATAAGTAATACGTATAATTATTACAGTTCTAGCGATAATAACTGCATTATATGGGTAATATAGCATGTTATATTGATAATATCGGGAGTAATAAGTATAATTATTATAGTTCTAGCGATAATAATAGTGCAATATGGCTAATAATGCATGTTATATTGATAATAATATAAGTAATGAGTATAATTATTACAGATCTAGCGATAATAACTGCATAATATGGGTAATAATGCATGTTATATTGATAATAATAAAAGTAATAAGTATATTTATTATAGTTCTATCGATAATAACTGCATAATATGCGTAATAATGCATGTTATATTGATGACAAAAAAAGTAATACGTATATTTATTATAGTTCTGTCGATAATAACTGCATTATATGGGTAATAGTGCATGTTATATTGATAATAATATAAGTAATAAGTATAATTATTACAGTTCTAGCCATAATAACTGCAGAATATGGGTAATAATGCACGTTATATTGCTAATAATATAAGTAATAAGTATAATTGTTACAGTTCTAGCTATAATAACTGCATTATATGCGTAATAATGCATATTATATTGATAATATCGGGAGTAATAAGTATAATTATTACAGTCCTAGCGATAATACTAGTAAAATATGGCTAAGAGTGCCTGTTATATTGATAATAATAAAAGTAATAAGTATATTTATTATAGTTCTAACGATAATAACTGCATTATATGGGTAATAATGCATGTTATATTGATAATAATAAAAGTAATAAGTATATTTATTATAGTTCTATCGATAATAACTGCATAATATGGGTAATAATGCATGTTATATTGATAATAATATAAGTAATAAGTATAATTATTACAGTTCTAGCGATAATAACTCCATTATATGGGTAATAATGCATGTTATATTGATAATAATATAAGTAATGAGTATAATTATTACAGTTCTAGCGATAATAACTCCATTATATGGGTAATAATGCATGACATATTGATAATATCGGGAGTAATAGGTATAATTATTATAATTCTAGCGATAATACTAGTAAAATATGGCTAAGAGTGCCTGTTATATTGATAATAATAAAAGTTATAAGTATATTTATTATACTTCTGTCAATAATAACTGCATTATATGGGTAATAGTGCATGTTACTTTGATAATAATAAAAGTAATAAGTATATTTATTGTAGTTCTATCGATAATAACTGCATAATATGGGTAATAATGCATGTTATATTGACAATAATAAAAGTAAAAAGTATATTTAATACAGTTCTATCGATAATAACTGCATAATATGGGTAGTAATGGATGTTATATTGATAATATCGGGAGTAATAAGTATAATTATTACAGTTCTAGCGATAATACTAGTAAAATATGGCCAAGAGTGCCTGTTATACTGATAATAATAAAAGTAATAAGTATATTTATTATACTTCTGTCGATAATAACTGCATTATATGGGTAATAATGCATGTTATATTGATAATAATATAAGTAGTAAGTATTATTATTACAGTTCTAGCCATAATAACTGTATAATATGGGTAATAATGCACGTTATATTGCTAACAATATAAGTAATAAGTATAATAGTTACAGTTCTAGCGATAATAACTGCATTATATGGGTCATAATGCATGTTATATTGATAATAATATAAGTAATAAGTATATTTATTATACTTCTGTCGATAATAACTGCATTGTATGCGTAATAATGCATGTTATATTTATAATATCGGGAGTAATAAGTATAATTATTACAGTTCCTGTGATAAGAACTGCATTATATGGGTAATAATGGATGTTATATTGATAATATCGGGAGTAATAAGTATAATTATTACAGTCCGAGCGACAATACTAGTAAAATATGGCTAAGAGTGCCTGTTATGTTGATAATAATAAAAGTAATAAGTATATTTATTATACTTCTGTCGATAATAACTGCATTATATGGGTAATAGTGCATGTTATATTGATAATAATATAAGTAATAAGTATAATTATTACATTTCTAGCGATAATAACTGCATAATATGGGTAACAATGCACGTTATATTGCTAATAATATAAGTAATAAGTATAATTATTACAGTTCTAGCGATAGTAACTGCATTATATGGGTAATAATGCATGTTATATTGCTAATAATAAAAGTAATAAGTATATTTATTATACTTCTGTGGATAATAACTGCATTATATGGGTAATAATGCATGTTATATTGATAATAATATAAGTATGAAGTGTAATTATTACAGTTCTAGCGATAATAACTGCATAATATGGGTAACAATGCACGTTATATTGCTAATAATATAAGTAATAAGTATAATTGTTACAGTTCTAGCTATAATAACTGCATTATATGCGTAATAATGCATATTATATTGATAATATCGGGAGTAATAAGTATAATTATTACAGTCCTAGCGATAATACTAGTAAAATATGGCTAAGAGTGCCTGTTATATTGATAATAATAAAAGTAATAAGTATATTTATTATAGTTCTAACGATAATAATTGCATTATATGGGTAATAATGCATGTTATATTGACAATAATAAAAGTAAAAAGTATATTTAATACAGTTCTATCGATAATAACTGCATAATATGGGTAGTAATGGATGTTATATTGATAATATCGGGAGTAATAAGTACAATTATTACAGTTCTAGCGATAATACGAGTAAAATAAGGCTAAGAGTGCCTGTTATATTGATAATAATAAAAGTAATAAGTATATTTATTATACTTCTGTCGATAATAACTGCATTATATGGGTAATAATGGATGTTATATTGATAATATCGGGAGTAATAAGTATAATTATTACAGTTCTAGCGATAATACTAGTCAAATATGGCTAAGAGTGCCTGTTATACTGATAATAATAAAAATAATAAGTATATTTATTATACTTCTGTCGATAATAACTGAATTTATTGGTAATAATGCATGTTATATTGATAATAATGTAAGTAGTAAGTATAATTATTACAGTTCTAGCCATAATAACTGCATAATATGGGTAATAATGCACGTTATATTGCTAATAATATAAGTAATAAGTATAATAGTTACAGTTCTAGCGATAATAACTGCATTATATGGGTAAGAATGCATGTTATATTGATAATATCGGGAGTAATAAGTATAATTATTATAGTTCTAGCGATAATACTAGTAAAATATGGCTAAGAGTGTCTGTTATATTGATAATAATAAGAGTAATAAGTATATTTATTATACTTCTGTCGATAATAACTGCATTATATGGGTCATAATGCATGTTATATTGATAATAATATAAGTAATAAGTATATTTATTATACTTCTGTCGATAATAACTGCATTGTATGCGTAATAATGCATGTTATATTTACAATATCGGGTGTAATAAGTATAATTATTACAGTTCCTGCGATAAGAACTGCATTATATGGGTAATAATGGATGTTATATTGATAATATCGGGAGTAATAAGTATAATTATTACAGTCCTAGCGATAATACTAGTAAAATATGGCTAAGAGTGCCTGTTATGTTGATAATAATAAAAGTAATAAGTATATTTATTATACTTCTGTCGATAATAACTGCATTACATGGGTAATATTGCATGTTATATTGATAATAATATAAGTAATAAGTATAATTATTACAGTTCTAGCCGTAATAACTGCAGAATATGGGTAATAATGCATGTTATATTGCTAATAATAAAAGTAATACGTATAATTATTACAGTTCTAGCGATAATAACTGCATAATATGGGTAATAATGCATGTTATATTGATAATAATAAAAGTAATAAGTATATTTATTATAGTTCTATCGATAATAACTGCATTATATGCGTAATAATGCATGTTGTATTGATGACAAAAAAAGTAATACGTATATTTATTATAGTTCTAGCTATAATAACTGCATAATATGGGTAATAATGCACGTTATATTGATAATAATATAAGTAATAAGTATAATTATTACAGTTCTAGCGATAATAACTGCATTATATGGGTAATAATGCATGTTATGTTGGTAATAATATAAGTAATAAGTATAATTATTACAGTTCTAGCGATAATAACTCCATTATATGGATAATAATGCATGTCATATTGATAATATCGGGAGTAATAGGTATTATTATTATAATTCTAGCGATAATACTAGTAAAATATGGCTAAGAGTGCCTGTTATATTGATAATAATAAAAGTTATAAGTATATTTATTATACTTCTGTCAATAATAACTGCATTATATGGGTAATAGTGCATGTTACTTTGATAATAATAAAAGTAATAAGTATATTTATTGTAGTTCTATCGATAATAACTGCATAATATGGGTAATAATGCATGTTATATTGACAATAATAAAAGTAAAAAGTATATTTAATACAGTTCTATCGATAATAACTGCATAATATGGGTAGTAATGGATGTTATATTGATAATATCGGGAGTAATAAGTATAATTATTACAGTTCTAGCGATAATACTAGTAAAATATGGCGAAGAGTGCCTGTTATACTGATAATAATAAAAGTAATAAGTATATTTATTATACTTCTGTCGATAATAACTGCGTTATATGGGTAATAATGCATGTTATATTGATAATAATATAAGTAGTAAGTATTATTATTACAGTTCTAGCCATAATAACTGCATAATATGGGTAATAATGCATGTTATATTGATAATAATAAAAGTAATAAGTATATTTATTATAGTTGTATCGTTAATAATTGCATTATATGCGTAATAATGCATGTTGTATTGATGACAAAAAAAGTAATACGTATATTTATTATAGTTCTAGCTATAATAACTGCATAATATGGGTAATAATGCACGTTATATTGATAATAATATAAGTAATAAGTATAATTATTACAGTTCTAGCGATAATAACTCCATTATATGGGTAATAATGCATGTTATATTGATAATAATATAAGTAATGAGTATAATTATTACAGTTCTAGCGATAATAACTCCATTATATGGGTAATAATGCATGTTATGTTGGTAATAATATAAGTAATAAGTATAATTATTACAGTTCTAGCGATAATAACTCCATTATATGGATAATAATGCATGTCATATTGATAATATCGGGAGTAATAGGTATTATTATTATAATTCTAGCGATAATACTAGTAAAATATGGCTAAGAGTGCCTGTTATATTGATAATAATAAAAGTTATAAGTATATTTATTATACTTCTGTCAATAATAACTGCATTATATGGGTAATAGTGCATGTTACTTTGATAATAATAAAAGTAATAAGTATATTTATTGTAGTTCTATCGATAATAACTGCATAATATGGGTAATAATGCATGTTATATTGACAATAATAAAAGTAAAAAGTATATTTAATACAGTTCTATCGATAATAACTGCATAATATGGGTAGTAATGGATGTTATATTGATAATATCGGGAGTAATAAGTATAATTATTACAGTTCTAGCGATAATACTAGTAAAATATGGCGAAGAGTGCCTGTTATACTGATAATAATAAAAGTAATAAGTATATTTATTATACTTCTGTCGATAATAACTGCGTTATATGGGTAATAATGCATGTTATATTGATAATAATATAAGTAGTAAGTATTATTATTACAGTTCTAGCCATAATAACTGCATAATATGGGTAATAATGCATGTTATATTGATAATAATAAAAGTAATAAGTATATTTATTATAGTTGTATCGATAATAACTGCATTATATGCGTAATAATGCATGTTGTATTGATGACAAAAAAAGTAATACGTATATTTATTATAGTTCTAGCTATAATAACTGCATAATATGGGTAATAATGCACGTTATATTGATAATAATATAAGTAATAAGTATAATTATTACAGTTCTAGCGATAATAACTCCATTATATGGGTAATAATGCATGTTATATTGATAATAATATAAGTAATGAGTATAATTATTACAGTTCTAGCGATAATAACTGCATAATATGGGTAGTAATGGATGTTATATTGATAATATCGGGAGTAATAAGTATAATTATTACAGTTCTAGCGATAATACTAGTAAAGTATGGTGAAAAGTGCCTGTTATACTGATAATAATAAAAGTAATAAGTATATTTATTATACCTCTGTCGATAATAACTGCATTATATGCGTAATAATGCATGTTGTATTGATGACAAAAAAAGTAATACGTATATTTATTATAGTTCGAGCTATAATAACTGCATAATATGGGTAATAATGCATGTTATATTGATAATAATATAAGTAATGAGTATAATTATTACAGTTCCAGCGATAATAACTCCATTATATGGGTAATAATGCATGTTATATTGATAATAATATAAGTAATAAGTACAATTATTACAGTTCTAGCGATAATAACTGCATTATATGGGTAATAATGCATGTTATGTCGGTAATAATATAAGTAATAAGTATAATTATTACTGTTCTAGCGATAATAACTCCATTATATGGATAATAATGCATGTCATATTGTTAATATCGGGAGTAATAGGTATAATTATTATAGTTCTAGCGATAATACTAGTAAAATATGGCTAAGAGTGCCTGTTATATTGATAATAATAAAAGTTATAAGTATATTTATTATACTTCTGTCAATAATAACTGCATTATATGGGTAACAGTGCATGTTACATTGATAATAATAAAAGTAATAAGTATATTTATTGTAGTTCTATCGATAATAACTGCATTATATGGGTAATAATGCATGTTATATTGACAATAATAAAAGTAAAAAGTATATTTAATACAGTTCTATCGATAATAACTGCATAATATGGGTAGTAATGGATGTTATATTGATAATATCGGAAGTAATAAGTACAATTATTACAGTTCTAGCGATAATACTAGTAAAATAAGGCTAAGAGTGCCTGTTATATCGATAATAATAAAAGTAATAAGTATATTTATTATACTTCTGTCGATAATAACTGCATTATATGGGTAATAATGGATGTTATATTGATAATATCGGGAGTAATAAGTATAATTATTACAGTTCTAGCGATAATACTAGTCAAATATGGCTAAGAGTGCCTGTTATACTGATAATAATAAAAATAATAAGTATATTTATTATACTTCTGTCGATAATAACTGCATTGTATGCGTAATAATGCATGTTATATTTACAATATCGGGAGTAATAAGTATAATTATTACAGTTCCTGCGATAAGAACTGCATTATATGGGTAATAATGGATGTTATATTGATAATATCGGGAGTAATAAGTATAATTATTACAGTCCTAGCGATAATACTAGTAAAATATGGCTAAGAGTGCCTGTTATGTTGATAATAATAAAAGTAATAAGTATATTTATTATACTTCTGTCGATAATAACTGCATTACATGGGTAATAGTGCATGTTATATTGATAATAATATAAGTAATAAGTATAATTATTACAGTTCTAGCCATAATAACTGCATTATATGGGTAATAATGCATGTTATATTGATAATATCGGGAGCAATAAGTATAATTATTATAGTTCTAGCGATAATAATAGTGCAATATGGCTAATAATGCATGTTATATTGATAATAATATAAGTAATGAGTATAATTATTACAGTTCTAGCGATAATAACTGCATAATATGGGTAATAATGCATGTTATATTGATAATAATAAAAGTAATAAGTATATTTATTATAGTTCTATCGATAATAACTGCATTATATGCGTAATAATGCATGTTGTATTCATGACAAAAAAAGTAATACGTATATTTATTATAGTTCTAGCTATAATAACTGCATAATATGGGTAATAATGCATGTTATATTGCTAATAATATAAGTAATACGTATAATTATTACAGTTCTAGCGATAATAACTCCATTATATGGGTAATAATGCATGTTATATTGATAATAATATAAGTAATAAGTACAATTATTACAGTTCTAGCGATAATAACTGCATTATATGTGTAATAATGCATGTTATGTTGGTAATAATATAAGTAATAAGTATAATTATTTCAGTTCTAGCGATAATAACTCCATTATATGGATAATAATGCATGTCATATTGATAATATCGGGAGTAATAGGTATAATTATTATAGTTCTAGCGATAATTTTAGTAAAATATGGCTAAGAGTGCCTGTTATATTGATAATAATAAAAGTTATAAGTATATTTATTATACTTCTGTCGATAATAACTGCATTATATGGGTAATAATGCATGTTATATTGATAATAATATAAGTAGTAAGTATTATTATTACAGTTCTAGCCATAATAACTGCATAATATGGGTAATAATGCACGTTATATTGCTAATAATATAAGTAATAAGTATAATAGTTACAGTTCTAGCGATAATAACTGCATAATATGGATAATAATGCACGTTATATTGCTAATAGTATAAGTAATACGTATAATTATTACAGTTCTAGCGATAATAACTGCATTATATGGGTAATAATGCATGTTATATTGATAATATCGGGAGCAATAAGTATAATTATTATAGTTCTAGCGATAATAATAGTGCAATATGGCTAATAATGCATGTTATATTGATAATAATATAAGTAATGAGTATAATTATTACAGTTCTAGCGATAATAACTGCATTATATGCGTGATAATGCATGTTGTATTGATGACAAAAAAAGTAATACGTTTATTTATTATAGTTCTAGCTATAATAACTGCATAATATGGGTAATAATGCACGTTATATTGATAATAATATAAGTAATAAGTATAATTATTACAGTTCTAGCGATAATAACTCCATTATATGGGTAATAATGCATGTTATATTGATAATAATATAAGTAATGAGTATAATTATTACAGTTCCAGCGATAATAACTCCATTATATGGGTAATAATGCATGTTATATTGATAATAATATAAGTAATAAGTACAATTATTACAGTTCTAGCGATAATACTAGTAAAATATGGCTAAGAGTGCCTGTTATATTGATAATAATAAAAGTTATAAGTATATTTATTATACTTCTATCACTAATAACTGCATTATAAAGGTAATAGTGCATGTTACATTGATAATAATAAAAGTAATAAGTATATTTATTATACTTCTGTCGATAATAACTGCATTATATGAGTAATAGTGCATGTTATATTGATAATAATAAAAGTAATAAGTATAATTATTACAGTTCTAGCGATAATAACTCCATTATATGGGTAATAATGCATGTTATATTGATAATAATATAAGTAATGAGTATAATTATTACAGTTCTAGCGATAATAACTGCATAATATGGGTAGTAATGGATGTTATATTGATAATATCGGGAGTAATAAGTATAATTATTACAGTTCTAGCGATAATAGTTGTAAAGTATGGTGAAGAGTGCCTGTTATACTGATAATAATAAAAGTAATAAGTATATTTATTATACCTCTGTCGATAATAACTGCATTATATGCGTAATAATGCATGTTGTATTGATGACAAAAAAAGTAATACGTATATTTATTATAGTTCGAGCTATAATAACTGCATAATATGGGTAATAATGCATGTTATATTGATAATAATATAAGTAATGGGTATAATTATTACAGTTCTAGCGATAATAACTCCATTATATGGATAATAATGCATGTCATATTGATAATATCGGGAGTAATAGGTATTATTATTATAATTCTAGCGATAATACTAGTAAAATATGGCTAAGAGTGCCTGTTATATTGATAATAATAAAAGTTATAAGTATATTTATTATACTTCTGTCAATAATAACTGCATTATATGGGTAATAGTGCATGTTACTTTGATAATAATAAAAGTAATAAGTATATTTATTGTAGTTCTATCGATAATAACTGCATAATATGGGTAATAATGCATGTTATATTGACAATAATAAAAGTAAAAAGTATATTTAATACAGTTCTATCGATAATAACTGCATAATATGGGTAGTAATGGATGTTATATTGATAATATCGGGAGTAATAAGTATAATTATTACAGTTCTAGCGATAATACTAGTAAAATATGGCGAAGAGTGCCTGTTATACTGATAATAATAAAAGTAGTAAGTATATTTATTATACTTCTGTCGATAATAACTGCATTATATGGGTAATAATGCATGTTATATTGATAATAATATAAGTAGTAAGTATTATTATTACAGTTCTAGCCATAATAACTGCATAATATGGGTAATAATGCACGTTATATTGCTAATTATATAAGTAATAAGTATAATAGTTACAGTTCTAGCGATAATAACTGCATAATATGGATAATAATGCACGTTATATTGCTAATAGTATAAGTAATACGTATAATTATTACAGTTCTAGCGATAATAACTGCATAATAGGGGTAATAATGCATGTTATATTGATGATAATAAAAGTAATAAGTATAATTATTACAGTTCTAGCGATAATAACTCCATTATATGGGTAATAATGCATGTTATATTGATAATAATATAAGTAATGAGTATAATTATTACAGTTCTAGCGATAATAACTCCATTATATGGGTAATAATGCATGTTATATTGATAATAATATAAGTAATGAGTATAATTATTACAGTTCTAGCGATAATAACTCCATTATATGGGTAATAATGCATGTTATATTGATAATAATATAAGTTATAAGTACAATTATTACAGTTCTAGCGATAATAACTGCATTATATGGGTAATAATGCATGTTATGTTGGTAATATTGGGAATAATAAGTATAATTATTACAGTTCTAGCGATAATACTAGTAAAATATGGTGAAGAGTGCCTGTTATACTGATAATAATAAAAGTAATAAGTATATTTATTATACTTCTGTCGATAATAACTGCATTATATGGCTAATAATGCATGTTATATTGATGATAATGAAAGTAGTACGTATATTTATTACAGTTCTATCGATAATAACTGCATAATATGGGTAGTAATGCATGTTATATTGATAATAATAAAAGTAATAAGTATATTTATTATACTTCTGTCGATAATAACTGCATAATATGGGTAATAATGCACGTTATATTGATAATAATATAAGTAATAAGTATAATTATTACAGTTCTAGCGATAATAACTGCATTATATGGGTAATAATGCATGTTATGTTGGTAATAATATAAGTAATGAGTATAATTATTACAGTTCTAGCGATAATAACTGCATAATATGGATAATAATGCACGTTATATTACTAATAGTATAAGTAATACGTTTAATTATTACAGTTCTAGCGATAATAACTGTATAATAAGGGTAATAATGCATGTTATATTGATAATAATATAAGTAACAAGTATAATTATTACAGTTCTAGCGATAATAACTGCATTATATGGGTAATAATGCATGTTATATTGATATTATCGGGAGTAACAAGTACAATTATTATACTAATAGCGGTAATAATAGTAAAATATGGCTAATAGTGCATGTTATATTGATAACAATAAAAGTAATAAGTATATTTATTACAGTTCTATCGATAATAACTGCATAATATGGGTAATAATGCATGTTATATTGATGATAATAAAAGTAATACGTATATTTATTATAGTTCTAGCGATTATAACTGCATTATATGGGTAATAATGCATGTTATATTGATAATAATATAAGTAATAAGTATATTTATAACAGTTCTAGCTATAATAACTGCATTATATGGGTAATAATGGATGTTATATTGATAATATCGGGAGTAATAAGTATAATTATTATAGTCCTAGCGATAATACTAGTAAAATATGGCTAAGAGTGCCTGTTATATTGATAATAATAAAAGTAATAAGTATATTTATTATACTTCTGTCGATAATAACTGCATTATATGAGTAATAATGCTTGTTATATTGATAATAATATAAGTAATAAGTATAATTATTACAGTTCTAGCGATAATAACTGCATTATATGGGTAATAATGCATGTTATATTGATAATTATAAAAGTAATAAGTATATTTATTATAGTTCTATCGATAGTAACTGCATAACATGGGCAATAATGCATGTTATATTGATAATAATAAAAGTAATAAGTATAATTATTACAGTTCTAGCGATAATAACTCCATTATATGGGTAATAATGCATGTTATATTGATAATAATATAAGTAATGAGTATAATTATTACAGTTCTAGCGATAATAACTGCATAATATGGGTAGTAATGGATGTTATATTGATAATATCGGGAGTAATAAGTATAATTATTACAGTTCTAGCGATAATACTAGTAAAGTATGGTGAAGAGTGCCTGTTATACTGATAATAATAAAAGTAATAAGTATATTTATTATACTTCTGTCGATAATAACTGCATTATATGCGTAATAATGCATGTTGTATTGATGACAAAAAAAGTAATACGTATATTTATTATAGTTCGAGCTATAATAACTGCATAATATGGGTAATAATGCATGTTATATTGATAATAATATAAGTAATGAGTATAATTAGTACAGTTCTAGCGATAATAACTGCATAATATGGGTAATAATGCATGTTATATTGATAATAATAAAAGTAATAAGTATATTTATTATAGTTCTATCGATAATAACTGCATTATATGCGTAATAATGCATGTTGTATTCATGACAAAAAAAGTAATACGTATATTTATTATAGTTCTAGCTATAATAACTGCATAATATGGGTAATAATGCATGTTATATTGCTAATAATATAAGTAATACGTATAATTATTACAGTTCTAGCGATAATAACTCCATTATATGGGTAATAATGCATGTTATATTGATAATAATATAAGTAATAAGTACAATTATTACAGTTCTAGCGATAATAACTGCATTATATGTGTAATAATGCATGTTATGTTGGTAATAATATAAGTAATAAGTATAATTATTTCAGTTCTAGCGATAATAACTCCATTATATGGATAATAATGCATGTCATATTGATAATATCGGGAGTAATAGGTATAATTATTATAGTTCTAGCGATAATTTTAGTAAAATATGGCTAAGAGTGCCTGTTATATTGATAATAATAAAAGTTATAAGTATATTTATTATACTTCTGTCGATAATAACTGCATTATATGGGTAATAATGCATGTTATATTGATAATAATATAAGTAGTAAGTATTATTATTACAGTTCTAGCCATAATAACTGCATAATATGGGTAATAATGCACGTTATATTGCTAATAATATAAGTAATAAGTATAATAGTTACAGTTCTAGCGATAATAACTGCATAATATGGATAATAATGCACGTTATATTGCTAATAGTATAAGTAATACGTATAATTATTACAGTTCTAGCGATAATAACTGCATTATATGGGTAATAATGCATGTTATATTGATAATATCGGGAGCAATAAGTATAATTATTATAGTTCTAGCGATAATAATAGTGCAATATGGCTAATAATGCATGTTATATTGATAATAATATAAGTAATGAGTATAATTATTACAGTTCTAGCGATAATAACTGCATTATATGCGTGATAATGCATGTTGTATTGATGACAAAAAAAGTAATACGTATATTTATTATAGTTCTAGCTATAATAACTGCATAATATGGGTAATAATGCACGTTATATTGATAATAATATAAGTAATAAGTATAATTATTACAGTTCTAGCGATAATAACTCCATTATATGGGTAATAATGCATGTTATATTGATAATAATATAAGTAATGAGTATAATTATTACAGTTCCAGCGATAATAACTCCATTATATGGGTAATAATGCATGTTATATTGATAATAATATAAGTAATAAGTACAATTATTACAGTTCTAGCGATAATACTAGTAAAATATGGCTAAGAGTGCCTGTTATATTGATAATAATAAAAGTTATAAGTATATTTATTATACTTCTATCACTAATAACTGCATTATAAAGGTAATAGTGCATGTTACATTGATAATAATAAAAGTAATAAGTATATTTATTATACTTCTGTCGATAATAACTGCATTATATGAGTAATAGTGCATGTTATATTGATAATAATAAAAGTAATAAGTATAATTATTACAGTTCTAGCGATAATAACTCCATTATATGGGTAATAATGCATGTTATATTGATAATAATATAAGTAATGAGTATAATTATTACAGTTCTAGCGATAATAACTGCATAATATGGGTAGTAATGGATGTTATATTGATAATATCGGGAGTAATAAGTATAATTATTACAGTTCTAGCGATAATAGTTGTAAAGTATGGTGAAGAGTGCCTGTTATACTGATAATAATAAAAGTAATAAGTATATTTATTATACCTCTGTCGATAATAACTGCATTATATGCGTAATAATGCATGTTGTATTGATGACAAAAAAAGTAATACGTATATTTATTATAGTTCGAGCTATAATAACTGCATAATATGGGTAATAATGCATGTTATATTGATAATAATATAAGTAATGGGTATAATTATTACAGTTCTAGCGATAATAACTCCATTATATGGATAATAATGCATGTCATATTGATAATATCGGGAGTAATAGGTATTATTATTATAATTCTAGCGATAATACTAGTAAAATATGGCTAAGAGTGCCTGTTATATTGATAATAATAAAAGTTATAAGTATATTTATTATACTTCTGTCAATAATAACTGCATTATATGGGTAATAGTGCATGTTACTTTGATAATAATAAAAGTAATAAGTATATTTATTGTAGTTCTATCGATAATAACTGCATAATATGGGTAATAATGCATGTTATATTGACAATAATAAAAGTAAAAAGTATATTTAATACAGTTCTATCGATAATAACTGCATAATATGGGTAGTAATGGATGTTATATTGATAATATCGGGAGTAATAAGTATAATTATTACAGTTCTAGCGATAATACTAGTAAAATATGGCGAAGAGTGCCTGTTATACTGATAATAATAAAAGTAATAAGTATATTTATTATACTTCTGTCGATAATAACTGCATTATATGGGTAATAATGCATGTTATATTGATAATAATATAAGTAGTAAGTATTATTATTACAGTTCTAGCCATAATAACTGCATAATATGGGTAATAATGCACGTTATATTGCTAATTATATAAGTAATAAGTATAATAGTTACAGTTCTAGCGATAATAACTGCATAATATGGATAATAATGCACGTTATATTGCTAATAGTATAAGTAATACGTATAATTATTACAGTTCTAGCGATAATAACTGCATAATAGGGGTAATAATGCATGTTATATTGATGATAATAAAAGTAATAAGTATAATTATTACAGTTCTAGCGATAATAACTCCATTATATGGGTAATAATGCATGTTATATTGATAATAATATAAGTAATGAGTATAATTATTACAGTTCTAGCGATAATAACTCCATTATATGGGTAATAATGCATGTTATATTGATAATAATATAAGTAATGAGTATAATTATTACAGTTCTAGCGATAATAACTCCATTATATGGGTAATAATGCATGTTATATTGATAATAATATAAGTAATAAGTACAATTATTACAGTTCTAGCGATAATAACTGCATTATATGGGTAATAATGCATGTTATGTTGGTAATATTGGGAATAATAAGTATAATTATTACAGTTCTAGCGATAATACTAGTAAAATATGGTGAAGAGTGCCTGTTATACTGATAATAATAAAAGTAATAAGTATATTTATTATACTTCTGTCGATAATAACTGCATTATATGGCTAATAATGCATGTTATATTGATGATAATGAAAGTAGTACGTATATTTATTACAGTTCTATCGATAATAACTGCATAATATGGGTAGTAATGCATGTTATATTGATAATAATAAAAGTAATAAGTATATTTATTATACTTCTGTCGATAATAACTGCATAATATGGGTAATAATGCACGTTATATTGATAATAATATAAGTAATAAGTATAATTATTACAGTTCTAGCGATAATAACTGCATTATATGGGTAATAATGCATGTTATGTTGGTAATAATATAAGTAATGAGTATAATTATTACAGTTCTAGCGATAATAACTGCATAATATGGATAATAATGCACGTTATATTACTAATAGTATAAGTAATACGTTTAATTATTACAGTTCTAGCGATAATAACTGTATAATAAGGGTAATAATGCATGTTATATTGATAATAATATAAGTAACAAGTATAATTATTACAGTTCTAGCGATAATAACTGCATTATATGGGTAATAATGCATGTTATATTGATATTATCGGGAGTAACAAGTACAATTATTATACTCCTAGCGGTAATAATAGTAAAATATGGCTAATAGTGCATGTTATATTGATAACAATAAAAGTAATAAGTATATTTATTACAGTTCTATCGATAATAACTGCATAATATGGGTAATAATGCATGTTATATTGACAATAATAAAAGTAAAAAGTATATTTAATACAGTTCTATCGATAATAACTGCATAATATGGGTAGTAATGGATGTTATATTGATAATATCGGGAGTAATAAGTATAATTATTACAGTTCTAGCGATAATACTAGTAAAATATGGCCAAGAGTGCCTGTTATACTGATAATAATAAAAGTAATAAGTATATTTATTATACTTCTGTCGATAATAACTGCATTATATGGGTAATAATGCATGTTATATTGATAATAATATAAGTAGTAAGTATTATTATTACAGTTCTAGCCATAATAACTGTATAATATGGGTAATAATGCACGTTATATTGCTAACAATATAAGTAATAAGTATAATAGTTACAGTTCTAGCGATAATAACTGCATTATATGGGTCATAATGCATGTTATATTGATAATAATATAAGTAATAAGTATATTTATTATACTTCTGTCGATAATAACTGCATTGTATGCGTAATAATGCATGTTATATTTATAATATCGGGAGTAATAAGTATAATTATTACAGTTCCTGTGATAAGAACTGCATTATATGGGTAATAATGGATGTTATATTGATAATATCGGGAGTAATAAGTATAATTATTACAGTCCGAGCGACAATACTAGTAAAATATGGCTAAGAGTGCCTGTTATGTTGATAATAATAAAAGTAATAAGTATATTTATTATACTTCTGTCGATAATAACTGCATTATATGGGTAATAGTGCATGTTATATTGATAATAATATAAGTAATAAGTATAATTATTACATTTCTAGCGATAATAACTGCATAATATGGGTAACAATGCACGTTATATTGCTAATAATATAAGTAATAAGTATAATTATTACAGTTCTAGCGATAGTAACTGCATTATATGGGTAATAATGCATGTTATATTGCTAATAATAAAAGTAATAAGTATATTTATTATACTTCTGTGGATAATAACTGCATTATATGGGTAATAATGCATGTTATATTGATAATAATATAAGTATGAAGTGTAATTATTACAGTTCTAGCGATAATAACTGCATAATATGGGTAACAATGCACGTTATATTGCTAATAATATAAGTAATAAGTATAATTGTTACAGTTCTAGCTATAATAACTGCATTATATGCGTAATAATGCATATTATATTGATAATATCGGGAGTAATAAGTATAATTATTACAGTCCTAGCGATAATACTAGTAAAATATGGCTAAGAGTGCCTGTTATATTGATAATAATAAAAGTAATAAGTATATTTATTATAGTTCTAACGATATAATTGCATTATATGGGTAATAATGCATGTTATATTGACAATAATAAAAGTAAAAAGTATATTTAATACAGTTCTATCGATAATAACTGCATAATATGGGTAGTAATGGATGTTATATTGATAATATCGGGAGTAATAAGTACAATTATTACAGTTCTAGCGATAATACGAGTAAAATAAGGCTAAGAGTGCCTGTTATATTGATAATAATAAAAGTAATAAGTATATTTATTATACTTCTGTCGATAATAACTGCATTATATGGGTAATAATGGATGTTATATGGATAATATCGGGAGTAATAAGTATAATTATTACAGTTCTAGCGATAATACTAGTCAAATATGGCTAAGAGTGCCTGTTATACTGATAATAATAAAAATAATAAGTATATTTATTATACTTCTGTCGATAATAACTGAATTTATTGGTAATAATGCATGTTATATTGATAATAATGTAAGTAGTAAGTATAATTATTACAGTTCTAGCCATAATAACTGCATAATATGGGTAATAATGCACGTTATATTGCTAATAATATAAGTAATAAGTATAATAGTTACAGTTCTAGCGATAATAACTGCATTATATGGGTAAGAATGCATGTTATATTGATAATATCGGGAGTAATAAGTATAATTATTATAGTTCTAGCGATAATACTAGTAAAATATGGCTAAGAGTGTCTGTTATATTGATAATAATAAGAGTAATAAGTATATTTATTATACTTCTGTCGATAATAACTGCATTATATGGGTCATAATGCATGTTATATTGATAATAATATAAGTAATAAGTATATTTATTATACTTCTGTCGATAATAACTGCATTGTATGCGTAATAATGCATGTTATATTTACAATATCGGGTGTAATAAGTATAATTATTACAGTTCCTGCGATAAGAACTGCATTATATGGGTAATAATGGATGTTATATTGATAATATCGGGAGTAATAAGTATAATTATTACAGTCCTAGCGATAATACTAGTAAAATATGGCTAAGAGTGCCTGTTATGTTGATAATAATAAAAGTAATAAGTATATTTATTATACTTCTGTCGATAATAACTGCATTACATGGGTAATATTGCATGTTATATTGATAATAATATAAGTAATAAGTATAATTATTACAGTTCTAGCCGTAATAACTGCAGAATATGGGTAATAATGCATGTTATATTGCTAATAATAAAAGTAATACGTATAATTATTACAGTTCTAGCGATAATAACTGCATAATATGGGTAATAATGCATGTTATATTGATAATAATAAAAGTAATAAGTATATTTATTATAGTTCTATCGATAATAACTGCATTATATGCGTAATAATGCATGTTGTATTGATGACAAAAAAAGTAATACGTATATTTATTATAGTTCTAGCTATAATAACTGCATAATATGGGTAATAATGCACGTTATATTGATAATAATATAAGTAATAAGTATAATTATTACAGTTCTAGCGATAATAACTGCATTATATGGGTAATAATGCATGTTATGTTGGTAATAATATAAGTAATAAGTATAATTATTACAGTTCTAGCGATAATAACTCCATTATATGGATAATAATGCATGTCATATTGATAATATCGGGAGTAATAGGTATTATTATTATAATTCTAGCGATAATACTAGTAAAATATGGCTAAGAGTGCCTGTTATATTGATAATAATAAAAGTTATAAGTATATTTATTATACTTCTGTCAATAATAACTGCATTATATGGGTAATAGTGCATGTTACTTTGATAATAATAAAAGTAATAAGTATATTTATTGTAGTTCTATCGATAATAACTGCATAATATGGGTAATAATGCATGTTATATTGACAATAATAAAAGTAAAAAGTATATTTAATACAGTTCTATCGATAATAACTGCATAATATGGGTAGTAATGGATGTTATATTGATAATATCGGGAGTAATAAGTATAATTATTACAGTTCTAGCGATAATACTAGTAAAATATGGCGAAGAGTGCCTGTTATACTGATAATAATAAAAGTAATAAGTATATTTATTATACTTCTGTCGATAATAACTGCGTTATATGGGTAATAATGCATGTTATATTGATAATAATATAAGTAGTAAGTATTATTATTACAGTTCTAGCCATAATAACTGCATAATATGGGTAATAATGCATGTTATATTGATAATAATAAAAGTAATAAGTATATTTATTATAGTTGTATCGTTAATAATTGCATTATATGCGTAATAATGCATGTTGTATTGATGACAAAAAAAGTAATACGTATATTTATTATAGTTCTAGCTATAATAACTGCATAATATGGGTAATAATGCACGTTATATTGATAATAATATAAGTAATAAGTATAATTATTACAGTTCTAGCGATAATAACTCCATTATATGGGTAATAATGCATGTTATATTGATAATAATATAAGTAATGAGTATAATTATTACAGTTCTAGCGATAATAACTCCATTATATGGGTAATAATGCATGTTATGTTGGTAATAATATAAGTAATAAGTATAATTATTACAGTTCTAGCGATAATAACTCCATTATATGGATAATAATGCATGTCATATTGATAATATCGGGAGTAATAGGTATTATTATTATAATTCTAGCGATAATACTAGTAAAATATGGCTAAGAGTGCCTGTTATATTGATAATAATAAAAGTTATAAGTATATTTATTATACTTCTGTCAATAATAACTGCATTATATGGGTAATAGTGCATGTTACTTTGATAATAATAAAAGTAATAAGTATATTTATTGTAGTTCTATCGATAATAACTGCATAATATGGGTAATAATGCATGTTATATTGACAATAATAAAAGTAAAAAGTATATTTAATACAGTTCTATCGATAATAACTGCATAATATGGGTAGTAATGGATGTTATATTGATAATATCGGGAGTAATAAGTATAATTATTACAGTTCTAGCGATAATACTAGTAAAATATGGCGAAGAGTGCCTGTTATACTGATAATAATAAAAGTAATAAGTATATTTATTATACTTCTGTCGATAATAACTGCGTTATATGGGTAATAATGCATGTTATATTGATAATAATATAAGTAGTAAGTATTATTATTACAGTTCTAGCCATAATAACTGCATAATATGGGTAATAATGCATGTTATATTGATAATAATAAAAGTAATAAGTATATTTATTATAGTTGTATCGATAATAACTGCATTATATGCGTAATAATGCATGTTGTATTGATGACAAAAAAAGTAATACGTATATTTATTATAGTTCTAGCTATAATAACTGCATAATATGGGTAATAATGCACGTTATATTGATAATAATATAAGTAATAAGTATAATTATTACAGTTCTAGCGATAATAACTCCATTATATGGGTAATAATGCATGTTATATTGATAATAATATAAGTAATGAGTATAATTATTACAGTTCTAGCGATAATAACTGCATAATATGGGTAGTAATGGATGTTATATTGATAATATCGGGAGTAATAAGTATAATTATTACAGTTCTAGCGATAATACTAGTAAAGTATGGTGAAAAGTGCCTGTTATACTGATAATAATAAAAGTAATAAGTATATTTATTATACCTCTGTCGATAATAACTGCATTATATGCGTAATAATGCATGTTGTATTGATGACAAAAAAAGTAATACGTATATTTATTATAGTTCGAGCTATAATAACTGCATAATATGGGTAATAATGCATGTTATATTGATAATAATATAAGTAATGAGTATAATTATTACAGTTCCAGCGATAATAACTCCATTATATGGGTAATAATGCATGTTATATTGATAATAATATAAGTAATAAGTACAATTATTACAGTTCTAGCGATAATAACTGCATTATATGGGTAATAATGCATGTTATGTCGGTAATAATATAAGTAATAAGTATAATTATTACTGTTCTAGCGATAATAACTCCATTATATGGATAATAATGCATGTCATATTGTTAATATCGGGAGTAATAGGTATAATTATTATAGTTCTAGCGATAATACTAGTAAAATATGGCTAAGAGTGCCTGTTATATTGATAATAATAAAAGTTATAAGTATATTTATTATACTTCTGTCAATAATAACTGCATTATATGGGTAACAGTGCATGTTACATTGATAATAATAAAAGTAATAAGTATATTTATTGTAGTTCTATCGATAATAACTGCATTATATGGGTAATAATGCATGTTATATTGACAATAATAAAAGTAAAAAGTATATTTAATACAGTTCTATCGATAATAACTGCATAATATGGGTAGTAATGGATGTTATATTGATAATATCGGAAGTAATAAGTACAATTATTACAGTTCTAGCGATAATACTAGTAAAATAAGGCTAAGAGTGCCTGTTATATCGATAATAATAAAAGTAATAAGTATATTTATTATACTTCTGTCGATAATAACTGCATTATATGGGTAATAATGGATGTTATATTGATAATATCGGGAGTAATAAGTATAATTATTACAGTTCTAGCGATAATACTAGTCAAATATGGCTAAGAGTGCCTGTTATACTGATAATAATAAAAATAATAAGTATATTTATTATACTTCTGTCGATAATAACTGCATTGTATGCGTAATAATGCATGTTATATTTACAATATCGGGAGTAATAAGTATAATTATTACAGTTCCTGCGATAAGAACTGCATTATATGGGTAATAATGGATGTTATATTGATAATATCGGGAGTAATAAGTATAATTATTACAGTCCTAGCGATAATACTAGTAAAATATGGCTAAGAGTGCCTGTTATGTTGATAATAATAAAAGTAATAAGTATATTTATTATACTTCTGTCGATAATAACTGCATTACATGGGTAATAGTGCATGTTATATTGATAATAATATAAGTAATAAGTATAATTATTACAGTTCTAGCCATAATAACTGCATTATATGGGTAATAATGCATGTTATATTGATAATATCGGGAGCAATAAGTATAATTATTATAGTTCTAGCGATAATAATAGTGCAATATGGCTAATAATGCATGTTATATTGATAATAATATAAGTAATGAGTATAATTATTACAGTTCTAGCGATAATAACTGCATAATATGGGTAATAATGCATGTTATATTGATAATAATAAAAGTAATAAGTATATTTATTATAGTTCTATCGATAATAACTGCATTATATGCGTAATAATGCATGTTGTATTCATGACAAAAAAAGTAATACGTATATTTATTATAGTTCTAGCTATAATAACTGCATAATATGGGTAATAATGCATGTTATATTGCTAATAATATAAGTAATACGTATAATTATTACAGTTCTAGCGATAATAACTCCATTATATGGGTAATAATGCATGTTATATTGATAATAATATAAGTAATAAGTACAATTATTACAGTTCTAGCGATAATAACTGCATTATATGTGTAATAATGCATGTTATGTTGGTAATAATATAAGTAATAAGTATAATTATTTCAGTTCTAGCGATAATAACTCCATTATATGGATAATAATGCATGTCATATTGATAATATCGGGAGTAATAGGTATAATTATTATAGTTCTAGCGATAATTTTAGTAAAATATGGCTAAGAGTGCCTGTTATATTGATAATAATAAAAGTTATAAGTATATTTATTATACTTCTGTCGATAATAGCTGCATTATATGGGTAATAATGCATGTTATATTGATAATAATATAAGTAGTAAGTATTATTATTACAGTTCTAGCCATAATAACTGCATAATATGGGTAATAATGCACGTTATATTGCTAATAATATAAGTAATAAGTATAATAGTTACAGTTCTAGCGATAATAACTGCATAATATGGATAATAATGCACGTTATATTGCTAATAGTATAAGTAATACGTATAATTATTACAGTTCTAGCGATAATAACTGCATTATATGGGTAATAATGCATGTTATATTGATAATATCGGGAGCAATAAGTATAATTATTATAGTTCTAGCGATAATAATAGTGCAATATGGCTAATAATGCATGTTATATTGATAATAATATAAGTAATGAGTATAATTATTACAGTTCTAGCGATAATAACTGCATTATATGCGTGATAATGCATGTTGTATTGATGACAAAAAAAGTAATACGTATATTTATTATAGTTCTAGCTATAATAACTGCATAATATGGGTAATAATGCACGTTATATTGATAATAATATAAGTAATAAGTATAATTATTACAGTTCTAGCGATAATAACTCCATTATATGGGTAATAATGCATGTTATATTGATAATAATATAAGTAATGAGTATAATTATTACAGTTCCAGCGATAATAACTCCATTATATGGGTAATAATGCATGTTATATTGATAATAATATAAGTAATAAGTACAATTATTACAGTTCTAGCGATAATACTAGTAAAATATGGCTAAGAGTGCCTGTTATATTGATAATAATAAAAGTTATAAGTATATTTATTATACTTCTATCACTAATAACTGCATTATAAAGGTAATAGTGCATGTTACATTGATAATAATAAAAGTAATAAGTATATTTATTATACTTCTGTCGATAATAACTGCATTATATGAGTAATAGTGCATGTTATATTGATAATAATAAAAGTAATAAGTATAATTATTACAGTTCTAGCGATAATAACTCCATTATATGGGTAATAATGCATGTTATATTGATAATAATATAAGTAATGAGTATAATTATTACAGTTCTAGCGATAATAACTGCATAATATGGGTAGTAATGGATGTTATATTGATAATATCGGGAGTAATAAGTATAATTATTACAGTTCTAGCGATAATAGTTGTAAAGTATGGTGAAGAGTGCCTGTTATACTGATAATAATAAAAGTAATAAGTATATTTATTATACCTCTGTCGATAATAACTGCATTATATGCGTAATAATGCATGTTGTATTGATGACAAAAAAAGTAATACGTATATTTATTATAGTTCGAGCTATAATAACTGCATAATATGGGTAATAATGCATGTTATATTGATAATAATATAAGTAATGGGTATAATTATTACAGTTCTAGCGATAATAACTCCATTATATGGATAATAATGCATGTCATATTGATAATATCGGGAGTAATAGGTATTATTATTATAATTCTAGCGATAATACTAGTAAAATATGGCTAAGAGTGCCTGTTATATTGATAATAATAAAAGTTATAAGTATATTTATTATACTTCTGTCAATAATAACTGCATTATATGGGTAATAGTGCATGTTACTTTGATAATAATAAAAGTAATAAGTATATTTATTGTAGTTCTATCGATAATAACTGCATAATATGGGTAATAATGCATGTTATATTGACAATAATAAAAGTAAAAAGTATATTTAATACAGTTCTATCGATAATAACTGCATAATATGGGTAGTAATGGATGTTATATTGATAATATCGGGAGTAATAAGTATAATTATTACAGTTCTAGCGATAATACTAGTAAAATATGGCGAAGAGTGCCTGTTATACTGATAATAATAAAAGTAGTAAGTATATTTATTATACTTCTGTCGATAATAACTGCATTATATGGGTAATAATGCATGTTATATTGATAATAATATAAGTAGTAAGTATTATTATTACAGTTCTAGCCATAATAACTGCATAATATGGGTAATAATGCACGTTATATTGCTAATTATATAAGTAATAAGTATAATAGTTACAGTTCTAGCGATAATAACTGCATAATATGGATAATAATGCACGTTATATTGCTAATAGTATAAGTAATACGTATAATTATTACAGTTCTAGCGATAATAACTGCATAATAGGGGTAATAATGCATGTTATATTGATGATAATAAAAGTAATAAGTATAATTATTACAGTTCTAGCGATAATAACTCCATTATATGGGTAATAATGCATGTTATATTGATAATAATATAAGTAATGAGTATAATTATTACAGTTCTAGCGATAATAACTCCATTATATGGGTAATAATGCATGTTATATTGATAATAATATAAGTAATGAGTATAATTATTACAGTTCTAGCGATAATAACTCCATTATATGGGTAATAATGCATGTTATATTGATAATAATATAAGTAATAAGTACAATTATTACAGTTCTAGCGATAATAACTGCATTATATGGGTAATAATGCATGTTATGTTGGTAATATTGGGAATAATAAGTATAATTATTACAGTTCTAGCGATAATACTAGTAAAATATGGTGAAGAGTGCCTGTTATACTGATAATAATAAAAGTAATAAGTATATTTATTATACTTCTGTCGATAATAACTGCATTATATGGCTAATAATGCATGTTATATTGATGATAATGAAAGTAGTACGTATATTTATTACAGTTCTATCGATAATAACTGCATAATATGGGTAGTAATGCATGTTATATTGATAATAATAAAAGTAATAAGTATATTTATTATACTTCTGTCGATAATAACTGCATAATATGGGTAATAATGCACGTTATATTGATAATAATATAAGTAATAAGTATAATTATTACAGTTCTAGCGATAATAACTGCATTATATGGGTAATAATGCATGTTATGTTGGTAATAATATAAGTAATGAGTATAATTATTACAGTTCTAGCGATAATAACTGCATAATATGGATAATAATGCACGTTATATTACTAATAGTATAAGTAATACGTTTAATTATTACAGTTCTAGCGATAATAACTGTATAATAAGGGTAATAATGCATGTTATATTGATAATAATATAAGTAACAAGTATAATTATTACAGTTCTAGCGATAATAACTGCATTATATGGGTAATAATGCATGTTATATTGATATTATCGGGAGTAACAAGTACAATTATTATACTCCTAGCGGTAATAATAGTAAAATATGGCTAATAGTGCATGTTATATTGATAACAATAAAAGTAATAAGTATATTTATTACAGTTCTATCGATAATAACTGCATAATATGGGTAATAATGCATGTTATATTGACAATAATAAAAGTAAAAAGTATATTTAATACAGTTCTATCGATAATAACTGCATAATATGGGTAGTAATGGATGTTATATTGATAATATCGGGAGTAATAAGTATAATTATTACAGTTCTAGCGATAATACTAGTAAAATATGGCCAAGAGTGCCTGTTATACTGATAATAATAAAAGTAATAAGTATATTTATTATACTTCTGTCGATAATAACTGCATTATATGGGTAATAATGCATGTTATATTGATAATAATATAAGTAGTAAGTATTATTATTACAGTTCTAGCCATAATAACTGTATAATATGGGTAATAATGCACGTTATATTGCTAACAATATAAGTAATAAGTATAATAGTTACAGTTCTAGCGATAATAACTGCATTATATGGGTCATAATGCATGTTATATTGATAATAATATAAGTAATAAGTATATTTATTATACTTCTGTCGATAATAACTGCATTGTATGCGTAATAATGCATGTTATATTTATAATATCGGGAGTAATAAGTATAATTATTACAGTTCCTGTGATAAGAACTGCATTATATGGGTAATAATGGATGTTATATTGATAATATCGGGAGTAATAAGTATAATTATTACAGTCCGAGCGACAATACTAGTAAAATATGGCTAAGAGTGCCTGTTATGTTGATAATAATAAAAGTAATAAGTATATTTATTATACTTCTGTCGATAATAACTGCATTATATGGGTAATAGTGCATGTTATATTGATAATAATATAAGTAATAAGTATAATTATTACATTTCTAGCGATAATAACTGCATAATATGGGTAACAATGCACGTTATATTGCTAATAATATAAGTAATAAGTATAATTATTACAGTTCTAGCGATAGTAACTGCATTATATGGGTAATAATGCATGTTATATTGCTAATAATAAAAGTAATAAGTATATTTATTATACTTCTGTGGATAATAACTGCATTATATGGGTAATAATGCATGTTATATTGATAATAATATAAGTATGAAGTGTAATTATTACAGTTCTAGCGATAATAACTGCATAATATGGGTAACAATGCACGTTATATTGCTAATAATATAAGTAATAAGTATAATTGTTACAGTTCTAGCTATAATAACTGCATTATATGCGTAATAATGCATATTATATTGATAATATCGGGAGTAATAAGTATAATTATTACAGTCCTAGCGATAATACTAGTAAAATATGGCTAAGAGTGCCTGTTATATTGATAATAATAAAAGTAATAAGTATATTTATTATAGTTCTAACGATAATAATTGCATTATATGGGTAATAATGCATGTTATATTGACAATAATAAAAGTAAAAAGTATATTTAATACAGTTCTATCGATAATAACTGCATAATATGGGTAGTAATGGATGTTATATTGATAATATCGGGAGTAATAAGTACAATTATTACAGTTCTAGCGATAATACGAGTAAAATAAGGCTAAGAGTGCCTGTTATATTGATAATAATAAAAGTAATAAGTATATTTATTATACTTCTGTCGATAATAACTGCATTATATGGGTAATAATGGATGTTATATTGATAATATCGGGAGTAATAAGTATAATTATTACAGTTCTAGCGATAATACTAGTCAAATATGGCTAAGAGTGCCTGTTATACTGATAATAATAAAAATAATAAGTATATTTATTATACTTCTGTCGATAATAACTGAATTTATTGGTAATAATGCATGTTATATTGATAATAATGTAAGTAGTAAGTATAATTATTACAGTTCTAGCCATAATAACTGCATAATATGGGTAATAATGCACGTTATATTGCTAATAATATAAGTAATAAGTATAATAGTTACAGTTCTAGCGATAATAACTGCATTATATGGGTAAGAATGCATGTTATATTGATAATATCGGGAGTAATAAGTATAATTATTATAGTTCTAGCGATAATACTAGTAAAATATGGCTAAGAGTGTCTGTTATATTGATAATAATAAGAGTAATAAGTATATTTATTATACTTCTGTCGATAATAACTGCATTATATGGGTCATAATGCATGTTATATTGATAATAATATAAGTAATAAGTATATTTATTATACTTCTGTCGATAATAACTGCATTGTATGCGTAATAATGCATGTTATATTTACAATATCGGGTGTAATAAGTATAATTATTACAGTTCCTGCGATAAGAACTGCATTATATGGGTAATAATGGATGTTATATTGATAATATCGGGAGTAATAAGTATAATTATTACAGTCCTAGCGATAATACTAGTAAAATATGGCTAAGAGTGCCTGTTATGTTGATAATAATAAAAGTAATAAGTATATTTATTATACTTCTGTCGATAATAACTGCATTACATGGGTAATATTGCATGTTATATTGATAATAATATAAGTAATAAGTATAATTATTACAGTTCTAGCCGTAATAACTGCAGAATATGGGTAATAATGCATGTTATATTGCTAATAATAAAAGTAATACGTATAATTATTACAGTTCTAGCGATAATAACTGCATAATATGGGTAATAATGCATGTTATATTGATAATAATAAAAGTAATAAGTATATTTATTATAGTTCTATCGATAATAACTGCATTATATGCGTAATAATGCATGTTGTATTGATGACAAAAAAAGTAATACGTATATTTATTATAGTTCTAGCTATAATAACTGCATAATATGGGTAATAATGCACGTTATATTGATAATAATATAAGTAATAAGTATAATTATTACAGTTCTAGCGATAATAACTGCATTATATGGGTAATAATGCATGTTATGTTGGTAATAATATAAGTAATAAGTATAATTATTACAGTTCTAGCGATAATAACTCCATTATATGGATAATAATGCATGTCATATTGATAATATCGGGAGTAATAGGTATTATTATTATAATTCTAGCGATAATACTAGTAAAATATGGCTAAGAGTGCCTGTTATATTGATAATAATAAAAGTTATAAGTATATTTATTATACTTCTGTCAATAATAACTGCATTATATGGGTAATAGTGCATGTTACTTTGATAATAATAAAAGTAATAAGTATATTTATTGTAGTTCTATCGATAATAACTGCATAATATGGGTAATAATGCATGTTATATTGACAATAATAAAAGTAAAAAGTATATTTAATACAGTTCTATCGATAATAACTGCATAATATGGGTAGTAATGGATGTTATATTGATAATATCGGGAGTAATAAGTATAATTATTACAGTTCTAGCGATAATACTAGTAAAATATGGCGAAGAGTGCCTGTTATACTGATAATAATAAAAGTAATAAGTATATTTATTATACTTCTGTCGATAATAACTGCGTTATATGGGTAATAATGCATGTTATATTGATAATAATATAAGTAGTAAGTATTATTATTACAGTTCTAGCCATAATAACTGCATAATATGGGTAATAATGCATGTTATATTGATAATAATAAAAGTAATAAGTATATTTATTATAGTTGTATCGTTAATAATTGCATTATATGCGTAATAATGCATGTTGTATTGATGACAAAAAAAGTAATACGTATATTTATTATAGTTCTAGCTATAATAACTGCATAATATGGGTAATAATGCACGTTATATTGATAATAATATAAGTAATAAGTATAATTATTACAGTTCTAGCGATAATAACTCCATTATATGGGTAATAATGCATGTTATATTGATAATAATATAAGTAATGAGTATAATTATTACAGTTCTAGCGATAATAACTCCATTATATGGGTAATAATGCATGTTATGTTGGTAATAATATAAGTAATAAGTATAATTATTACAGTTCTAGCGATAATAACTCCATTATATGGATAATAATGCATGTCATATTGATAATATCGGGAGTAATAGGTATTATTATTATAATTCTAGCGATAATACTAGTAAAATATGGCTAAGAGTGCCTGTTATATTGATAATAATAAAAGTTATAAGTATATTTATTATACTTCTGTCAATAATAACTGCATTATATGGGTAATAGTGCATGTTACTTTGATAATAATAAAAGTAATAAGTATATTTATTGTAGTTCTATCGATAATAACTGCATAATATGGGTAATAATGCATGTTATATTGACAATAATAAAAGTAAAAAGTATATTTAATACAGTTCTATCGATAATAACTGCATAATATGGGTAGTAATGGATGTTATATTGATAATATCGGGAGTAATAAGTATAATTATTACAGTTCTAGCGATAATACTAGTAAAATATGGCGAAGAGTGCCTGTTATACTGATAATAATAAAAGTAATAAGTATATTTATTATACTTCTGTCGATAATAACTGCGTTATATGGGTAATAATGCATGTTATATTGATAATAATATAAGTAGTAAGTATTATTATTACAGTTCTAGCCATAATAACTGCATAATATGGGTAATAATGCATGTTATATTGATAATAATAAAAGTAATAAGTATATTTATTATAGTTGTATCGATAATAACTGCATTATATGCGTAATAATGCATGTTGTATTGATGACAAAAAAAGTAATACGTATATTTATTATAGTTCTAGCTATAATAACTGCATAATATGGGTAATAATGCACGTTATATTGATAATAATATAAGTAATAAGTATAATTATTACAGTTCTAGCGATAATAACTCCATTATATGGGTAATAATGCATGTTATATTGATAATAATATAAGTAATGAGTATAATTATTACAGTTCTAGCGATAATAACTGCATAATATGGGTAGTAATGGATGTTATATTGATAATATCGGGAGTAATAAGTATAATTATTACAGTTCTAGCGATAATACTAGTAAAGTATGGTGAAAAGTGCCTGTTATACTGATAATAATAAAAGTAATAAGTATATTTATTATACCTCTGTCGATAATAACTGCATTATATGCGTAATAATGCATGTTGTATTGATGACAAAAAAAGTAATACGTATATTTATTATAGTTCGAGCTATAATAACTGCATAATATGGGTAATAATGCATGTTATATTGATAATAATATAAGTAATGAGTATAATTATTACAGTTCCAGCGATAATAACTCCATTATATGGGTAATAATGCATGTTATATTGATAATAATATAAGTAATAAGTACAATTATTACAGTTCTAGCGATAATAACTGCATTATATGGGTAATAATGCATGTTATGTCGGTAATAATATAAGTAATAAGTATAATTATTACTGTTCTAGCGATAATAACTCCATTATATGGATAATAATGCATGTCATATTGTTAATATCGGGAGTAATAGGTATAATTATTATAGTTCTAGCGATAATACTAGTAAAATATGGCTAAGAGTGCCTGTTATATTGATAATAATAAAAGTTATAAGTATATTTATTATACTTCTGTCAATAATAACTGCATTATATGGGTAACAGTGCATGTTACATTGATAATAATAAAAGTAATAAGTATATTTATTGTAGTTCTATCGATAATAACTGCATTATATGGGTAATAATGCATGTTATATTGACAATAATAAAAGTAAAAAGTATATTTAATACAGTTCTATCGATAATAACTGCATAATATGGGTAGTAATGGATGTTATATTGATAATATCGGAAGTAATAAGTACAATTATTACAGTTCTAGCGATAATACTAGTAAAATAAGGCTAAGAGTGCCTGTTATATCGATAATAATAAAAGTAATAAGTATATTTATTATACTTCTGTCGATAATAACTGCATTATATGGGTAATAATGGATGTTATATTGATAATATCGGGAGTAATAAGTATAATTATTACAGTTCTAGCGATAATACTAGTCAAATATGGCTAAGAGTGCCTGTTATACTGATAATAATAAAAATAATAAGTATATTTATTATACTTCTGTCGATAATAACTGCATTGTATGCGTAATAATGCATGTTATATTTACAATATCGGGAGTAATAAGTATAATTATTACAGTTCCTGCGATAAGAACTGCATTATATGGGTAATAATGGATGTTATATTGATAATATCGGGAGTAATAAGTATAATTATTACAGTCCTAGCGATAATACTAGTAAAATATGGCTAAGAGTGCCTGTTATGTTGATAATAATAAAAGTAATAAGTATATTTATTATACTTCTGTCGATAATAACTGCATTACATGGGTAATAGTGCATGTTATATTGATAATAATATAAGTAATAAGTATAATTATTACAGTTCTAGCCATAATAACTGCATTATATGGGTAATAATGCATGTTATATTGATAATATCGGGAGCAATAAGTATAATTATTATAGTTCTAGCGATAATAATAGTGCAATATGGCTAATAATGCATGTTATATTGATAATAATATAAGTAATGAGTATAATTATTACAGTTCTAGCGATAATAACTGCATAATATGGGTAATAATGCATGTTATATTGATAATAATAAAAGTAATAAGTATATTTATTATAGTTCTATCGATAATAACTGCATTATATGCGTAATAATGCATGTTGTATTCATGACAAAAAAAGTAATACGTATATTTATTATAGTTCTAGCTATAATAACTGCATAATATGGGTAATAATGCATGTTATATTGCTAATAATATAAGTAATACGTATAATTATTACAGTTCTAGCGATAATAACTCCATTATATGGGTAATAATGCATGTTATATTGATAATAATATAAGTAATAAGTACAATTATTACAGTTCTAGCGATAATAACTGCATTATATGTGTAATAATGCATGTTATGTTGGTAATAATATAAGTAATAAGTATAATTATTTCAGTTCTAGCGATAATAACTCCATTATATGGATAATAATGCATGTCATATTGATAATATCGGGAGTAATAGGTATAATTATTATAGTTCTAGCGATAATTTTAGTAAAATATGGCTAAGAGTGCCTGTTATATTGATAATAATAAAAGTTATAAGTATATTTATTATACTTCTGTCGATAATAGCTGCATTATATGGGTAATAATGCATGTTATATTGATAATAATATAAGTAGTAAGTATTATTATTACAGTTCTAGCCATAATAACTGCATAATATGGGTAATAATGCACGTTATATTGCTAATAATATAAGTAATAAGTATAATAGTTACAGTTCTAGCGATAATAACTGCATAATATGGATAATAATGCACGTTATATTGCTAATAGTATAAGTAATACGTATAATTATTACAGTTCTAGCGATAATAACTGCATTATATGGGTAATAATGCATGTTATATTGATAATATCGGGAGCAATAAGTATAATTATTATAGTTCTAGCGATAATAATAGTGCAATATGGCTAATAATGCATGTTATATTGATAATAATATAAGTAATGAGTATAATTATTACAGTTCTAGCGATAATAACTGCATTATATGCGTGATAATGCATGTTGTATTGATGACAAAAAAAGTAATACGTATATTTATTATAGTTCTAGCTATAATAACTGCATAATATGGGTAATAATGCACGTTATATTGATAATAATATAAGTAATAAGTATAATTATTACAGTTCTAGCGATAATAACTCCATTATATGGGTAATAATGCATGTTATATTGATAATAATATAAGTAATGAGTATAATTATTACAGTTCCAGCGATAATAACTCCATTATATGGGTAATAATGCATGTTACATTGATAATAATATAAGTAATAAGTACAATTATTACAGTTCTAGCGATAATACTAGTAAAATATGGCTAAGAGTGCCTGTTATATTGATAATAATAAAAGTTATAAGTATATTTATTATACTTCTATCACTAATAACTGCATTATAAAGGTAATAGTGCATGTTACATTGATAATAATAAAAGTAATAAGTATATTTATTATACTTCTGTCGATAATAACTGCATTATATGAGTAATAGTGCATGTTATATTGATAATAATAAAAGTAATAAGTATAATTATTACAGTTCTAGCGATAATAACTCCATTATATGGGTAATAATGCATGTTATATTGATAATAATATAAGTAATGAGTATAATTATTACAGTTCTAGCGATAATAACTGCATAATATGGGTAGTAATGGATGTTATATTGATAATATCGGGAGTAATAAGTATAATTATTACAGTTCTAGCGATAATAGTTGTAAAGTATGGTGAAGAGTGCCTGTTATACTGATAATAATAAAAGTAATAAGTATATTTATTATACCTCTGTCGATAATAACTGCATTATATGCGTAATAATGCATGTTGTATTGATGACAAAAAAAGTAATACGTATATTTATTATAGTTCGAGCTATAATAACTGCATAATATGGGTAATAATGCATGTTATATTGATAATAATATAAGTAATGGGTATAATTATTACAGTTCTAGCGATAATAACTCCATTATATGGATAATAATGCATGTCATATTGATAATATCGGGAGTAATAGGTATTATTATTATAATTCTAGCGATAATACTAGTAAAATATGGCTAAGAGTGCCTGTTATATTGATAATAATAAAAGTTATAAGTATATTTATTATACTTCTGTCAATAATAACTGCATTATATGGGTAATAGTGCATGTTACTTTGATAATAATAAAAGTAATAAGTATATTTATTGTAGTTCTATCGATAATAACTGCATAATATGGGTAATAATGCATGTTATATTGACAATAATAAAAGTAAAAAGTATATTTAATACAGTTCTATCGATAATAACTGCATAATATGGGTAGTAATGGATGTTATATTGATAATATCGGGAGTAATAAGTATAATTATTACAGTTCTAGCGATAATACTAGTAAAATATGGCGAAGAGTGCCTGTTATACTGATAATAATAAAAGTAGTAAGTATATTTATTATACTTCTGTCGATAATAACTGCATTATATGGGTAATAATGCATGTTATATTGATAATAATATAAGTAGTAAGTATTATTATTACAGTTCTAGCCATAATAACTGCATAATATGGGTAATAATGCACGTTATATTGCTAATTATATAAGTAATAAGTATAATAGTTACAGTTCTAGCGATAATAACTGCATAATATGGATAATAATGCACGTTATATTGCTAATAGTATAAGTAATACGTATAATTATTACAGTTCTAGCGATAATAACTGCATAATAGGGGTAATAATGCATGTTATATTGATGATAATAAAAGTAATAAGTATAATTATTACAGTTCTAGCGATAATAACTCCATTATATGGGTAATAATGCATGTTATATTGATAATAATATAAGTAATGAGTATAATTATTACAGTTCTAGCGATAATAACTCCATTATATGGGTAATAATGCATGTTATATTGATAATAATATAAGTAATGAGTATAATTATTACAGTTCTAGCGATAATAACTCCATTATATGGGTAATAATGCATGTTATATTGATAATAATATAAGTAATAAGTACAATTATTACAGTTCTAGCGATAATAACTGCATTATATGGGTAATAATGCATGTTATGTTGGTAATATTGGGAATAATAAGTATAATTATTACAGTTCTAGCGATAATACTAGTAAAATATGGTGAAGAGTGCCTGTTATACTGATAATAATAAAAGTAATAAGTATATTTATTATACTTCTGTCGATAATAACTGCATTATATGGCTAATAATGCATGTTATATTGATGATAATGAAAGTAGTACGTATATTTATTACAGTTCTATCGATAATAACTGCATAATATGGGTAGTAATGCATGTTATATTGATAATAATAAAAGTAATAAGTATATTTATTATACTTCTGTCGATAATAACTGCATAATATGGGTAATAATGCACGTTATATTGATAATAATATAAGTAATAAGTATAATTATTACAGTTCTAGCGATAATAACTGCATTATATGGGTAATAATGCATGTTATGTTGGTAATAATATAAGTAATGAGTATAATTATTACAGTTCTAGCGATAATAACTGCATAATATGGATAATAATGCACGTTATATTACTAATAGTATAAGTAATACGTTTAATTATTACAGTTCTAGCGATAATAACTGTATAATAAGGGTAATAATGCATGTTATATTGATAATAATATAAGTAACAAGTATAATTATTACAGTTCTAGCGATAATAACTGCATTATATGGGTAATAATGCATGTTATATTGATATTATCGGGAGTAACAAGTACAATTATTATACTAATAGCGGTAATAATAGTAAAATATGGCTAATAGTGCATGTTATATTGATAACAATAAAAGTAATAAGTATATTTATTACAGTTCTATCGATAATAACTGCATAATATGGGTAATAATGCATGTTATATTGATGATAATAAAAGTAATACGTATATTTATTATAGTTCTAGCGATTATAACTGCATTATATGGGTAATAATGCATGTTATATTGATAATAATATAAGTAATAAGTATATTTATAACAGTTCTAGCTATAATAACTGCATTATATGGGTAATAATGGATGTTATATTGATAATATCGGGAGTAATAAGTATAATTATTATAGTCCTAGCGATAATACTAGTAAAATATGGCTAAGAGTGCCTGTTATATTGATAATAATAAAAGTAATAAGTATATTTATTATACTTCTGTCGATAATAACTGCATTATATGAGTAATAATGCTTGTTATATTGATAATAATATAAGTAATAAGTATAATTATTACAGTTCTAGCGATAATAACTGCATTATATGGGTAATAATGCATGTTATATTGATAATTATAAAAGTAATAAGTATATTTATTATAGTTCTATCGATAGTAACTGCATAACATGGGCAATAATGCATGTTATATTGATAATAATAAAAGTAATAAGTATAATTATTACAGTTCTAGCGATAATAACTCCATTATATGGGTAATAATGCATGTTATATTGATAATAATATAAGTAATGAGTATAATTATTACAGTTCTAGCGATAATAACTGCATAATATGGGTAGTAATGGATGTTATATTGATAATATCGGGAGTAATAAGTATAATTATTACAGTTCTAGCGATAATACTAGTAAAGTATGGTGAAGAGTGCCTGTTATACTGATAATAATAAAAGTAATAAGTATATTTATTATACTTCTGTCGATAATAACTGCATTATATGCGTAATAATGCATGTTGTATTGATGACAAAAAAAGTAATACGTATATTTATTATAGTTCGAGCTATAATAACTGCATAATATGGGTAATAATGCATGTTATATTGATAATAATATAAGTAATGAGTATAATTAGTACAGTTCTAGCGATAATAACTGCATAATATGGGTAATAATGCATGTTATATTGATAATAATAAAAGTAATAAGTATATTTATTATAGTTCTATCGATAATAACTGCATTATATGCGTAATAATGCATGTTGTATTCATGACAAAAAAAGTAATACGTATATTTATTATAGTTCTAGCTATAATAACTGCATAATATGGGTAATAATGCATGTTATATTGCTAATAATATAAGTAATACGTATAATTATTACAGTTCTAGCGATAATAACTCCATTATATGGGTAATAATGCATGTTATATTGATAATAATATAAGTAATAAGTACAATTATTACAGTTCTAGCGATAATAACTGCATTATATGTGTAATAATGCATGTTATGTTGGTAATAATATAAGTAATAAGTATAATTATTTCAGTTCTAGCGATAATAACTCCATTATATGGATAATAATGCATGTCATATTGATAATATCGGGAGTAATAGGTATAATTATTATAGTTCTAGCGATAATTTTAGTAAAATATGGCTAAGAGTGCCTGTTATATTGATAATAATAAAAGTTATAAGTATATTTATTATACTTCTGTCGATAATAACTGCATTATATGGGTAATAATGCATGTTATATTGATAATAATATAAGTAGTAAGTATTATTATTACAGTTCTAGCCATAATAACTGCATAATATGGGTAATAATGCACGTTATATTGCTAATAATATAAGTAATAAGTATAATAGTTACAGTTCTAGCGATAATAACTGCATAATATGGATAATAATGCACGTTATATTGCTAATAGTATAAGTAATACGTATAATTATTACAGTTCTAGCGATAATAACTGCATTATATGGGTAATAATGCATGTTATATTGATAATATCGGGAGCAATAAGTATAATTATTATAGTTCTAGCGATAATAATAGTGCAATATGGCTAATAATGCATGTTATATTGATAATAATATAAGTAATGAGTATAATTATTACAGTTCTAGCGATAATAACTGCATTATATGCGTGATAATGCATGTTGTATTGATGACAAAAAAAGTAATACGTATATTTATTATAGTTCTAGCTATAATAACTGCATAATATGGGTAATAATGCACGTTATATTGATAATAATATAAGTAATAAGTATAATTATTACAGTTCTAGCGATAATAACTCCATTATATGGGTAATAATGCATGTTATATTGATAATAATATAAGTAATGAGTATAATTATTACAGTTCCAGCGATAATAACTCCATTATATGGGTAATAATGCATGTTATATTGATAATAATATAAGTAATAAGTACAATTATTACAGTTCTAGCGATAATACTAGTAAAATATGGCTAAGAGTGCCTGTTATATTGATAATAATAAAAGTTATAAGTATATTTATTATACTTCTATCACTAATAACTGCATTATAAAGGTAATAGTGCATGTTACATTGATAATAATAAAAGTAATAAGTATATTTATTATACTTCTGTCGATAATAACTGCATTATATGAGTAATAGTGCATGTTATATTGATAATAATAAAAGTAATAAGTATAATTATTACAGTTCTAGCGATAATAACTCCATTATATGGGTAATAATGCATGTTATATTGATAATAATATAAGTAATGAGTATAATTATTACAGTTCTAGCGATAATAACTGCATAATATGGGTAGTAATGGATGTTATATTGATAATATCGGGAGTAATAAGTATAATTATTACAGTTCTAGCGATAATAGTTGTAAAGTATGGTGAAGAGTGCCTGTTATACTGATAATAATAAAAGTAATAAGTATATTTATTATACCTCTGTCGATAATAACTGCATTATATGCGTAATAATGCATGTTGTATTGATGACAAAAAAAGTAATACGTATATTTATTATAGTTCGAGCTATAATAACTGCATAATATGGGTAATAATGCATGTTATATTGATAATAATATAAGTAATGGGTATAATTATTACAGTTCTAGCGATAATAACTCCATTATATGGATAATAATGCATGTCATATTGATAATATCGGGAGTAATAGGTATTATTATTATAATTCTAGCGATAATACTAGTAAAATATGGCTAAGAGTGCCTGTTATATTGATAATAATAAAAGTTATAAGTATATTTATTATACTTCTGTCAATAATAACTGCATTATATGGGTAATAGTGCATGTTACTTTGATAATAATAAAAGTAATAAGTATATTTATTGTAGTTCTATCGATAATAACTGCATAATATGGGTAATAATGCATGTTATATTGACAATAATAAAAGTAAAAAGTATATTTAATACAGTTCTATCGATAATAACTGCATAATATGGGTAGTAATGGATGTTATATTGATAATATCGGGAGTAATAAGTATAATTATTACAGTTCTAGCGATAATACTAGTAAAATATGGCGAAGAGTGCCTGTTATACTGATAATAATAAAAGTAATAAGTATATTTATTATACTTCTGTCGATAATAACTGCATTATATGGGTAATAATGCATGTTATATTGATAATAATATAAGTAGTAAGTATTATTATTACAGTTCTAGCCATAATAACTGCATAATATGGGTAATAATGCACGTTATATTGCTAATTATATAAGTAATAAGTATAATAGTTACAGTTCTAGCGATAATAACTGCATAATATGGATAATAATGCACGTTATATTGCTAATAGTATAAGTAATACGTATAATTATTACAGTTCTAGCGATAATAACTGCATAATAGGGGTAATAATGCATGTTATATTGATGATAATAAAAGTAATAAGTATAATTATTACAGTTCTAGCGATAATAACTCCATTATATGGGTAATAATGCATGTTATATTGATAATAATATAAGTAATGAGTATAATTATTACAGTTCTAGCGATAATAACTCCATTATATGGGTAATAATGCATGTTATATTGATAATAATATAAGTAATGAGTATAATTATTACAGTTCTAGCGATAATAACTCCATTATATGGGTAATAATGCATGTTATATTGATAATAATATAAGTAATAAGTACAATTATTACAGTTCTAGCGATAATAACTGCATTATATGGGTAATAATGCATGTTATGTTGGTAATATTGGGAATAATAAGTATAATTATTACAGTTCTAGCGATAATACTAGTAAAATATGGTGAAGAGTGCCTGTTATACTGATAATAATAAAAGTAATAAGTATATTTATTATACTTCTGTCGATAATAACTGCATTATATGGCTAATAATGCATGTTATATTGATGATAATGAAAGTAGTACGTATATTTATTACAGTTCTATCGATAATAACTGCATAATATGGGTAGTAATGCATGTTATATTGATAATAATAAAAGTAATAAGTATATTTATTATACTTCTGTCGATAATAACTGCATAATATGGGTAATAATGCACGTTATATTGATAATAATATAAGTAATAAGTATAATTATTACAGTTCTAGCGATAATAACTGCATTATATGGGTAATAATGCATGTTATGTTGGTAATAATATAAGTAATGAGTATAATTATTACAGTTCTAGCGATAATAACTGCATAATATGGATAATAATGCACGTTATATTACTAATAGTATAAGTAATACGTTTAATTATTACAGTTCTAGCGATAATAACTGTATAATAAGGGTAATAATGCATGTTATATTGATAATAATATAAGTAACAAGTATAATTATTACAGTTCTAGCGATAATAACTGCATTATATGGGTAATAATGCATGTTATATTGATATTATCGGGAGTAACAAGTACAATTATTATACTCCTAGCGGTAATAATAGTAAAATATGGCTAATAGTGCATGTTATATTGATAACAATAAAAGTAATAAGTATATTTATTACAGTTCTATCGATAATAACTGCATAATATGGGTAATAATGCATGTTATATTGATGATAATAAAAGTAATACGTATATTTATTATAGTTCTAGCGATTATAACTGCATTATATGGGTAATAATGCATGTTATATTGATAATAATATAAGTAATAAGTATATTTATAACAGTTCTAGCTATAATAACTGCATTATATGGGTAATAATGGATGTTATATTGATAATATCGGGAGTAATAAGTATAATTATTATAGTCCTAGCGATAATACTAGTAAAATATGGCTAAGAGTGCCTGTTATATTGATAATAATAAAAGTAATAAGTATATTTATTATACTTCTGTCGATAATAACTGCATTATATGAGTAATAATGCTTGTTATATTGATAATAATATAAGTAATAAGTATAATTATTACAGTTCTAGCGATAATAACTGCATTATATGGGTAATAATGCATGTTATATTGATAATTATAAAAGTAATAAGTATATTTATTATAGTTCTATCGATAGTAACTGCATAACATGGGCAATAATGCATGTTATATTGATAATAATAAAAGTAATAAGTATAATTATTACAGTTCTAGCGATAATAACTCCATTATATGGGTAATAATGCATGTTATATTGATAATAATATAAGTAATGAGTATAATTATTACAGTTCTAGCGATAATAACTGCATAATATGGGTAGTAATGGATGTTATATTGATAATATCGGGAGTAATAAGTATAATTATTACAGTTCTAGCGATAATACTAGTAAAGTATGGTGAAGAGTGCCTGTTATACTGATAATAATAAAAGTAATAAGTATATTTATTATACTTCTGTCGATAATAACTGCATTATACGCGTAATAATGCATGTTGTATTGATGACAAAAAAAGTAATACGTATATTTATTATAGTTCTAGCTATAATAACTGCATAATATGGGTAATAATGCATGTTATATTGATAATAATATAAGTAATGAGTATAATTATTACAGTTCCAGCGATAATAACTCCATTATATGGGTAATAATGCATGTTATATTGATAATAATATAAGTAATAAGTACAATTATTACAGTTCTAGCGATAATAACTGCATTATATGGGTAATAATGCATGTTATGTTGGTAATAATATAAGTAATAAGTATAATTATTACAGTTCTAGCGATAATAACTGCATTATATGGGTAATAATGCATGTTATGTTGGTAATATTGGGAATAATAAGTATAATTATTACAGTTCTAGCGATAATACTAGTAAAATATGGTGAAGAGTGCCTGTTATACTGATAATAATAAAAGTAATAAGTATATTTATTATACTTCTGTCGATAATAACTGCATTATATGGCTAATAATGCATGTTATATTGATGATAATGAAAGTAGTACGTATATTTATTACAGTTCTATCGATAATAACTGCATAATATGGGTAGTAATGCATGTTATATTGATAATAATAAAAGTAATAAGTATATTTATTATACTTCTGTCGATAATAACTGCATAATATGGGTAATAATGCACGTTATATTGATAATAATATAAGTAATAAGTATAATTATTACAGTTCTAGCGATAATAACTGCATTATATGGGTAATAATGCATGTTATGTTGGTAATAATATAAGTAATGAGTATAATTATTACAGTTCTAGCGATAATAACTGCATAATATGGATAATAATGCACGTTATATTACTAATAGTATAAGTAATACGTTTAATTATTACAGTTCTAGCGATAATAACTGTATAATAAGGGTAATAATGCATGTTATATTGATAATAATATAAGTAACAAGTATAATTATTACAGTTCTAGCGATAATAACTGCATTATATGGGTAATAATGCATGTTATATTGATATTATCGGGAGTAACAAGTACAATTATTATACTCCTAGCGGTAATAATAGTAAAATATGGCTAATAGTGCATGTTATATTGATAACAATAAAAGTAATAAGTATATTTATTACAGTTCTATCGATAATAACTGCATAATATGGGTAATAATGCATGTTATATTGATGATAATAAAAGTAATACGTATATTTATTATAGTTCTAGCGATTATAACTGCATTATATGGGTAATAATGCATGTTATATTGATAATAATATAAGTAATAAGTATATTTATAACAGTTCTAGCTATAATAACTGCATTATATGGGTAATAATGGATGTTATATTGATAATATCGGGAGTAATAAGTATAATTATTATAGTTCTAGCGATAATACTAGTAAAATATGGCTAAGAGTGCCTGTTATATTGATAATAATAAAAGTAATAAGTATATTTATTATACTTCTGTCGATAATAACTGCATTATATGAGTAATAATGCTTGTTATATTGATAATAATATAAGTAATAAGTATAATTATTACAGTTCTAGCGATAATAACTGCATTATATGGGTAATAATGCATGTTATATTGATAATTATAAAAGTAATAAGTATATTTATTATAGTTCTATCGATAGTAACTGCATAACATGGGCAATAATGCATGTTATATTGATAATAATAAAAGTAATAAGTATAATTATTACAGTTCTAGCGATAATAACTCCATTATATGGGTAATAATGCATGTTATATTGATAATAATATAAGTAATGAGTATAATTATTACAGTTCTAGCGATAATAACTGCATAATATGGGTAGTAATGGATGTTATATTGATAATATCGGGAGTAATAAGTATAATTATTACAGTTCTAGCGATAATACTAGTAAAGTATGGTGAAGAGTGCCTGTTATACTGATAATAATAAAAGTAATAAGTATATTTATTATACTTCTGTCGATAATAACTGCATTATACGCGTAATAATGCATGTTGTATTGATGACAAAAAAAGTAATACGTATATTTATTATAGTTCTAGCTATAATAACTGCATAATATGGGTAATAATGCATGTTATATTGATAATAATATAAGTAATAAGTACAATTATTACAGTTCTAGCGATAATAACTGCATTATATGGGTAATAATGCATGTTATGTTGGTAATAATATAAGTAATAAGTATAATTATTACAGTTCTAGCGATAATAACTGCATTATATGGGTAATAGTGCATGTTACTTTGATAATAATAAAAGTAATAAGTATATTTATTGTAGTTCTATCGATAATAACTGCATAATATGGGTAATAATGCATGTTATATTGACAATAATAAAAGTAAAAAGTATATTTAATACAGTTCTATCGATAATAACTGCATAATATGGGTAGTAATGGATGTTATATTGATAATATCGGGAGTAATAAGTATAATTATTACAGTTCTAGCGATAATACTAGTAAAATATGGTGAAGAGTGCCTGTTATACTGATAATAATAAAAGTAATAAGTATATTTATTATACTTCTGTCGATAATAACTGCATTATATGGGTAATAATGCATGTTATGTTGGTAATAATATAAGTAATAAGTATAATTATTACAGTTCTAGCGATAATAACTCCATTATATGGATAATAATGCATGTCATATTGATAATATCGGGAGTAATAAGTACAATTATTACAGTTCTAGCGATAATACTAGTAAAATAAGGCTAAGAGTGCCTGTTATATTGATAATAATAAAAGTAATAAGTATATTTATTATACATCTGTCGATAATAACTGCATTATATGGGTAATAATGCATGTTATATTGATAATAATATAAGTAATAAGTATAATTATTACAGTTCTAGCGATAATAACTGCATTATATGGGTAATAATGCATGTTATATTGATAATTATAAAAGTAATAAGTATATTTATTATAGTTCTATCGATACTAACTGCATAACATGGGCAATAATGCATGTTATATTGATAATAATAAAAGTAATAAGTATAATTATTACAGTTCTAGCGATAATAACTCCATTATATGGGTAATAATGCATGTTATATTGATAATAATATAAGTAATGAGTATAATTATTACAGTTCTAGCGATAATAACTGCATAATATGGGTAGTAATGGATGTTATATTGATAATATCGGGAGTAATAAGTATAATTATTACAGTTCTAGCGATAATACTAGTAAAGTATGGTGAAGAGTGCCTGTTATACTGATAATAATAAAAGTAATAAGTATGTTTATTATACTTCTGTCGATAATAACTGCATTATACGCGTAATAATGCATGTTGTATTGATGACAAAAAAAGTAATACGTATATTTATTATAGTTCTAGCTATAATAACTGCATAATATGGGTAATAATGCATGTTATATTGATAATAATATAAGTAATGAGTATAATTATTACAGTTCCAGCGATAATAACTCCATTATATGGGTAATAATGCATGTTTTATTGATAATAATATAAGTAATAAGTACAATTATTACAGTTCTAGCGATAATAACTGCATTATATGGGTAATAATGCATGTTACTTTGATAATAATAAAAGTAATAAGTATATTTATTGTAGTTCTATCGATAATAACTGCATAATATGGGTAGTAATGGATGTTATATTGATAATATCGGGAGTAATAAGTATAATTATTACAGTTCTAGCGATAATACTAGTAAAGTATGGTGAAGAGTGCCTGTTATACTGATAATAATAAAAGTAATAAGTATATTTATTATACCTCTGTCGATAATAACTGCATTATATGGGTAATAATGCATGTTATATTGATGATAATGAAAGTAGTACGTATGTTTATTACAGTTCTATCGATAATAACTGCATAATATGGGTAGTAATGCATGTTATATTGATAATAATAAAAGTAATAAGTATATTTATTATACTTCTGTCGATAATAACTGCATAATATGGGTAATAATGCACGTGATATTGATAATAATATAAGTAATAAGTATAATTATTACAGTTCTAGCGATAATAACTGCATTATATGGGTAATAATGCATGTTATGTTGGTAATAATATAAGTAATGAGTATAATTATTACACTTCTAGCGATAATAACTGCATAATATGGATAATAATGCACGTTATATTACTAATAGTATAAGTAATACGTATAATTATTACAGTTCTAGCGATAATAACTGTATAATAAGGGTAATATGCATGTTATATTGATAATAATATAAGTAACAAGTATAATTATTACAGTTCTAGCGATTATAACTGCATTATATGGGTAATAATGCATGTTATATTGATAATAATATAAGTAATAAGTATATTTATTACAGTTCTAGCTATAATAACTGCATTATATGGGTAATAATGGATGTTATATTGATAATATCGGGAGTAATAAGTATAATTAATACAGTCCTAGCGATAATACTAGTAAAATATGGCTAAGAGTGCCTGTTATATTGATAATAATAAAAGTAATAAGTATATTTATTATACTTCTGTCGATAATAACTGCATTATATGAGTAATAGTGCATGTTATATTGATAGTAATAAAAGTAATAAGTATATTTATTACAGTTCTAGCGATTATAACTGCATTATATGGGTAATAATGCATGTTATATTGATAATAATATAAGTAATAAGTATATTTATTACAGTTCTAGCTATAATAACTGCATTATATGGGTAATAATGGATGTTATATTGATAATATCGGGAGTAATAAGTATAATTATTACAGTCCTAGTGATAATGCTAGTAAAATATGGCTAAGAGTGCCTGTTATACTGATAATAATAAAAGTAATAAGTATATTTATTATACTTCTGTCGATAATAACTGCATTATACGCGTAATAATGCATGTTGTATTGATGACAAAAAAAGTAATACGTATATTTATTATAGTTCTAGCTATAATAACTGCATAATATGGGTAATAATGCATGTTATATTGATAATAATATAAGTAATGAGTATAATTATTACAGTTCCAGCGATAATAACTCCATTATATGGGTAATAATGCATGTTATATTGATAATAATATAAGTAATAAGTACAATTATTACAGTTCTAGCGATAATAACTGCATTATATGGGTAATAATGCATGTTATGTTGGTAATAATATAAGTAATAAGTATAATTATTACAGTTCTAGCTATAATAACTGCATTATATGGGTAATAGTGCATGTTACTTTGATAATAATAAAAGTAATAAGTATATTTATTGTAGTTCTATCGATAATAACTGCATAATATGGGTAATAATGCATGTTATATTGACAATAATAAAAGTAAAAAGTATATTTAATACAGTTCTATCGATAATAACTGCATAATATGGGTAGTAATGGATGTTACATTGATAATATCGGGAGTAATAAGTATAATTATTACAGTTCTAGCGATAATACTAGTAAAGTATGGTGAAGAGTGCCTGTTATACTGATAATAATAAAAGTAATAAGTATATTTATTATACTTCTGTCGATAATAACTGCATTATATGGGTAATAATGCATGTTATATTGATGATAATGAAAGTAGTACGTATATTTATTACACTTCTAGCGATAATAACTGCATAATATGGATAATAATGCACGTTATATTACTAATAGTATAAGTAATACGTATAATTATTACAGTTCTAGCGATAATAACTGTATAATAAGGGTAATATGCATGTTATATTGATAATAATATAAGTAACAAGTATAATTATTACAGTTCTAGCGATTATAACTGCATTATATGGGTAATAATGCATGTTATACTGATAATAATAAAAGTAATAAGTATATTTATTATACTTCTGTCGATAATAACTGCATTATATGGGTAATAATGCATGTTATGTTGGTAATAATATAAGTAATAAGTATAATTATTACAGTTCTAGCGATAATAACTCCATTATATGGATAATAATGCATGTCATATTGATAATATCGGGAGTAATAAGTACAATTATTACAGTTCTAGCGATAATACTAGTAAAATAAGGCTAAGAGTGCCTGTTATATTGATAATAATAAAAGTAATAAGTATATTTATTATACTTCTGTCGATAATAACTGCATTATATGGGTAATAATGCATGTTATATTGATAATAATATAAGTAATAAGTATAATTATTACAGTTCTAGCGATAATAACTGCATTATATGGGTAATAATGCATGTTATATTGATAATTATAAAAGTAATAAGTATATTTATTATAGTTCTATCGATAGTAACTGCATAACATGGGCAATAATGGATGTTATATTGATAATAATAAAAGTAATAAGTATAATTATTACAGTTCTAGCGATAATAACTCCATTATATGGGTAATAATGCATGTTATATTGATAATAATATAAGTAATAAGTATATTTATTACAGTTCTAGCTATAATAACTGCATTATATGGGTAATAATGGATGTTATATTGATAATATCGGGAGTAATAAGTATAATTAATACAGTCCTAGCGATAATACTAGTAAAATATGGCTAAGAGTGCCTGTTATATTGATAATAATAAAAGTAATAAGTATATTTATTATACTTCTGTCGATAATAACTGCATTATATGAGTAATAGTGCATGTTATATTGATAGTAATAAAAGTAATAAGTATATTTATTACAGTTCTAGCGATTATAACTGCATTATATGGGTAATAATGCATGTTATATTGATAGTAATATAAGTAATAAGTATATTTATTACAGTTCTAGCTATAATAACTGCATTATATGGGTAATAATGGATGTTATATTGATAATATCGGGAGTAATAAGTATAATTATTACAGTTCTAGCGATAATAACTGCATTATATGGGTAATAATGCATGTTATATTGATAATTATAAAAGTAATAAGTATATTTATTATAGTTCTATCGATAGTAACTGCATAACATGGGCAATAATGCATGTTATATTGATAATAATAAAAGTAATAAGTATAATTATTACAGTTCTAGCGATAATAACTCCATTATATGGGTAATAATGCATGTTATATTGATAATAATATAAGTAATAAGTATATTTATTACAGTTCTAGCTATAATAACTGCATTATATGGGTAATAATGGATGTTATATTGATAATATCGGGAGTAATAAGTATAATTAATACAGTCCTAGCGATAATACTAGTAAAATATGGCTAAGAGTGCCTGTTATATTGATAATAATAAAAGTAATAAGTATATTTATTATACTTCTGTCGATAATAACTGCATTATATGGGTAATAATGCATGTTATATTGATGATAATGAAAGTAGTACGTATATTTATTACAGTTCTATCGATAATAACTGCATAATATGGGTAGTAATGCATGTTATATTGATAATAATATAAGTAATAAGTATAATTATTACAGTTCTAGCGATAATAACTGCATTATATGGGTAATAATGCATGTTATGTTGGTAATAATATAAGTAATGAGTATAATTATTACACTTCTAGCGATAATAACTGCATAATATGGATAATAATGCACGTTATATTACTAATAGTATAAGTAATACGTATAATTATTACAGTTCTAGCGATAATAACTGTATAATAAGGGTAATATGCATGTTATATTGATAATAATATAAGTAACAAGTATAATTATTACAGTTCTAGCGATTATAACTGCATTATATGGGTAATAATGCATGTTATACTGATAATAATAAAAGTAATAAGTATATTTATTATACTTCTGTCGATAATAACTGCATTATATGGGTAATAATGCATGTTATGTTGGTAATAATATAAGTAATAAGTATAATTATTACAGTTCTAGCGATAATAACTCCATTATATGGATAATAATGCATGTCATATTGATAATATCGGGAGTAATAAGTACAATTATTACAGTTCTAGCGATAATGCTAGTAAAATAAGGCTAAGAGTGCCTGTTATATTGATAATAATAAAAGTAATAAGTATATTTATTATACTTCTGTCGATAATAACTGCATTATATGGGTAATAATGCATGTTATATTGATAATAATATAAGTAATGAGTATAATTATTACAGTTCCAGCGATAATAACTCCATTATATGGGTAATAATGCATGTTATATTGATAATAATATAAGTAATAAGTACAATTATTACATTTCTAGCGATAATAACTGCATTATATGGGTAATAATGCATGTTATGTTGGTAATAATATAAGTAATAAGTATAATTATTACAGTTCTAGCGATAATAACTGCATTATATGGGTAATAGTGCATGTTACTTTGATAATAATAAAAGTAATAAGTATATTTATTGTAGTTCTATCGATAATAACTGCATAATATGGGTAATAATGCATGTTATATTGACAATAATAAAAGTAAGAAGTATATTTAATACAGTTCTATCGATAATAACTGCATAATATGGGTAGTAATGGATGTTATATTGATAATATCGGGAGTAATAAGTATAATTATTACAGTTCTAGCGATAATACTAGTAAAGTATGGTGAAGAGTGCCTGTTATAATAATAATAATAAAAGTAATAAGTATATTTATTATACTTCTGTCGATAATAACTGCATTATATGGGTAATAATGCATGTTATATTGATGATAATGAAAGTAGTACGTATATTTATTACAGTTCTATCGATAATAACTGCATAATATGGGTAGTAATGCATGTTATATTGATAATAATAAAAGTAATAAGTATATTTATTATACTTCTGTCGATAATAACTGCATAATATGGGTAATAATGCACGTGATATTGATAATAATATAAGTAATAAGTATAATTATTACAGTTCTAGCGATAATAACTGCATTATATGGGTAATAATGCATGTTATGTTGGTAATAATATAAGTAATGAGTATAATTATTACACTTCTAGCGATAATAACTGCATAATATGGATAATAATGCACGTTATATTACTAATAGTATAAGTAATACGTATAATTATTACAGTTCTAGCGATAATAACTGTATAATAAGGGTAATATGCATGTTATATTGATAATAATATAAGTAACAAGTATAATTATTACAGTTCTAGCGATTATAACTGCATTATATGGGTAATAATGCATGTTATACTGATAGTAATAAAAGTAATAAGTATATTTATTATACTTCTGTCGATAATAACTGCATTATATGGGTAATAATGCATGTTATGTTGGTAATAATATAAGTAATAAGTATAATTATTACAGTTCTAGCGATAATAACTCCATTATATGGATAATAATGCATGTCATATTGATAATATCGGGAGTAATAAGTACAATTATTACAGTTCTAGCGATAATACTAGTAAAATAAGGCTAAGAGTGCCTGTTATATTGATAATAATAAAAGTAATAAGTATATTTATTATACTTCTGTCGATAATAACTGCATTATATGGGTAATAATGCATGTTATATTGATAATAATATAAGTAATAAGTATAATTATTACAGTTCTAGCGATAATAACTGCATTATATGGGTAATAATGCATGTTATATTGATAATTATAAAAGTAATAAGTATATTTATTATAGTTCTATCGATAGTAACTGCATAACATGGGCAATAATGCATGTTATATTGATAATAATAAAAGTAATAAGTATAATTATTACAGTTCTAGCGATAATAACTCCATTATATGGGTAATAATGCATGTTATATTGATAATAATATAAGTAATGAGTATAATTATTACAGTTCTAGCGATAATAACTGCATAATATGGGTAGTAATGGATGTTATATTGATAATATCGGGAGTAATAAGTATAATTATTACAGTTCTAGCGATAATACTAGTAAAGTATGGTGAAGAGTGCCTGTTATACTGATAATAATAAAAGTAATTAGTATATTTATTATACTTCTGTCGATAATAACTGCATTATACGCGTAATAATGCATGTTGTATTGATGACAAAAAAAGTAATACGTATATTTATTATAGTTCTAGCTATAATAACTGCATAATATGGGTAATAATGCATGTTATATTGATAATAATATAAGTAATGAATATAATTATTACAGTTCCAGCGATAATAACTCCATTATATGGGTAATAATGCATGTTATATTGATAATAATATAAGTAATAAGTACAATTATTACAGTTCTAGCGATAATAACTGCATTATATGGGTAATAATGCATGTTATGTTGGTAATAATATAAGTAATAAGTATAATTATTACAGTTCTAGCGATAATAACTGCATTATATGGGTAATAGTGCATGTTACTTTGATAATAATAAAAGTAATAAGTATATTTATTGTAGTTCTATCGATAATAACTGCATAATATTCGTAATAATGCATGTTATATTGACAATAATAAAAGTAAAAAGTATATTTAATACAGTTCTATCGATAATAACTGCATAATATGGCTAGTAATGGATGTTATATTGATAATATCGGGAGTAATAAGTATAAGTATTACAGTTCTAGCGATAATAGTAGTAAAGTATGGTGAAGAGTGCCTGTTATACTGATAATAATAAAAGTAATAAGTATATTTATTATACTTCTGTCGATAATAACTGCATAATATGGGTAATAATGCACGTGATATTGATAATAATATAAGTAATAAGTATAATTATTACAGTTCTAGCGATAATAACTGCATTATATGGGTAATAATGCATGTTATGTTGGTAATAATATAAGTAATGAGTATAACTATTACACTTCTAGCGATAATAACTGCATAATATGGATAATAATGCACGTTTTATTACTAATAGTATAAGTAATACGTATAATTATTACAGTTCTAGCGATAATAACTGTATAATAAGGGTAATATGCATGTTATATTCATAATAATATAAGTAACAAGTATAATTATTACAGTTCTAGCGATTATAACTGCATTATATGGGTAATAATGCATGTTATATTGATAATAATATAAGTAATAAGTATATTTATTACAGTTCTAGCTATAATAACTGCATTATATGGGTAATAATGGATGTTATATTGATAATATCGGGAGTAATAAGTATAATTATTACAGTCCTAGTGATAATGCTAGTAAAATATGGCTAAGAGTGCCTGTTATATTGATAATAATAAAAGTAATAAGTATATTTATTATACTTCTGTCGATAATAACTGCATTATATGAGTAATAGTGCATGTTATATTGATAATAATAAAAGTAATAAGTATATTTATTACAGTTCTAGCGATAATAACTGCATAATATGGGTAATAATGCACGTTATATTGATAATAATATAAGTAATAAGTATAATTATTACAGTTCTAGCGATAATAACTGCATTATATGGGTAATAATGCATGTTATGTTGGTAATATTGGGAATAATAAGTATAATTATTACAGTTCTAGCGATAATACTAGTAAAATATGGCTAACAGTGCATGTTATATTAATAATAATAAAAGTAATAACTATATTTGTTATACTTCTGTCGATAATAACTGCATTATGTGGGTAATAATGCATGTTATATTGATAATAATATAAGTAATAAGTATATTTATTACAGTTCTATCGATAATAACTGCATAATATGGGTAATAATGCATGTTATATTGATGACAATTAAAGTAATACGTGTATTTATTATACTTCTGTCGATAATAACTGCATAATATGGGTAATAATGCACGTGATATTGATAATAATATAAGTAATAAGTATAACTATTACAGTTCTAGCGATAATAACTGCATTATATGGGTAATAATGCATGTTATATTGAAAGTAATAAAAGTAATAAGTATATTTATTACAGTTCTAGCGATTATAACTGCATTATATGGGTAATAATGCATGTTATATTGATAATAATATAAGTAATAAGTATATTTATTACAGTTCTAGCTATAATAACTGCATTATATGGGTAATAATGGATGTTATATTGATAATATCGGGAGTAATAAGTATAATTATTACAGTCCTAGTGATAATGCTAGTAAAATATGGCTAAGAGTGCCTGTTATATTGATAATAATAAAAGTAATAAGTATATTTATTATACTTCTGTCGATAATAACTGCATTATATGAGTAATAGTGCATGTTATATTGATAATAATAAAAGTAATAAGTATATTTATTACAGTTCTAGCGATAATAACTGCATAATATGGGTAATAATGCACGTTATATTGATAATAATCTAAGTAATAAGTATAATTATTACAGTTCTAGCGATAATAACTGCATTATATGGGTAATAATGCATGTTATGTTGGTAATATTGGGAATAATAAGTATAATTATTACAGTTCTAGCGATAATACTAGTAAAATATGGCTAACAGTGCATGTTATATTAATAATAATAAAAGTAATAACTATATTCGTTATACTTCTGTCGATAATAACTGCATTATATGGGTAATAATGCATGTTATATTGATAATAATATATGTAATAAGTATATTTATTACAGTTCTATCGATAATAACTGCATAATATGGGTAATAATGCATGCTATATTGATGAAAATTAAAGTAATACGTATATTTATTATAGTTCTAGCGATAATACTAGTAAAATATGGTGAAGAGTGCCTGTTATACTGATAATAATAAAAGTAATAAGTATATTTATTATACTTCTGTCGATAATAACTGCATTATATGGGTAATAATGCATGTTATATTGATGATAATGTAAGTAGTACGTATATTTATTACAGTTCTATCGATAATAACTGCATAATATGGGTAGTAATGCATGTTATATTGATAATAATAAAAGTAATAAGTATATTTATTATACTTCTGTCGATAATAACTGCATAATATGGGTAATAATGCACGTTATATTGATGATAATAAAAGTAATACGTATATTTATTATAGTTCTAGCGATTATAACTGCATTATATGGGTAATAATGCATGTTATATTGATAATAATATAAGTAATAAGTATATTTATTACAGTTCTAGCTATAATAACTGCATTATATGGGTAATAATGGATGTTATATTGATAATATCGGGAGTAATAAGTATAATTATTACAGTCCTAGCGATAATACTAGTAAAATATGGCTAAGAGTGCCTGTTATATTGATAATAATAAAAGTAATAAGTATATTTATTATACTTCTGTCGATAATAACTGCATTATATGAGTAATAGTGCATGTTATATTGATAATAATAAAAGTAATAAGTATATTTATTACAGTTCTAGCGATAATAACTGCATAATATGGGTAATAATGCACGTTATATTGATAATAATCTAAGTAATAAGTATAATTATTACAGTTCTAGCGATAATAACTGCATTATATGGGTAATAATGCATGTTATGTTGGTAATATTGGGAATAATAAGTATAATTATTACAGTTCTAGCGATAATACTAGTAAAATATGGCTAACAGTGCATGTTATATTAATAATAATAAAAGTAATAACTATATTTGTTATACTTCTGTCGATAATAACTGCATTATATGGGTAATAATGCATGTTATATTGATGATAATGTAAGTAGTACGTATATTTATTACAGTTCTATCGATAATAACTGCATAATATGGGTAGTAATGCATGTTATATTGATAATAATAAAAGTAATAAGTATATTTATTATACTTCTGTCGATAATAACTGCATAATATGGGTAATAATGCACGTTATATTGATAATAATATAAGTAATAAGTATAATTATTACAGTTCTAGCGATAATAACTGCATTATATGGGTAATAAAGCATGTTATGTTGGTAATAATATAAGTAATGAGTATAATTATTACAGTTCTAGCGATAATAACTGCATAATATGGATAATAATGCACGTTATATTACTAATAGTATAAGTAATACGTATAAATATTACAGTTCTAGCGATAATAACTGTATAATAAGGGTAATAATGCATGTTATATTGATAATAATATAAGTAACAAGTATAATTATTACAGTTCTAGCGATAATAACTGCATTATATGGGTAATAATGCATGTTATATTGATATTATCGGGAGTAACAAGTACAATTATTATACTTCTAGCGGTAATAATAGTAAAATATGGCTAATAGTGCATGTTATATTGATAACAATAAAAGTAATAAGTATATTTATTACAGTTCTATCGATAATAACTGCATAATATGGGTAATAATGCATGTTATATTGATGATAATAAAAGTAATACGTATATTTATTATAGTTCTAGCGATTATAACTGCATTATATGGGTAATAATGCATGTTATATTGATAATAATATAAGTAATAAGTATATTTATTACAGTTCTAGCTATAATAACTGCATTATATGGGTAATAATGGATGTTATATTGATAATATCGGGAGTAATAAGTATAATTATTACAGTCCTAGCGATAATACTAGTAAAATATGGCTAAGAGTGCCTGTTATATTGATAATAATAAAAGTAATAAGTATATTTATTATACTTCTGTCGATAATAACTGCATTATATGAGTAATAGTGCATGTTATATTGATAATAATAAAAGTAATAAGTATATTTATTACAGTTCTAGCGATAATAACTGCATAATATGGGTAATAATGCACGTTATATTGATAATAACATAAGTAATAAGTATAATTATTACAGTTCTAGCGATAATAACTGCATTATATGGGTAATAGTGCATGTTATGTTGGTAATATTGGGAATAATAAGTATAATTATTACAGTTCTAGCGATAATACTAGTAAAATATGGCTAACAGTGCATGTTATATTAATAATAATAAAAGTAATGAGTATAATTATTACAGTTCTAGAGATAATAACTCCATTATATGGGTAATAATGCATGTTATATTGATAATAATATAAGTAATAAGTACAATTATTACAGTTCTAGCGATAATAACTGCATTATATGGGTAATAGTGCATGTTACTTTGATAATAATAAAAGTAATAAGTATATTTATTGTAGTTCTATCGATAATAACTGCATAATATGGGTAATAATGCATGTTATATTGACAATAATAAAAGTAAAAAGTATATTTAATACAGTTCTATCGATAATAACTGCATAATATGGGTAATAATGCATGTTATGTTGGTAATATTGGGAATAATAAGTATAATTATTACAGTTCTAGCGATAATACTAGTAAAATATGGCTAACAATGCATGTTATATTAATAATAATAAAAGTAATAACTATATTTGTTATACTTCTGTCGATAATAACTGCATTATGTGGGTAATAATGCATGTTATATTGATAATAATATAAGTAATAAGTATATTTATTACAGATCTATCGATAATAACTGCATTATATGGGTAATAATGCATGTTATGTTGGTAATAATATAAGTAATGAGTATAATTATTACACTTCTAGCGATAATAACTGCATAATATGGATAATAATGCACGTTATATTACTAATAGTATAAGTAATACGTATAATTATTACAGTTCTAGCGATAATAACTGTATAATAAGGGTAATATGCATGTTATATTGATAATAATATAAGTAACAAGTATAATTATTACAGTTCTAGCGATTATAACTGCATTATATGGGTAATAATGCATGTTATATTGATAATAATATAAGTAATAAGTATAATTATTACAGTCCTAGTGATAATGCTAGTAAAATATGGCTAAGAGTGCCTGTTATATTGATAATAATATAAGTAATAAGTATATTTATTACAGTTCTATCGATAATAACTGCATAATATGGGTAATAATGCATGTTATATTGATGACAATTAAAGTAATACGTATATTTATTATAGTTCTAGCGATAATACTAGTAAAATATGGTGAAGAGTGCCTGTTATACTGATAATAATAAAAGTAATAAGTATATTTATTATACTTCTGTCGATAATAACTGCATTATATGGGTAATAATGCATGTTATATTGATGATAATGAAAGTGGTACGTATATTTATTACAGTTCTATCGATAATAACTGCATAATATGGGTAGTAATGCATGTTATATTGATAATAATAAAAGTAATAAGTATATTTATTATACTTCTGTCGATAATAACTGCATAATATGGGTAATAATGCACGTTATATTGATAATAATATAAGTAATAAGTATAATTATTACAGTTCTAGCGATAATAACTGCATTATATGGGTAATAATGCATGTTATGTTGGTAATAATATAAGTAATGAGTATAATTATTACAGTTCTAGCGATAATAACTGCATAATATGGATAATAATGCATGTTATATTACTAATAGTATAAGTAATACGTATAATTATTACAGTTCTAGCGATAATAACTGTATGATAAGGGTAATAATGCATGTTATATTGATAATAATATAAGTAACAAGTATAATTATTACAGTTCTAGCGATAATAACTGCATTATATGGGTAATAATGCATGTTATATTGATATTATCGGGAGTAACAAGTACAATTATTATACTTCTAGCGGTAATAATAGTAAAATATGGCTAATTAGTGCATGTTATATTGATAACAATAAAAGTAATAAGTATATTTATTACAGTTCTATCGATAATAACTGCATAATATGGGTAATAATGCATGTTATATTGATGATAATAAAAGTAATACGTATATTTATTATAGTTCTAGCGATTATAACTGCATTATATGGGTAATAATGCATGTTATATTGATAATAATATAAGTAATAAGTATATTTATTACAGTTCTAGCTATAATAACTGCATTATATGGGTAATAATGGATGTTATATTGATAATATCGGGAGTAATAAGTATAATTATTACAGTCCTAGCGATAATACTAGTAAAATATGGCTAACAGTGCATGTTATATTAATAATAATAAAAGTAATAACTATATTTGTTATACTTCTGTCGATAATAACTGCATTATATGGGTAATAATGCATGTTATATTGATAATAATATAAGTAATAAGTATATTTATTACAGTTCTATCGATAATAACTGCATAATATGGGTAATAATGCATGGTACATTGATGACAATTAAAGTAATACGTATATTTATTATAGTTCTAGCGATAATAACTGCATAACATGGGTAATAATGCATGTTTTATTGATAATAATATAAGTAATAAGTATAATTATTACAGTTCTAGCGATAATAACTGCATTATATGTGTAATAATGCATGTTATATTGATAATAATAATGGTAATCAGTATATTTATTACAGTTCTAGCGATAACAGCCGCATAATATGGGTAATAATGCACGTTATATTGATAATAATATAAGTAATAAGTATAATTATTACAGTTCTAGCGATAATAACTGCATTATATGGGTAATAATGCATGTTATGTTGGTAATAATATAAGTAATAAGTATATTTATTACAGTTCTATCGATAATAACTGCATAATATGGGAAATAATGCATGTTATATTGATGACAATTAAAGTAATACGTATATTTATTATAGTTCTAGCGATAATACTAGTAAAATATGGTGAAGAGTGCCTGTTATACTGATAATAATAAAAGTAATAAGTATATTTATTATACTTCTGTCGATAATAACTGCATTATATGCGTAATAATGCATGTTGTATTGATGACAAAAAAAGTAATACGTATATTTATTATAGTTCTAGCTATAATAACTGCATAATATGGGTAATAATGCATGTTATATTGATATTATCGGGAGTAACAAGTACAATTATTATACTTCTAGCGGTAATAATAGTAAAATATGGCTAATAGTGCATGTTATATTGATAACAATAAAAGTAATAAGTATATTTATTACAGTTCTATCGATAATAACTGCATAATATGGGTAATAATGCATGTTATATTGATGATAATAAAAGTAATACGTATATTTATTATAGTTCTAGCGATTATAACTGCATTATATGGGTAATAATGCATGTTATATTGATAATAATATAAGTAATAAGTATATTTATTACAGTTCTAGCTATAATAACTGCATTATATGGGTAATAATGGATGTTATATTGATAATATCGGGAGTAGTAAGTATAATTATTACAGTCCTAGCGATAATACTAGTAAAATATGGCTAAGAGTGCCTGTTATATTGATAATAATAAAAGTAATAAGTATATTTATTATACTTCTGTCGATAGTAACTGCATTATATGAGTAATAGTGCATGTTATATTGATAATAATAAAAGTAATAAGTCTATTTATTACAGTTCTAGCGATAATAACTGCATAATATGGGTAATAATGCACGTTATATTGATAATAATATAAGTAATAAGTATAATTATTACAGTTCTAGCGATAATAACTGCATTATATGGGTAATAATGCATGTTATATTGATAATTATAAAAGTAATAAGTATATTTATTATAGTTCTATCGATAGTAACTGCATAACATGGGTAATAATGCATGTTATATTGATAATAATAAAAGTAATAAGTATAATTATTACAGTTCTAGCGATAATAACTCCATTATATGGGTAATAATGCATGTTATATTGATAATAATATAAGTAATAAGTATATTTATTACAGTTCTAGCTATAATAACTGCATTATATGGGTAATAATGGATGTTATATTGATAATATCGGGAGTAGTAAGTATAATTATTACAGTCCTAGCGATAATACTAGTAAAATATGGCTAAGAGTGCCTGTTATATTGATAATAATAAAAGTAATAAGTATATTTATTATACTTCTGTCGATAGTAACTGCATTATATGAGTAATAGTGCATGTTATATTGATAATAATAAAAGTAATAAGTCTATTTATTACAGTTCTAGCGATAATAACTGCATAATATGGGTAATAATGCACGTTATATTGATAATAATATAAGTAATAAGTATAATTATTACAGTTCTAGCGATAATAACTGCATTATATGGGTAATAATGCATGTTATATTGATAATTATAAAAGTAATAAGTATATTTATTATAGTTCTATCGATAGTAACTGCATAACATGGGTAATAATGCATGTTATATTGATAATAATAAAAGTAATAAGTATAATTATTACAGTTCTAGCGATAATAACTCCATTATATGGGTAATAATGCATGTTATATTGATAATAATATAAGTAATGAGTATAATTATTACAGTTCTAGCGATAATAACTGCATAATATGGGTAGTAATGGATGTTATATTGATAATATCGGGAGTAATAAGTGTAATTAATACAGTCCTAGCGATAATACTAGTAAAATATGGCTAAGAGTGCCTGTTATATTGATAATAATAAAAGTAATAAGTATATTTATTATACTTCTGTCGATAATAACTGCATTATATGAGTAATAGTGCATGTTATATTGATAGTAATAAAAGTAATAAGTATATTTATTACAGTTCTAGCGATAATAACTGCATAATATGGGTAATAATGCACGTTATATTGATAATAATATAAGTAATAAGTATAATTATTACAGTTCTAGCGATAATAACTGCATTATATGGGTAATAATGCATGTTATATTGATAATTATAAAAGTAATAAGTATATTTATTATAGTTCTATCGATAGTAACTGCATAACATGGGTAATAATGCATGTTATATTGATAATAATAAAAGTAATAAGTATAATTATTACAGTTCTAGCGATAATAACTCCATTATATGGGTAATAATGCATGTTATATTGATAATAATATAAGTAATGAGTATAATTATTACAGTTCTAGCGATAATAACTGCATAATATGGGTAGTAATGGATGTTATATTGATAATATCGGGAGTAATAAGTATAATTATTACAGTTCTAGCGATAATACTAGTAAAGTATGGTGAAGAGTGCCTGTTATACTGATAATAATAAAAGTAATAAGTATATTTATTATACTTCTGTCGATAATAACTGCATTATATGCGTAATAATGCATGTTGTATTGATGACAAAAAAAGTAATACGTATATTTATTATAGTTCTAGCTATAATAACTGCATAATATGGGTAATAATGCATGTTATATTGATAATAATATAAGTAATGAGTATAATTATTACAGTTCCAGCGATAATGACTCCATTATATGGGTAATAATGCATGTTATATTGATAATAATATAAGTAATAAGTACAATTATTACAGTTCTAGCGATAATAACTGCATTATATGGGTAATAATGCATGTTATGTTGGTAATAATATAAGTAATAAGTATAATTATTACAGTTCTAGCGATAATAACTGCATTATATGGGTAATAATGCATGTTATGTTGGTAATAATATAAGTAATGAGTATAATTATTACACTTCTAGCGATAATAACTGCATAATATGGATAATAATGCACGTTATATTACTAATAGTATAAGTAATACGTATAATTATTACAGTTCTAGCGATAATAACTGTATAATAAGGGTAATAATGCATGTTATATTGATAATAATATAAGTAACAAGTATAATTATTACAGTTCTAGCGATAATAACTGCATTATATGGGTAATAATGCATGTTATATTGATATTATCGGGAGTAACAAGTACAATTATTATACTTCTAGCGGTAATAATAGTAAAATATGGCTAATAGTGCATGTTATATTGATAACAATAAAAGTAATAAGTATATTTATTACAGTTCTATCGATAATAACTGCATAATATGGGTAATAATGCATGTTATACTGATAATAATATAAGTAATAAGTATATTTATTACAGTTCTAGCTATAATAACTGCATTATATGGGTAATAATGGATGTTATATTGATAATATCGGGAGTAATAAGTATAATTAATACAGTCCTAGCGATAATACTAGTAAAATATGGCTAAGAGTGCCTGTTATATTGATAATAATAAAAGTAATAAGTATATTTATTATACTTCTGTCGATAATAACTGCATTATATGAGTAATAGTGCATGTTATATTGATAGTAATAAAAGTAATAAGTATATTTATTACAGTTCTAGCGATAATAACTGCATAATATGGGTAATAATGCATGTTATATTGATGACAATTAAAGTAATACGTATATTTATTATAGTTCTAGCGATAATACTAGTAAAATATGGTGAAGAGTGCCTGTTATACTGATAATAATAAAAGTAATAAGTATATTTATTATACTTCTGTCGATAATAACTGCATTATATGGGTAATAATGCATGTTATATTGATGATAATGAAAGTGGTACGTATATTTATTACAGTTCTATCGATAATAACTGCATAATATGGGTAGTAATGCATGTTATATTGATAATAATAAAAGTAATAAGTATATTTATTATACTTCTGTCGATAATAACTGCGTAATATGGGTAATAATGCACGTTATATTGATAATAATATAAGTAATAAGTATAATTATTACAGTTCTAGCGATAATAACTGCATTATATGGGTAATAATGCATGTTATGTTGGTAATAATATAAGTAATGAGTATAATTATTACAGTTCTAGCGATAATAACTGCATAATATGGATAATAATGCATGTTATATTACTAATAGTATAAGTAATACGTATAATTATTACAGTCTAGCGATAATAACTGTATGATAAGGGTAATAATGCATGTTATATTGATAATAATATAAGTAACAAGTATAATTATTACAGTTCTAGCGATAATAACTGCATTATATGGGTAATAATGCATGTTATATTGATATTATCGGGAGTAACAAGTACAATTATTATACTTCTAGCGGTAATAATAGTAAAATATGGCTAATTAGTGCATGTTATATTGATAACAATAAAAGTAATAAGTATATTTATTACAGTTCTATCGATAATAACTGCATAATATGGGTAATAATGCATGTTATATTGATGATAATAAAAGTAATACGTATATTTATTATAGTTCTAGCGATTATAACTGCATTATATGGGTAATAATGCATGTTATATTGATAATAATATAAGTAATAAGTATATTTATTACAGTTCTAGCTATAATAACTGCATTATATGGGTAATAATGGATGTTATATTGATAATATCGGGAGTAATAAGTATAATTATTACAGTCCTAGCGATAATACTAGTAAAATATGGCTAACAGTGCATGTTATATTAATAATAATAAAAGTAATAACTATATTTGTTATACTTCTGTCGATAATAACTGCATTATATGGGTAATAATGCATGTTATATTGATAATAATATAAGTAATAAGTATATTTATTACAGTTCTATCGATAATAACTGCATAATATGGGTAATAATGCATGGTACATTGATGACAATTAAAGTAATACGTATATTTATTATAGTTCTAGCGATAATAACTGCATAACATGGGTAATAATGCATGTTTTATTGATAATAATATAAGTAATAAGTATAATTATTACAGTTCTAGCGATAATAACTGCATTATATGTGTAATAATGCATGTTATATTGATAATAATAATGGTAATCAGTATATTTATTACAGTTCTAGCGATAACAGCCGCATAATATGGGTAATAATGCACGTTATATTGATAATAATATAAGTAATAAGTATAATTATTACAGTTCTAGCGATAATAACTGCATTATATGGGTAATAATGCATGTTATGTTGGTAATAATATAAGTAATAAGTATATTTATTACAGTTCTATCGATAATAACTGCATAATATGGGAAATAATGCATGTTATATTGATGACAATTAAAGTAATACGTATATTTATTATAGTTCTAGCGATAATACTAGTAAAATATGGTGAAGAGTGCCTGTTATACTGATAATAATAAAAGTAATAAGTATATTTATTATACTTCTGTCGATAATAACTGCATTATATGCGTAATAATGCATGTTGTATTGATGACAAAAAAAGTAATACGTATATTTATTATAGTTCTAGCTATAATAACTGCATAATATGGGTAATAATGCATGTTATATTGATATTATCGGGAGTAACAAGTACAATTATTATACTTCTAGCGGTAATAATAGTAAAATATGGCTAATAGTGCATGTTATATTGATAACAATAAAAGTAATAAGTATATTTATTACAGTTCTATCGATAATAACTGCATAATATGGGTAATAATGCATGTTATATTGATGATAATAAAAGTAATACGTATATTTATTATAGTTCTAGCGATTATAACTGCATTATATGGGTAATAATGCATGTTATATTGATAATAATATAAGTAATAAGTATATTTATTACAGTTCTAGCTATAATAACTGCATTATATGGGTAATAATGGATGTTATATTGATAATATCGGGAGTAGTAAGTATAATTATTACAGTCCTAGCGATAATACTAGTAAAATATGGCTAAGAGTGCCTGTTATATTGATAATAATAAAAGTAATAAGTATATTTATTATACTTCTGTCGATAGTAACTGCATTATATGAGTAATAGTGCATGTTATATTGATAATAATAAAAGTAATAAGTCTATTTATTACAGTTCTAGCGATAATAACTGCATAATATGGGTAATAATGCACGTTATATTGATAATAATATAAGTAATAAGTATAATTATTACAGTTCTAGCGATAATAACTGCATTATATGGGTAATAATGCATGTTATATTGATAATTATAAAAGTAATAAGTATATTTATTATAGTTCTATCGATAGTAACTGCATAACATGGGTAATAATGCATGTTATATTGATAATAATAAAAGTAATAAGTATAATTATTACAGTTCTAGCGATAATAACTCCATTATATGGGTAATAATGCATGTTATATTGATAATAATATAAGTAATGAGTATAATTATTACAGTTCTAGCGATAATAACTGCATAATATGGGTAGTAATGGATGTTATATTGATAATATCGGGAGTAATAAGTGTAATTAATACAGTCCTAGCGATAATACTAGTAAAATATGGCTAAGAGTGCCTGTTATATTGATAATAATAAAAGTAATAAGTATATTTATTATACTTCTGTCGATAATAACTGCATTATATGAGTAATAGTGCATGTTATATTGATAGTAATAAAAGTAATAAGTATATTTATTACAGTTCTAGCGATAATAACTGCATAATATGGGTAATAATGCACGTTATATTGATAATAATATAAGTAATAAGTATAATTATTACAGTTCTAGCGATAATAACTGCATTATATGGGTAATAATGCATGTTATATTGATAATTATAAAAGTAATAAGTATATTTATTATAGTTCTATCGATAGTAACTGCATAACATGGGTAATAATGCATGTTATATTGATAATAATAAAAGTAATAAGTATAATTATTACAGTTCTAGCGATAATAACTCCATTATATGGGTAATAATGCATGTTATATTGATAATAATATAAGTAATGAGTATAATTATTACAGTTCTAGCGATAATAACTGCATAATATGGGTAGTAATGGATGTTATATTGATAATATCGGGAGTAATAAGTATAATTATTACAGTTCTAGCGATAATACTAGTAAAGTATGGTGAAGAGTGCCTGTTATACTGATAATAATAAAAGTAATAAGTATATTTATTACAGTTCTATCGATAATAACTGCATAATATGGGTAATAATGCATGTTATATTGATGATAATAAAAGTAATACGTATATTTATTATAGTTCTAGCGATTATAACTGCATTATATGGGTAATAATGCATGTTATACTGATAATAATATAAGTAATAAGTATATTTATTACAGTTCTAGCTATAATAACTGCATTATATGGGTAATAATGGATGTTATATTGATAATATCGGGAGTAATAAGTATAATTAATACAGTCCTAGCGATAATACTAGTAAAATATGGCTAAGAGTGCCTGTTATATTGATAATAATAAAAGTAATAAGTATATTTATTATACTTCTGTCGATAATAACTGCATTATATGAGTAATAGTGCATGTTATATTGATAGTAATAAAAGTAATAAGTATATTTATTACAGTTCTAGCGATAATAACTGCATAATATGGGTAATAATGCACGTTATATTGATAATAATATAAGTAATAAGTATAATTATTACAGTTCTAGCGATAATAACTGCATTATATGGGTAATAATGCATGTTATGTTGGTAATATTGGGAATAATAAGTATAATTATTACAGTTCTAGCGATAATAACTGCATTATATGGGTCATAATGCATGTTATGTTGGTAATAATATAAGTATTAAGTATAATTATTACAGTTCTAGCGATAATAACTCCATTATATGGATAATAATGCATGTCATATTGATAATATCGGGAGTAATAAGTACAATTATTACAGTTCTAGCGATAATACTAGTAAAATAAGGCTAAGAGTGCCTGTTATATTGATAATAATAAAAGTAATAAGTATATTTATTATACCTCTGTCGATAATAACTGCATTATATGCGTAATAATGCATGTTGTATTGATGACAAAAAAAGTAATACGTATATTTATTATAGTTCTAGCTATAATAACTGCATAATATGGGTAATAATGCATGTTATATTGATAATAATATAAGTAATGAGTATAATTATTACAGTTCCAGCGATAATAACTCCATTAAATGGGTAATAATGCATGTTATATTGATAATAATATAAGTAATAAGTACAATTATTACAGTTCTAGCGATAATAACTGCATTATATGGGTAATAATGCATGTTATGTTGGTAATAATATAAGTAATAAGTATAATTATTACAGTTCTAGCGATAATAACTGCATTATATGGGTAATAATGCATGTTATGTTGGTAGTAATATAAGTAATGAGTATAATTATTACACTTCTAGCGATAATAACTGCATAATATGGATAATAATGCACGTTATATTACTAATAGTATAAGTAATACGTATAATTATTACAGTTCTAGCGATAATAACTGTATAATAAGGGTAATAATGCATGTTATATTGATAATAATATAAGTAACAAGTATAATTATTACAGTTCTAGCGATAATAACTGCATTATATGGGTAATAATGCATGTTATATTGATATTATCGGGAGTAACAAGTACAATTATTATACTTCTAGCGGTAATAATAGTAAAATATGGCTAATAGTGCATGTTATATTGATAACAATAAAAGTAATAAGTATATTTATTACAGTTCTATCGATAATAACTGCATAATATGGGTATTAATGCATGTTATATTGATTATAATAAAAGTAATACGTATATTTATTATAGTTCTAGCGATTATAACTGCATTATATGGGTAATAATGCATGTTATATTGATAATAATATAAGTAATAAGTATATTTATTACAGTTCTAGCTATCATAACTGCATTATATGGGTAATAATGCATGTGATATTGATAATATCGGGAGTAATAAGTATAATTATTACAGTTCTAGCGATAAGAACTGCATAATATGGGTAATAATGCACGTTATATTGATAATACTATAAGTAATAAGTATAATTATTACAGTTCTAGCGATAATAACTGCATTATATGGGTAATAATGCATGTTATGTTGGTAATATTGGGAATAATAAGTATAATTATTACAGTTCTAGCGATAATACTAGTAAAATATGGCTAACAGTGCATGTTATATTAACAATAATAAAAGTAATAACTATATTTGTTGTACTTCTGTCGATAATAACTGCATGATATGGGTAATAATGCATGTTATATTGATAATAATATAAGTAACAAGTATAATTATTACAGTTCTAGCCATAATAACTCCATTATATGGGTAACAATGCATGTTATATTGATAATAATATAAGTAATGAGTATAATTATTACAGTTCTAACGATAATAACTCCATAATATGGGTAATAATGCATGTTATATTGATAATAATATAAGTAATAAGTATATTTATTACAGTTCTAGCGATAATAACTGCATTATATGGATAATAATGCACGTTATATTGCTAATAGTATAAGTAATACGTATAATTATTACAGTTCTAGCGATAATAACTGCATTATATGGGTAATAATGCATGTTATATTGATAATATCGGGAGCAATAAGTATAATTATTATAGTTCTAGCGATAATAATAGTGCAATATGGCTAATAATGCATGTTATATTGATAATAATATAAGTAATGAGTATAATTATTACAGTTCTATCGATAATAACTGCATAATATGGGTAATAATGCATGTTATATTGATAATAATAAAAGTAGTAAGTATATTTATTATACTTCTGTCGATAATTACTGCATTATATGGGTAATAATGCATGTTATATTGATAATAATATAAGTAATAAGTATAATTATTACAGTTCTAGCGATAATAACTGTATAATAAGGGTAATAATGCATGTTATATTGATAATAATATAAGTAACAAGTATAATTATTACAGTTCTAGCGATAATAACTGCATTATATGGGTAATAATGCATGTTATATTGATATTATCGGGAGTAACAAGTACAATTATTATACTTCTAGCGGTAATAATAGTAAAATATGGCTAATAGTGCATGTTATATTGATAACAATAAAATTAATAAGTATATTTATTACAGTTCTATCGATAATAACTGCATAATATGGGTAATAATGCATGTTATATTGATGATAATAAAAGTAATACGTATATTTATTATAGTTCTAGCGATAATAACTGCATTATATGGGTAATAATGCATGTCATATTGATAATAATATAAGTAATAAGTATATTTATTACAGTTCTAGCTATAATAACTGCATTATATGGGTAATAATGGATGTTATATTGATAATATCGGGAGTAATAAGTATAATTATTACAGTCCTAGCGATAATACTAGTAAAATATGGCTAAGAGTGCCTGTTATATTGATAATAATAAAAGTAATAAGTATATTTATTATACTTCTGTCGATAATAACTGCATTATATGAGTAATAGTGCATGTTATATTGATAATAATAAAAGTAATAAGTATATTTATTACAGTTCTAGCGATAATAACTGCATAATATGGGTAATAATGCACGTTATATTGATAATAATATAAGTAATAAGTATAATTATTACAGCTCTAGCGATAATAACTGCATTATATCGGTAATAATGCATGTTATGTTGGTAATATTGGGAATAATAAGTATAATTATTAGAGTTCTAGCGATAATACTAGTAAAATATGGCTAACAGTGCATGTTATATTAATAATAATAAAAGTAATAACTATATTTGTTATACTTCTGTCGATAATAACTGCATTATATGGGTAATAATGCATGTTATATTGATATTATCGGGAGTAACAAGTACAATTATTATACTTCTAGCGATAATAATAGTAAAATATGGCTAATAGTGCATGTTATATTGATAACAATAAAAGTAATAAGTATATTTATTACAGTTCTAGCTATAATAACTGCATTATATGCGTAATAATGCATATTATATTGATAATATCGGGAGTAATAAGTATAATTATTACAGTCCTAGCGATAATACTAGTAAAATATGGCTAAGAGTGCCTGTTATATTGATAATAGTAAAAGTAATAAGTATATTTATTATACTTCTGTCGATAATAACTGCATTATATGGGTAATAATGCATGTTATATTGATAATAATATAAGTAATTAGTACAATTATTACAGTTCTAGCGATAATAACTGCATAATAAGGGTAATAATGCATGTTATATTGATAATAATATAAGTAATAAGTATAATTATTACAGTTCTAGCGATAATAACTGCATTATATGGGTAATAATGCATGTTATATTGATAATAATGTAAGTAATAAGTATATTTATTTCAGTTCTAGCTATAATAACTGCATTATATGGGTAATAATGGATGTTATATTGATAATATCGGGAGTAATAAGTATAATTATTACAGTCCTAGCGATAATACTAGTAAAATATGGCTAAGAGTGCCTGTTATATTGATAATAATAAAAGTAATAAGTATATTTATTATACTTCTGTCGATAATAACTGCAGTATATGAGTAATAGTGCATGTTATATTGATAATAATAAAAGTAATAGGTATATTTATTACAGTTCTAGCGATAATAACTGCATTATATGGGTAATAGTGCATGTTGTATTGATAATAATATAAGTAATAAGTATATTTATTACAGTTCTAGCTATAATAACTGCATTATATGGGTAATAATGGATGTTATATTGATAATATCGGGAGTAATAAGTATAATTATTACAGTCCTAGCGATAATACTAGTAAAATATGGCTAAGAGTGCCTGTTATATTGATAATAATAAAAGTAATAAGTATATTTATTATACTTCTGTCGATAATAACTGCATTATATGGGTAATAATGCATGTTATATTGATGATAATGAAAGTAGTACGTATATTTATTACAGTTCTATCGATAATAACTGCATAATATGGGTAGTAATGCATGTTATATTGATAATAATAAAAGTAATAAGTATATTTATTATACTTCTGTCGATAATAACTGCATAATATGGGTAATAATGCATGTTATATTGATAATAATGTTAGTAATAAGTATATTTATTACAGTTCTAGCTATAATAAATGCATTATATGGGTAATAATGGATGTTATATTGATAATATCGGGAGTAATAAGTATAATTATTACAGTCCTAGCGATAATACTAGTAAAATATGGCTAAGAGTGCCTGTTATATTGATAATAATAAAAGTAATAAGTATATTTATTATACTTCTGTCGATAATAACTGCATTATATGAGTAATAGTGCATGTTATATTGATAATAATAAAAGTAATAAGTATATTTATTACAGTTCTAGCGATAATAACTGCATATATGGGTAATAATGCACGTTATATTGATAATAATACAAGTAATAAGTATAATTATTACAGTTCTAGCGATAATAACTGCATTATATGGGTAATAATGCATGTTATATTGATATTATCGGGAGTAACAAGTACAATTATTATACTTCTAGCGATAATAATAGTAAAATATGGCTAATAGTGCATGTTATATTGATAACAATAAAAGTAATAAGTATATTTATTCCAGTTCTATCGATAATAACTGCATAATATGGGTAATAATGCATGTTATATTGATGATAATAAAAGTAATACGTATATTTATTATAGTTCTAGCGATAATAACTGCATTATATGGGTAATAATGCATGTTATATTGCTAATATTATAAGTAATAAGTATAATTATTACAGTTCTAGCGATAATAACTGCATTATATGGGTAATAATGCATGTTATATTGATAATAATAACAGTAGTAAGTATATTTATTATACTTCTGTCGATAATAACTGCATTATATGGGTAATAATGCATGTTATATTGATAATAATATAAGTAATAAGTATAATTATTACAGTTCTAGCGATAATAACTGCATTATATGCGTAATAATGCATGTTATATTGATAATATCGGGAGTAATAAGTATATTTATTATACTTCTGTCGATAATAACTGCATTATATGAGTAATAGTGCATGTTATATTGATAATAATAAAAGTAATAAGTATATTTATTACAGTTCAAGCGATAATAACTGCATAATATGGGTAATAATGCACGTTATAATGATAATAATATAAGTAACAAGTATAATTATTACAGTTCTAGCCATAATAACTCCATTATATGGGTAATAATGCATCTTATATTGATAATAATATAAGTAATGAGTATAATTATTACAGTTCTAACGATAATAACTCCATTATATGGGTAATAATGCATGTTATGTTGGTTATATTGGGAATAATAAGTATAATTATTACAGTTCTAGCGAAAATACTAGTAAAATATGGCTAACAGTGCATGTTATATTAATAATAATAAAAGTAATAACTATATTTGTTATACTTCTGTCGATAATAACTGCATTATATGGGTAATAATGCATGTTATATTGATAATAATATAACTAACAAGTATAATTATTACAGTTCTAGCCATAATAACTCCATTATATGGGTAATAATGCATGTGATATTGATAATATCGGGAGTAATAAGTATAATTATTACAGTTCTAGCGATAATAACTCCATTATATGGGTAATAATGCATGTTGTATTGATAATAATATAAGTAATAAGTATAAATATTACAGTTCTAGCGATAATAACTGCATTATATGGGTAATAATGCATGTTATATTGATATTATCGGGAGTAACAAGTACAATTATTATACTTCTAGCGATAATAATAGTAAAATATGGCTAATAGTGCATGTTATATTGATAACAATAAAAGTAATAAGTATATTTATTCCAGTTCTATCGATAATAACTGCATAATATGGGTAATAATGCATGTTATATTGATGATAATAAAAGTAATACGTATATTTATTATAGTTCTAGCGATAATAACTGCATTATATGGGTAATAATGCATGTTATATTGCTACTATTATAAGTAATAAGTATAATTATTACAGTTCTAGCGATAATAACTGCATTATATGGGTAATAATGCATGTTATATTGAGAATAATATAAGTAGTAAGTATAATTATTACAGTTCTGGCTATAATAACTGCATTATATGGGTAATAATGCATGTTATATTGATAATAATATAAGTAATAAGCATAATTATTACAGTTCTAGCGATAATAACTGCATTATATGCGTAATAATGCATGTTATATTGATAATATCGGGAGTAATAAGTATATTTATTATACTTCTGTCGATAATAACTGCATTATATGAGTAATAGTGCATGTTATATTGATAATAATAAAAGTAATAAGTATATTTATTATACTTCTGTCGATAATAATTGCATTATATGGGTAATAGTGCATGTTATATTGATAATAATATAAGTAATAAGTATAATTATTACAGTTCTAGCGATAATAACTGCATTATATGTGTAATAATGCATGTTATATTGATAATAATAATGGTAATAAGTATATTTATTACAGTTCTAGCGATAACAACTGCATAATATGGGTAATAATGCATGTTATATTGATGATAATAAAAGTACTAAGTATATTTATTATAGTTCTAGCGACTATAACTGCATAGTATGGGTAATAATGCATGTTATATTGATAATAATATAAGTAGTAGGTATAAATATTACAGTTCTAGCAATAATACTAGTAAAATATGGCTAAGAGTGCCTGTTATGTTGATAATAATAAAAGTAATAAGTATATTTATTATACTTCTGTCGATAATAATTGCATTATATGGGTAATAGTGCATGTTATATTGATAATAATATAAGTAATAAGTATAATTATTACAGTTCTAGCGATAATAACTGCATAATATGGGTAACAATGCACGTTATATTGCTAACAATATAAGTAATAGGTATAATTATTACAGTTCTAGCGATAGTAACTGCATTATATGGGTAATAATGCATGTTATATTGATAATAATAAAAGTAATAAGTATATTTATTATACTTCTGTGGATAATAACTGCATTATATGGGTTATAATGCATGTTATATTGATAATATTATAAGTAGTAAGTATAATTATTACAGTTCTAGCGATAATAACTGCATTATATGCGTAATAATGCATGTTATATTGATAATATCGGGAGTAATAAGTATAATTATTACAGTCATAGCGATAATACTAGTAAAATATGGCTAAGAGTGCCTGTTATATTGATAATAATAAAAGTAATAAGTATATTTATTATACTTCTGTCGATAATAACTGCATTATATGAGTAATAGTGCACGTTATATTGATAATAATATAAGTAATAAGTATAATTATTACAGTTCTAGCGATAATAACTGCATTATATGTGTAATAATGCATGTTATATTGATAATAATAATGGTAATAAGTATATTTATTACAGTTCTAGCGATAACAACTGCATAATATGGGTAATAATGCATGTTATATTGATGATAATAAAAGTACTAAGTATATTTATTATAGTTCTAGCGATTATAACTGCATAGTATGGGTAATAATGCATGTTATATTGATAATAATATAAGTAGTAGGTATAAATATTACAGTTCTAGCAATAATACTAGTAAAATATGGCTAAGAGTGCCTGTTATGTTGATAATAATAAAAGTAATAAGTATATTTATTATACTTCTGTCGATAATAACTGCATTATATGGGTAATAGTGCATGTTATATTGATAATAATATAAGTAATAAGTATAATTATTACAGTTCTAGCGATAATAACTGCATAATATGGGTAACAATGCACGTTATATTGCTAACAATATAAGTAATAAGTATAATTATTACAGTTCTAGCGATAGTAACTGCATTATATGGGTAATAATGCATGTTATATTGATAATAATAAAAGTAATAAGTATATTTATTATACTTCTGTGGATAATAACTGCATTATATGGGTTATAATGCATGTTATATTGATAATATTATAAGTAATAAGTATAATTATTACAGTTCTAGCGATAATAACTGCATTATATGCGTAATAATGCATGTTATATTGATAATATCGGGAGTAATAAGTATAATTATTATAGTTCTAGCGATAATAAAAGTAAAATATGGCTAATAGGGCATGTTATACTGATAACAATAAAAGTAATAAGTACATTTATTATACTTCTATCGATAATAACTGCATTATATGGGTAATAATGCATGTTATATTGATATTATCGGGAGTAACAAGTACAATTATTATACTTCTAGCGATAATAATAGTACAATATGGCTAATAGTGCATGTTATATTGATAATAATAAATGTAATAAGTATATTTATTACTGTTCTATCGATAATAACTGCATAATATGGGTAGTAATGCATGTTATATTGATGATAATAAAAGTCATACGTATACTTATTATAGTTCTAGCGATAACAACTGCATAAAATGGGCAATAATGCATGTTAAATTGATAATAATATAAGTAATAAGTATGATTATTACAGTTCTAGCGATAATAACTGCATAATATGGGTAATAATGCACGTTATATTGATAATAATATAAGTAATAAGTATAATTATTACCGTTCTAGCGATAATAACTGCATTATATGCGTAATAATGCATGTTATATTGATAATATCGGGAGTAATAAGTATATTTATTATACTTCTGTCGATAATAACTGCATTATATGAGTAATAGTGCATGTTATATTGATAATAATAAAAGTAATAAGTATATTTATTATACTTCTGTCGATAATAATTGCATTATATGGGTAATAGTGCATGTTATATTGATAATAATATAAGTAATAAGTATAATTATTACAGTTCTAGCGATAATAACTGCATTATATGTGTAATAATGCATGTTATATTGATAATAATAATGGTAATAAGTATATTTATTACAGTTCTAGCGATAACAACTGCATAATATGGGTAATAATGCATGTTATATTGATGATAATAAAAGTACTAAGTATATTTATTATAGTTCTAGCGACTATAACTGCATAGTATGGGTAATAATGCATGTTATATTGATAATAATATAAGTAGTAGGTATAAATATTACAGTTCTAGCAATAATACTAGTAAAATATGGCTAAGAGTGCCTGTTATGTTGATAATAATAAAAGTAATAAGTATATTTATTATACTTCTGTCGATAATAATTGCATTATATGGGTAATAGTGCATGTTATATTGATAATAATATAAGTAATAAGTATAATTATTACAGTTCTAGCGATAATAACTGCATAATATGGGTAACAATGCACGTTATATTGCTAACAATATAAGTAATAGGTATAATTATTACAGTTCTAGCGATAGTAACTGCATTATATGGGTAATAATGCATGTTATATTGATAATAATAAAAGTAATAAGTATATTTATTATACTTCTGTGGATAATAACTGCATTATATGGGTTATAATGCATGTTATATTGATAATATTATAAGTAGTAAGTATAATTATTACAGTTCTAGCGATAATAACTGCATTATATGCGTAATAATGCATGTTATATTGATAATATCGGGAGTAATAAGTATAATTATTACAGTCATAGCGATAATACTAGTAAAATATGGCTAAGAGTGCCTGTTATATTGATAATAATAAAAGTAATAAGTATATTTATTATACTTCTGTCGATAATAACTGCATTATATGAGTAATAGTGCACGTTATATTGATAATAATATAAGTAATAAGTATAATTATTACAGTTCTAGCGATAATAACTGCATTATATGTGTAATAATGCATGTTATATTGATAATAATAATGGTAATAAGTATATTTATTACAGTTCTAGCGATAACAACTGCATAATATGGGTAATAATGCATGTTATATTGATGATAATAAAAGTACTAAGTATATTTATTATAGTTCTAGCGATTATAACTGCATAGTATGGGTAATAATGCATGTTATATTGATAATAATATAAGTAGTAGGTATAAATATTACAGTTCTAGCAATAATACTAGTAAAATATGGCTAAGAGTGCCTGTTATGTTGATAATAATAAAAGTAATAAGTATATTTATTATACTTCTGTCGATAATAACTGCATTATATGGGTAATAGTGCATGTTATATTGATAATAATATAAGTAATAAGTATAATTATTACAGTTCTAGCGATAATAACTGCATAATATGGGTAACAATGCACGTTATATTGCTAACAATATAAGTAATAAGTATAATTATTACAGTTCTAGCGATAGTAACTGCATTATATGGGTAATAATGCATGTTATATTGATAATAATAAAAGTAATAAGTATATTTATTATACTTCTGTGGATAATAACTGCATTATATGGGTTATAATGCATGTTATATTGATAATATTATAAGTAATAAGTATAATTATTACAGTTCTAGCGATAATAACTGCATTATATGCGTAATAATGCATGTTATATTGATAATATCGGGAGTAATAAGTATAATTATTATAGTTATAGCGATAATAAAAGTAAAATATGGCTAATAGGGCATGTTATACTGATAACAATAAAAGTAATAAGTACATTTATTATACTTCTATCGATAATAACTGCATTATATGGGTAATAATGCATGTTATATTGATATTATCGGGAGTAACAAGTACAATTATTATACTTCTAGCGATAATAATAGTACAATATGGCTAATAGTGCATGTTATATTGATAATAATAAATGTAATAAGTATATTTATTACTGTTCTATCGATAATAACTGCATAATATGGGTAGTAATGCATGTTATATTGATGATAATAAAAGTCATACGTATACTTATTATAGTTCTAGCGATAACAACTGCATAAAATGGGCAATAATGCATGTTAAATTGATAATAATATAAGTAATAAGTATGATTATTACAGTTCTAGCGATAATAACTGCATAATATGGGTAATAATGCACGTTATATTGATAATAATATAAGTAATAAGTATAATTATTACCGTTCTAGCGATAATAACTGCATTATATGCGTAATAATGCATGTTATATTGATAATATCGGGAGTAATAAGTATAATTATTACAGTTCCAGCGATAAGAACTGCATTATATGGGTAATAATGGATGTTATATTGATAATATCGGGAGTAATAAGTATAATTATTACAGTCCTAGCGATAATACTAGTAAAATATGGCTAAGAGTGCCTGTTATGTTGATAGTAATAAAAGTAATAAGTATATTTATTATACTTCTGTCGATAATAACTGCATTATGTGGGTAATAGTTATAGTGGTGATAATGGTCGTTATAGTGGTGATAATGGTTGTTATAGTGGTGATAATAGTTGTTATAGTGGTGATAATGGTTGTTATAGTGGTGATAGTGGTCGTTATAGTGGTGATAATGGTTACTATAGTGGTGATAATGGTTGTTATAGTGGTGATAATGGTCCTTATAGTGGTGATAATGGTTGTTATAGTGATGATAGTGGTCGTTATAGTGGTGATAATGGTCCATATAGTTGTGATAATGGTTGTCATAGTGGCGATAATGGTGGTTATAGTGTTGATAGTGGTCGTTATAGTGGTGATAATGGTTGATATAGTGGTGATAATGAAGGTTATGGTGTTGATAATGGTCGCTATAGTGGTGATAATGGCCTTTATAGTGGTGATAATGGTCGTTATAGTGGTGATAATGGTCGTTATAGTGGTGATAATGGTTGTTATAGTGGTGATAGTCGTCGTTATAGTGGTGATAATGGTCATTACAGCGTTGATAATGGTCCTTCTACTGGTGATAATGGTTGATATAGTGCTGATAATGGTGGTTATAGTGTTGATAAAGGTCGCTATAGTGGTGATAATGGCCGTTATAGTGTTGATAGTGGTCGTTATAGTGGTGATAATGGTGGTTATAGTGCTGATAATGGTCGCTATAGTGGTGATAATGGCCGTTATAGTGGTGATAATGGTCGTTATAGTTGTGATAATGGTCGTTATAGTTGTGATAATCGTTGTTATAGTGGTGATAATGGTTGTTAAAGTGGTGATAGTGGTGGTTGTAGTGGTCATAATGGTCCATATAGCGGTGATAATGGTTGTTATAGTGGTGATAATGGTTGTTATTGTGGCGATAATGGTTGTTATAGTGGTGATAATGGTCATTACAGCGTAGATAATGGTCCTTCTACTGGTGATAATGGTTGATATAGTGGTGATAATGGTCGTTATAATGGTGATAATGGTTGTTATAGTGGTGATAGTAGTTGTTATAGTGGTGATAATGGTTGTTATAGTGGTGATAGTGGTCGTTATAGTGGTTATAATGGTCCATGTAGTGGTGATAATGGTTGCTATAGTGTTGATAGTGGTCGTTATAGTGGTGCTAATGGTGGTTATAGTGCTGATAATGGTCGCTATAGTGCTGATAATGGTCGTTATAGTGGTGATAATGGTTGTTATAGTGGTGATAGTCGTCGTTATAGTGGTGATAATGGTCATTACTGCGTTGATAATGGTCCTTCTACTGGTGATAATGGTTGATATAGTGGTGATAATGGTGGCTGTAGTGTTGATAATGGTCGCTATAGTGGTGATAATGGCCGTTATAGTGGTGATAATGGTCGTTATAGTGGCGATAATGGTTGTTAAAGTGGTGATAGTGGTGGTTATAGTGGTGATAATGGTTGTTATAGTGGTGATAATGGTTGTTATAGTGGCGATAATGGTTGTTATAGTGGTGATAATGGTCCTTATATTGGTGATAATGGTTGTTATAGTGATGATAGTGGTCGTTATAGTGGTGATAATGGTCCATATAGTGGTGATAATGGTGGTTATAGTGTTGATAGTGGTCGTTATAGTGGTGATAATGGTCGCTATAGTGGTGATAATGGCCGTTATAGTGGTGACAATGGTCGTTATAGGGGTGATAATGGTCGTTATACTGGTGATAATGGTTGTTATAGTGGTGATAATGGGCCTTATAGTGGTGATAATGGTTGTTATAGTGGTGATAGTGGTCGTAATAGTGGTGATAATGGTCCATATAGTGGTGATAATGGTTGCTATAGTGTTGATAGTGGTCGTTATAATGGTGCTAATGGTGGTTATAGTGCTGATAATGGTCGCTATAGTGCTGATAATGGCCGTTATAGTGGTGATAATGGTCGTTATAGGGGTGATAATGGTCGTTATAGTGGTGATAATGGTTGTTATAGTGGTGATAGTGGTCGTTATAGTGGTGATGATGGTTGTTATAGTTGTGATAGTGGTCGTTATAGTGGTGATAATGGTTGATATAGTGGTGATAATGAAGGTTATAGTTTTGATAATGGTCGCTATAGTGGTGATAATGGCCGTTATAGTGGTGATATTGGTCGTTATAGTGGTGATAATGGTCGTTATAGTGGTGATAATGGTTGATATAGTGGTGATAATAGTTGTTATAGTGGTGATAATGGTTGTTATAGAGGTGATAATGGTCATTACAGCGTTGATAATGGTCCTTCTACTGGTGATAATGGTTGATATAGTGGTGGTAATGGTCGTTATAATGGTGATAATGGTCGTTATAGTGGTGATAATGGTTGTTATAGTGGTGATAATGGTCCTTATAGTGGTGATAATGGTTGTTATAGTGGTGATAGTGGTCGTTATAGTGGTGATAATGGTCCATATAGTGGTGATAATGGTTGTTATAGTGGTGATAATGGTGGTTATAGTGTTGATAGTGGTCGTTATAGTGGTGATAATGGTTGCTATAGTGGTGATAATAGTTGTTATAGTGGTGATAATGGTCGTTATAGTGGTGATAATGGTTGTTACAGTGGTGATAATAGTTGTTATAGTGGTGATAATGGTTGTTATAGTGGTGATAATGGTCCTTATAGTGGTGATAATGGTTGTTATAGTGGTGATAATTGTTGTTATAGTGGTGATAGTGGTTGTTATAGTGATGATAGTGGTCGTTATAGTGGTGATAATGGTCGATATAGTGGTGATAGTGGTTGTTATAGTGGTGATAATGGTGGTTATAGTGTTGATAGTGGTCGTTATAGTGGTGATAATGGTGGTTATAGTGCTGATAATGGTCGCTACAGTGGTGATAATGCCCGTTATAGTGGTGATAATGGTCGTTATAGTTGTGATAATGGTCGTTATAGTGGTGATAATCGTTGTTATAGTGGTGATAATAGTTGTTATAGAGGTGATATTGGTCGTTATAGTTGTGATAATGGTTGATATAGTGGTGATAATGAAGGTTATAGTGTTGATAATGGTCGCTATAGTGGTGATAATGGCCGTTATAGTGGTGATAATGGTCGTTATAGTGGTGATAATGGTCGTTATAGTGGTGATAATGGTCGTTATAGTGGTGATAATGGTTGTTATAGTGGTGATAGTGGTCGTTATAGTGGTGATAATGGTCATTACAGCGTTGATAATGGTCCTTCTACTGGTGATAATGGTTGATATAGTGGTGATAATGGTGGCTGTAGTGTTGATAATGGTCGCTATAGTGGTGATAATGGCCGTTATAGTGGTGATAATGGTCGTTATAGTGGCGATAATGGTTGTTAAAGTGGCGATAGTGGTGGTTATAGTGGTCATAATGGTCCATATAGTGGTGATAATGGTTGTTATAGTGGTGATAGTGGTCGTTATAGTGGTGATAATGGTCCATGTAGTGGTGATAATGGTTGCTATAGTGGTGATAATGGTTGTTATAGTGGTGATAATGGTGGTTATAGTGCTGATAATGGTCGCTATAGTGGTGATAATGGCCGTTATAGTGGTGACAATGGTCGTTATAGGGGTGATAGTGGTCGTTATACTGGTGATAATGGTTGTTATAGTGGTGATAATGGTCCTTATAGTGGTGATAATGGTTGTTATAGTGGTGATAGTGGTCGTAATAGTGGTGATAATGGTCCATATAGTGGTGATAATGGTTGTTATAGTGGTGGTAATGGTGGTTATAGTGTTGATAGTGGTCGTTATAGTGGTGATAGTGGTGGTTATAGTGCTGATAACGGTCGCTACAGTGGTGATAATGGCCGTTATAGTGGTGATAATGGTCGTTATAGTTGTGATAACGGTCGTTATAGTGGTGATAATCGTTGTTGTAGTGGTGATAATGCTTGTTAAAGTGGTGATAGTGGTGCTTATAGTGGTCATAATGGTCCATATAGTGGTGATAATGGTTGTTATAGTGGTGGTAATGGTTGTTATAGTGGTGATAATGGTTGTTATAGTGGTGGTAATGGTGGTTATAGTGTTGATAATGGTCGCTATGGTGGTGATAATGGCCGTTATAGTGGTGATATTGGTCGTTATAGTGGTGATAATGGTCGTTATAGTGGTCATAATGGTTGTTACAGTGGTGATAATAGTTGTTATAGTGGTGATAATGGTTGTTATAGTGGTGATAGTGGTCGTTGTAGTGGTGATAATGGTCATTACAGTGTTGATAATGGTCCTTCTACTGGTGATAATGGTTGATATAGTGGTGATAATGGTGGTTATAGTGTTGATAAAGGTCGCTATACTGGTGATAATGGCCGTTATAGTGGTGATAGTGGTCGTTATAGTGGTGATAATGGTTCTTAAAGTGGTGATAGTGGTGGTTATAGTCATCATAATGGTCCATATAGTGGTGATAATGGTTGTTATAGTGGTGATAATGGTTGTTATAGTGGTGATAATGGTTGTTATAGTGGTGATAATGGTTGTTATAGAGGTGATAATGGTCATTACAGCGTTGATAATGGTCCTTCTACTGGTGATAATGGTTGATATAGTGGTGATAATGGTGGTTATAGTGTTGATAAAGGTCGCTATAGTGGTGATAATGGCCGTTATAGTGTTGATAGTGGTCGTTATAGTGGTGATAATGGTGGTTATAGTGCTGATAATGGTCGCTATAGTGGTGGTAATGGCCGTTATAGTGGTGATAATGGTCGTAATAGTTGTGATAATGGTCGTTATAGTTGTGATAATCGTTGTTATAGTGGTGATAATGGTTGTTAAAGTGGTGATAGTGGTGGTTATAGTGGTCATACTGGTCCATATAGTGGTGATAATGGTTGTTATAGTGCTGATAATGGTTGTTATAGTGGCGATAATGGTTGTTATAGTGGTGATAATGGTCATTACAGGGTAGATAATGGTCCTTCTACTGGTGATAATGGTTGATATTGTGGTGATAATGGCCGTTATAATGGTGATAATGGTTGTTATAGTGGTGATAGTAGTTGTTATAGTGGTGATAATGGTTGTTATAGTGGTGATAGTGGTCGTTATAGTGGTTATAATGGTCCATGTAGTGGTGATAATGGTTGCTATAGTGTTGATAGTGGTCGCTATAGTGGTGCTAATGGTGGTTATAGTGCTGATAATGGTCGCTATAGTGCTGATAATGGCCGTTATAGTGGTGATAATGGTCGTTATAGTTGTGATAGTGGTCGTTATAGTGGTGATAATGGTTGATATAGTGGTGATAATGAAGGTTATAGTGTTGATAATGGTCGCTATAGTGGTGATAATGGCCGTTATAGTGGTGATATTGGTCGTTATAGTGGTGATAATGGTCGTTATAGTGGTGATAATGGTTGTTATAGTGGTGATAATGGTTGTTATAGTGGTGATAATGGTCCTTATAGTGGTGATAATGGTTGTTATAGTGGTGATAGTGGTCGTTATAGTGGTGATAATGGTCCATATAGTGGTGATAATGGTGGTTATGGTGTTGATAGTGGTCGTTATAGTGGTGATAATGGCCGTTATAGTGTTGATAATGGTCGCTATAGTGGTGATAATGGCCGTTATAGTGGTGATAATGGTCATTACAGCGTTGATAATGGTCCTTCTACTGGTGATAATGGTTGATATAGTGGTGATAATGGTCGTAATAATGGTGATAATCATTGTTATAGTGGTGATAATGGTTGTTATAGTGGTGATAATGGTTGTTATAGTGGTGATAGTGGTCGTTATAGTGGTGATAATGGTTGTTATAGTGGTGATAATGGTCATTACAGCGTTGATAATGGTCCTTCTACTGGTGATAATGTTTGATATAGTGGTGATAATGGTCGTTATAATGGTGATAATGGTTGTTATAGTGGTGATAATAGTTGTTATAGTGGTGATAATGGTTGTTATAGTGGTGGTAATGGTGCTTATAGTGTTGATAGTGGTGGTTATAGTGGTGATAATGGTGGTTATAGTGCTGATAATGGTCGCTACAGTGGTGATAATGGCCGTTATAGTGGTGATAATGGTCGTTATAGTTGTGATAACGGTCGTTATAGTGGTGATAATCTTTGTTATAGTGGTGATAATGGTTGTTAGAGTGGTGATAGTGGTGCTTATAGTGGTCATAATGGACCATATAGTGGTGATAATGGTTGTTATAGTGGTGATAGTGGTCGTTATAGTGGTGATAATGGTTGTTATAGTAGTGATAGTGGTCGTTGTAGTGGTGATAATGGTTGTTATAGTGGTGATAATGGTCCTTATAGTGGTGATAATGGTTGTTATAGTGGTGATAATGGTTGTTATAGTGGCGATAATGGTTGTTATAGTGGTGATAATGGTCCTTATAGTGGTGATAATGGTTGTTATAGTGGTGATAGTGGTCGTTATAGTGGTGATAATGGTCCTTATAGTGGTGATAATGGTGGTTATGGTGTTGATAGTGGTCGTTATAGTGGTGATAATGGCCGTTATAGTGGTGATAATGGTTGTTATAGTGGTGATAATAGTTGTTATAGTGGTGATAATGGTTGTTATAGTGTTGATAATGGTCGCTATAGTGGTGATAATGGCCGTTATAGTGGTGATAATGGTCGTTATAGTGGCGATAATGGTTGTTAAAGTGGTGATAGTGGTGGTTATAGTTGTCATAATGGTCCATATAGTGGTGATAATGGTTGTTATAGTGGTGATAATGGTTGTTATAGTGGCGATAATGGTTGTTATAGTGGTGATAATGGTCATTACAGCGTTGATAATGGTCCTTCTACTGGTGATAATGGTTGATATAGTGGTGATAATGGTCGTTATAATGATGATAATCATTGTTATAGTGGTGATAATGGTTGTTATAGTGGTGATAATGGTTGTTATAGTGGTGATAGTGGTCGTTATAGTGGTGATAATGGTTGTTATAGTGGTGATAATGGTCATTACAGCGTTGATAATGGTCCTTCTACTGGTGATAATGTTTGATATAGTGGTGATAATGGTCGTTATAATGGTGATAATGGTTGTTATAGTGGTGATAATAGTTGTTATAGTGGTGATAATGGTTGTTATAGTGGTGATAATGGTCCTTAGAGTGGTGATAATGGTTGTTATAGTGGTGATAGTGGTCGTTATAGTGGTGATAATGGTCCATATAGTGGTGATAATGGTGCTTATGGTGTTGATAGTGGTCGTTATAGTGGTGATAATGGCCGTTATAGTGGTGATAATGGTTGTTATAGTGGTGATAATAGTTGTTATAGTGGCGATAATGGTTGTTATAGTGTTGATAATGGTCGCTATAGTGGTGATAATTTCCGTTATAGTGGTGATAATGGTCGTTATAGTGGCGATAATGGATGTTAAAGTATTGATAGTGGTGGTTATAGTTGTCATAATGGTCCATATAGTGGTGATAATGGTTGTTATAGTGGTGATAATGGTTGTTATAGTGGCGATAATGGTTGTTATAGTGGTGATAATGGTCATTACAGCGTTGATAATGGTCCTTCTACTGGTGATAATGGTTGATATAGTGGGGATAATGGTCGTTATAATGGTGATAATCATTGTTATAGTGGTGATAATGGTTGTTATAGTGGTGATAATGGTTGTTATAGTGGTGATAGTGGTCGTTATAGTGGTGATAATGGTTGTTATAGTGGTGATAATGGTCATTACAGCGTTGATAATGGTCCTTCTACTGGTGACAATGTTTGATATAGTGGTGATAATGGTCGTTATAATGGTGATAATGGTTGTTATAGTGGTGATAATAGTTGTTATAGTGGTGATAATGGTCCTTATATTGGTGATAATGGTTGTTATAGTGATGATAGTGGTCGTTATAGTGGTGATAATGGTCCATATAGTGGTGATAATGGTGGTTATAGTGTTGATAGTGGTCGTTATAGTGGTGATAATGGTGGTTATAGTGCTGATAATGGTCGCTATAGTGGTGATAATGGCCGTTATAGTGGTGACAATGGTCGTTATAGGGGTGATAGTGGTCGTTATACTGGTGATAATGGTTGTTATAGTGGTGATAATGGTCCTTATAGTGGTGATAATGGTTGTTATAGTGGTGATAGTGGTCGTAATAGTGGTGATAATGGTCCATATAGTGGTGATAATGGTTGTTATAGTGGTGGTAATGGTGGTTATAGTGTTGATAGTGGTCGTTATAGTGGTGATAATGGTGGTTATAGTGCTGATAATGGTCGCTACAGTGGTGATAATGGCCGTTATAGTGGTGATAATGGTCGTTATAGTTGTGATAACGGTCGTTATAGTGGTGATAATCGTTGTTGTAGTGGTGATAGTGGTTGTTAAAGTGGTGATAGTGGTGCTTATAGTGGTCATAATGGTCCATATAGTGGTGATAATGGTTGTTATAGTGGTGATAATGGTTGTTATAGTGGTGATAATGGTTGTTATAGTGGTGGTAATGGTGGTTATAGTGTTGATAATGGTCGCTATGGTGGTGATAATGGCCGTTATAGTGGTGATATTGGTCGTTATAGTGGTGATAATGGTCGTTATAGTGGTGATAATGGTTGTTATAGTGGTGATAATAGTTGTTATAGTGGTGATAATGGTTGTTATAGTGGTGATAGTGGTCGTTGTAGTGGTGATAATGGTCATTACAGTGTTGATAATGGTCCTTCTACTGGTGATAATGGTTGATATAGTGGTGATAATGGTGGTTATAGTGTTGATAAAGGTCGCTATACTGGTGATAATGGCCGTTATAGTGGTGATAGTGGTCGTTATAGTGGTGATAATGGTTCTTAAAGTGGTGATAGTGGTGGTTATAGTCATCATAATGCTACATATAGTGGTGATAATGGTTGTTATAGTGGTGATAATGGTTGTTATAGTGGTGATAATGGTTGTTATAGTGGTGATAATGGTTGTTATAGAGGTGATAATGGTCATTACAGCGTTGATAATGGTCCTTCTACTGGTGATAATGGTTGATATAGTGGTGATAATGGTTGTTATAGTGATGATAGTGGTCGTTATAGTGGTGATAATGGTCCATATAGTGGTGATAATGGTGGTTATAGTGGTGATAATGGTTGTTATAGTGGTGGTAATGGTGGTTATAGTGTTGATAATGGTCGCTGTGGTGGTGATAATGGCCGTTATAGTGGTGATATTGGTCGTTATAGTGGTGATAATGGTCGTTATAGTGGTGATAATGGTTGTTATAGTGGTGATAATAGTTGTTATAGTGGTGATAATGGTTGTTATAGTGGTGATAGTGGTCGTTGTAGTGGTGATAATGGTCATTACAGTGTTGATAATGGTCCTTCTACTGGTGATAATGGTTGATATAGTGGTGATAATGGTGGTTATAGTGTTGATAAAGGTCGCTATACTGGTGATAATGGCCGATATAGTGGTGATAGTGGTCGTTATAGTGGTGATAATGGTTCTTAAAGTGGTGATAGTGGTGGTTATAGTCATCATAATGCTCCATATAGTGGTGATAATGGTTGTTATAGTGGTGATAATGGTTGTTATAGTGGTGATAATGGTTGTTACAGTGGTGATAATGGTTGTTATAGAGGTGATAATGGTCATTACAGCGTTGATAATGGTCCTTCTACTGGTGATAATGGTTGATATAGTGGTGATAATGGTGGTTATAGTGTTGATAAAGGTCGCTATAGTGGTGATAATGGCCGTTATAGTGTTGATAGTGGTCGTTATAGTGGTGATAATGGTGGTTATAGTGCTGATAATGGTCGCTATAGTGGTGATAATGGCCGTTATAGTGGTGATAATGGTCGTTATAGTTGTGATAATGGTCGTTATAGTTGTGATAATCGTTGTTATAGTGGTGATAATGGTTGTTAAAGTGGTGATAGTGGTGGTTGTAGTGGTCATAATGGTCCATATAGCGGTGATAATGGTTGTTATAGTGGTGATAATGGTTGTTATTGTGGCGATAATGGTTGTTATAGTGGTGATAATGGTCATTACAGCGTAGATAATGGTCCTTCTACTGGTGATAATGGTTGATATAGTGGTGATAATGGTCGTTATAATGGTGATAATGGTTGTTATAGTGGTGATAGTAGTTGTTATAGTGGTGATAATGGTTGTTATAGTGGTGATAGTGGTCGTTATAGTGGTTATAATGGTCCATGTAGTGGTGATAATGGTTGCTATAGTGTTGATAGTGGTCGTTATAGTGGTGCTAATGGTGGTTATAGTGCTGATAATGGTCGCTATAGTGCTGATAATGGTCGTTATAGTGGTGATAATGGTTGTTATAGTGGTGATAGTCGTCGTTATAGTGGTGATAATGGTCATTACTGCGTTGATAATGGTCCTTCTACTGGTGATAATGGTTGATATAGTGGTGATAATGGTGGCTGTAGTGTTGATAATGGTCGCTATAGTGGTGATAATGGCCGTTATAGTGGTGATAATGGTCGTTATAGTGGCGATAATGGTTGTTAAAGTGGTGATAGTGGTGGTTATAGTGGTGATAATGGTTGTTATAGTGGTGATAATGGTTGTTATAGTGGCGATAATGGTTGTTATAGTGGTGATAATGGTCCTTATATTGGTGATAATGGTTGTTATAGTGATGATAGTGGTCGTTATAGTGGTGATAATGGTCCATATAGTGGTGATAATGGTGGTTATAGTGTTGATAGTGGTCGTTATAGTGGTGATAATGGTCGCTATAGTGGTGATAATGGCCGTTATAGTGGTGACAATGGTCGTTATAGGGGTGATAATGGTCGTTATACTGGTGATAATGGTTGTTATAGTGGTGATAATGGGCCTTATAGTGGTGATAATGGTTGTTATAGTGGTGATAGTGGTCGTAATAGTGGTGATAATGGTCCATATAGTGGTGATAATGGTTGCTATAGTGTTGATAGTGGTCGTTATAATGGTGCTAATGGTGGTTATAGTGCTGATAATGGTCGCTATAGTGCTGATAATGGCCGTTATAGTGGTGATAATGGTCGTTATAGGGGTGATAATGGTCGTTATAGTGGTGATAATGGTTGTTATAGTGGTGATAGTGGTCGTTATAGTGGTGATGATGGTTGTTATAGTTGTGATAGTGGTCGTTATAGTGGTGATAATGGTTGATATAGTGGTGATAATGAAGGTTATAGTTTTGATAATGGTCGCTATAGTGGTGATAATGGCCGTTATAGTGGTGATATTGGTCGTTATAGTGGTGATAATGGTCGTTATAGTGGTGATAATGGTTGATATAGTGGTGATAATAGTTGTTATAGTGGTGATAATGGTTGTTATAGAGGTGATAATGGTCATTACAGCGTTGATAATGGTCCTTCTACTGGTGATAATGGTTGATATAGTGGTGGTAATGGTCGTTATAATGGTGATAATGGTCGTTATAGTGGTGATAATGGTTGTTATAGTGGTGATAATGGTCCTTATAGTGGTGATAATGGTTGTTATAGTGGTGATAGTGGTCGTTATAGTGGTGATAATGGTCCATATAGTGGTGATAATGGTTGTTATAGTGGTGATAATGGTGGTTATAGTGTTGATAGTGGTCGTTATAGTGGTGATAATGGTTGCTATAGTGGTGATAATAGTTGTTATAGTGGTGATAATGGTCGTTATAGTGGTGATAATGGTTGTTACAGTGGTGATAATAGTTGTTATAGTGGTGATAATGGTTGTTATAGTGGTGATAATGGTCCTTATAGTGGTGATAATGGTTGTTATAGTGGTGATAATTGTTGTTATAGTGGTGATAGTGGTTGTTATAGTGATGATAGTGGTCGTTATAGTGGTGATAATGGTCGATATAGTGGTGATAGTGGTTGTTATAGTGGTGATAATGGTGGTTATAGTGTTGATAGTGGTCGTTATAGTGGTGATAATGGTGGTTATAGTGCTGATAATGGTCGCTACAGTGGTGATAATGCCCGTTATAGTGGTGATAATGGTCGTTATAGTTGTGATAATGGTCGTTATAGTGGTGATAATCGTTGTTATAGTGGTGATAATAGTTGTTATAGAGGTGATATTGGTCGTTATAGTTGTGATAATGGTTGATATAGTGGTGATAATGAAGGTTATAGTGTTGATAATGGTCGCTATAGTGGTGATAATGGCCGTTATAGTGGTGATAATGGTCGTTATAGTGGTGATAATGGTCGTTATAGTGGTGATAATGGTCGTTATAGTGGTGATAATGGTTGTTATAGTGGTGATAGTGGTCGTTATAGTGGTGATAATGGTCATTACAGCGTTGATAATGGTCCTTCTACTGGTGATAATGGTTGATATAGTGGTGATAATGGTGGCTGTAGTGTTGATAATGGTCGCTATAGTGGTGATAATGGCCGTTATAGTGGTGATAATGGTCGTTATAGTGGCGATAATGGTTGTTAAAGTGGCGATAGTGGTGGTTATAGTGGTCATAATGGTCCATATAGTGGTGATAATGGTTGTTATAGTGGTGATAGTGGTCGTTATAGTGGTGATAATGGTCCATGTAGTGGTGATAATGGTTGCTATAGTGGTGATAATGGTTGTTATAGTGGTGATAATGGTGGTTATAGTGCTGATAATGGTCGCTATAGTGGTGATAATGGCCGTTATAGTGGTGACAATGGTCGTTATAGGGGTGATAGTGGTCGTTATACTGGTGATAATGGTTGTTATAGTGGTGATAATGGTCCTTATAGTGGTGATAATGGTTGTTATAGTGGTGATAGTGGTCGTAATAGTGGTGATAATGGTCCATATAGTGGTGATAATGGTTGTTATAGTGGTGGTAATGGTGGTTATAGTGTTGATAGTGGTCGTTATAGTGGTGATAGTGGTGGTTATAGTGCTGATAACGGTCGCTACAGTGGTGATAATGGCCGTTATAGTGGTGATAATGGTCGTTATAGTTGTGATAACGGTCGTTATAGTGGTGATAATCGTTGTTGTAGTGGTGATAATGCTTGTTAAAGTGGTGATAGTGGTGCTTATAGTGGTCATAATGGTCCATATAGTGGTGATAATGGTTGTTATAGTGGTGGTAATGGTTGTTATAGTGGTGATAATGGTTGTTATAGTGGTGGTAATGGTGGTTATAGTGTTGATAATGGTCGCTATGGTGGTGATAATGGCCGTTATAGTGGTGATATTGGTCGTTATAGTGGTGATAATGGTCGTTATAGTGGTCATAATGGTTGTTACAGTGGTGATAATAGTTGTTATAGTGGTGATAATGGTTGTTATAGTGGTGATAGTGGTCGTTGTAGTGGTGATAATGGTCATTACAGTGTTGATAATGGTCCTTCTACTGGTGATAATGGTTGATATAGTGGTGATAATGGTGGTTATAGTGTTGATAAAGGTCGCTATACTGGTGATAATGGCCGTTATAGTGGTGATAGTGGTCGTTATAGTGGTGATAATGGTTCTTAAAGTGGTGATAGTGGTGGTTATAGTCATCATAATGGTCCATATAGTGGTGATAATGGTTGTTATAGTGGTGATAATGGTTGTTATAGTGGTGATAATGGTTGTTATAGTGGTGATAATGGTTGTTATAGAGGTGATAATGGTCATTACAGCGTTGATAATGGTCCTTCTACTGGTGATAATGGTTGATATAGTGGTGATAATGGTGGTTATAGTGTTGATAAAGGTCGCTATAGTGGTGATAATGGCCGTTATAGTGTTGATAGTGGTCGTTATAGTGGTGATAATGGTGGTTATAGTGCTGATAATGGTCGCTATAGTGGTGGTAATGGCCGTTATAGTGGTGATAATGGTCGTAATAGTTGTGATAATGGTCGTTATAGTTGTGATAATCGTTGTTATAGTGGTGATAATGGTTGTTAAAGTGGTGATAGTGGTGGTTATAGTGGTCATACTGGTCCATATAGTGGTGATAATGGTTGTTATAGTGCTGATAATGGTTGTTATAGTGGCGATAATGGTTGTTATAGTGGTGATAATGGTCATTACAGGGTAGATAATGGTCCTTCTACTGGTGATAATGGTTGATATTGTGGTGATAATGGCCGTTATAATGGTGATAATGGTTGTTATAGTGGTGATAGTAGTTGTTATAGTGGTGATAATGGTTGTTATAGTGGTGATAGTGGTCGTTATAGTGGTTATAATGGTCCATGTAGTGGTGATAATGGTTGCTATAGTGTTGATAGTGGTCGCTATAGTGGTGCTAATGGTGGTTATAGTGCTGATAATGGTCGCTATAGTGCTGATAATGGCCGTTATAGTGGTGATAATGGTCGTTATAGTTGTGATAGTGGTCGTTATAGTGGTGATAATGGTTGATATAGTGGTGATAATGAAGGTTATAGTGTTGATAATGGTCGCTATAGTGGTGATAATGGCCGTTATAGTGGTGATATTGGTCGTTATAGTGGTGATAATGGTCGTTATAGTGGTGATAATGGTTGTTATAGTGGTGATAATGGTTGTTATAGTGGTGATAATGGTCCTTATAGTGGTGATAATGGTTGTTATAGTGGTGATAGTGGTCGTTATAGTGGTGATAATGGTCCATATAGTGGTGATAATGGTGGTTATGGTGTTGATAGTGGTCGTTATAGTGGTGATAATGGCCGTTATAGTGTTGATAATGGTCGCTATAGTGGTGATAATGGCCGTTATAGTGGTGATAATGGTCATTACAGCGTTGATAATGGTCCTTCTACTGGTGATAATGGTTGATATAGTGGTGATAATGGTCGTAATAATGGTGATAATCATTGTTATAGTGGTGATAATGGTTGTTATAGTGGTGATAATGGTTGTTATAGTGGTGATAGTGGTCGTTATAGTGGTGATAATGGTTGTTATAGTGGTGATAATGGTCATTACAGCGTTGATAATGGTCCTTCTACTGGTGATAATGTTTGATATAGTGGTGATAATGGTCGTTATAATGGTGATAATGGTTGTTATAGTGGTGATAATAGTTGTTATAGTGGTGATAATGGTTGTTATAGTGGTGGTAATGGTGCTTATAGTGTTGATAGTGGTGGTTATAGTGGTGATAATGGTGGTTATAGTGCTGATAATGGTCGCTACAGTGGTGATAATGGCCGTTATAGTGGTGATAATGGTCGTTATAGTTGTGATAACGGTCGTTATAGTGGTGATAATCTTTGTTATAGTGGTGATAATGGTTGTTAGAGTGGTGATAGTGGTGCTTATAGTGGTCATAATGGACCATATAGTGGTGATAATGGTTGTTATAGTGGTGATAGTGGTCGTTATAGTGGTGATAATGGTTGTTATAGTAGTGATAGTGGTCGTTGTAGTGGTGATAATGGTTGTTATAGTGGTGATAATGGTCCTTATAGTGGTGATAATGGTTGTTATAGTGGTGATAATGGTTGTTATAGTGGCGATAATGGTTGTTATAGTGGTGATAATGGTCCTTATAGTGGTGATAATGGTTGTTATAGTGGTGATAGTGGTCGTTATAGTGGTGATAATGGTCCTTATAGTGGTGATAATGGTGGTTATGGTGTTGATAGTGGTCGTTATAGTGGTGATAATGGCCGTTATAGTGGTGATAATGGTTGTTATAGTGGTGATAATAGTTGTTATAGTGGTGATAATGGTTGTTATAGTGTTGATAATGGTCGCTATAGTGGTGATAATGGCCGTTATAGTGGTGATAATGGTCGTTATAGTGGCGATAATGGTTGTTAAAGTGGTGATAGTGGTGGTTATAGTTGTCATAATGGTCCATATAGTGGTGATAATGGTTGTTATAGTGGTGATAATGGTTGTTATAGTGGCGATAATGGTTGTTATAGTGGTGATAATGGTCATTACAGCGTTGATAATGGTCCTTCTACTGGTGATAATGGTTGATATAGTGGTGATAATGGTCGTTATAATGATGATAATCATTGTTATAGTGGTGATAATGGTTGTTATAGTGGTGATAATGGTTGTTATAGTGGTGATAGTGGTCGTTATAGTGGTGATAATGGTTGTTATAGTGGTGATAATGGTCATTACAGCGTTGATAATGGTCCTTCTACTGGTGATAATGTTTGATATAGTGGTGATAATGGTCGTTATAATGGTGATAATGGTTGTTATAGTGGTGATAATAGTTGTTATAGTGGTGATAATGGTTGTTATAGTGGTGATAATGGTCCTTAGAGTGGTGATAATGGTTGTTATAGTGGTGATAGTGGTCGTTATAGTGGTGATAATGGTCCATATAGTGGTGATAATGGTGCTTATGGTGTTGATAGTGGTCGTTATAGTGGTGATAATGGCCGTTATAGTGGTGATAATGGTTGTTATAGTGGTGATAATAGTTGTTATAGTGGCGATAATGGTTGTTATAGTGTTGATAATGGTCGCTATAGTGGTGATAATTTCCGTTATAGTGGTGATAATGGTCGTTATAGTGGCGATAATGGATGTTAAAGTATTGATAGTGGTGGTTATAGTTGTCATAATGGTCCATATAGTGGTGATAATGGTTGTTATAGTGGTGATAATGGTTGTTATAGTGGCGATAATGGTTGTTATAGTGGTGATAATGGTCATTACAGCGTTGATAATGGTCCTTCTACTGGTGATAATGGTTGATATAGTGGGGATAATGGTCGTTATAATGGTGATAATCATTGTTATAGTGGTGATAATGGTTGTTATAGTGGTGATAATGGTTGTTATAGTGGTGATAGTGGTCGTTATAGTGGTGATAATGGTTGTTATAGTGGTGATAATGGTCATTACAGCGTTGATAATGGTCCTTCTACTGGTGACAATGTTTGATATAGTGGTGATAATGGTCGTTATAATGGTGATAATGGTTGTTATAGTGGTGATAATAGTTGTTATAGTGGTGATAATGGTCCTTATATTGGTGATAATGGTTGTTATAGTGATGATAGTGGTCGTTATAGTGGTGATAATGGTCCATATAGTGGTGATAATGGTGGTTATAGTGTTGATAGTGGTCGTTATAGTGGTGATAATGGTGGTTATAGTGCTGATAATGGTCGCTATAGTGGTGATAATGGCCGTTATAGTGGTGACAATGGTCGTTATAGGGGTGATAGTGGTCGTTATACTGGTGATAATGGTTGTTATAGTGGTGATAATGGTCCTTATAGTGGTGATAATGGTTGTTATAGTGGTGATAGTGGTCGTAATAGTGGTGATAATGGTCCATATAGTGGTGATAATGGTTGTTATAGTGGTGGTAATGGTGGTTATAGTGTTGATAGTGGTCGTTATAGTGGTGATAATGGTGGTTATAGTGCTGATAATGGTCGCTACAGTGGTGATAATGGCCGTTATAGTGGTGATAATGGTCGTTATAGTTGTGATAACGGTCGTTATAGTGGTGATAATCGTTGTTGTAGTGGTGATAGTGGTTGTTAAAGTGGTGATAGTGGTGCTTATAGTGGTCATAATGGTCCATATAGTGGTGATAATGGTTGTTATAGTGGTGATAATGGTTGTTATAGTGGTGATAATGGTTGTTATAGTGGTGGTAATGGTGGTTATAGTGTTGATAATGGTCGCTATGGTGGTGATAATGGCCGTTATAGTGGTGATATTGGTCGTTATAGTGGTGATAATGGTCGTTATAGTGGTGATAATGGTTGTTATAGTGGTGATAATAGTTGTTATAGTGGTGATAATGGTTGTTATAGTGGTGATAGTGGTCGTTGTAGTGGTGATAATGGTCATTACAGTGTTGATAATGGTCCTTCTACTGGTGATAATGGTTGATATAGTGGTGATAATGGTGGTTATAGTGTTGATAAAGGTCGCTATACTGGTGATAATGGCCGTTATAGTGGTGATAGTGGTCGTTATAGTGGTGATAATGGTTCTTAAAGTGGTGATAGTGGTGGTTATAGTCATCATAATGCTACATATAGTGGTGATAATGGTTGTTATAGTGGTGATAATGGTTGTTATAGTGGTGATAATGGTTGTTATAGTGGTGATAATGGTTGTTATAGAGGTGATAATGGTCATTACAGCGTTGATAATGGTCCTTCTACTGGTGATAATGGTTGATATAGTGGTGATAATGGTTGTTATAGTGATGATAGTGGTCGTTATAGTGGTGATAATGGTCCATATAGTGGTGATAATGGTGGTTATAGTGGTGATAATGGTTGTTATAGTGGTGGTAATGGTGGTTATAGTGTTGATAATGGTCGCTGTGGTGGTGATAATGGCCGTTATAGTGGTGATATTGGTCGTTATAGTGGTGATAATGGTCGTTATAGTGGTGATAATGGTTGTTATAGTGGTGATAATAGTTGTTATAGTGGTGATAATGGTTGTTATAGTGGTGATAGTGGTCGTTGTAGTGGTGATAATGGTCATTACAGTGTTGATAATGGTCCTTCTACTGGTGATAATGGTTGATATAGTGGTGATAATGGTGGTTATAGTGTTGATAAAGGTCGCTATACTGGTGATAATGGCCGATATAGTGGTGATAGTGGTCGTTATAGTGGTGATAATGGTTCTTAAAGTGGTGATAGTGGTGGTTATAGTCATCATAATGCTCCATATAGTGGTGATAATGGTTGTTATAGTGGTGATAATGGTTGTTATAGTGGTGATAATGGTTGTTACAGTGGTGATAATGGTTGTTATAGAGGTGATAATGGTCATTACAGCGTTGATAATGGTCCTTCTACTGGTGATAATGGTTGATATAGTGGTGATAATGGTGGTTATAGTGTTGATAAAGGTCGCTATAGTGGTGATAATGGCCGTTATAGTGTTGATAGTGGTCGTTATAGTGGTGATAATGGTGGTTATAGTGCTGATAATGGTCGCTATAGTGGTGATAATGGCCGTTATAGTGGTGATAATGGTCGTAATAGTTGTGATAATGGTCGTTATAGTTGTGATAATCGTTGTTATAGTGGTGATAATGGTCATTACAGCGTAGATAATGGTCCTTCTACTGGTGATAATGGTTGATATAGTGGTGATAATGGCCGTTATAATGGTGATAATAGTTGTTATAGTGGTGATAATGGTTGTTATAGTGGTGATAGTGGTCGTTGTAGTGGTGATAATGGTCATTACAGTGTTGATAATGGTCCTTCTACTGGTGATAATGGTTGATATAGTGGTGATAATGGTGGTTATAGTGTTGATAAAGGTCGCTATACTGGTGATAATGGCCGTTATAGTGGTGATAGTGGTCGTTATAGTGGTGATAATGGTTCTTAAAGTGGTGATAGTGGTGGTTATAGTCATCATAATGCTCCATATAGTGGTGATAATGGTTGTTATAGTGGTGATAATGGTTGTTATAGTGGTGATAATGGTTGTTATAGTGGTGATAATGGTTGTTATAGAGGTGATAATGGTCATTACAGCGTTGATAATGGTCCTTCTACTGGTGATAATGGTTGATATAGTGGTGATAATGGTGGTTATAGTGTTGATAAAGGTCGCTATAGTGGTGATAATGGCCGTTATAGTGTTGATAGTGGTCGTTATAGTGGTGATAATGGTGGTTATAGTGCTGATAATGGTCGCTATAGTGGTGATAATGGCCGTTATAGTGGTGATAATGGTCGTAATAGTTGTGATAATGGTCGTTATAGTTGTGATAATCGTTGTTATAGTGGTGATAATGGTCATTACAGCGTAGATAATGGTCCTTCTACTGGTGATAATGGTTGATATAGTGGTGATAATGGCCGTTATAATGGTGATAATGGTTGTTATAGTGGTGATAGTAGTTGTTATAGTGGTGATAATGGTTGTTATAGTGGTGATAGTGGTCGTTATAGTGGTTATAATGGTCCATGTAGTGGTGATAATGGTTGCTATAGTGTTGATAGTGGTCGTTATAGTGGTGCTAATGGTGGTTATAGTGCTGATAATGGTCGCTATAGTGCTGATAATGGCCGTTATAGTGGTGATAATGGTCGTTATAGGGGTGATAATGGTCGTTATAATGGTGATAATGGTTGTTATAGTGGTGATAGTGGTCGTTATAGTGGTGATGATGGTTGTTATAGTTGTGATAGTGGTCGTTATAGTGGTGATAATGGTTGATATAGTGGTGATAATGAAGGTTATAGTGTTGATAATGGTCGCTATAGTGGTGATAATGGCCGTTATAGTGGTGATATTGGTCGTTATAGTGGTGATAATGGTCGTTATAGTGGTGATAATGGTTCTTATAGTGGTGATAATAGTTGTTGTAGTGGTGATAATGGTTGTTATAGTGGTGATAGTGGTCGTTATAGTGGTGATAATGGTTGATATAGTGGTGATAATGGTCCTTATAGTGGTGATAATGGTTGTTATAGTGGTGATAATGGTCATTACAGCGTTGATAATGGTCCTTCTACTGGTGATAATGGTTGATATAGTGGTGATAATGGTCGTTATAATGGTGATAATGGTTGTTATAGTGGTGATAATAGTTGTTATAGTGGTGATAATGGTTGTTATAGTGGTGATAGTGGTCGTTATAGTGGTGATAATGGTTGTTATAGTGGTGATAGTGGTCCTTATAGTGGTGATAATGGTTGTTATAGTGGTGATAATGGTTGTTATAGTGGTGATAATGGTCCTTATAGTGGTGATAATGGTTGTTATAGTGGTGATAGTGGTCGTTATAGTGGTGATAATGGTTGTTATAGTGCTGATAATGGTCGCTACAGTGGTGATAATGGCCGTTATAGTGGTGATAATGGTTGTTATAGTGGTGATAATAGTTGTTATAGTGGTGATAATGGTTGTTATAGTGTTGATAATGGTCGCTATAGTGGTGACAATGGCCGTTATAGTGGTGATAATGGTCGTTATAGTGGCGATAATGGTTGTTAAAGTGGTGATAGTGGTGGTTATAGTTGTCATAATGGTCCATATATTGGTGATAATGGTTCTTACAGTGGTGATAATGGTTGTTATAGTGGCGATAATGGTTGTTATAGTGGTGATAATGGTCATTACAGCGTTGATAATGGTCCTTCTACTGGTGATAATGGTTGTTATAGTGGTGATAGTGGTCGTTATAGTGGTGATAATGGTTGTTATAGTGGTGATAATGGTCCTTATAGTGGTGATAATGGTTGTTATAGTGGTGATAATAGTCGTTATAGTGGTGATAATGGTTGTTATAGTGGTGATAATAGTCCTTATAGTGGTGATAATGGTTGTTATAGTGGTGATAGTGGTCGTAATAGTGGTGATAATGGTCCATATAGTGGTGATAATGGTTGTTATAGTGGTGATAATGGTTGTTAAAGTGGTGATAATGGTTGTTATAGTGGTGATAATGGTCATTACAGCGTTGATAATGGTCCTTCTACTGGTGATAATGGTTGATATAGTGGTGATAATGGTCGTTATAATGGTGATAATCATTGTTATAGTGGTGATAATGGTTGTTATAGTGGTGATAATGGTTGTTATAGTGGTGATAGTGGTCGTTATAGTGGTGATAATGGTTGTTATAGTGGTGATAATGGTCATTACAGCGTTGATAATGGTCCTTCTACTGGTGATAATGTTTGATATAGTGGTGATAATGGTCGTTATAATGGTGATAATGGTTGTTATAGTGGTGATAATAGTTGTTATAGTGGTGATAATGGTTGTTATAGTGGTGATAATGGTCCTTAGAGTGGTGATAATGGTTGTTATAGTGGTGATAGTGGTCGTTATAGTGGTGATAATGGTCCATATAGTGGTGATAATGGTGCTTATGGTGTTGATAGTGGTCGTTATAGTGGTGATAATGGCCGTTATAGTGGTGATAATGGTTGTTATAGTGGTGATAATAGTTGTTATAGTGGCGATAATGGTTGTTATAGTGTTGATAATGGTCGCTATAGTGGTGATAATTTCCGTTATAGTGGTGATAATGGTCGTTATAGTGGCGATAATGGTTGTTAAAGTATTGATAGTGGTGGTTATAGTTGTCATAATGGTCCATATAGTGGTGATAATGGTTGTTATAGTGGTGATAATGGTTGTTATAGTGGCGATAATGGTTGTTATAGTGGTGATAATGGTCATTACAGCGTTGATAATGGTCCTTCTACTGGTGATAATGGTTGATATAGTGGGGATAATGGTCGTTATAATGGTGATAATCATTGTTATAGTGGTGATAATGGTTGTTATAGTGGTGATAATGGTTGTTATAGTGGTGATAGTGGTCGTTATAGTGGTGATAATGGTTGTTATAGTGGTGATAATGGTCATTACAGCGTTGATAATGGTCCTTCTACTGGTGACAATGTTTGATATAGTGGTGATAATGGTCGTTATAATGGTGATAATGGTTGTTATAGTGGTGATAATAGTTGTTATAGTGGTGATAATGGTCCTTATATTGGTGATAATGGTTGTTATAGTGATGATAGTGGTCGTTATAGTGGTGATAATGGTCCATATAGTGGTGATAATGGTGGTTATAGTGTTGATAGTGGTCGTTATAGTGGTGATAATGGTGGTTATAGTGCTGATAATGGTCGCTATAGTGGTGATAATGGCCGTTATAGTGGTGACAATGGTCGTTATAGGGGTGATAGTGGTCGTTATACTGGTGATAATGGTTGTTATAGTGGTGATAATGGTCCTTATAGTGGTGATAATGGTTGTTATAGTGGTGATAGTGGTCGTAATAGTGGTGATAATGGTCCATATAGTGGTGATAATGGTTGTTATAGTGGTGGTAATGGTGGTTATAGTGTTGATAGTGGTCGTTATAGTGGTGATAATGGTGGTTATAGTGCTGATAATGGTCGCTACAGTGGTGATAATGGCCGTTATAGTGGTGATAATGGTCGTTATAGTTGTGATAACGGTCGTTATAGTGGTGATAATCGTTGTTGTAGTGGTGATAGTGGTTGTTAAAGTGGTGATAGTGGTGCTTATAGTGGTCATAATGGTCCATATAGTGGTGATAATGGTTGTTATAGTGGTGATAATGGTTGTTATAGTGGTGATAATGGTTGTTATAGTGGTGGTAATGGTGGTTATAGTGTTGATAATGGTCGCTATGGTGGTGATAATGGCCGTTATATTGGTGATATTGGTCGTTATAGTGGTGATAATGGTCGTTATAGTGGTGATAATGGTTGTTATAGTGGTGATAATAGTTGTTATAGTGGTGATAATGGTTGTTATAGTGGTGATAGTGGTCGTTGTAGTGGTGATAATGGTCATTACAGTGTTGATAATGGTCCTTCTACTGGTGATAATGGTTGATATAGTGGTGATAATGGTGGTTATAGTGTTGATAAAGGTCGCTATACTGGTGATAATGGCCGTTATAGTGGTGATAGTGGTCGTTATAGTGGTGATAATGGTTCTTAAAGTGGTGATAGTGGTGGTTATAGTCATCATAATGCTCCATATAGTGGTGATAATGGTTGTTATAGTGGTGATAATGGTTGTTATAGTGGTGATAATGGTTGTTATAGTGGTGATAATGGTTGTTATAGAGGTGATAATGGTCATTACAGCGTTGATAATGGTCCTTCTACTGGTGATAATGGTTGATATAGTGGTGATAATGGTTGTTATAGTGATGATAGTGGTCGTTATAGTGGTGATAATGGTCCATATAGTGGTGATAATGGTGGTTATAGTGGTGATAATGGTTGTTATAGTGGTGGTAATGGTGGTTATAGTGTTGATAATGGTCGCTATGGTGGTGATAATGGCCGTTATAGTGGTGATATTGGTCGTTATAGTGGTGATAATGGTCGTTATAGTGGTGATAATGGTTGTTATAGTGGTGATAATAGTTGTTATAGTGGTGATAATGGTTGTTATAGTGGTGATAGTGGTCGTTGTAGTGGTGATAGTGGTCATTACAGTGTTGATAATGGTCCTTCTACTGGTGATAATGGTTGATATAGTGGTGATAATGGTGGTTATAGTGTTGATAAAGGTCGCTATACTGGTGATAATGGCCGTTATAGTGGTGATAGTGGTCGTTATAGTGGTGATAATGGTTCTTAAAGTGGTGATAGTGGTGGTTATAGTCATCATAATGCTCCATATAGTGGTGATAATGGTTGTTATAGTGGTGATAATGGTTGTTATAGTGGTGATAATGGTTGTTATAGTGGTGATAATGGTTGTTATAGAGGTGATAATGGTCATTACAGCGTTGATAATGGTCCTTCTACTGGTGATAATGGTTGATATAGTGGTGATAATGGTGGTTATAGTGTTGATAAAGGTCGCTATAGTGGTGATAATGGCCGTTATAGTGTTGATAGTGGTCGTTATAGTGGTGATAATGGTGGTTATAGTGCTGATAATGGTCGCTATAGTGGTGATAATGGCCGTTATAGTGGTGATAATGGTCGTAATAGTTGTGATAATGGTCGTTATAGTTGTGATAATCGTTGTTATAGTGGTGATAATGGTCATTACAGCGTAGATAATGGTCCTTCTACTGGTGATAATGGTTGATATAGTGGTGATAATGGCCGTTATAATGGTGATAATGGTTGTTATAGTGGTGATAGTAGTTGTTATAGTGGTGATAATGGTTGTTATAGTGGTGATAGTGGTCGTTATAGTGGTTATAATGGTCCATGTAGTGGTGATAATGGTTGCTATAGTGTTGATAGTGGTCGTTATAGTGGTGCTAATGGTGGTTATAGTGCTGATAATGGTCGCTATAGTGCTGATAATGGCCGTTATAGTGGTGATAATGGTCGTTATAGGGGTGATAATGGTCGTTATAATGGTGATAATGGTTGTTATAGTGGTGATAGTGGTCGTTATAGTGGTGATGATGGTTGTTATAGTTGTGATAGTGGTCGTTATAGTGGTGATAATGGTTGATATAGTGGTGATAATGAAGGTTATAGTGTTGATAATGGTCGCTATAGTGGTGATAATGGCCGTTATAGTGGTGATATTGGTCGTTATAGTGGTGATAATGGTCGTTATAGTGGTGATAATGGTTGTTATAGTGGTGATAATAGTTGTTGTAGTGGTGATAATGGTTGTTATAGTGGTGATAGTGGTCGTTATAGTGGTGATAATGGTTGTTATAGTGGTGATAATGGTCCTTATAGTGGTGATAATGGTTGTTATAGTGGTGATAATGGTCATTACAGCGTTGATAATGGTCCTTCTACTGGTGATAATGGTTGATATAGTGGTGATAATGGTCGTTATAATGGTGATAATGGTTGTTATAGTGGTGATAATAGTTGTTATAGTGGTGATAATGGTTGTTATAGTGGTGATAGTGGTCGTTATAGTGGTGATAATGGTTGTTATAGTGGTGATAGTGGTCCTTATAGTGGTGATAATGGTTGTTATAGTGGTGATAATGGTTGTTATAGTGGTGATAATGGTCCTTATAGTGGTGATAATGGTTGTTATAGTGGTGATAGTGGTCGTTATAGTGGTGATAATGGTTGTTATAGTGCTGATAATGGTCGCTACAGTGGTGATAATGGCCGTTATAGTGGTGATAATGGTTGTTATAGTGGTGATAATAGTTGTTATAGTGGTGATAATGGTTGTTATAGTGTTGATAATGGTCGCTATAGTGGTGACAATGGCCGTTATAGTGGTGATAATGGTCGTTATAGTGGCGATAATGGTTGTTAAAGTGGTGATAGTGGTGGTTATAGTTGTCATAATGGTCCATATATTGGTGATAATGGTTCTTACAGTGGTGATAATGGTTGTTATAGTGGCGATAATGGTTGTTATAGTGGTGATAATGGTCATTACAGCGTTGATAATGGTCCTTCTACTGGTGATAATGGTTGTTATAGTGGTGATAGTGGTCGTTATAGTGGTGATAATGGTTGTTATAGTGGTGATAATGGTCCTTATAGTGGTGATAATGGTTGTTATAGTGGTGATAATAGTCGTTATAGTGGTGATAATGGTTGTTATAGTGGTGATAATAGTCCTTATAGTGGTGATAATGGTTGTTATAGTGGTGATAGTGGTCGTAATAGTGGTGATAATGGTCCATATAGTGGTGATAATGGTTGTTATAGTGGTGATAATGGTTGTTAAAGTGGTGGTAATGGTTGTTATAGTGGTGATAATGGTCATTACAGCGTTGATAATGGTCCTTCTACTGGTGATAATGGTTGATATAGTGGTGATAATGGTCGTTATAATGGTGATAATCATTGTTATAGTGGTGATAATGGTTGTTATAGTGGTGATAATGGTTGTTATAGTGGTGATAGTGGTCGTTATAGTGGTGATAATGGTTGTTATAGTGGTGATAATGGTCATTACAGCGTTGATAATGGTCCTTCTACTGGTGATAATGTTTGATATAGTGGTGATAATGGTCGTTATAATGGTGATAATGGTTGTTATAGTGGTGATAATAGTTGTTATAGTGGTGATAATGGTTGTTATAGTGGTGATAATGGTCCTTAGAGTGGTGATAATGGTTGTTATAGTGGTGATAGTGGTCGTTATAGTGGTGATAATGGTCCATATAGTGGTGATAATGGTGCTTATGGTGTTGATAGTGGTCGTTATAGTGGTGATAATGGCCGTTATAGTGGTGATAATGGTTGTTATAGTGGTGATAATAGTTGTTATAGTGGCGATAATGGTTGTTATAGTGTTGATAATGGTCGCTATAGTGGTGATAATTTCCGTTATAGTGGTGATAATGGTCGTTATAGTGGCGATAATGGTTGTTAAAGTATTGATAGTGGTGGTTATAGTTGTCATAATGGTCCATATAGTGGTGATAATGGTTGTTATAGTGGTGATAATGGTTGTTATAGTGGCGATAATGGTTGTTATAGTGGTGATAATGGTCATTACAGCGTTGATAATGGTCCTTCTACTGGTGATAATGGTTGATATAGTGGGGATAATGGTCGTTATAATGGTGATAATCATTGTTATAGTGGTGATAATGGTTGTTATAGTGGTGATAATGGTTGTTATAGTGGTGATAGTGGTCGTTATAGTGGTGATAATGGTTGTTATAGTGGTGATAATGGTCATTACAGCGTTGATAATGGTCCTTCTACTGGTGACAATGTTTGATATAGTGGTGATAATGGTCGTTATAATGGTGATAATGGTTGTTATAGTGGTGATAATAGTTGTTATAGTGGTGATAATGGTCCTTATATTGGTGATAATGGTTGTTATAGTGATGATAGTGGTCGTTATAGTGGTGATAATGGTCCATATAGTGGTGATAATGGTGGTTATAGTGTTGATAGTGGTCGTTATAGTGGTGATAATGGTGGTTATAGTGCTGATAATGGTCGCTATAGTGGTGATAATGGCCGTTATAGTGGTGACAATGGTCGTTATAGGGGTGATAGTGGTCGTTATACTGGTGATAATGGTTGTTATAGTGGTGATAATGGTCCTTATAGTGGTGATAATGGTTGTTATAGTGGTGATAGTGGTCGTAATAGTGGTGATAATGGTCCATATAGTGGTGATAATGGTTGTTATAGTGGTGGTAATGGTGGTTATAGTGTTGATAGTGGTCGTTATAGTGGTGATAATGGTGGTTATAGTGCTGATAATGGTCGCTACAGTGGTGATAATGGCCGTTATAGTGGTGATAATGGTCGTTATAGTTGTGATAACGGTCGTTATAGTGGTGATAATCGTTGTTGTAGTGGTGATAGTGGTTGTTAAAGTGGTGATAGTGGTGCTTATAGTGGTCATAATGGTCCATATAGTGGTGATAATGGTTGTTATAGTGGTGATAATGGTTGTTATAGTGGTGATAATGGTTGTTATAGTGGTGGTAATGGTGGTTATAGTGTTGATAATGGTCGCTATGGTGGTGATAATGGCCGTTATATTGGTGATATTGGTCGTTATAGTGGTGATAATGGTCGTTATAGTGGTGATAATGGTTGTTATAGTGGTGATAATAGTTGTTATAGTGGTGATAATGGTTGTTATAGTGGTGATAGTGGTCGTTGTAGTGGTGATAATGGTCATTACAGTGTTGATAATGGTCCTTCTACTGGTGATAATGGTTGATATAGTGGTGATAATGGTGGTTATAGTGTTGATAAAGGTCGCTATACTGGTGATAATGGCCGTTATAGTGGTGATAGTGGTCGTTATAGTGGTGATAATGGTTCTTAAAGTGGTGATAGTGGTGGTTATAGTCATCATAATGCTCCATATAGTGGTGATAATGGTTGTTATAGTGGTGATAATGGTTGTTATAGTGGTGATAATGGTTGTTATAGTGGTGATAATGGTTGTTATAGAGGTGATAATGGTCATTACAGCGTTGATAATGGTCCTTCTACTGGTGATAATGGTTGATATAGTGGTGATAATGGTTGTTATAGTGATGATAGTGGTCGTTATAGTGGTGATAAAGGTCCATATAGTGGTGATAATGGTGGTTATAGTGGTGATAATGGTTGTTATAGTGGTGGTAATGGTGGTTATAGTGTTGATAATGGTCGCTATGGTGGTGATAATGGCCGTTATAGTGGTGATATTGGTCGTTATAGTGGTGATAATGGTCGTTATAGTGGTGATAATGGTTGTTATAGTGGTGATAATAGTTGTTATAGTGGTGATAATGGTTGTTATAGTGGTGATAGTGGTCGTTGTAGTGGTGATAGTGGTCATTACAGTGTTGATAATGGTCCTTCTACTGGTGATAATGGTTGATATAGTGGTGATAATGGTGGTTATAGTGTTGATAAAGGTCGCTATACTGGTGATAATGGCCGATATAGTGGTGATAGTGGTCGTTATAGTGGTGATAATGGTTCTTAAAGTGGTGATAGTGGTGGTTATAGTCATCATAATGCTCCATATAGTGGTGATAATGGTTGTTATAGTGGTGATAATGGTTGTTATAGTGGTGATAATGGTTGTTACAGTGGTGATAATGGTTGTTATAGAGGTGATAATGGTCATTACAGCGTTGATAATGGTCCTTCTACTGGTGATAATGGTTGATATAGTGGTGATAATGGTGGTTATAGTGTTGATAAAGGTCGCTATAGTGGTGATAATGGCCGTTATAATGTTGATAGTGGTCGTTATAGTGGTGATAATGGTGGTTATAGTGCTGATAATGGTCGCTATAGTGGTGATAATGGCCGTTATAGTGGTGATAATGGTCGTAATAGTTGTGATAATGGTCGTTATAGTTGTGATAATCGTTGTTATAGTGGTGATAATGGTCATTACAGCGTAGATAATGGTCCTTCTACTGGTGATAATGGTTGATATAGTGGTGATAATGGCCGTTATAATGGTGATAATAGTTGTTATAGTGGTGATAATGGTTGTTATAGTGGTGATAGTGGTCGTTGTAGTGGTGATAATGGTCATTACAGTGTTGATAATGGTCCTTCTACTGGTGATAATGGTTGATATAGTGGTGATAATGGCCGTTATAATGGTGATAATGGTTGTTATAGTGGTGATAGTAGTTGTTATAGTGGTGATAATGGTTGTTATAGTGGTGATAGTGGTCGTTATAGTGGTTATAATGGTCCATGTAGTGGTGATAATGGTTGCTATAGTGTTGATAGTGGTCGTTATAGTGGTGCTAATGGTGGTTATAGTGCTGATAATGGTCGCTATAGTGCTGATAATGGCCGTTATAGTGGTGATAATGGTCGTTATAGGGGTGATAATGGTCGTTATAATGGTGATAATGGTTGATATAGTGGTGATAATGAAGGTTATAGTGTTGATAATGGTCGCTATAGTGGTGATAATGGCCGTTATAGTGGTGATATTGGTCGTTATAGTGGTGATAATGGTCGTTATAGTGGTGATAATGGTTGTTATAGTGGTGATAATAGTTGTTGTAGTGGTGATAATGGTTGTTATAGTGGTGATAGTGGTCGTTATAGTGGTGATAATGGTTGTTATAGTGGTGATAATGGTCCTTATAGTGGTGATAATGGTTGTTATAGTGGTGATAATGGTCATTACAGCGTTGATAATGGTCCTTCTACTGGTGATAATGGTTGATATAGTGGTGATAATGGTCGTTATAATGGTGATAATGGTTGTTATAGTGGTGATAATAGTTGTTATAGTGGTGATAATGGTTGTTATAGTGGTGATAGTGGTCGTTATAGTGGTGATAATGGTTGTTATAGTGGTGATAGTGGTCCTTATAGTGGTGATAATGGTTGTTATAGTGGTGATAATGGTTGTTATAGTGGTGATAATGGTCCTTATAGTGGTGATAATGGTTGTTATAGTGGTGATAGTGGTCGTTATAGTGGTGATAATGGTTGTTATAGTGCTGATAATGGTCGCTACAGTGGTGATAATGGCCGTTATAGTGGTGATAATGGTTGTTATAGTGGTGATAATAGTTGTTATAGTGGTGATAATGGTTGTTATAGTGTTGATAATGGTCGCTATAGTGGTGACAATGGCCGTTATAGTGGTGATAATGGTCGTTATAGTGGCGATAATGGTTGTTAAAGTGGTGATAGTGGTGGTTATAGTTGTCATAATGGTCCATATATTGGTGATAATGGTTGTTACAGTGGTGATAATGGTTGTTATAGTGGCGATAATGGTTGTTATAGTGGTGATAATGGTCATTACAGCGTTGATAATGGTCCTTCTACTGGTGATAATGGTTGTTATAGTGGTGATAGTGGTCGTTATAGTGGTGATAATGGTTGTTATAGTGGTGATAATGGTCCTTATAGTGGTGATAATGGTTGTTATAGTGGTGATAATAGTCGTTATAGTGGTGATAATGGTTGTTATAGTGGTGATAATAGTCCTTATAGTGGTGATAATGGTTGTTATAGTGGTGATAGTGGTCGTAATAGTGGTGATAATGGTCCATATAGTGGTGATAATGGTTGTTATAGTGGTGATAATGGTTGTTAAAGTGGTGATAGTGGTGCTTATAGTGGTCATAATGGTCCATATAGTGGTGATAATGGTTGTTATAGTTGTGATAATGGTTGTTATAGTGGTGATAATGGTTGTTATAGTTGTTATAATGGTTGTTATAGTGGTGATAATGGTTGTTATAGTGGTGGTAATGGTGGTTATAGCGGCGATAATGGTTGTTAAAGTGGTGATAGTGGTCGTTATAGTGGTGACAATGGTTGTTATAGTGGTGATAATGTTCATTACAGCGTTGATAATGGTCGTTCTACTGGTGATAATGGTTGATATAGTGGTGATAATGGCCGTTATAGTGGTGATATTGGTCGTTATAGTGGTGATAATGGTCGTTATAGTGGTGATAATGGTTGTTATAGTGGTGATAATAGTTGTTATAGTGGTGATAATGGTTGTTATAGTGGTGATAGTGGCCGTTATAGTGGTGATAATGGTCATTACAGTGTTGATAATGATCCTTCTACTGGTGATAATGGTTGATATAGTGGTGATAATGGTGGTTATAGTGTTGATAAAGGTCGCTATAATGGTGATAATGGCCGTTATAGTGGTGATAGTGGTCGTTATAGTGGTGATAATGGTTCTTAAAGTGGTGATAGTGGTGGTTATAGTCATCATAATGGTCCATATAGTGGTGATAATGGTTGTTATAGTGGTGATAATGGTTGTTATAGTGGTGATAATGGTTGTTATAGTGGTGATAGTGGTCGTTATAGTGGTGATAATGGTTGTTATAGTGGTGATAATGGTCCTTATAGTGGTGATAATGGTTGTTATAGTGGTGATAATGGTCATTACAGCGTTGATAATGGTCCTTCTACTGGTGATAATGGTTGATATAGTGGTGATAATGGTCGTTATAATGGTGATAATGGTTGTTATAGTGGTGATAATAGTTGTTATAGTGGTGATAATGGTTGTTATAGTGGTGATAGTGGTCGTTATAGTGGTGATAATGGTTGTTATAGTGGTGATAGTGGTCCTTATAGTGGTGATAATGGTTGTTATAGTGGTGATAATGGTTGTTATAGTGGTGATAATGGTCCTTATAGTGGTGATAATGGTTGTTATAGTGGTGATACTGGTCGTTATAGTGGTGATAATGGTCCATATAGTGGTGATAATGCTGGTTATGGTGTTGATAGTGGTCGTTATACTGGTGATAATGGCCGTTATAGTGGTGATAATGGTTGTTATACTGGTGATAATAGTTGTTATAGTGGTGTTAATGGTTGTTATAGTGTTGATAATGGTCGCTATAGTGGTGATAATGGCCGTTATAGTGGTGATAATGGTCGTTATAGTAGCGATAATGGTTGTTAAAGTGGTGATAGGGGTGGTTATAGTTGTCATAATGGTCCATATAGTGTTGATAATGGTTGTTATAGTGGTGATAATGGTCCTTCTAGTGGTGATAATGGTTGTTATAGTGGTGATAGTGGTCGTAATAGTGGTGATAATGGTGCATATAGTGGTGATAATGGTTGTTATAGTGGTGGTAATGGTGGTTATAGTGTTGATAGTGGTCATTATAGTGGTGATAATGGTTGTTATAGTGCTGATAATGGTCGCTACAGTGGTGATAATGCCCGTTATAGTGGTGATAATGGAAGTTATAGTTGTGGTAATGGTCGTTATAGTGGTGATAATCGTTGTTATAGTGGTGATAATAGTTGTTATAGAGGTGATATTGGTCGTAATAGTTGTGATAATGGTTGATATAGTGGTGATAATGAAGGTTATAGTGTTGATAATGGTCGCTATAGTGTTGATAATGGCCGTTATAGTGGTGATAATGGTCGTTATAGTGGTGATAATGGTCGCTATAGTGGTGATAATGGTTGTTATAGTGATGATAGTGGTCGTTACAGTGGTGATAATGGTCATTACAGCGTTGATAATGGTCCTTCTACTGGTGATAATGGTTGATATAGTGCTGATAATGGTGGTTATAGTGTTGATAATGGTCGCTATAGTGGTGATAATGGCCGTTACAGTGGTGATAATGGTCGTTATAGTGGCGATAATGGTTGTTAAAGTGGTGATAGTGGTCGTTACAGTGGTGATAATGGTTGTTATAGTGGTGATAATAGTTGTTATAGAGGTGATATTGGTCGTAATAGTTGTGATAATGGTTGATATAGTGGTGATAATGAAGGTTATAGTGTTGATAATGGTCGCTATAGTGTTGATAATGGCTGTTATAGTGGTGATAATGGTCGTTATAGTGGTGATAATGGTCGTTATAGTGGTGATAATGGTTGTTATAGTGATGATAGTGGTCGTTACAGTGGTGATAATGGTCATTACAGCGTTGATAATGGTCCTTCTACTGGTGATAATGGTTGATATAGTGCTGATAATGGTGGTTATAGTGTTGATAATGGTCGCTATAGTGGTGATAATGGCCGTTACAGTGGTGATAATGGTCGTTATAGTGGCGATAATGGTTGTTAAAGTGGTGATAGTGGTCGTTACAGTGGTGATAATGGTTGTTATAGTGGTGATAATGGTTGTTATAGTGGCGATAATGGTTGTTATAGTGGTGATAATGGTCATTACAGCGTTGATAATGGTCCTTCTACTGGTGATAATGGTCGATATAATGGTGATAATGGTTGTTATAGTGGTGATAATAGTTGTTATAGTGGTGATAATGGTTGTTATAGTGGTGATAGTGGTCGTTATAGTGGTGATAATGGTTGTTATAGTGGTGATAATGGTCCTTATAGTGGTGATAATGGTTGTTATAGTGGTGATAATGGTTGTTATAGTGGTGATAATGGTCATTACAGCGTTGATAATGGTCGTTCTACTGGTGATAATGGTTGATATAGTGGTGATAATGGTCGTTATAATGGTGATAATGGTTGTTATAGTGGTGATAATAGTTGTTATAGTGGTGATAATGGTTGTTATAGTGGTGATAGTGGTCGTTGTAGTGGTGATAATGGTTGTTATAGTGGTGATAATGGTCCTTATAGTGGTGATAATGGTTGTTATAGTGGTGATAATGGTTGTTATAGTGGTGATAATGGTCCTTATAGTGGTGATAATGGTTGTTATAGTGGTGATAGTGGTCGTTATAGTGGTGATAATGGTCCATATAGTGGTGATAATGGTGGTTATGGTGTTGATAGTGGTCGTTATAGTGGTGATAATGGCCGTTATAGTGGTGATAATGGTTGTTATAGTGGTGATAATAGTTGTTATAGTGGTGATAATGGTTGTTATAGTGTTGATAATGGTCGCTATAGTGGTGATAATGGCCGTTATAGTGGTGATAATGGTCGTTATAGTGGCGATAATGGTTGTTAAAGTGGTGATAGTGGTGGTTATAGTTGTCATAATGGTCCATATAGTGGTGATAATGGTTGTTATAGTGGTGATAATGGTTGTTATAGTGGCGATAATGGTTGTTATAGTGGTGATAATGGTCATTACAGCGTTGATAATGGTCCTTCTACTGGTGATAATGGTCGATATAATGGTGATAATGGTTGTTATAGTGGTGATAATAGTTGTTATAGTGGTGATAATGGTTGTTATAGTGGTGATAGTGGTCGTTATAGTGGTGATAATGGTTGTTATAGTGGTGATAATGGTCCTTATAGTGGTGATAATGGTTGTTATAGTGGTGATAATGGTTGTTATAGTGGTGATAATGGTCATTACAGCGTTGATAATGGTCGTTCTACTGGTGATAATGGTTGATATAGTGGTGATAATGGTCGTTATAATGGTGATAATGGTTGTTATAGTGGTGATAATAGTTGTTATAGTGGTGATAATGGTTGTTATAGTGGTGATAGTGGTCGTTGTAGTGGTGATAATGGTTGTTATAGTGGTGATAATGGTCCTTATAGTGGTGATAATGGTTGTTATAGTGGTGATAATGGTTGTTATAGTGGTGATAATGGTCCTTATAGTGGTGATAATGGTTGTTATAGTGGTGATAGTGGTCGTTATAGTGGTGATAATGGTCCATATAGTGGTGATAATGGTGGTTATGGTGTTGATAGTGGTCGTTATAGTGGTGATAATGGCCGTTATAGTGGTGATAATGGTTGTTATAGTGGTGATAATAGTTGTTATAGTGGTGATAATGGTTGTTATAGTGTTGATAATGGTCGCTATAGTGGTGATAATGGCCGTTATAGTGGTGATAATGGTCGTTATAGTGGCGATAATGGTTGTTAAAGTGGTGATAGTGGTGGTTATAGTTGTCATAATGGTCCATATAGTGGTGATAATGGTTGTTATAGTGGTGATAATGGTTGTTATAGTGGCGATAATGGTTGTTATAGTGGCGATAATGGTCATTACAGCGTTGATAATGGTCCTTCTACTGGTGATAATGGTTGATATAGTGGTGATAATGGTCGTTATAATGGTGATAATCATTGTTATAGTGGTGATAATGGTTGTTATAGTGGTGATAATGGTTGTTATAGTGGTGATAGTGGTCGTTATAGTGGTGATAATGGTTGTTATAGTGGTGATAATGGTCATTACAGCGTTGATAATGGTCCTTCTACTGGTGATAATGTTTGATAGAGTGGTGATAATGGTCGTTATAATGGTGATAATGGTTGTTATAGTGGTGATAATAGTTGTTATAGTGGTGATAATAGTTGTTATAGTGGTGATAGTGGTCGTTATAGTGGCGATAATGGTTGTTAAAGTGGTGATAGTGGTGGTTATAGTTGTCATAATGGTCCATATAGTGGTGATAATGGTTGTTATAGTGGTGGTAATGGTGGTTATAGTGGCGATAATGGTTGTTAAAGTGGTGATAGTGGTCGTTATAGTGGTGATAATGGTTGTTATAGTGGTGATAATGGTCCTTATAGTGGTGATAATGGTTGTTATAGTGGTGACAATGGTTGTTATAGTGGTGATAATGTTCATTACAGCGTTGATAATGGTCGTTCTACTGGTGATAATGGTTGATATAGTGGTGATAATGGTCGTTATAATGGTGATAATGGTTGTTATAGTGGTGATAATAGTTGTTATAGTGGTGATAATGGTTGTTATAGTGGTGATAGTGGTCGTTGTAGTGGTGATAATGGTTGTTACAGTGGTGATAATGGTCCTTATAGTGGTGATAATGGTTGTTATAGTGGTGACAATGGTTGTTATAGTGGTGATAATGTTCATTACAGCGTTGATAATGGTCGTTCTACTGGTGATAATGGTTGATATAGTGGTGATAATGGTCGTTATAATGGTGATAATGGTTGTTATAGTGGTGATAATAGTCCTTATAGAGGTGATAATGGTTGTTATAGTGGTGATAGTGGTCGTTATAGTGGTGATAATGGTCCTTATAGTGGTGATAATGGTGGTTATGGTGTTGATAGTGGTCGTTATAGTGGTGATAATGGCCGTTATAGTGGTGATAATGGTTGTCATAGTGGTGATAATAGTTGTTATAGTGGTGATAATGGTTGTTATAGTGTTGATAATGGTCGCTATAGTGGTGATAGTGGTCGTTATAGTGATGATAATGGTTGTTATAGTGGTGATAATGGTCATTACAGCGTTGATAATGGTCCTTCTACTGGTGATAATGTTTGATATAGTGGTGATAATGGTCGTTATAATGGTGATAATGGTTGTTATAGTGGTGATAATAGTTGTTATAGTGGTGATAATGGTTGTTATAGTGGTGATAGTGGTCGTTATAGTGGTGATAATGGTCCATGTAGTGTTGATAATGGTTGCTATAGTGGTGATAATGTTTGATATAGTGGTGATAATGGTCGTTATAATGGTGATAATGGTTGTTATAGTGGTGATAATAGTTGTTATAGTGGTGATAATGGTTGTTATAGTGATGATAGTGGTCGTTATAGTGGTGATAATGGTCCATATAGTGGTGATAATGGTTGTTATAGTGGTGGTAATGGTGCTTATAGTGTTGATAGTGGTCGTTATAGTGGTGATAATGGTGGTTATAGTGCTGATAATGGTCGCTACAGTGGTGATAATGGCCGTTATAGTGGTGATAATGGTCGTTATAGTTGTGATAACGGTCGTTATAGTGGTGATAATCTTTGTTATAGTGGTGATAATGGTTGTTAAAGTAGTGATAATGGTCCTTATAGTGGTGATAATGGTTGTTATAGTGGTGACAATGGTTGTTATAGTGGTGATAATGTTCATTACAGCGTTGATAATGGTCGTTCTACTGGTGATAATGGTTGATATAGTGGTGATAATGGTCCTTATAGAGGTGATAATGGTTGTTATAGTGGTGATAGTGGTCGTTATAGTGGTGATAATGGTCCTTATAGTGGTGATAATTGTGGTTATAGTGTTGATAGTGGTCGTTATAGTGGTGATAGTGGTCGCTGTAGTGGTGATAATGGTTGTTATAGTGGTGATAATGGTCCTTATAGTGGTGATAGTGGTCGTTATAGTGGTGATAATGGTGGTTATAGTGCTGATAATGGTCGCTATAGTGGTGATAATGGTTGTTATAGTGGTGATAGTGGTCGTAATAGTGGTGACAATGGTCCATATAGTGGTGATAATGGTTGTTATAGTGGTGGTAATGGTGCTTATAGTGTTGATAGTGGTCGTTATAGTGGTGATAATGGTGGTTATAGTGCTGATAATGGTCGCTACAGTGGTGATAATGGCCGTTATAGTGGTGATAATGGTCGTTATAGTTGTGATAACGGTCGTTATAGTGGTGATAATCTTTGTTATAGTGGTGATAATGGTTGTTAAAGTAGTGATAGTGGTGCTTATAGTGGTCATAATGGTCCATATAGTGGTGATAATGGTTGTTATAGTTGTGATAATGGTTGTTATAGTGGTGATAATGGTTGTTATAGTGGTGGTAATGGTGGTTATAGTGTTGATAATGGTCGCTATAGTGGTGATAATGGCCGTTATAGTGGTGATATTGGTCGTTATAGTGGTGATAATGGTCGTTATAGTGGTGATAATGGTTGTTATAGTGGTGATAATAGTTGTTATAGTGGTGATAATGGTTGTTATAGTGGTGATAGTGGCCGTTATAGTGGTGATAATGGTCATTACAGTGTTGATAATGATCCTTCTACTGGTGATAATGGTTGATATAGTGGTGATAATGGTGGTTATAGTGTTGATAAAGGTCGCTATAATGGTGATAATGGCCGTTATAGTGGTGATAGTGGTCGTTACAGTGGTGATAATGGTTCTTAAAGTGGTGATAGTGGTGGTTATAGTCATCATAATGGTCCATATAGTGGTGATAATGGTTGTTATAGTGGTGATAATGGTTGTTATAGTGGTGATAATGGTTGTTATAGTGGTGATAGTGGTCGTTATAGTGGTGATAATGGTTGTTATAGTGGTGATAATGGTCCTTATAGTGGTGATAATGGTTGTTATAGTGGTGATAATGGTCATTACAGCGTTGATAATGGTCCTTCTACTGGTGATAATGGTTGATATAGTGGTGATAATGGTCGTTATAATGGTGATAATGGTTGTTATAGTGGTGATAATAGTTGTTATAGTGGTGATAATGGTTGTTATAGTGGTGATAGTGGTCGTTATAGTGGTGATAATGGTTGTTATAGTGGTGATAGTGGTCCTTATAGTGGTGATAATGGTTGTTATAGTGGTGATAATGGTTGTTATAGTGGTGATAATGGTCCTTATAGTGGTGATAATGGTTGTTATAGTGGTGATAGTGGTCGTTATAGTGGTGATAATGGTCCATATAGTGGTGATAATGCTGGTTATGGTGTTGATAGTGGTCGTTATACTGGTGATAATGGCCGTTATAGTGGTGATAATGGTTGTTATACTGGTGATAATAGTTGTTATAGTGGTGTTAATGGTTGTTATAGTGTTGATAATGGTCGCTATAGTGGTGATAATGGCCGTTATAGTGGTGATAATGGTCGTTATAGTAGCGATAATGGTTGTTAAAGTGGTGATAGGGGTGGTTATAGTTGTCATAATGGTCCATATAGTGTTGATAATGGTTGTTATAGTGGTGATAATGGTTGTTATAGTGGCGATAATGGTTGTTATAGTGGTGATAATGGTCATTACAGCGTTGATAATGGTCCTTCTACTGGTGATAATGGTTGATGTAGTGGTGATAATGGTCGTTATAATGGTGATAATGGTTGTTATAGTGGCGATAATAGTTGTTATAGTGGTGATAATGGTCCTTCTAGTGGTGATAATGGTTGTTATAGTGGTGATAGTGGTCGTAATAGTGGTGATAATGGTGCATATAGTGGTGATAATGGTTGTTATAGTGGTGGTAATGGTGGTTATAGTGTTGATAGTGGTCGTTATAGTGGTGATAATGGTTGTTATAGTGCTGATAATGGTCGCTACAGTGGTGATAATGGCCGTTATAGTGGTGATAATGGTTGTTATAGTGGTGATAATAGTTGTTATAGTGGTGATAATGGTTGTTATAGTGTTGATAATGGTCGCTATAGTGGTGACAATGGCCGTTATAGTGGTGATAATGGTCGTTATAGTGGCGATAATGGTTGTTAAAGTGGTGATAGTGGTGGTTATAGTTGTCATAATGGTCCATATATTGGTGATAATGGTTGTTACAGTGGTGATAATGGTTGTTATAGTGGCGATAATGGTTGTTATAGTGGTGATAATGGTCATTACAGCGTTGATAATGGTCCTTCTACTGGTGATAATGGTTGTTATAGTGGTGATAGTGGTCGTTATAGTGGTGATAATGGTTGTTATAGTGGTGATAATGGTCCTTATAGTGGTGATAATGGTTGTTATAGTGGTGATAATAGTCGTTATAGTGGTGATAATGGTTGTTATAGTGGTGATAATAGTCCTTATAGTGGTGATAATGGTTGTTATAGTGGTGATAGTGGTCGTAATAGTGGTGATAATGGTCCATATAGTGGTGATAATGGTTGTTATAGTGGTGGTAATGGTGCTTATAGTGTTGATAGTGGTCGTTATAGTGGTGATAATGGTGGTTATAGTGCTGATAATGGTCGCTACAGTGGTGATAATGGCCGTTATAGTGGTGATAATGGTCGTTATAGTTGTGATAACGGTCGTTATAGTGGTGATAATCTTTGTTATAGTGGTGATAATGGTTGTTAAAGTGGTGATAGTGGTGCTTATAGTGGTCATAATGGTCCATATAGTGGTGATAATGGTTGTTATAGTTGTGATAATGGTTGTTATAGTGGTGATAATGGTTGTTATAGTTGTTATAATGGTTGTTATAGTGGTGATAATGGTTGTTATAGTGGTGGTAATGGTGGTTATAGTGGCGATAATGGTTGTTAAAGTGTTGATAGTGGTCGTTATAGTGGTGATAGTGGTCGTTGTAGTGGTGATAATGGTTGTTATAGTGGTGATAATGGTCCTTATAGTGGTGATAATGGTCGTTATAGTTGTGATAACGGTCGTTATAGTGGTGATAATCTTTGTTATAGTGGTGATAATGGTTGTTAAAGTAGTGATAGTGGTGCTTATAGTGGTCATAATGGTCCATATAGTGGTGATAATGGTTGTTATAGTTGTGATAATGGTTGTTATAGTGGTGATAATGGTTGTTATAGTGGTGGTAATGGTGGTTATAGTGTTGATAATGGTCGCTATAGTGGTGATAATGGCCGTTATAGTGGTGATATTGGTCGTTATAGTGGTGATAATGGTCGTTATAGTGGTGATAATGGTTGTTATAGTGGTGATAATAGTTGTTATAGTGGTGATAATGGTTGTTATAGTGGTGATAGTGGCCGTTATAGTGGTGATAATGGTCATTACAGTGTTGATAATGATCCTTCTACTGGTGATAATGGTTGATATAGTGGTGATAATGGTGGTTATAGTGTTGATAAAGGTCGCTATAATGGTGATAATGGCCGTTATAGTGGTGATAGTGGTCGTTATAGTGGTGATAATGGTTGTTATAGTGGTGATAGTGGTCCTTATAGTGGTGATAATGGTTGTTATAGTGGTGATAATGGTCATTACAGCGTTGATAATGGTCCTTCTACTGGTGGTAATGGTTGATATAGTGGTGATAATGGTCGTTATAATGGTGATAATGGTTGTTATAGTGGTGATAATAGTTGTTATAGTGGTGATAATGGTTGTTATAGTGGTGATAGTGGTCGTTATAGTGGTGATAATGGTTGTTATAGTGGTGATAGTGGTCCTTATAGTGGTGATAATGGTTGTTATAGTGGTGATAATGGTTGTTATAGTGGTGATAATGGTCCTTATAGTGGTGATAATGGTTGTTATAGTGGTGATAGTGGTCGTTATAGTGGTGATAATGGTCGTTATAGTTGTGATAACGGTCGTTATAGTGGTGATAATCTTTGTTATAGTGGTGATAATGGTTGTTAAAGTGGTGATAGTGGTGCTTATAGTGGTCATAATGGTCCATATAGTGGTGATAATGGTTGTTATAGTTGTGATAATGGTTGTTATAGTGGTGATAATGGTTGTTATAGTTGTTATAATGGTTGTTATAGTGGTGATAATGGTTGTTATAGTGGTGGTAATGGTGGTTATAGTGGCGATAATGGTTGTTAAAGTGGTGATAGTGGTCGTTATAGTGGTGACAATGGTTGTTATAGTGGTGATAATGTTCATTACAGCGTTGATAATGGTCGTTCTACTGGTGATAATGGTTGATATAGTGGTGATAATGGTCCTTATAGAGGTGATAATGGTTGTTATAGTGGTGATAGTGGTCGTTATAGTGGTGATAATGGTCCTTATAGTGGTGATAATTGTGGTTATAGTGTTGATAGTGGTCGTTATAGTGGTGATAGTGGTCGTTGTAGTGGTGATAATGGTTGTTATAGTGGTGATAATGGTCCTTATAGTGGTGATAATGGTTGTTATAGTGGTGATAATGGTTGTTATAGTGGTGATAATGGTCCTTATAGAGGTGATAATGGTTGTTATAGTGGTGATAGTGGTCGTTATAGTGGTGATAATGGTGGTTATAGTGCTGATAATGGTCGCTATAGTGGTGATAATGGTTGTTATAGTGGTGATAGTGGTCGTAATAGTGGTGACAATGGTCCATATAGTGGTGATAATGGTTGTTATAGTGGTGGTAATGGTGCTTATAGTGTTGATAGTGGTCGTTATAGTGGTGATAATGGTGGTTATAGTGCTGATAATGGTCGCTACAGTGGTGATAATGGCCGTTATAGTGGTGATAATGGTCGTTATAGTTGTGATAACGGTCGTTATAGTGGTGATAATCTTTGTTATAGTGGTGATAATGGTTGTTAAAGTAGTGATAGTGGTTCTTATAGTGGTCATAATGGTCCATATAGTGGTGATAATGGTTGTTATAGTTGTGATAATGGTTGTTATAGTGGTGATAATGGTTGTTATAGTGGTGGTAATGGTGGTTATAGTGTTGATAATGGTCGCTATAGTGGTGATAATGGCCGTTATAGTGGTGATATTGGTCGTTATAGTGGTGATAATGGTTGTTATAGTGGTGATAATGGTTGTTATAGTGGTGATAATGGTTGTTATAGTGGTGATAGTGGTCGTTATAGTGGTGATAATGGTTGTTATAGTGGTGATAATGGTCCTTATAGTGGTGATAATGGTTGTTATAGTGGTGATAATGGTCATTACAGCGTTGATAATGGTCCTTCTACTGGTGATAATGGTTGATATAGTGGTGATAATGGTCGTTATAATGGTGATAATGGTTGTTATAGTGGTGATAATAGTTGTTATAGTGGTGATAATGGTTGTTATAGTGGTGATAGTGGTCCTTATAGTGGTGATAATGGTTGTTATAGTGGTGATAAAGGTTGTTATAGTGGTGATAATGGTCCTTATAGTGGTGATAATGGTTGTTATAGTGGTGATAGTGGTCGTTATAGTGGTGATAATGGTCCATATAGTGGTGATAATGCTGGTTATGGTGTTGATAGTGGTCGTTATACTGGTGATAATGGCCGTTATAGTGGTGATAATGGTTGTTATACTGGTGATAATAGTTGTTATAGTGGTGTTAATGGTTGTTATAGTGTTGATAATGGTCGCTATAGTGGTGATAATGGCCGTTATAGTGGTGATAATGGTCGTTATAGTAGCGATAATGGTTGTTAAAGTGGTGATAGGGGTGGTTATAGTTGTCATAATGGTCCATATAGTGTTGATAATGGTTGTTATAGTGGTGATAATGGTCCTTCTAGTGGTGATAATGGTTGTTATAGTGGTGATAGTGGTCGTAATAGTGGTGATAATGGTGCATATAGTGGTGATAATGGTTGTTATAGTGGTGGTAATGGTGGTTATAGTGTTGATAGTGGTCGTTATAGTGGTGATAATGGTTGTTATAGTGCTGATAATGGTCGCTACAGTGGTGATAATGGCCGTTATAGTGGTGATAATGGTTGTTATAGTGGTGATAATAGTTGTTATAGTGGTGATAATGGTTGTTATAGTGTTGATAATGGTCGCTATAGTGGTGACAATGGCCGTTATAGTGGTGATAATGGTCGTTATAGTGGCGATAATGGTTGTTAAAGTGGTGATAGTGGTGGTTATAGTTGTCATAATGGTCCATATATTGGTGATAATGGTTGTTACAGTGGTGATAATGGTTGTTATAGTGGCGATAATGGTTGTTATAGTGGTGATAATGGTCATTACAGCGTTGATAATGGTCCTTCTACTGGTGATAATGGTTGTTAGAGTGGTGATAGTGGTCGTTATAGTGGTGATAATGGTTGTTATAGTGGTGATAATGGTCCTTATAGTGGTGATAATGGTTGTTATAGTGGTGATAATAGTCGTTATAGTGGTGATAATGGTTGTTATAGTGGTGATAATAGTCCTTATAGTGGTGATAATGGTTGTTATAGTGGTGATAGTGGTCGTAATAGTGGTGATAATGGTCCATATAGTGGTGATAATGGTTGTTATAGTGGTGGTAATGGTACTTATAGTGTTGATAGTGGTCGTTATAGTGGTGATAATGGTGGTTATAGTGCTGATAATGGTCGCTACAGTGGTGATAATGGCCGTTATAGTGGTGATAATGGTCGTTATAGTTGTGATAACGGTCGTTATAGTGGTGATAATCTTTGTTATAGTGGTGATAATGGTTGTTAAAGTGGTGATAGTGGTGCTTATAGTGGTCATAATGGTCCATATAGTGGTGATAATGGTTGTTATAGTTGTGATAATGGTTGTTATAGTGGTGATAATGGTTGTTATAGTTGTTATAATGGTTGTTATAGTGGTGATAATGGTTGTTATAGTGGTGGTAATGGTGGTTATAGTGGCGATAATGGTTGTTAAAGTGGTGATAGTGGTCGTTATAGTGGTGATAATGGTTGTTATAGTGGTGATAATGGTTGTTATAGTGGCGATAATGGTTGTTATAGTGGTGATAATGGTCATTACAGCGTTGATAATGGTCCTTCTACTGGTGATAATGGTCGATATAATGGTGATAATGGTTGTTATAGTGGTGATAATAGTTGTTATAGTGGTGATAATGGTTGTTGTAGTGTTGATAATGGTCGCCATAGTGGTGATAGTGGTCGTTATAGTGGTGATAATGGTTGTTATAGTGGTGATAATGGTCATTACAGCGTTGATAATGGTCCTTCTACTGGTGATAATGTTTGATATAGTGGTGATAATGGTCGTTATAATGGTGATAATGGTTGTTATAGTGGTGATAATAGTTGTTATAGTGGTGATAATGGTTGTTATAGTGGTGATAATAGTTGTTATAGTGGTGATAATGGTTGTTATAGTGATGATAGTGGTCGTTATAGTGGTGATAATGGTCCATATAGTGGTGATAATTGTGGTTATAGTGTTGATAGTGGTCGTTATAGTGGTGATAATGGTGGTTCTAGTGCTGATAATGGTCGCTATAGTGGTGATAATGGCCGTTATAGTGGTGATAATGGTCGTTATAGGGGTGATAATGGTCGTTATACTAGTGATAATGGTTGTTATAGTGGTGATAATGGTCCTTATAGTGGTGATAATGGTTGTTATAGTGGTGATAGTGGTCGTAATAGTGGTGATAATGGTCCATATAGTGGTGATAATGGTTGTTATAGTGGTGGTAATGGTGCTTATAGTGTTGATAGTGGTCGTTATAGTGGTGATAATGGTGGTTATAGTGCTGATAATGGTCGCTACAGTGGTGATAATGGCCGTTATAGTGGTGATAATGGTCGTTATAGTTGTGATAACGGTCGTTATAGTGGTGATAATCTTTGTTATAGTGGTGATAATGGTTGTTAAAGTAGTGATAGTGGTGCTTATAGTGGTCATAATGGTCCATATAGTGGTGATAATGGTTGTTATAGTTGTGATAATGGTTGTTATAGTGGTGATAATGGTTGTTATAGTGGTGGTAATGGTGGTTATAGTGTTGATAATGGTCGCTATAGTGGTGATAATGGCCGTTATAGTGGTGATGTTGTTCGTTATAGTGGTGATAATGGTCGTTATAGTGGTGATAATGGTTGTTATAGTGGTGATAATAGTTGTTATAGTGGTGATAATGGTTGTTATAGTGGTGATAGTGGTCGTTATAGTGGTGATAATGGTTGTTATAGTGGTGATAGTGGTCCTTATAGTGGTGATAATGGCCGTTATAGTGGTGATAATGGTTGTTATACTGGTGATAATAGTTGTTATAGTGGTGATAATAGTTGTTATAGTGTTGATAATGGTCGCTATAGTGGTGATAATGGCCGTTATAGTGGTGATATTGGTCGTTATAGTGGTGATAATGGTCGTTATAGTGGTGATAATGGTTGTTATAGTGGTGATAATAGTTGTTATAGTGGTGATAATGGTTGTTATAGTGGTGATAGTGGCCGTTATAGTGGTGATAATGGTCATTACAGTGTTGATAATGATCCTTCTACTGGTGATAATGGTGGTTATAGTGTTGATAAGGGTCGCTATAATGGTGATAATGGCCGTGATAGTGGTGATAGTGGTCGTTATAGTGGTGATAATGGTTCTTAAAGTGGTGATAGTGGTGGTTATAGTCATCATAATGGTCCATATAGTGGTGATAATGGTTGTTATAGTGGTGATAATGGTTGTTATAGTGGTGATAATGGTTGTTATAGTGGTGATAGTGGTCGTTATAGTGGTGATAATGGATGTTATAGTGGTGATAATGGTCCTTATAGTGGTGATAATGGTTGTTATAGTGGTGATAATGGTCATTACAGCGTTGATAATGGTCCTTCTACTGGTGATAATGGTTGATATAGTGGTGATAATGGTCGTTATAATGGTGATAATGGTTGTTATAGTGGTGATAATAGTTGTTATAGTGGTGATAATGGTTGTTATAGTGGTGATAGTGGTCGTTATAGTGGTGATAATGGTTGTTATAGTGGTGATAGTGGTCCTTATAGTGGTGATAATGGCCGTTATAGTGGTGATAATGGTTGTTATACTCGTGATAATAGTTGTTATAGTGGTGATAATGGTTGTTATAGTGTTGATAATGGTCGCTATAGTGGTGATAATGGCCGTTATAGTGGTGATAATGGTCGTTATAGTAGCGATAATGGTTGTTAAAGTGGTGATAGGGGTGGTTATAGTTGTCATAATGGTCCATATAGTGTTGATAATGGTTGTTATAGTGGTGATAATGGTTGTTATAGTGGTGATAGTGGTCGTAATAGTGGTGATAATGGTGCATATAGTGGTGATAATGGTTGTTATAGTGGTGGTAATGGTGGTTATAGTGTTGATAGTGGTCGTTATAGTGGCGATAATGGTTGTTATAGTGGTGATAATGGTCATTACAGCGTTGATAATGGTCCTTCTACTGGTGATAATGGTTGTTATAGTGGTGATAGTGGTCGTTATAGTGGTGATAATGGTTGTTATAGTGGTGATAATGGTCCTTATAGTGGTGATAATGGTTGTTATAGTGGTGGTAATGGTGGTTATAGTGGCGATAATGGTTGTTAAAGTGGTGATAGTGGTCGTTATAGTGGTGACAATGGTTGTTATAGTGGTGATAATGTTCATTACAGCGTTGATAATGGTCGTTCTACTGGTGATAATGGTTGATATAGTGGTGATAATGGTCCTTATAGAGGTGATAATGGTTGTTATAGTGGTGATAGTGGTCGTTATAGTGGTGATAATGGTCCTTATAGTGGTGATAATTGTGGTTATAGTGTTGATAGTGGTCGTTATAGTGGTGATAGTGGTCGTTGTAGTGGTGATAATGGTTGTTATAGTGGTGATAATGGTTGTTATAGTGGTGATAATGGTTGTTACAGTGGTGATAATGGTCCTTATAGAGGTGATAATGGTTGTTATAGTGGTGATAGTGGTCGTTATAGTGGTGATAATGGTGGTTATAGTGCTGATAATGGTCGCTATAGTGGTGATAATGGTTGTTATAGTGGTGATAGTGGTCGTAATAGTGGTGACAATGGTCCATATAGTGGTGATAATGGTTGTTATAGTGGTGGTAATGGTGCTTATAGTGTTGATAGTGGTCGTTATAGTGGTGATAATGGTGGTTATAGTGCTGATAATGGTCGCTACAGTGGTGATAATGGCCGTTATAGTGGTGATAATGGTCGTTATAGTTGTGATAACGGTCGTTATAGTGGTGATAATCTTTGTTATAGTGGTGATAATGGTTGTTAAAGTAGTGATAGTGGTGCTTATAGTGGTCATAATGGTCCATATAGTGGTGATAATGGTTGTTATAGTTGTGATAATGGTTGTTATAGTGGTGATAATGGTTGTTATAGTGGTGGTAATGGTGGTTATAGTGTTGATAATGGTCGCTATAGTGGTGATAATGGTCGTTATAGTGGTGATAATGGTTGTTATAGTGGTGATAATAGTTGTTATAGTGGTGATAATGGTTGTTATAGTGGTGATAGTGGCCGTTATAGTGGTGATAATGGTCATTACAGTGTTGATAATGATCCTTCTACTGGTGATAATGGTTGATATAGTGGTGATAATGGTGGTTATAGTGTTGATAAAGGTCGCTATAATGGTTATAATGGCCGTTATAGTGGTGATAGTGGTCGTTATAGTGGTGATAATGGTTCTTAAAGTGGTGATAGTGGTGGTTATAGTCATCATAATGGTCCATATAGTGGTGATAATGGTTGTTATAGTGGTGATAATGGTTGTTATAGTGGTGATAGTGGTCGTTATAGTGGTGATAATGGTTGTTATAGTGGTGATAATGGTCCTTATAGTGGTGATAATGGTTGTTATAGTGGTGATAATGGTCATTACAGCGTTGATAATGGTCCTTCTACTGGTGATAATGGTTGATATAGTGGTGATAATGGTCGTTATAATGGTGATAATGGTTGTTATAGTGGTGATAATAGTTGTTATAGTGGTGATAATGGTTGTTATAGTGGTGATAGTGGTCGTTATAGTGGTGATAATGGTTGTTATAGTGGTGATAGTGGTCCTTATATTGGTGATAATGGTTGTTATAGTGGTGATAATGGTTGTTATAGTGGTGATAATGGTCCTTATAGTGGTGATAATGGTTGTTATAGTGGTGATAGTGGTCGTTATAGTGGTGATAATGGTTGTTATAGTGCTGATAATGGTCGCTACAGTGGTGATAATGGCCGTTATAGTGGTGATAATGGTTGTTATAGTGGTGATAATAGTTGTTATAGTGGTGATAATGGTTGTTATAGTGTTGATAATGGTCGCTATAGTGGTGACAATGGCCGTTATAGTGGTGATAATGGTCGTTATAGTGGCGATAATGGTTGTTAAAGTGGTGATAGTGGTGGTTATAGTTGTCATAATGGTCCATATATTGGTGATAATGGTTGTTACAGTGGTGATAATGGTTGTTATAGTGGCGATAATGGTTGTTATAGTGGTGATAATGGTCATTACAGCGTTGATAATGGTCCTTCTACTGGTGATAATGGTTGTTATAGTGGTGATAGTGGTCGTTATAGTGGTGATAATGGTTGTTATAGTGGTGATAATGGTCCTTATAGTGGTGATAATGGTTGTTATAGTGGTGATAATAGTCGTTATAGTGGTGATAATGGTTGTTATAGTGGTGATAATAGTTGTTATAGTGGTGATAATGGTTGTTATAGTGATGATAGTGGTCGTTATAGTGGTGATAATGGTCCATATAGTGGTGATAATTGTGGTTATAGTGTTGATAGTGGTCGTTATAGTGGTGATAATGGTGGTTATAGTGCTGATAATGGTCGCTATAGTGATGATAATGGCCGTTATAGTGGTGATAATGGTCGTTATAGGGGTGATAATGGTCGTTATACAAGTGATAATGGTTGTTATAGTGGTGATAATGGTCCTTATAGTGGTGATAATGGTTGTTATAGTGGTGATAGTGGTCGTAATAGTGGTGATAATGGTCCATATAGTGGCGATAATGGTTGTTATAGTGGTGGTAATGGTGCTTATAGTGTTGATAGTGGTCGTTATAGTGGTGATAATGGTGGTTATAGTGCTGATAATGGTCGCTACAGTGGTGATAATGGCCGTTATAGTGGTGATAATGGTCGTTATAGTTGTGATAACGGTCGTTATAGTGGTGATAATCTTTGTTATAGTGGTGATAATGGTTGTTAAAGTAGTGATAGTGGTGCTTATAGTGGTCATAATGGTCCATATAGTGGTGATAATGGTTGTTATAGTTGTGATAATGGTTGTTATAGTGGTGATAATGGTTGTTATAGTGGTGGTAATGGTGGTTATAGTGTTGATAATGGTCGCTATAGTGGTGATAATGGCCGTTATAGTGGTGATATTGTTCGTTATAGTGGTGATAATGGTCGTTATAGTGGTGATAATGGTTGTTATAGTGGTGATAATAGTTGTTATAGTGGTGATAATGGTTGTTATAGTGGTGATAGTGGTCGTTATAGTGGTGATAATGGTTGTTATAGTGGTGATAGTGGTCCTTATAGTGGTGATAATGGCCGTTATAGTGGTGATAATGGTTGTTATACTGGTGATAATAGTTGTTATAGTGGTGATAATAGTTGTTATAGTGTTGATAATGGTCGCTATAGTGGTGATAATGGCCGTTATAGTGGTGATATTGGTCGTTATAGTGGTGATAATGGTCGTTATAGTGGTGATAATGGTTGTTATAGTGGTGATAATAGTTGTTATAGTGGTGATAATGGTTGTTATAGTGGTGATAGTGGCCGTTATAGTGGTGATAATGGTCATTACAGTGTTGATAATGATCCTTCTACTGGTGATAATGGTGGTTATAGTGTTGATAAGGGTCGCTATAATGGTGATAATGGCCGTGATAGTGGTGATAGTGGTCGTTATAGTGGTGATAATGGTTCTTAAAGTGGTGATAGTGGTGGTTATAGTCATCATAATGGTCCATATAGTGGTGATAATGGTTGTTATAGTGGTGATAATGGTTGTTATAGTGGTGATAATAGTTGTTATAGTGGTGATAATGGTTGTTATAGTGTTGATAATGGTCGCTATAGTGGTGACAATGGCCGTTATAGTGGTGATAATGGTTGTTAAAGTGGTGATAGTGGTGGTTATAGTTGTCATAATGGTCCATATATTGGTGATAATGGTTGTTACAGTGGTGATAATGGTTGTTATAGTGGCGATAATGGTTGTTATAGTGGTGATAATGGTCATTACAGCGTTGATAATGGTCCTTCTACTGGTGATAATGGTTGTTATAGTGGTGATAGTGGTCGTTATAGTGGTGATAATGGTTGTTATAGTGGTGATAATGGTCCTTATAGTGGTGATAATGGTTGTTATAGTGGTGATAATAGTCGTTATAGTGGTGATAATGGTTGTTATAGTGGTGATAATAGTCCTTATAGTGGTGATAATGGTTGTTATAGTGGTGATAGTGGTCGTAATAGTGGTGATAATGGTCCATATAGTGGTGATAATGGTTGTTATAGTGGTGGTAATGGTGCTTATAGTGTTGATAGTGGTCGTTATAGTGGTGATAATGGTGGTTATAGTGCTGATAATGGTCGCTACAGTGGTGATAATGGCCGTTATAGTGGTGATAATGGTCGTTATAGTTGTGATAACGGTCGTTATAGTGGTGATAATCTTTGTTATAGTGGTGATAATGGTTGTTAAAGTGGTGATAGTGGTGCTTATAGTGGTCATAATGGTCCATATAGTGGTGATAATGGTTGTTATAGTTGTGATAATGGTTGTTATAGTGGTGATAATGGTTGTTATAGTTGTTATAATGGTTGTTATAGTGGTGATAATGGTTGTTATAGTGGTGGTAATGGTGGTTATAGTGGCGATAATGGTTGTTAAAGTGGTGATAGTGGTCGTTATAGTGGTGACAATGGTTGTTATAGTGGTGATAATGTTCATTACAGCGTTGATAATGGTCGTTCTACTGGTGATAATGGTTGATATAGTGGTGATAATGGTCCTTATAGAGGTGATAATGGTTGTTATAGCGGTGATAGTGGTCGTTATAGTGGTGATAATGGTCCTTATAGTGGTGATAATTGTGGTTATAGTGTTGATAGTGGTCGTTATAGTGGTGATAGTGGTCGTTGTAGTGGTGATAATGGTTGTTATAGTGGTGATAATGGTCCTTATAGTGGTGATAATGGTTGTTATAGTGGTGATAATGGTTGTTATAGTGGTGATAATGGTCCTTATAGAGGTGATAATGGTTGTTATAGTGGTGATAGTGGTCGTTATAGTGGTGATAATGGTGGTTATAGTGCTGATAATGGTCGCTATAGTGGTGATAATGGTTGTTATAGTGGTGATAGTGGTCGTAATAGTGGTGACAATGGTCCATATAGTGGTGATAATGGTTGTTATAGTGGTGGTAATGGTGCTTATAGTGTTGATAGTGGTCGTTATAGTGGTGATAATGGTGGTTATAGTGCTGATAATGGTCGCTACAGTGGTGATAATGGCCGTTATAGTGGTGATAATGGTCGCCATAGTGGTGATAGTGGTCGTTATAGTGGTGATAATGGTTGTTATAGTGGTGATAATGGTCATTACAGCGTTGATAATGGTCCTTCTACTGGTGATAATGTTTGATATAGTGGTGATAATGGTCGTTATAATGGTGATAATGGTTGTTATAGTGGTGATAATAGTTGTTATAGTGGTGATAATGGTTGTTATAGTGGTGATAATAGTTGTTATAGTGGTGATAATGGTTGTTATAGTGATGATAGTGGTCGTTATAGTGGTGATAATGGTCCATATAGTGGTGATAATTGTGGTTATAGTGTTGATAGTGGTCGTTATAGTGGTGATAATGGTGGTTATAGTGCTGATAATGGTCGCTATAGTGATGATAATGGCCGTTATAGTGGTGATAATGGTCGTTATAGGGGTGATAATGGTCGTTATACTAGTGATAATGGTTGTTATAGTGGTGATAATGGTCCTTATAGTGGTGATAATGGTTGTTATAGTGGTGATAGTGGTCGTAATAGTGGTGATAATGGTCCATATAGTGGTGATAATGGTTGTTATAGTGGTGGTAATGGTGCTTATAGTGTTGATAGTGGTCGTTATAGTGGTGATAATGGTGGTTATAGTGCTGATAATGGTCGCTACAGTGGTGATAATGGCCGTTATAGTGGTGATAATGGTTGTTATAGTGGTGATAATAGTTGTTATAGTGGTGATAATGGTTGTTATAGTGGTGATAGTGGTCGTTATAGTGGTGATAATGGTTGTTATAGTGGTGATAGTGGTCCTTATAGTGGTGATAATGGCCGTTATAGTGGTGATAATGGTTGTTATACTGGTGATAATAGTTGTTATAGTGGTGATAATAGTTGTTATAGTGTTGATAATGGTCGCTATAGTGGTGATAATGGCCGTTATAGTGGTGATATTGGTCGTTATAGTGGTGATAATGGTCGTTATAGTGGTGATAATGGTTGTTATAGTGGTGATAATAGTTGTTATAGTGGTGATAATGGTTGTTATAGTGGTGATAGTGGCCGTTATAGTGGTGATAATGGTCATTACAGTGTTGATAATGATCCTTCTACTGGTGATAATGGTGGTTATAGTGTTGATAAGGGTCGCTATAATGGTGATAATGGCCGTGATAGTGGTGATAGTGGTCGTTATAGTGGTGATAATGGTTCTTAAAGTGGTGATAGTGGTGGTTATAGTCATCATAATGGTCCATATAGTGGTGATAATGGTTGTTATAGTGGTGATAATGGTTGTTATAGTGGTGATAATAGTTGTTATAGTGGTGATAATGGTTGTTATAGTGTTGATAATGGTCGCTATAGTGGTGACAATGGCCGTTATAGTGGTGATAATGGTTGTTAAAGTGGTGATAGTGGTGGTTATAGTTGTCATAATGGTCCATATATTGGTGATAATGGTTGTTACAGTGGTGATAATGGTTGTTATAGTGGCGATAATGGTTGTTATAGTGGTGATAATGGTCATTACAGCGTTGATAATGGTCCTTCTACTGGTGATAATGGTTGTTATAGTGGTGATAGTGGTCGTTATAGTGGTGATAATGGTTGTTATAGTGGTGATAATGGTCCTTATAGTGGTGATAATGGTTGTTATAGTGGTGATAATAGTCGTTATAGTGGTGATAATGGTTGTTATAGTGGTGATAATAGTCCTTATAGTGGTGATAATGGTTGTTATAGTGGTGATAGTGGTCGTAATAGTGGTGATAATGGTCCATATAGTGGTGATAATGGTTGTTATAGTGGTGGTAATGGTGCTTATAGTGTTGATAGTGGTCGTTATAGTGGTGATAATGGTGGTTATAGTGCTGATAATGGTCGCTACAGTGGTGATAATGGCCGTTATAGTGGTGATAATGGTCGTTATAGTTGTGATAACGGTCGTTATAGTGGTGATAATCTTTGTTATAGTGGTGATAATGGTTGTTAAAGTGGTGATAGTGGTGCTTATAGTGGTCATAATGGTCCATATAGTGGTGATAATGGTTGTTATAGTTGTGATAATGGTTGTTATAGTGGTGATAATGGTTGTTATAGTTGTTATAATGGTTGTTATAGTGGTGATAATGGTTGTTATAGTGGTGGTAATGGTGGTTATAGTGGCGATAATGGTTGTTAAAGTGGTGATAGTGGTCGTTATAGTGGTGACAATGGTTGTTATAGTGGTGATAATGTTCATTACAGCGTTGATAATGGTCGTTCTACTGGTGATAATGGTTGATATAGTGGTGATAATGGTCCTTATAGAGGTGATAATGGTTGTTATAGCGGTGATAGTGGTCGTTATAGTGGTGATAATGGTCCTTATAGTGGTGATAATTGTGGTTATAGTGTTGATAGTGGTCGTTATAGTGGTGATAGTGGTCGTTGTAGTGGTGATAATGGTTGTTATAGTGGTGATAATGGTCCTTATAGTGGTGATAATGGTTGTTATAGTGGTGATAATGGTTGTTATAGTGGTGATAATGGTCCTTATAGAGGTGATAATGGTTGTTATAGTGGTGATAGTGGTCGTTATAGTGGTGATAATGGTGGTTATAGTGCTGATAATGGTCGCTATAGTGGTGATAATGGTTGTTATAGTGGTGATAGTGGTCGTAATAGTGGTGACAATGGTCCATATAGTGGTGATAATGGTTGTTATAGTGGTGGTAATGGTGCTTATAGTGTTGATAGTGGTCGTTATAGTGGTGATAATGGTGGTTATAGTGCTGATAATGGTCGCTACAGTGGTGATAATGGCCGTTATAGTGGTGATAATGGTCGTTATAGTTGTGATAACGGTCGTTATAGTGGTGATAATCTTTGTTATAGTGGTGATAATGGTTGTTAAAGTAGTGATAGTGGTTCTTATAGTGGTCATAATGGTCCATATAGTGGTGATAATGGTTGTTATAGTTGTGATAATGGTTGTTATAGTGGTGATAATGGTTGTTATAGTGGTGGTAATGGTGGTTATAGTGTTGATAATGGTCGCTATAGTGGTGATAATGGCCGTTATAGTGGTGATATTGGTCGTTATAGTGGTGATAATGGTCGTTATAGTGGTGATAATGGTTGTTATAGTGGTGATAATAGTTGTTATAGTGGTGATAATGGTTGTTATAGTGGTGATAGTGGCCGTTATAGTGGTGATAATGGTCATTACAGTGTTGATAATGATCCTTCTACTGGTGATAATGGTTGATATAGTGGTGATAATGGTGGTTATAGTGTTGATAAAGGTCGCTATAATGGTGATAATGGCCGTTATAGTGGTGATAGTGGTCGTTATAGTGGTGATAATGGTTCTTAAAGTGGTGATAGTGGTGGTTATAGTCATCATAATGGTCCATATAGTGGTGATAATGGTTGTTATAGTGGTGATAATGGTTGTTATAGTGGTGATAATGGTTGTTATAGTGGTGATAGTGGTCGTTATAGTGGTGATAATGGTTGTTATAGTGGTGATAATGGTCCTTGTAGTGGTGATAATGGTTGTTATAGTGGTGATAATGGTCATTACAGCGTTGATAATGGTCCTTCTACTGGTGATAATGGTTGATATAGTGGTGATAATGGTCGTTATAATGGTGATAATGGTTGTTATAGTGGTGATAATAGTTGTTATAGTGGTGATAATGGTTGTTATAGTGGTGATAGTGGTCGTAATAGTGGTGATAATGGTCCATATAGTGGTGATAATGGTTGTTATAGTGGTGGTAATGGTGCTTATAGTGTTGATAGTGGTCGTTATAGTGGTGATAATGGTGGTTATAGTGCTGATAATGGTCGCTACAGTGGTGATAATGGCCGTTATAGTGGTGATAATGGTCGTTATAGTTGTGATAACGGTCGTTATAGTGGTGATAATCTTTGTTATAGTGGTGATAATGGTTGTTAAAGTGGTGATAGTGGTGCTTATAGTGGTCATAATGGTCCATATAGTGGTGATAATGGTTGTTATAGTTGTGATAATGGTTGTTATAGTGGTGATAATGGTTGTTATAGTTGTTATAATGGTTGTTATAGTGGTGATAATGGTTGTTATAGTGGTGGTAATGGTGGTTATAGTGGCGATAATGGTTGTTAAAGTGGTGATAGTGGTCGTTATAGTGGTGACAATGGTTGTTATAGTGGTGATAATGTTCATTACAGCGTTGATAATGGTCGTTCTACTGGTGATAATGGTTGATATAGTGGTGATAATGGTCCTTATAGAGGTGATAATGGTTGTTATAGTGGTGATAGTGGTCGTTATAGTGGTGATAATGGTCCTTATAGTGGTGATAATTGTGGTTATAGTGTTGATAGTGGTCGTTATAGTGGTGATAGTGGTCGTTGTAGTGGTGATAATGGTTGTTATAGTGGTGATAATGGTCGTTATAGTTGTGATAACGGTCGTTATAGTGGTGATAATCTTTGTTATAGTGGTGATAATGGTTGTTAAAGTAGTGATAGTGGTGCTTATAGTGGTCATAATGGTCCATATAGTGGTGATAATGGTTGTTATAGTTGTGATAATGGTTGTTATAGTGGTGATAATGGTTGTTATAGTGGTGGTAATGGTGGTTATAGTGTTGATAATGGTCGCTATAGTGGTGATAATGGCCGTTATAGTGGTGATATTGTTCGTTATAGTGGTGATAATGGTCGTTATAGTGGTGATAATGGTTGTTATAGTGGTGATAATAGTTGTTATAGTGGTGATAATGGTTGTTATAGTGGTGATAGTGGCCGTTATAGTGGTGATAATGGTCATTACAGTGTTGATAATGATCCTTCTACTGGTGATAATGGTTGATATAGTGGTGATAATGGTGGTTATAGTGTTGATAAAGGTCGCTATAATGGTGATAATGGCCGTTATAGTGGTGATAGTGGTCGTTATAGTGGTGATAATGGTTCTTAAAGTGGTGATAGTGGTGGTTATAGTCATCATAATGGTCCATATAGTGGTGATAATGGTTGTTATAGTGGTGATAATGGTTGTTATAGTGGTGATAATGGTTGTTATAGTGGTGATAGTGGTCGTTATAGTGGTGATAATGGTTGTTATAGTGGTGATAATGGTCCTTATAGTGGTGATAATGGTTGTTATAGTGGTGATAATGGTCATTACAGCGTTGATAATGGTCCTTCTACTGGTGATAATGGTTGATATAGTGGTGATAATGGTCGTTATAATGGTGATAATGGTTGTTATAGTGGTGATAATAGTTGTTATAGTGGTGATAATGGTTGTTATAGTGGTGATAGTGGTCGTTATAGTGGTGATAATGGTTGTTATAGTGGTGATAGTGGTCCTTATAGTGGTGATAATGGCCGTTATAGTGGTGATAATGGTTGTTATACTGGCGATAATAGTTGTTATAGTGGTGATAATAGTTGTTATAGTGTTGATAATGGTCGCTATAGTGGTGATAATGGCCGTTATAGTGGTGATATTGGTCGTTATAGTGGTGATAATGGTCGTTATAGTGGTGATAATGGTTGTTATAGTGGTGATAATAGTTGTTATAGTGGTGATAATGGTTGTTATAGTGGTGATAGTGGCCGTTATAGTGGTGATAATGGTCATTACAGTGTTGATAATGATCCTTCTACTGGTGATAATGGTTGATATAGTGGTGATAATGGTGGTTATAGTGTTGATAAGGGTCGCTATAATGGTGATAATGGCCGTGATAGTGGTGATAGTGGTCGTTATAGTGGTGATAATGGTTCTTAAAGTGGTGATAGTGGTGGTTATAGTCATCATAATGGTCCATATAGTGGTGATAATGGTTGTTATAGTGGTGATAATGGTTGTTATAGTGGTGATAATGGTTGTTATAGTGGTGATAGTGGTCGTTATAGTGGTGATAATGGTTGTTATAGTGGTGATAATGGTCCTTATAGTGGTGATAATGGTTGTTATAGTGGTGATAATGGTCATTACAGCGTTGATAATGGTCCTTCTACTGGTGATAATGGTTGATATAGTGGTGATAATGGTCGTTATAATGGTGATAATGGTTGTTATAGTGGTGATAATAGTTGTTATAGTGGTGATAATGGTTGTTATAGTGGTGATAGTGGTCGTTATAGTGGTGATAATGGTTGTTATAGTGGTGATAGTGGTCCTTATAGTGGTGATAATGGCCGTTATAGTGGTGATAATGGTTGTTATACTCGTGATAATAGTTGTTATAGTGGTGATAATGGTTGTTATAGTGTTTATAATGGTCGCTATAGTGGTGATAATGGCCGTTATAGTGGTGATAATGGTCGTTATAGTAGCGATAATGGTTGTTAAAGTGGTGATAGGGGTGGTTATAGTTGTCATAATGGTCCATATAGTGTTGATAATGGTTGTTATAGTGGTGATAATGGTTGTTATAGTGGTGATAGTGGTCGTAATAGTGGTGATAATGGTGCATATAGTGGTGATAATGGTTGTTATAGTGGTGGTAATGGTGGTTATAGTGTTGATAGTGGTCGTTATAGTGGTGATAATGGTTGTTATAGTGCTGATAATGGTCGCTACAGTGGTGATAATGGCCGTTATAGTGGTGATAATGGTTGTTATAGTGGTGATAATAGTTGTTATAGTGGTGATAATGGTTGTTATAGTGTTGATAATGGTCGCTATAGTGGTGACAATGGCCGTTATAGTGGTGATAATGGTCGTTATAGTGGCGATAATGGTTGTTAAAGTGGTGATAGTGGTGGTTATAGTTGTCATAATGGTCCATATATTGGTGATAATGGTTGTTACAGTGGTGATAATGGTTGTTATAGTGGCGATAATGGTTGTTATAGTGGTGATAATGGTCATTACAGCGTTGATAATGGTCCTTCTACTGGTGATAATGGTTGTTATAGTGGTGATAGTGGTCGTTATAGTGGTGATAATGGTTGTTATAGTGGTGATAATGGTCCTTATAGTGGTGATAATGGTTGTTATAGTGGTGATAATAGTCGTTATAGTGGTGATAATGGTTGTTATAGTGGTGATAATAGTCCTTATAGTGGTGATAATGGTTGTTATAGTGGTGATAGTGGTCGTAATAGTGGTGATAATGGTCCATATAGTGGTGATAATGGTTGTTATAGTGGTGGTAATGGTGCTTATAGTGTTGATAGTGGTCGTTATAGTGGTGATAATGGTGGTTATAGTGCTGATAATGGTCGCTACAGTGGTGATAATGGCCGTTATAGTGGTGATAATGGTCGTTATAGTTGTGATAACGGTCGTTATAGTGGTGATAATCTTTGTTATAGTGGTGATAATGGTTGTTAAAGTGGTGATAGTGGTGCTTATAGTGGTCATAATGGTCCATATAGTGGTGATAATGGTTGTTATAGTTGTGATAATGGTTGTTATAGTGGTGATAATGGTTGTTATAGTTGTTATAATGGTTGTTATAGTGGTGATAATGGTTGTTATAGTGGTGGTAATGGTGGTTATAGTGGCGATAATGGTTGTTAAAGTGGTGATAGTGGTCGTTATAGTGGTGACAATGGTTGTTATAGTGGTGATAATGGTTGATATAGTGGTGATAATGGTCCTTATAGAGGTGATAATGGTTGTTATAGTGGTGATAGTGGTCGTTATAGTGGTGATAATGGTCCTTATAGTGGTGATAATTGTGGTTATAGTGTTGATAGTGGTCGTTATAGTGGTGATAGTGGTCGTTGTAGTGGTGATAATGGTTGTTATAGTGGTGATAATGGTCCTTATAGTGGTGATAATGGTTGTTATAGTGGTGATAATGGTTGTTATAGTGGTGATAGTGGTCGTTATAGTGGTGATAATGGTTGTTATAGTGGTGATAATGGTCCTTATAGTGGTGATAATGGTTGTTATAGTGGTGATAATAGTCGTTATAGTGGTGATAATGGTGGTTATAGTGCTGATAATGGTCGCTATAGTGGTGATAATGGTTGTTATAGTGGTGATAGTGGTCGTAATAGTGGTGACAATGGTCCATATAGTGGTGATAATGGTTGTTATAGTGGTGGTAATGGTGCTTATAGTGTTGATAGTGGTCGTTATAGTGGTGATAATGGTGGTTATAGTGCTGATAATGGTCGCTACAGTGGTGATAATGGCCGTTATAGTGGTGATAATGGTCGTTATAGTTGTGATAACGGTCGTTATAGTGGTGATAATCTTTGTTATAGTGGTGATAATGGTTGTTAAAGTAGTCATAGTGGTGCTTATAGTGGTCATAATGGTCCATATAGTGGTGATAATGGTTGTTATAGTTGTGATAATGGTTGTTATAGTGGTGATAATGGTTGTTATAGTGGTGGTAATGGTGGTTATAGTGTTGATAATGGTCGCTATAGTGGTGATAATGGCCGTTATAGTGGTGATATTGGTCGTTATAGTGGTGATAATGGTCGTTATAGTGGTGATAATGGTTGTTATAGTGGTGATAATAGTTGTTATAGTGGTGATAATGGTTGTTATAGTGGTGATAGTGGCCGTTATAGTGGTGATAATGGTCATTACAGTGTTGATAATGATCCTTCTACTGGTGATAATGGTTGATATAGTGGTGATAATGGTGGTTATAGTGTTGATAAAGGTCGCTATAATGGTGATAATGGCCGTTATAGTGGTGATAGTGGTCGTTATAGTGGTGATAATGGTTCTTAAAGTGGTGATAGTGGTGGTTATAGTCATCATAATGGTCCATATAGTGGTGATAATGGTTGTTATAGTGGTGATAATGGTTGTTATAGTGGTGATAATGGTTGTTATAGTGGTGATAGTGGTCGTTATAGTGGTGATAATGGTTGTTATAGTGGTGATAATGGTCCTTATAGTGGTGATAATGGTTGTTATAGTGGTGATAATGGTCATTACAGCGTTGATAATGGTCCTTCTACTGGTGATAATGGTTGATATAGTGGTGATAATGGTCGTTATAATGGTGATAATGGTTGTTATAGTGGTGATAATAGTTGTTATAGTGGTGATAATGGTTGTTATAGTGGTGATAGTGGTCGTTATAGTGGTGATAATGGTTGTTATAGTGGTGATAGTGGTCCTTATAGTGGTGATAATGGTTGTTATAGTGGTGATAATGGTTGTTATAGTGGTGATAATGGTCCTTATAGTGGTGATAATGGTTGTTATAGTGGTGATAGTGGTCGTTATAGTGGTGATAATGGTCCATATAGAGGTGATAATGCTGGTTATGGTGTTGATAGTGGTCGTTATACTGGTGATAATGGCCGTTATAGTGGTGATAATGGTTGTTATACTGGTGATAATAGTTGTTATAGTGGTGTTAATGGTTGTTATAGTGTTGATAATGGTCGCTATTGTGGTGATAATGGCCGTTATAGTGGTGATAATGGTCGTTATAGTAGCGATAATGGTTGTTAAAGTGGTGATAGGGGTGGTTATAGTTGTCATAATGGTCCATATAGTGTTGATAATGGTTGTTATAGTGGTGATAATGGTCCTTCTAGTGGTGATAATGGTTGTTATAGTGGTGATAGTGGTCGTAATAGTGGTGATAATGGTGCATATAGTGGTGATAATGGTTGTTATAGTGGTGGTAATGGTGGTTATAGTGTTGATAGTGGTCGTTATAGTGGTGATAATGGTTGTTATAGTGCTGATAATGGTCGCTACAGTGGTGATAATGGCCGTTATAGTGGTGATAATGGTTGTTATAGTGTTGATAATGGTCGCTATAGTGGTGACAATGGCCGTTATAGTGGTGATAATGGTCGTTATAGTGGCGATAATGGTTGTTAAAGTGGTGATAGTGGTGGTTATAGTTGTCATAATGGTCCATATATTGGTGATAATGGTTGTTACAGTGGTGATAATGGTTGTTATAGTGGCGATAATGGTTGTTATAGTGGTGATAATGGTCATTACAGCGTTGATAATGGTCCTTCTACTGGTGATAATGGTTGTTATAGTGGTGATAGTGGTCGTTATAGTGGTGATAATGGTTGTTATAGTGGTGATAATGGTCCTTATAGTGGTGATAATGGTTGTTATAGTGGTGATAATAGTCGTTATAGTGGTGATAATGGTTGTTATAGTGGTGATAATAGTCCTTATAGTGGTGATAATGGTTGTTATAGTGGTGATAGTGGTCGTAATAGTGGTGATAATGGTCCATATAGTGGTGATAATGGTTGTTATAGTGGTGGTAATGGTGCTTATAGTGTTGATAGTGGTCGTTATAGTGGTGATAATGGTGGTTATAGTGCTGATAATGGTCGCTACAGTGGTGATAATGGTTCTTAAAGTGGTGATAGTGGTGGTTATAGTCATCATAATGGTCCATATAGTGGTGATAATGGTTGTTATAGTGGTGATAATGGTTGTTATAGTGGTGATAATGGTCATTACAGCGTTGATAATGGTCCTTCTACTGGTGATAATGGTTGATATAGTGGTGATAATGGTCGTTATAATGGTGATAATGGTTGTTATAGTGGTGATAATAGTTGTTATAGTGGTGATAATGGTTGTTATAGTGGTGATAGTGGTCGTTATAGTGGTGATAATGGTTGTTATAGTGGTGATAGTGGTCCTTATAGTGGTGATAATGGCCGTTATAGTGGTGATAAAGGTCGCTATAATGGTGATAATGGTTGTTATACTCGTGATAATAGTTGTTATAGTGGTGATAATGGTTGTTATAGTGTTTATAATGGTCGCTATAGTGGTGATAATGGCCGTTATAGTGGTGATAATGGTCGTTATAGTAGCGATAATGGTTGTTAAAGTGGTGATAGGGGTGGTTATAGTTGTCATAATGGTCCATATAGTGTTGATAATGGTTGTTATAGTGGTGATAATGGTTGTTATAGTGGTGATAGTGGTCGTAATAGTGGTGATAATGGTTGTTATAGTGGTGGTAATGGTGGTTATAGTGTTGATAGTGGTCGTTATAGTGGTGATAATGGTTGTTATAGTGCTGATAATGGTCGCTACAGTGGTGATAATGGCCGTTATAGTGGTGATAATGGTTGTTATAGTGGTGATAATAGTTGTTATAGTGGTGATAATGGTTGTTATAGTGTTGATAATGGTCGCTATAGTGGTGACAATGGCCGTTATAGTGGTGATAATGGTCGTTATAGTGGCGATAATGGTTGTTAAAGTGGTGATAGTGGTGGTTATAGTTGTCATAATGGTCCATATATTGGTGATAATGGTTGTTACAGTGGTGATAATGGTTGTTATAGTGGCGATAATGGTTGTTATAGTGGTGATAATGGTCATTACAGCGTTGATAATGGTCCTTCTACTGGTGATAATGGTTGTTATAGTGGTGATAGTGGTCGTTATAGTGGTGATAATGGTTGTTATAGTGGTGATAATGGTCCTTATAGTGGTGATAATGGTTGTTATAGTGGTGATAATAGTCGTTATAGTGGTGATAATGGTTGTTATAGTTGTGATAATAGTCCTTATAGTGGTGATAATGGTTGTTATAGTGGTGATAGTGGTCGTAATAGTGGTGATAATGGTCCATATAGTGGTGATAATGGTTGTTATAGTGGTGGTAATGGTGCTTATAGTGTTGATAGTGGTCGTTATAGTGGTGATAATGGTGGTTATAGTGCTGATAATGGTCGCTACAGTGGTGATAATGGCCGTTATAGTGGTGATAATGGTCGTTATAGTTGTGATAACGGTCGTTATAGTGGTGATAATCTTTGTTATAGTGGTGATAATGGTTGTTAAAGTGGTGATAGTGGTGCTTATAGTGGTCATAATGGTCCATATAGTGGTGATAATGGTTGTTATAGTTGTGATAATGGTTGTTATAGTGGTGATAATGGTTGTTATAGTTGTTATAATGGTTGTTATAGTGGTGATAATGGTTGTTATAGTGGTGGTAATGGTGGTTATAGTGGCGATAATGGTTGTTAAAGTGGTGATAGTGGTCGTTATAGTGGTGACAATGGTTGTTATAGTGGTGATAATGTTCATTACAGCGTTGATAATGGTCGTTCTACTGGTGATAATGGTTGATATAGTGGTGATAATGGTCCTTATAGAGGTGATAATGGTTGTTATAGTGGTGATAGTGGTCGTTATAGTGGTGATAATGGTCCTTATAGTGGTGATAATTGTGGTTATAGTGTTGATAGTGGTCGTTATAGTGGTGATAGTGGTCGTTGTAGTGGTGATAATGGTTGTTATAGTGGTGATAATGGTCCTTATAGTGGTGATAATGGTTGTTATAGTGGTGATAATGGTTGTTATAGTGGTGATAGTGGTCGTTATAGTGGTGATAATGGTTGTTATAGTGGTGATAATGGTCCTTATAGTGGTGATAATGGTTGTTATAGTGGTGATAATAGTCGTTATAGTGGTGATAATGGTGGTTATAGTGCTGATAATGGTCGCTATAGTGGTGATAATGGTTGTTATAGTGGTGATAGTGGTCGTAATAGTGGTGACAATGGTCCATATAGTGGTGATAATGGTTGTTATAGTGGTGGTAATGGTGCTTATAGTGTTGATAGTGGTCGTTATAGTGGTGATAATGGTGGTTATAGTGCTGATAATGGTCGCTACAGTGGTGATAATGGCCGTTATAGTGGTGATAATGGTCGTTATAGTTGTGATAACGGTCGTTATAGTGGTGATAATCTTTGTTATAGTGGTGATAATGGTTGTTAAAGTAGTCATAGTGGTGCTTATAGTGGTCATAATGGTCCATATAGTGGTGATAATGGTTGTTATAGTTGTGATAATGGTTGTTATAGTGGTGATAATGGTTGTTATAGTGGTGGTAATGGTGGTTATAGTGTTGATAATGGTCGCTATAGTGGTGATAATGGCCGTTATAGTGGTGATATTGGTCGTTATAGTGGTGATAATGGTCGTTATAGTGGTGATAATGGTTGTTATAGTGGTGATAATAGTTGTTATAGTGGTGATAATGGTTGTTATAGTGGTGATAGTGGCCGTTATAGTGGTGATAATGGTCATTACAGTGTTGATAATGATCCTTCTACTGGTGATAATGGTTGATATAGTGGTGATAATGGTGGTTATAGTGTTGATAAAGGTCGCTATAATGGTGATAATGGCCGTTATAGTGGTGATAGTGGTCGTTATAGTGGTGATAATGGTTCTTAAAGTGGTGATAGTGGTGGTTATAGTCATCATAATGGTCCATATAGTGGTGATAATGGTTGTTATAGTGGTGATAATGGTTGTTATAGTGGTGATAATGGTTGTTATAGTGGTGATAGTGGTCGTTATAGTGGTGATAATGGTTGTTATAGTGGTGATAATGGTCCTTATAGTGGTGATAATGGTTGTTATAGTGGTGATAATGGTCATTACAGCGTTGATAATGGTCCTTCTACTGGTGATAATGGTTGATATAGTGGTGATAATGGTCGTTATAATGGTGATAATGGTTGTTATAGTGGTGATAATAGTTGTTATAGTGGTGATAATGGTTGTTATAGTGGTGATAGTGGTCGTTATAGTGGTGATAATGGTTGTTATAGTGGTGATAGTGGTCCTTATAGTGGTGATAATGGTTGTTATAGTGGTGATAATGGTTGTTATAGTGGTGATAATGGTCCTTATAGTGGTGATAATGGTTGTTATAGTGGTGATAGTGGTCGTTATAGTGGTGATAATGGTCCATATAGAGGTGATAATGCTGGTTATGGTGTTGATAGTGGTCGTTATACTGGTGATAATGGCCGTTATAGTGGTGATAATGGTTGTTATACTGGTGATAATAGTTGTTATAGTGGTGTTAATGGTTGTTATAGTGTTGATAATGGTCGCTATTGTGGTGATAATGGCCGTTATAGTGGTGATAATGGTCGTTATAGTAGCGATAATGGTTGTTAAAGTGGTGATAGGGGTGGTTATAGTTGTCATAATGGTCCATATAGTGTTGATAATGGTTGTTATAGTGGTGATAATGGTCCTTCTAGTGGTGATAATGGTTGTTATAGTGGTGATAGTGGTCGTAATAGTGGTGATAATGGTGCATATAGTGGTGATAATGGTTGTTATAGTGGTGGTAATGGTGGTTATAGTGTTGATAGTGGTCGTTATAGTGGTGATAATGGTTGTTATAGTGCTGATAATGGTCGCTACAGTGGTGATAATGGCCGTTATAGTGGTGATAATGGTTGTTATAGTGTTGATAATGGTCGCTATAGTGGTGACAATGGCCGTTATAGTGGTGATAATGGTCGTTATAGTGGCGATAATGGTTGTTAAAGTGGTGATAGTGGTGGTTATAGTTGTCATAATGGTCCATATATTGGTGATAATGGTTGTTACAGTGGTGATAATGGTTGTTATAGTGGCGATAATGGTTGTTATAGTGGTGATAATGGTCATTACAGCGTTGATAATGGTCCTTCTACTGGTGATAATGGTTGTTATAGTGGTGATAGTGGTCGTTATAGTGGTGATAATGGTTGTTATAGTGGTGATAATGGTCCTTATAGTGGTGATAATGGTTGTTATAGTGGTGATAATAGTCGTTATAGTGGTGATAATGGTTGTTATAGTGGTGATAATAGTCCTTATAGTGGTGATAATGGTTGTTATAGTGGTGATAGTGGTCGTAATAGTGGTGATAATGGTCCATATAGTGGTGATAATGGTTGTTATAGTGGTGGTAATGGTGCTTATAGTGTTGATAGTGGTCGTTATAGTGGTGATAATGGTGGTTATAGTGCTGATAATGGTCGCTACAGTGGTGATAATGGCCGTTATAGTGGTGATAATGGTTGTTATAGTTGTGATAACGGTCGTTATAGTGGTGATAATCTTTGTTATAGTGGTGATAATGGTTGTTAAAGTGGTGATAGTGGTGCTTATAGTGGTCATAATGGTCCATATAGTGGTGATAATGGTTGTTATAGTTGTGATAATGGTTGTTATAGTGGTGATAATGGTTGTTATAGTTGTTATAATGGTTGTTATAGTGGTGATAATGGTTGTTATAGTGGTGGTAATGGTGGTTATAGTGGCGATAATGGTTGTTAAAGTGGTGATAGTGGTCGTTATAGTGGTGATAATGGTTGTTATAGTGGTGATAATGGTTGTTATAGTGGCGATAATGGTTGTTATAGTGGTGATAATGGTCATTACAGCGTTGATAATGGTCCTTCTACTGGTGATAATGGTCGATATAATGGTGATAATGGTTGTTATAGTGGTGATAATAGTTGTTATAGTGGTGATAATGGTTGTTATAGTGTTGATAATGGTCGCCATAGTGGTGATAGTGGTCGTTATAGTGGTGATAATGGTTGTTATAGTGGTGATAATGGTCATTACAGCGTTGATAATGGTCCTTCTACTGGTGATAATGTTTGATATAGTGGTGATAATGGTCGTTATAATGGTGATAATGGTTGTTATAGTGGTGATAATAGTTGTTATAGTGGTGATAATGGTTGTTATAGTGGTGATAGTGGTCGTTATAGTGGTGATAATGGTCCATGTAGTGTTGATAATGGTTGCTATAGTGGTGATAATGTTTGATATAGTGGTGATAATGGTCGTTATAATGGTGATAATGGTTGTTATAGTGGTGATAATAGTTGTTATAGTGGTGATAATGGTTGTTATAGTGATGATAGTGGTCGTTATAGTGGTGATAATGGTCCATATAGTGGTGATAATTGTGGTTATAGTGTTGATAGTGGTCGTTATAGTGGTGATAATGGTGGTTATAGTGCTGATAATGGTCGCTATAGTGGTGATAATGGCCGTTATAGTGGTGATAATGGTCGTTATAGGGGTGATAATGGTCGTTATACTAGTGATAATGGTTGTTATAGTGGTGATAATGGTCCTTATAGTGGTGATAATGGTTGTTATAGTGGTGATAGTGGTCGTAATAGTGGTGATAATGGTCCATATAGTGGTGATAATGGTTGTTATAGTGGTGGTAATGGTGCTTATAGTGTTGATAGTGGTCGTTATAGTGGTGATAATGGTGGTTATAGTGCTGATAATGGTCGCTACAGTGGTGATAATGGCCGTTATAGTGGTGATAATGGTCGTTATAGTTGTGATAACGGTCGTTATAGTGGTGATAATCTTTGTTATAGTGGTGATAATGGTTGTTATAGTGGTGATAATGGTTGTTATAGTGGTGATAATGGTTGTTATAGTGGTGATAGTGGTCGTTATAGTGGTGATAATGGTTGTTATAGTGGTGATAATGGTCCTTATAGTGGTGATAATGGTTGTTATAGTGGTGATAATGGTCATTACAGCGTTGATAATGGTCCTTCTACTGGTGATAATGGTTGATATAGTGGTGATAATGGTCGTTATAATGGTGATAATGGTTGTTATAGTGGTGATAGTGGTCCTTATAGTGGTGATAATGGCCGTTATAGTGGTGATAATGGTTGTTATACTGGTGATAATAGTTGTTATAGTGGTGATAATGGTTGTTATAGTGTTGATAATGGTCGCTATAGTGGTGATAATGGCCGTTATAGTGGTGATAATGGTCGTTATAGTAGCGATAATGGTTGTTAAAGTGGTGATAGGGGTGGTTATAGTTGTCATAATGGTCCATATAGTGTTGATAATGGTTGTTATAGTGGTGATAATGGTTGTTATAGTGGCGATAATGGTTGTTATAGTGGTGATAATGGTCATTACAGCGTTGATAATGGTCGTTCTACTGGTGATAATGGTTGATGTAGTGGTGATAATGGTCGTTATAATGGTGATAATGGTTGTTATAGTGGTGATAATAGTTGTTATAGTGGTGATAATGGTCCTTCTAGTGGTGATAATGGTTGTTATAGTGGTGGTAATGGTGGTTATAGTGTTGATAGTGGTCGTTATAGTGGTGATAATGGTTGTTATAGTGCTGATAATGGTCGCTACAGTGGTGATAATGGCCGTTATAGTGGTGATAATGGTTGTTATAGTGGTGATAATAGTTGTTATAGTGGTGATAATGGTTGTTATAGTGTTGATAATGGTCGCTATAGTGGTGACAATGGCCGTTATAGTGGTGATAATGGTCGTTATAGTGGCGATAATGGTTGTTAAAGTGGTGATAGTGGTGGTTATAGTTGTCATAATGGTCCATATATTGGTGATAATGGTTGTTACAGTGGTGATAATGGTTGTTATAGTGGCGATAATGGTTGTTATAGTGGTGATAATGGTCATTACAGCGTTGATAATGGTCCTTCTACTGGTGATAATGGTTGTTATAGTGGTGATAGTGGTCGTTATAGTGGTGATAATGGTCCTTATAGTGGTGATAATTGTGGTTATAGTGTTGATAGTGGTCGTTATAGTGGTGATAGTGGTCGTTGTAGTGGTGATAATGGTTGTTATAGTGGTGATAATGGTCCTTATAGTGGTGATAATGGTTGTTATAGTGGTGATAATGGTTGTTATAGTGGTGATAATGGTCCTTATAGAGGTGATAATGGTTGTTATAGTGGTGATAGTGGTCGTTATAGTGGTGATAATGGTGGTTATAGTGCTGATAATGGTCGCTATAGTGGTGATAATGGTTGTTATAGTGGTGATAGTGGTCGTAATAGTGGTGACAATGGTCCATATAGTGGTGATAATGGTTGTTATAGTGGTGGTAATGGTGCTTATAGTGTTGCTAGTGGTCGTTATAGTGGTGATAATGGTGGTTATAGTGCTGATAATGGTCGCTACAGTGGTGATAATGGCCGTTATAGTGGTGATAATGGTCGTTATAGTGGTGATAATGGTTGTTATAGTGGTGATAATAGTCGTTATAGTGGTGATAATGGTTGTTATAGTGGTGATAATAGTCCTTATAGTGGTGATAATGGTTGTTATAGTGGTGATAGTGGCCGTAATAGTGGTGATAATGGTCCATATAGTGGTGATAATGGTTGTTATAGTGGTGGTAATGGTGCTTATAGTGTTGATAGTGGTCGTTATAGTGGTGATAATGGTGGTTATAGTGCTGATAATGGTCGCTACAGTGGTGATAATGGCCGTTATAGTGGTGATAATGGTCGTTATAGTTGTGATAACGGTCGTTATAGTGGTGATAATCTTTGTTATAGTGGTGATAATGGTTGTTAAAGTGGTGATAGTGGTGCTTATAGTGGTCATAATGGTCCATATAGTGGTGATAATGGTTGTTATAGTTGTGATAATGGTTGTTATAGTGGTGATAATGGTTGTTATAGTTGTTATAATGGTTGTTATAGTGGTGATAATGGTTGTTATAGTGGTGGTAATGGTGGTTATAGTGGCGATAATGGTTGTTAAAGTGGTGATAGTGGTCGTTATAGTGGTGATAATGGTTGTTATAGTGGTGATAATGGTTGTTATAGTGGCGATAATGGTTGTTATAGTGGTGATAATGGTCATTACAGCGTTGATAATGGTCCTTCTACTGGTGATAATGGTCGATATAATGGTGATAATGGTTGTTATAGTGGTGATAATAGTTGTTATAGTGGTGATAATGGTTGTTATAGTGTTGATAATGGTCGCCATAGTGGTGATAGTGGTCGTTATAGTGGTGATAATGGTTGTTATAGTGGTGATAATGGTCATTACAGCGTTGATAATGGTCCTTCTACTGGTGATAATGTTTGATATAGTGGTGATAATGGTCGTTATAATGGTGATAATGGTTGTTATAGTGGTGATAATAGTTGTTATAGTGGTGATAATGGTTGTTATAGTGGTGATAGTGGTCGTTATAGTGGTGATAATGGTCCATGTAGTGTTGATAATGGTTGCTATAGTGGTGATAATGTTTGATATAGTGGTGATAATGGTCGTTATAATGGTGATAATGGTTGTTATAGTGGTGATAATAGTTGTTATAGTGGTGATAATGGTTGTTATAGTGATGATAGTGGTCGTTATAGTGGTGATAATGGTCATTACAGTGTTGATAATGATCCTTCTACTGGTGATAATGGTTGATATAGTGGTGATAATGGTTGTTATAGTGGTGATAATGGTTGTTATAGTGGTGGTAATGGTGGTTATAGTGTTGATAATGGTCGCTATAGTGGTGATAATGGCCGTTATAGTGGTGATATTGTTCGTTATAGTGGTGATAATGGTCGTTATAGTGGTGATAATGGTTGTTATAGTGGTGATAATAGTTGTTATAGTGGTGATAATGGTTGTTATAGTGGTGATAGTGGCCGTTATAGTGGTGATAATGGTCATTACAGTGTTGATAATGATCCTTCTACTGGTGATAATGGTTGATATAGTGGTGATAATGGTGGTTATAGTGTTGATAAAGGTCGCTATAATGGTGATAATGGCCGTTATAGTGGTGATAGTGGTCGTTATAGTGGTGATAATGGTTCTTAAAGTGGTGATAGTGGTGGTTATAGTCATCATAATGGTCCATATAGTGGTGATAATGGTTGTTATAGTGGTGATAATGGTTGTTATAGTGGTGATAATGGTTGTTATAGTGGTGATAGTGGTCGTTATAGTGGTGATAATGGTTGTTATAGTGGTGATAATGGTCCTTATAGTGGTGATAATGGTTGTTATAGTGGTGATAATGGTCATTACAGCGTTGATAATGGTCCTTCTACTGGTGATAATGGTTGATATAGTGGTGATAATGGTCGTTATAATGGTGATAATGGTTGTTATAGTGGTGATAATAGTTGTTATAGTGGTGATAATGGTTGTTATAGTGGTGATAGTGGTCGTTATAGTGGTGATAATGGTTGTTATAGTGGTGATAGTGGTCCTTATAGTGGTGATAATGGCCGTTATAGTGGTGATAATGGTTGTTATACTGGTGATAATAGTTGTTATAGTGGTGATAATAGTTGTTATAGTGTTGATAATGGTCGCTATAGTGGTGATAATGGCCGTTATAGTGGTGATATTGGTCGTTATAGTGGTGATAATGGTCGTTATAGTGGTGATAATGGTTGTTATAGTGGTGATAATAGTTGTTATAGTGGTGATAATGGTTGTTATAGTGGTGATAGTGGCCGTTATAGTGGTGATAATGGTCATTACAGTGTTGATAATGATCCTTCTACTGGTGATAATGGTTGATATAGTGGTGATAATGGTGGTTATAGTGTTGATAAGGGTCGCTATAATGGTGATAATGGCCGTTATAGTGGTGATAGTGGTCGTTATAGTGGTGATAATGGTTCTTAAAGTGGTGATAGTGGTGGTTATAGTCATCATAATGGTCCATATAGTGGTGATAATGGTTGTTATAGTGGTGATAATGGTTGTTATAGTGGTGATAATGGTTGTTATAGTGGTGATAGTGGTCGTTATAGTGGTGATAATGGTTGTTATAGTGGTGATAATGGTCCTTATAGTGGTGATAATGGTTGTTATAGTGGTGATAATGGTCATTACAGCGTTGATAATGGTCCTTCTACTGGTGATAATGGTTGATATAGTGGTGATAATGGTCGTTATAATGGTGATAATGGTTGTTATAGTGGTGATAATAGTTGTTATAGTGGTGATAATGGTTGTTATAGTGGTGATAGTGGTCGTTATAGTGGTGATAATGGTTGTTATAGTGGTGATAGTGGTCCTTATAGTGGTGATAATGGCCGTTATAGTGGTGATAATGGTTGTTATACTGGTGATAATAGTTGTTATAGTGGTGATAATGGTTGTTATAGTGTTGATAATGGTCGCTATAGTGGTGATAATGGCCGTTATAGTGGTGATAATGGTCGTTATAGTAGCGATAATGGTTGTTAAAGTGGTGATAGGGGTGGTTATAGTTGTCATAATGGTCCATATAGTGTTGATAATGGTTGTTATAGTGGTGATAATGGTTGTTATAGTGGCGATAATGGTTGTTATAGTGGTGATAATGGTCATTACAGCGTTGATAATGGTCGTTCTACTGGTGATAATGGTTGATGTAGTGGTGATAATGGTCGTTATAATGGTGATAATGGTTGTTATAGTGGTGATAATAGTTGTTATAGTGGTGATAATGGTCCTTCTAGTGGTGATAATGGTTGTTATAGTGGTGGTAATGGTGGTTATAGTGTTGATAGTGGTCGTTATAGTGGTGATAATGGTTGTTATAGTGCTGATAATGGTCGCTACAGTGGTGATAATGGCCGTTATAGTGGTGATAATGGTTGTTATAGTGGTGATAATAGTTGTTATAGTGGTGATAATGGTTGTTATAGTGTTGATAATGGTCGCTATAGTGGTGACAATGGCCGTTATAGTGGTGATAATGGTCGTTATAGTGGCGATAATGGTTGTTAAAGTGGTGATAGTGGTGGTTATAGTTGTCATAATGGTCCATATATTGGTGATAATGGTTGTTACAGTGGTGATAATGGTTGTTATAGTGGCGATAATGGTTGTTATAGTGGTGATAATGGTCATTACAGCGTTGATAATGGTCCTTCTACTGGTGATAATGGTTGTTATAGTGGTGATAGTGGTCGTTATAGTGGTGATAATGGTCCTTATAGTGGTGATAATTGTGGTTATAGTGTTGATAGTGGTCGTTATAGTGGTGATAGTGGTCGTTGTAGTGGTGATAATGGTTGTTATAGTGGTGATAATGGTCCTTATAGTGGTGATAATGGTTGTTATAGTGGTGATAATGGTTGTTATAGTGGTGATAATGGTCCTTATAGAGGTGATAATGGTTGTTATAGTGGTGATAGTGGTCGTTATAGTGGTGATAATGGTGGTTATAGTGCTGATAATGGTCGCTATAGTGGTGATAATGGTTGTTATAGTGGTGATAGTGGTCGTAATAGTGGTGACAATGGTCCATATAGTGGTGATAATGGTTGTTATAGTGGTGGTAATGGTGCTTATAGTGTTGCTAGTGGTCGTTATAGTGGTGATAATGGTGGTTATAGTGCTGATAATGGTCGCTACAGTGGTGATAATGGCCGTTATAGTGGTGATAATGGTCGTTATAGTGGTGATAATGGTTGTTATAGTGGTGATAATAGTCGTTATAGTGGTGATAATGGTTGTTATAGTGGTGATAATAGTCCTTATAGTGGTGATAATGGTTGTTATAGTGGTGATAGTGGCCGTAATAGTGGTGATAATGGTCCATATAGTGGTGATAATGGTTGTTATAGTGGTGGTAATGGTGCTTATAGTGTTGATAGTGGTCGTTATAGTGGTGATAATGGTGGTTATAGTGCTGATAATGGTCGCTACAGTGGTGATAATGGCCGTTATAGTGGTGATAATGGTCGTTATAGTTGTGATAACGGTCGTTATAGTGGTGATAATCTTTGTTATAGTGGTGATAATGGTTGTTAAAGTGGTGATAGTGGTGCTTATAGTGGTCATAATGGTCCATATAGTGGTGATAATGGTTGTTATAGTTGTGATAATGGTTGTTATAGTGGTGATAATGGTTGTTATAGTTGTTATAATGGTTGTTATAGTGGTGATAATGGTTGTTATAGTGGTGGTAATGGTGGTTATAGTGGCGATAATGGTTGTTAAAGTGGTGATAGTGGTCGTTATAGTGGTGATAATGGTTGTTATAGTGGTGATAATGGTTGTTATAGTGGCGATAATGGTTGTTATAGTGGTGATAATGGTCATTACAGCGTTGATAATGGTCCTTCTACTGGTGATAATGGTCGATATAATGGTGATAATGGTTGTTATAGTGGTGATAATAGTTGTTATAGTGGTGATAATGGTTGTTATAGTGTTGATAATGGTCGCCATAGTGGTGATAGTGGTCGTTATAGTGGTGATAATGGTTGTTATAGTGGTGATAATGGTCATTACAGCGTTGATAATGGTCCTTCTACTGGTGATAATGTTTGATATAGTGGTGATAATGGTCGTTATAATGGTGATAATGGTTGTTATAGTGGTGATAATAGTTGTTATAGTGGTGATAATGGTTGTTATAGTGGTGATAGTGGTCGTTATAGTGGTGATAATGGTCCATGTAGTGTTGATAATGGTTGCTATAGTGGTGATAATGTTTGATATAGTGGTGATAATGGTCGTTATAATGGTGATAATGGTTGTTATAGTGGTGATAATAGTTGTTATAGTGGTGATAATGGTTGTTATAGTGATGATAGTGGTCGTTATAGTGGTGATAATGGTCCATATAGTGGTGATAATTGTGGTTATAGTGTTGATAGTGGTCGTTATAGTGGTGATAATGGTGGTTATAGTGCTGATAATGGTCGCTATAGTGGTGATAATGGCCGTTATAGTGGTGATAATGGTCGTTATAGGGGTGATAATGGTCGTTATACTAGTGATAATGGTTGTTATAGTGGTGATAATGGTCCTTATAGTGGTGATAATGGTTGTTATAGTGGTGATAGTGGTCGTAATAGTGGTGATAATGGTCCATATAGTGGTGATAATGGTTGTTATAGTGGTGGTAATGGTGCTTATAGTGTTGATAGTGGTCGTTATAGTGGTGATAATGGTGGTTATAGTGCTGATAATGGTCGCTACAGTGGTGATAATGGCCGTTATAGTGGTGATAATGGTCGTTATAGTTGTGATAACGGTCGTTATAGTGGTGATAATCTTTGTTATAGTGGTGATAATGGTTGTTAAAGTAGTGATAGTGGTGCTTATAGTGGTCATAATGGTCCATATAGTGGTGATAATGGTTGTTATAGTTGTGATAATGGTTGTTATAGTGGTGATAATGGTTGTTATAGTGGTGGTAATGGTGGTTATAGTGTTGATAATGGTCGCTATAGTGGTGATAATGGCCGTTATAGTGGTGATATTGTTCGTTATAGTGGTGATAATGGTCGTTATAGTGGTGATAATGGTTGTTATAGTGGTGATAATAGTTGTTATAGTGGTGATAATGGTTGTTATAGTGGTGATAGTGGCCGTTATAGTGGTGATAATGGTCATTACAGTGTTGATAATGATCCTTCTACTGGTGATAATGGTTGATATAGTGGTGATAATGGTGGTTATAGTGTTGATAAGGGTCGCTATAATGGTGATAATGGCCGTTATAGTGGTGATAGTGGTCGTTATAGTGGTGATAATGGTTCTTAAAGTGGTGATAGTGGTGGTTATAGTCATCATAATGGTCCATATAGTGGTGATAATGGTTGTTATAGTGGTGATAATGGTTGTTATAGTGGTGATAATGGTTGTTATAGTGGTGATAGTGGTCGTTATAGTGGTGATAATGGTTGTTATAGTGGTGATAATGGTCCTTATAGTGGTGATAATGGTTGTTATAGTGGTGATAATGGTCATTACAGCGTTGATAATGGTCCTTCTACTGGTGATAATGGTTGATATAGTGGTGATAATGGTCGTTATAATGGTGATAATGGTTGTTATAGTGGTGATAATAGTTGTTATAGTGGTGATAATGGTTGTTATAGTGGTGATAGTGGTCGTTATAGTGGTGATAATGGTTGTTATAGTGGTGATAGTGGTCCTTATAGTGGTGATAATGGCCGTTATAGTGGTGATAATGGTTGTTATACTGGTGATAATAGTTGTTATAGTGGTGATAATGGTTGTTATAGTGTTGATAATGGTCGCTATAGTGGTGATAATGGCCGTCATAGTGGTGATAATGGTCGTTATAGTAGCGATAATGGTTGTTAAAGTGGTGATAGGGGTGGTTATAGTTGTCATAATGGTCCATATAGTGTTGATAATGGTTGTTATAGTGGTGATAATGGTTGTTATAGTGGCGATAATGGTTGTTATAGTGGTGATAATGGTCATTACAGCGTTGATAATGGTCCTTCTACTGGTGATAATGGTTGATGTAGTGGTGATAATGGTCGTTATAATGGTGATAATGGTTGTTATAGTGGTGATAATAGTTGTTATAGTGGTGATAATGGTCCTTCTAGTGGTGATAATGGTTGTTATAGTGGTGGTAATGGTGGTTATAGTGTTGATAGTGGTCGTTATAGTGGTGATAATGGTTGTTATAGTGCTGATAATGGTCGCTACAGTGGTGATAATGGCCGTTATAGTGGTGATAATGGTTGTTATAGTGGTGATAATAGTTGTTATAGTGGTGATAATGGTTGTTATAGTGTTGATAATGGTCGCTATAGTGGTGACAATGGCCGTTATAGTGGTGATAATGGTCGTTATAGTGGCGATAATGGTTGTTAAAGTGGTGATAGTGGTGGTTATAGTTGTCATAATGGTCCATATATTGGTGATAATGGTTGTTACAGTGGTGATAATGGTTGTTATAGTGGCGATAATGGTTGTTATAGTGGTGATAATGGTCATTACAGCGTTGATAATGGTCCTTCTACTGGTGATAATGGTTGTTATAGTGGTGATAGTGGTCGTTATAGTGGTGATAATGGTCCTTATAGTGGTGATAATTGTGGTTATAGTGTTGATAGTGGTCGTTATAGTGGTGATAGTGGTCGTTGTAGTGGTGATAATGGTTGTTATAGTGGTGATAATGGTCCTTATAGTGGTGATAATGGTTGTTATAGTGGTGATAATGGTTGTTATAGTGGTGATAATGGTCCTTATAGAGGTGATAATGGTTGTTATAGTGGTGATAGTGGTCGTTATAGTGGTGATAATGGTGGTTATAGTGCTGATAATGGTCGCTATAGTGGTGATAATGGTTGTTATAGTGGTGATAGTGGTCGTAATAGTGGTGACAATGGTCCATATAGTGGTGATAATGGTTGTTATAGTGGTGGTAATGGTGCTTATAGTGTTGCTAGTGGTCGTTATAGTGGTGATAATGGTGGTTATAGTGCTGATAATGGTCGCTACAGTGGTGATAATGGCCGTTATAGTGGTGATAATGGTCGTTATAGTGGTGATAATGGTTGTTATAGTGGTGATAATAGTCGTTATAGTGGTGATAATGGTTGTTATAGTGGTGATAATAGTCCTTATAGTGGTGATAATGGTTGTTATAGTGGTGATAGTGGCCGTAATAGTGGTGATAATGGTCCATATAGTGGTGATAATGGTTGTTATAGTGGTGGTAATGGTGCTTATAGTGTTGATAGTGGTCGTTATAGTGGTGATAATGGTGGTTATAGTGCTGATAATGGTCGCTACAGTGGTGATAATGGCCGTTATAGTGGTGATAATGGTCGTTATAGTTGTGATAACGGTCGTTATAGTGGTGATAATCTTTGTTATAGTGGTGATAATGGTTGTTAAAGTGGTGATAGTGGTGCTTATAGTGGTCATAATGGTCCATATAGTGGTGATAATGGTTGTTATAGTTGTGATAATGGTTGTTATAGTGGTGATAATGGTTGTTATAGTTGTTATAATGGTTGTTATAGTGGTGATAATGGTTGTTATAGTGGTGGTAATGGTGGTTATAGTGGCGATAATGGTTGTTAAAGTGGTGATAGTGGTCGTTATAGTGGTGATAATGGTTGTTATAGTGGTGATAATGGTTGTTATAGTGGCGATAATGGTTGTTATAGTGGTGATAATGGTCATTACAGCGTTGATAATGGTCCTTCTACTGGTGATAATGGTCGATATAATGGTGATAATGGTTGTTATAGTGGTGATAATAGTTGTTATAGTGGTGATAATGGTTGTTATAGTGTTGATAATGGTCGCCATAGTGGTGATAGTGGTCGTTATAGTGGTGATAATGGTTGTTATAGTGGTGATAATGGTCATTACAGCGTTGATAATGGTCCTTCTACTGGTGATAATGTTTGATATAGTGGTGATAATGGTCGTTATAATGGTGATAATGGTTGTTATAGTGGTGATAATAGTTGTTATAGTGGTGATAATGGTTGTTATAGTGGTGATAGTGGTCGTTATAGTGGTGATAATGGTCCATGTAGTGTTGATAATGGTTGCTATAGTGGTGATAATGTTTGATATAGTGGTGATAATGGTCGTTATAATGGTGATAATGGTTGTTATAGTGGTGATAATAGTTGTTATAGTGGTGATAATGGTTGTTATAGTGATGATAGTGGTCGTTATAGTGGTGATAATGGTCCATATAGTGGTGATAATTGTGGTTATAGTGTTGATAGTGGTCGTTATAGTGGTGATAATGGTGGTTATAGTGCTGATAATGGTCGCTATAGTGGTGATAATGGCCGTTATAGTGGTGATAATGGTCGTTATAGGGGTGATAATGGTCGTTATACTAGTGATAATGGTTGTTATAGTGGTGATAATGGTCCTTATAGTGGTGATAATGGTTGTTATAGTGGTGATAGTGGTCGTAATAGTGGTGATAATGGTCCATATAGTGGTGATAATGGTTGTTATAGTGGTGGTAATGGTGCTTATAGTGTTGATAGTGGTCGTTATAGTGGTGATAATGGTGGTTATAGTGCTGATAATGGTCGCTACAGTGGTGATAATGGCCGTTATAGTGGTGATAATGGTCGTTATAGTTGTGATAACGGTCGTTATAGTGGTGATAATCTTTGTTATAGTGGTGATAATGGTTGTTAAAGTAGTGATAGTGGTGCTTATAGTGGTCATAATGGTCCATATAGTGGTGATAATGGTTGTTATAGTTGTGATAATGGTTGTTATAGTGGTGATAATGGTTGTTATAGTGGTGGTAATGGTGGTTATAGTGTTGATAATGGTCGCTATAGTGGTGATAATGGCCGTTATAGTGGTGATATTGTTCGTTATAGTGGTGATAATGGTCGTTATAGTGGTGATAATGGTTGTTATAGTGGTGATAATAGTTGTTATAGTGGTGATAATGGTTGTTATAGTGGTGATAGTGGCCGTTATAGTGGTGATAATGGTCATTACAGTGTTGATAATGATCCTTCTACTGGTGATAATGGTTGATATAGTGGTGATAATGGTGGTTATAGTGTTGATAAGGGTCGCTATAATGGTGATAATGGCCGTTATAGTGGTGATAGTGGTCGTTATAGTGGTGATAATGGTTCTTAAAGTGGTGATAGTGGTGGTTATAGTCATCATAATGGTCCATATAGTGGTGATAATGGTTGTTATAGTGGTGATAATGGTTGTTATAGTGGTGATAATGGTTGTTATAGTGGTGATAGTGGTCGTTATAGTGGTGATAATGGTTGTTATAGTGGTGATAATGGTCCTTATAGTGGTGATAATGGTTGTTATAGTGGTGATAATGGTCATTACAGCGTTGATAATGGTCCTTCTACTGGTGATAATGGTTGATATAGTGGTGATAATGGTCGTTATAATGGTGATAATGGTTGTTATAGTGGTGATAATAGTTGTTATAGTGGTGATAATGGTTGTTATAGTGGTGATAGTGGTCGTTATAGTGGTGATAATGGTTGTTATAGTGGTGATAGTGGTCCTTATAGTGGTGATAATGGCCGTTATAGTGGTGATAATGGTTGTTATACTGGTGATAATAGTTGTTATAGTGGTGATAATGGTTGTTATAGTGTTGATAATGGTCGCTATAGTGGTGATAATGGCCGTCATAGTGGTGATAATGGTCGTTATAGTAGCGATAATGGTTGTTAAAGTGGTGATAGGGGTGGTTATAGTTGTCATAATGGTCCATATAGTGTTGATAATGGTTGTTATAGTGGTGATAATGGTTGTTATAGTGGCGATAATGGTTGTTATAGTGGTGATAATGGTCATTACAGCGTTGATAATGGTCCTTCTACTGGTGATAATGGTTGATGTAGTGGTGATAATGGTCGTTATAATGGTGATAATGGTTGTTATAGTGGTGATAATAGTTGTTATAGTGGTGATAATGGTCCTTCTAGTGGTGATAATGGTTGTTATAGTGGTGGTAATGGTGGTTATAGTGTTGATAGTGGTCGTTATAGTGGTGATAATGGTTGTTATAGTGCTGATAATGGTCGCTACAGTGGTGATAATGGCCGTTATAGTGGTGATAATGGTTGTTATAGTGGTGATAATAGTTGTTATAGTGGTGATAATGGTTGTTATAGTGTTGATAATGGTCGCTATAGTGGTGACAATGGCCGTTATAGTGGTGATAATGGTCGTTATAGTGGCGATAATGGTTGTTAAAGTGGTGATAGTGGTGGTTATAGTTGTCATAATGGTCCATATATTGGTGATAATGGTTGTTACAGTGGTGATAATGGTTGTTATAGTGGCGATAATGGTTGTTATAGTGGTGATAATGGTCATTACAGCGTTGATAATGGTCCTTCTACTGGTGATAATGGTTGTTATAGTGGTGATAGTGGTCATTATAGTGGTGATAATGGTCCTTATAGTGGTGATAATTGTGGTTATAGTGTTGATAGTGGTCGTTATAGTGGTGATAGTGGTCGTTGTAGTGGTGATAATGGTTGTTATAGTGGTGATAATGGTCCTTATAGTGGTGATAATGGTTGTTATAGTGGTGATAATGGTGGTTATAGTGCTGATAATGGTCGCTATAGTGGTGATAATGGTTGTTATAGTGGTGATAGTGGTCGTAATAGTGGTGACAATGGTCCATATAGTGGTGATAATGGTTGTTATAGTGGTGGTAATGGTGCTTATAGTGTTGATAGTGGTCGTTATAGTGGTGATAATGGTGGTTATAGTGCTGATAATGGTCGCTACAGTGGTGATAATGGCCGTTATAGTGGTGATAATGGTCGTTATAGTTGTGATAACGGTCGTTATAGTGGTGATAATCTTTGTTATAGTGGTGATAATGGTTGTTAAAGTAGTGATAGTGGTGCTTATAGTGGTCATAATGGTCCATATAGTGGTGATAATGGTTGTTATAGTTGTGATAATGGTTGTTATAGTGGTGATAATGGTTGTTATAGTGGTGGTAATGGTGCTTATAGTGTTGATAGTGGTCGTTATAGTGGTGATAATGGTGGTTATAGTGCTGATAATGGTCGCTACAGTGGTGATAATGGCCGTTATAGTGGTGATAATGGTCGTTATAGTTGTGATAACGGTCGTTATAGTGGTGATAATCTTTGTTATAGTGGTGATAATGGTTGTTAAAGTAGTGATAGTGGCGCTTATAGTGGTCATAATGGTCCATATAGTGGTGATAATGGTTGTTATAGTTGTGATAATGGTTGTTATAGTGGTGATAATGGTTGTTATAGTGGTGGTAATGGTGGTTATAGTGTTGATAATGGTCGCTATAGTGGTGATAATGGCCGTTATAGTGGTGATATTGGTCGTTATAGTGGTGATAATGGTCGTTATAGTGGTGATAATGGTTGTTATAGTGGTGATAATAGTTGTTATAGTGGTGATAATGGTTGTTATAGTGGTGATAGTGGCCGTTATAGTGGTGATAATGGTCATTACAGTGTTGATAATGATCCTTCTACTGGTGATAATGGTTGATATAGTGGTGATAATGGTGGTTATAGTGTTGATAAAGGTCGCTATAATGGTGATAATGGCCGTTATAGTGGTGATAGTGGTCGTTATAGTGGTGATAATGGTTCTTAAAGTGGTGATAGTGGTGGTTATAGTCATCATAATGGTCCATATAGTGGTGATAATGGTTGTTATAGTGGTGATAATGGTTGTTATAGTGGTGATAATGGTTGTTATAGTGGTGATAGTGGTCGTTATAGTGGTGATAATGGTTGTTATAGTGGTGATAATGGTCCTTATAGTGGTGATAATGGTTGTTATAGTGGTGATAATGGTCATTACAGCGTTGATAATGGTCCTTCTACTGGTGATAATGGTTGATATAGTGGTGATAATGGTCGTTATAATGGTGATAATGGTTGTTATAGTGGTGATAATAGTTGTTATAGTGGTGATAATGGTTGTTATAGTGGTGATAGTGGTCGTTATAGTGGTGATAATGGTTGTTATAGTGGTGATAGTGGTCCTTATAGTGGTGATAATGGTTGTTATAGTGGTGATAATGGTTGTTATAGTGGTGATAATGGTCCTTATAGTGGTGATAATGGTTGTTATAGTGGTGATAGTGGTCGTTATAGTGGTGATAATGGTCCATATAGAGGTGATAATGCTGGTTATGGTGTTGATAGTGGTCGTTATACTGGTGATAATGGCCGTTATAGTGGTGATAATGGTTGTTATACTGGTGATAATAGTTGTTATAGTGGTGTTAATGGTTGTTATAGTGTTGATAATGGTCGCTATTGTGGTGATAATGGCCGTTATAGTGGTGATAATGGTCGTTATAGTAGCGATAATGGTTGTTAAAGTGGTGATAGGGGTGGTTATAGTTGTCATAATGGTCCATATAGTGTTGATAATGGTTGTTATAGTGGTGATAATGGTCCTTCTAGTGGTGATAATGGTTGTTATAGTGGTGATAGTGGTCGTAATAGTGGTGATAATGGTGCATATAGTGGTGATAATGGTTGTTATAGTGGTGGTAATGGTGGTTATAGTGTTGATAGTGGTCGTTATAGTGGTGATAATGGTTGTTATAGTGCTGATAATGGTCGCTACAGTGGTGATAATGGCCGTTATAGTGGTGATAATGGTTGTTATAGTGGTGATAATAGTTGTTATAGTGGTGATAATGGTTGTTATAGTGTTGATAATGGTCGCTATAGTGGTGACAATGGCCGTTATAGTGGTGATAATGGTCGTTATAGTGGCGATAATGGTTGTTAAAGTGGTGATAGTGGTGGTTATAGTTGTCATAATGGTCCATATATTGGTGATAATGGTTGTTACAGTGGTGATAATGGTTGTTATAGTGGCGATAATGGTTGTTATAGTGGTGATAATGGTCATTACAGCGTTGATAATGGTCCTTCTACTGGTGATAATGGTTGTTATAGTGGTGATAGTGGTCGTTATAGTGGTGATAATGGTTGTTATAGTGGTGATAATGGTCCTTATAGTGGTGATAATGGTTGTTATAGTGGTGATAATAGTCGTTATAGTGGTAATAATGGTTGTTATAGTGGTGATAATAGTCCTTATAGTGGTGATAATGGTTGTTATAGTGGTGATAGTGGTCGTAATAGTGGTGATAATGGTCCATATAGTGGTGATAATGGTGGTTATAGTGCTGATAATGGTCGCTACAGTGGTGATAATGGCCGTTATAGTGGTGATAATGGTCGTTATAGTGGTGATAATGGTTGTTATAGTGGTGATAATAGTCGTTATAGTGGTGATAATGGTTGTTATAGTGGTGATAATAGTCCTTATAGTGGTGATAATGGTTGTTATAGTGGTGATAGTGGTCGTAATAGTGGTGATAATGGTCCATATAGTGGTGATAATGGTTGTTATAGTGGTGGTAATGGTGCTTATAGTGTTGATAGTGGTCGTTATAGTGGTCATAATGGTGGTTATAGTGCTGATAATGGTCGCTACAGTGGTGATAATGGCCGTTATAGTGGTGATAATGGTCGTTATAGTTGTGATAACGGTCGTTATAGTGGTGATAATCTTTGTTATAGTGGTGATAATGGTTGTTAAAGTGGTGATAGTGGTGCTTATAGTGGTCATAATGGTCCATATAGTGGTGATAATGGTTGTTATAGTTGTGATAATGGTTGTTATAGTGGTGATAATGGTTGTTATAGTTGTTATAATGGTTGTTATAGTGGTGATAATGGTTGTTATAGTGGTGGTAATGGTGGTTATAGTGGCGATAATGGTTGTTAAAGTGGTGATAGTGGTCGTTATAGTGGTGATAATGGTTGTTATAGTGGTGATAATGGTTGTTATAGTGGCGATAATGGTTGTTATAGTGGTGATAATGGTCATTACAGCGTTGATAATGGTCCTTCTACTGGTGATAATGGTCGATATAATGGTGATAATGGTTGTTATAGTGGTGATAATAGTTGTTATAGTGGTGATAATGGTTGTTATAGTGTTGATAATGGTCGCCATAGTGGTGATAGTGGTCGTTATAGTGGTGATAATGGTTGTTATAGTGGTGATAATGGTCATTACAGCGTTGATAATGGTCCTTCTACTGGTGATAATGTTTGATATAGTGGTGATAATGGTCGTTATAATGGTGATAATGGTTGTTATAGTGGTGATAATAGTTGTTATAGTGGTGATAATGGTTGTTATAGTGGTGATAGTGGTCGTTATAGTGGTGATAATGGTCCATGTAGTGTTGATAATGGTTGCTATAGTGGTGATAATGTTTGATATAGTGGTGATAATGGTCGTTATAATGGTGATAATGGTTGTTATAGTGGTGATAATAGTTGTTATAGTGGTGATAATGGTTGTTATAGTGATGATAGTGGTCGTTATAGTGGTGATAATGGTCCATATAGTGGTGATAATTGTGGTTATAGTGTTGATAGTGGTCGTTATAGTGGTGATAATGGTGGTTATAGTGCTGATAATGGTCGCTATAGTGGTGATAATGGCCGTTATAGTGGTGATAATGGTCGTTATAGGGGTGATAATGGTCGTTATACTAGTGATAATGGTTGTTATAGTGGTGATAATGGTCCTTATAGTGGTGATAATGGTTGTTATAGTGGTGATAGTGGTCGTAATAGTGGTGATAATGGTCCATATAGTGGTGATAATGGTTGTTATAGTGGTGGTAATGGTGCTTATAGTGTTGATAGTGGTCGTTATAGTGGTGATAATGGTGGTTATAGTGCTGATAATGGTCGCTACAGTGGTGATAATGGCCGTTATAGTGGTGATAATGGTCGTTATAGTTGTGATAACGGTCGTTATAGTGGTGATAATCTTTGTTATAGTGGTGATAATGGTTGTTAAAGTAGTGATAGTGGTGCTTATAGTGGTCATAATGGTCCATATAGTGGTGATAATGGTTGTTATAGTTGTGATAATGGTTGTTATAGTGGTGATAATGGTTGTTATAGTGGTGGTAATGGTGGTTATAGTGTTGATAATGGTCGCTATAGTGGTGATAATGGCCGTTATAGTGGTGATATTGTTCGTTATAGTGGTGATAATGGTCGTTATAGTGGTGATAATGGTTGTTATAGTGGTGATAATAGTTGTTATAGTGGTGATAATGGTTGTTATAGTGGTGATAGTGGCCGTTATAGTGGTGATAATGGTCATTACAGTGTTGATAATGATCCTTCTACTGGTGATAATGGTTGATATAGTGGTGATAATGGTGGTTATAGTGTTGATAAGGGTCGCTATAATGGTGATAATGGCCGTTATAGTGGTGATAGTGGTCGTTATAGTGGTGATAATAGTTGTTATAGTGGTGATAATGGTCCTTCTACTGGTGATAATGGTTGTTATAGTGGTGATAGTGGTCGTTATAGTGGTGATAATGGTCCTTATAGTGGTGATAATTGTGGTTATAGTGTTGATAGTGGTCGTTATAGTGGTGATAGTGGTCGTTGTAGTGGTGATAATGGTTGTTATAGTGGTGATAATGGTCCTTATAGTGGTGATAATGGTTGTTATAGTGGTGATAATGGTCCTTATAGAGGTGATAATGGTTGTTATAGTGGTGATAGTGGTCGTTATAGTGGTGATAATGGTGGTTATAGTGCTGATAATGGTCGCTATAGTGGTGATAATGGTTGTTATAGTGGTGATAGTGGTCGTAATAGTGGTGACAATGGTCCATATAGTGGTGATAATGGTTGTTATAGTGGTGGTAATGGTGCTTATAGTGTTGCTAGTGGTCGTTATAGTGGTGATAATGGTGGTTATAGTGCTGATAATGGTCGCTACAGTGGTGATAATGGCCGTTATAGTGGTGATAATGGTCGTTATAGTGGTGATAATGGTTGTTATAGTGGTGATAATAGTCGTTATAGTGGTGATAATGGTTGTTATAGTGGTGATAATAGTCCTTATAGTGGTGATAATGGTTGTTATAGTGGTGATAGTGGTCGTAATAGTGGTGATAATGGTCCATATAGTGGTGATAATGGTTGTTATAGTGGTGGTAATGGTGCTTATAGTGTTGATAGTGGTCGTTATAGTGGTCATAATGGTGGTTATAGTGCTGATAATGGTCGCTACAGTGGTGATAATGGCCGTTATAGTGGTGATAATGGTCGTTATAGTTGTGATAACGGTCGTTATAGTGGTGATAATCTTTGTTATAGTGGTGATAATGGTTGTTAAAGTGGTGATAGTGGTGCTTATAGTGGTCATAATGGTCCATATAGTGGTGATAATGGTTGTTATAGTTGTGATAATGGTTGTTATAGTGGTGATAATGGTTGTTATAGTTGTTATAATGGTTGTTATAGTGGTGATAATGGTTGTTATAGTGGTGGTAATGGTGGTTATAGTGGCGATAATGGTTGTTAAAGTGGTGATAGTGGTCGTTATAGTGGTGATAATGGTTGTTATAGTGGTGATAATGGTTGTTATAGTGGCGATAATGGTTGTTATAGTGGTGATAATGGTCATTACAGCGTTGATAATGGTCCTTCTACTGGTGATAATGGTCGATATAATGGTGATAATGGTTGTTATAGTGGTGATAATAGTTGTTATAGTGGTGATAATGGTTGTTATAGTGTTGATAATGGTCGCCATAGTGGTGATAGTGGTCGTTATAGTGGTGATAATGGTTGTTATAGTGGTGATAATGGTCATTACAGCGTTGATAATGGTCCTTCTACTGGTGATAATGTTTGATATAGTGGTGATAATGGTCGTTATAATGGTGATAATGGTTGTTATAGTGGTGATAATAGTTGTTATAGTGGTGATAATGGTTGTTATAGTGGTGATAGTGGTCGTTATAGTGGTGATAATGGTCCATGTAGTGTTGATAATGGTTGCTATAGTGGTGATAATGTTTGATATAGTGGTGATAATGGTCGTTATAATGGTGATAATGGTTGTTATAGTGGTGATAATAGTTGTTATAGTGGTGATAATGGTTGTTATAGTGATGATAGTGGTCGTTATAGTGGTGATAATGGTCCATATAGTGGTGATAATTGTGGTTATAGTGTTGATAGTGGTCGTTATAGTGGTGATAATGGTGGTTATAGTGCTGATAATGGTCGCTATAGTGGTGATAATGGCCGTTATAGTGGTGATAATGGTCGTTATAGGGGTGATAATGGTCGTTATACTAGTGATAATGGTTGTTATAGTGGTGATAATGGTCCTTATAGTGGTGATAATGGTTGTTATAGTGGTGATAGTGGTCGTAATAGTGGTGATAATGGTCCATATAGTGGTGATAATGGTTGTTATAGTGGTGGTAATGGTGCTTATAGTGTTGATAGTGGTCGTTATAGTGGTGATAATGGTGGTTATAGTGCTGATAATGGTCGCTACAGTGGTGATAATGGCCGTTATAGTGGTGATAATGGTCGTTATAGTTGTGATAACGGTCGTTATAGTGGTGATAATCTTTGTTATAGTGGTGATAATGGTTGTTAAAGTAGTGATAGTGGTGCTTATAGTGGTCATAATGGTCCATATAGTGGTGATAATGGTTGTTATAGTTGTGATAATGGTTGTTATAGTGGTGATAATGGTTGTTATAGTGGTGGTAATGGTGGTTATAGTGTTGATAATGGTCGCTATAGTGGTGATAATGGCCGTTATAGTGGTGATATTGTTCGTTATAGTGGTGATAATGGTCGTTATAGTGGTGATAATGGTTGTTATAGTGGTGATAATAGTTGTTATAGTGGTGATAATGGTTGTTATAGTGGTGATAGTGGCCGTTATAGTGGTGATAATGGTCATTACAGTGTTGATAATGATCCTTCTACTGGTGATAATGGTTGATATAGTGGTGATAATGGTGGTTATAGTGTTGATAAGGGTCGCTATAATGGTGATAATGGCCGTTATAGTGGTGATAGTGGTCGTTATAGTGGTGATAATAGTTGTTATAGTGGTGATAATGGTCCTTCTACTGGTGATAATGGTTGTTATAGTGGTGATAGTGGTCGTTATAGTGGTGATAATGGTCCTTATAGTGGTGATAATTGTGGTTATAGTGTTGATAGTGGTCGTTATAGTGGTGATAGTGGTCGTTGTAGTGGTGATAATGGTTGTTATAGTGGTGATAATGGTCCTTATAGTGGTGATAATGGTTGTTATAGTGGTGATAATGGTCCTTATAGAGGTGATAATGGTTGTTATAGTGGTGATAGTGGTCGTTATAGTGGTGATAATGGTGGTTATAGTGCTGATAATGGTCGCTATAGTGGTGATAATGGTTGTTATAGTGGTGATAGTGGTCGTAATAGTGGTGACAATGGTCCATATAGTGGTGATAATGGTTGTTATAGTGGTGGTAATGGTGCTTATAGTGTTGCTAGTGGTCGTTATAGTGGTGATAATGGTGGTTATAGTGCTGATAATGGTCGCTACAGTGGTGATAATGGCCGTTATAGTGGTGATAATGGTCGTTATAGTGGTGATAATGGTTGTTATAGTGGTGATAATAGTCGTTATAGTGGTGATAATGGTTGTTATAGTGGTGATAATAGTCCTTATAGTGGTGATAATGGTTGTTATAGTGGTGATAGTGGTCGTAATAGTGGTGATAATGGTCCATATAGTGGTGATAATGGTTGTTATAGTGGTGGTAATGGTGCTTATAGTGTTGATAGTGGTCGTTATAGTGGTCATAATGGTGGTTATAGTGCTGATAATGGTCGCTACAGTGGTGATAATGGCCGTTATAGTGGTGATAATGGTCGTTATAGTTGTGATAACGGTCGTTATAGTGGTGATAATCTTTGTTATAGTGGTGATAATGGTTGTTAAAGTGGTGATAGTGGTGCTTATAGTGGTCATAATGGTCCATATAGTGGTGATAATGGTTGTTATAGTTGTGATAATGGTTGTTATAGTGGTGATAATGGTTGTTATAGTTGTTATAATGGTTGTTATAGTGGTGATAATGGTTGTTATAGTGGTGGTAATGGTGGTTATAGTGGCGATAATGGTTGTTAAAGTGGTGATAGTGGTCGTTATAGTGGTGATAATGGTTGTTATAGTGGTGATAATGGTTGTTATAGTGGCGATAATGGTTGTTATAGTGGTGATAATGGTCATTACAGCGTTGATAATGGTCCTTCTACTGGTGATAATGGTCGATATAATGGTGATAATGGTTGTTATAGTGGTGATAATAGTTGTTATAGTGGTGATAATGGTTGTTATAGTGTTGATAATGGTCGCCATAGTGGTGATAGTGGTCGTTATAGTGGTGATAATGGTTGTTATAGTGGTGATAATGGTCATTACAGCGTTGATAATGGTCCTTCTACTGGTGATAATGTTTGATATAGTGGTGATAATGGTCGTTATAATGGTGATAATGGTTGTTATAGTGGTGATAATAGTTGTTATAGTGGTGATAATGGTTGTTATAGTGGTGATAGTGGTCGTTATAGTGGTGATAATGGTCCATGTAGTGTTGATAATGGTTGCTATAGTGGTGATAATGTTTGATATAGTGGTGATAATGGTCGTTATAATGGTGATAATGGTTGTTATAGTGGTGATAATAGTTGTTATAGTGGTGATAATGGTTGTTATAGTGATGATAGTGGTCGTTATAGTGGTGATAATGGTCCATATAGTGGTGATAATTGTGGTTATAGTGTTGATAGTGGTCGTTATAGTGGTGATAATGGTGGTTATAGTGCTGATAATGGTCGCTATAGTGGTGATAATGGCCGTTATAGTGGTGATAATGGTCGTTATAGGGGTGATAATGGTCGTTATACTAGTGATAATGGTTGTTATAGTGGTGATAATGGTCCTTATAGTGGTGATAATGGTTGTTATAGTGGTGATAGTGGTCGTAATAGTGGTGATAATGGTCCATATAGTGGTGATAATGGTTGTTATAGTGGTGGTAATGGTGCTTATAGTGTTGATAGTGGTCGTTATAGTGGTGATAATGGTGGTTATAGTGCTGATAATGGTCGCTACAGTGGTGATAATGGCCGTTATAGTGGTGATAATGGTCGTTATAGTTGTGATAACGGTCGTTATAGTGGTGATAATCTTTGTTATAGTGGTGATAATGGTTGTTAAAGTAGTGATAGTGGTGCTTATAGTGGTCATAATGGTCCATATAGTGGTGATAATGGTTGTTATAGTGGTGATAATGGTCCTTATAGGGGTGATAATGGTTGTTATAGTGGTGATAATGGTCATTACAGCGTTGATAATGGTCCTTCTACTGGTGATAATGGTTGATATAGTGGTGATAATGGTCGTTATAATGGTGATAATGGTTGTTATAGTGGTGATAATAGTTGTTATAGTGGTGATAATGGTTGTTATAGTGGTGATAGTGGTCGTTATAGTGGTGATAATGGTTGTTATAGTGGTGATAGTGGTCCTTATAGTGGTGATAATGGCCGTTATAGTGGTGATAATGGTTGTTATACTGGTGATAATAGTTGTTATAGTGGTGATAATAGTTGTTATAGTGTTGATAATGGTCGCTATAGTGGTGATAATGGCCGTTATAGTGGTGATATTGGTCGTTATAGTGGTGATAATGGTCGTTATAGTGGTGATAATGGTTGTTATAGTGGTGATAATAGTTGTTATAGTGGTGATAATGGTTGTTATAGTGGTGATAGTGGCCGTTATAGTGGTGATAATGGTCATTACAGTGTTGATAATGATCCTTCTACTGGTGATAATGGTTGATATAGTGGTGATAATGGTGGTTATAGTGTTGATAAGGGTCGCTATAATGGTGATAATGGCCGTTATAGTGGTGATAGTGGTCGTTATAGTGGTGATAATGGTTCTTAAAGTGGTGATAGTGGTGGTTATAGTCATCATAATGGTCCATATAGTGGTGATAATGGTTGTTATAGTGGTGATAATGGTTGTTATAGTGGTGATAATGGTTGTTATAGTGGTGATAGTGGTCGTTATAGTGGTGATAATGGTTGTTATAGTGGTGATAATGGTCCTTATAGTGGTGATAATGGTTGTTATAGTGGTGATAATGGTCATTACAGCGTTGATAATGGTCCTTCTACTGGTGATAATGGTTGATATAGTGGTGATAATGGTCGTTATAATGGTGATAATGGTTGTTATAGTGGTGATAATAGTTGTTATAGTGGTGATAAGGGTCCTTCTAGTGGTGATAATGGTTGTTATAGTGGTGGTAATGGTGCTTATAGTGTTGCCAGTGGTCGTTATAGTGGTGATAATGGTGGTTATAGTGCTGATAATGGTCGCTACAGTGGTGATAATGGCCGTTACAGTGGTGATAATGGTCGTTATAGTGGTGATAATGGTTGTTATAGTGGTGATAATAGTCGTTATAGTGGTGATAATGGTTGTTATAGTGGTGATAATAGTCCTTATAGTGGTGATAATGGTTGTTATAGTGGTGATAGTGGTCGTAATAGTGGTGATAATGGTCCATATAGTGGTGATAATGGTTGTTATAGTGGTGGTAATGGTGCTTATAGTGTTGATAGTGGTCGTTATAGTGGTGATAATGGTGGTTATAGTGCTGATAATGGTCGCTACAGTGGTGATAATGGCCGTTATAGTGGTGATAATGGTCGTTATAGTTGTGATAACGGTCGTTATAGTGGTGATAATCTTTGTTATAGTGGTGATAATGGTTGTTAAAGTAGTGATAGTGGTGCTTATAGTGGTCATAATGGTCCATATAGTGGTGATAATGGTTGTTATAGTGGTGATAATGGTCCTTATAGTGGTGATAATGGTTGTTATAGTGGTGATAATGGTCATTACAGCGTTGATAATGGTCCTTCTACTGGTGATAATGGTTGATATAGTGGTGATAATGGTCGTTATAATGGTGATAATGGTTGTTATAGTGGTGATAATAGTTGTTATAGTGGTGATAATGGTTGTTATAGTGGTGATAGTGGTCGTTATAGTGGTGATAATGGTTGTTATAGTGGTGATAGTGGTCCTTATAGTGGTGATAATGGCCGTTATAGTGGTGATAATGGTTGTTATACTGGTGATAATAGTTGTTATAGTGGTGATAATAGTTGTTATAGTGTTGATAATGGTCGCTATAGTGGTGATAATGGCCGTTATAGTGGTGATATTGGTCGTTATAGTGGTGATAATGGTCGTTATAGTGGTGATAATGGTTGTTATAGTGGTGATAATAGTTGTTATAGTGGTGATAATGGTTGTTATAGTGGTGATAGTGGCCGTTATAGTGGTGATAATGGTCATTACAGTGTTGATAATGATCCTTCTACTGGTGATAATGGTTGATATAGTGGTGATAATGGTGGTTATAGTGTTGATAAGGGTCGCTATAATGGTGATAATGGCCGTTATAGTGGTGATAGTGGTCGTTATAGTGGTGATAATGGTTCTTAAAGTGGTGATAGTGGTGGTTATAGTCATCATAATGGTCCATATAGTGGTGATAATGGTTGTTATAGTGGTGATAATGGTTGTTATAGTGGTGATAATGGTTGTTATAGTGGTGATAGTGGTCGTTATAGTGGTGATAATGGTTGTTATAGTGGTGATAATGGTCCTTATAGTGGTGATAATGGTTGTTATAGTGGTGATAATGGTCATTACAGCGTTGATAATGGTCCTTCTACTGGTGATAATGGTTGATATAGTGGTGATAATGGTCGTTATAATGGTGATAATGGTTGTTATAGTGGTGATAATAGTTGTTATAGTGGTGATAATGGTCCTTCTAGTGGTGATAATGGTTGTTATAGTGGTGGTAATGGTGCTTATAGTGTTGCTAGTGGTCGTTATAGTGGTGATAATGGTGGTTATAGTGCTGATAATGGTCGCTACAGTGGTGATAATGGCCGTTACAGTGGTGATAATGGTCGTTATAGTGGTGATAATGGTTGTTATAGTGGTGATAATAGTCGTTATAGTGGTGATAATGGTTGTTATAGTGGTGATAATAGTCCTTATAGTGGTGATAATGGTTGTTATAGTGGTGATAGTGGTCGTAATAGTGGTGATAATGGTCCATATAGTGGTGATAATGGTTGTTATAGTGGTGGTAATGGTGCTTATAGTGTTGATAGTGGTCGTTATAGTGGTGATAATGGTGGTTATAGTGCTGATAATGGTCGCTACAGTGGTGATAATGGCCGTTATAGTGGTGATAATGGTCGTTATAGTTGTGATAACGGTCGTTATAGTGGTGATAATCTTTGTTATAGTGGTGATAATGGTTGTTAAAGTGGTGATAGTGGTGCTTATAGTGGTCATAATGGTCCATATAGTGGTGATAATGGTTGTTATAGTTGTGATAATGGTTGTTATAGTGGTGATAATGGTTGTTATAGTTGTTATAATGGTTGTTATAGTGGTGATAATGGTTGTTATAGTGGTGGTAATGGTGGTTATAGTGGCGATAATGGTTGTTAAAGTGGTGATAGTGGTCGTTATAGTGGTGATAATGGTTGTTATAGTGGTGATAATGGTTGTTATAGTGGCGATAATGGTTGTTATAGTGGTGATAATGGTCATTACAGCGTTGATAATGGTCCTTCTACTGGTGATAATGGTCGATATAATGGTGATAATGGTTGTTATAGTGGTGATAATAGTTGTTATAGTGGTGATAATGGTTGTTATAGTGTTGATAATGGTCGCCATAGTGGTGATAGTGGTCGTTATAGTGGTGATAATGGTTGTTATAGTGGTGATAATGGTCATTACAGCGTTGATAATGGTCCTTCTACTGGTGATAATGTTTGATATAGTGGTGATAATGGTCGTTATAATGGTGATAATGGTTGTTATAGTGGTGATAATAGTTGTTATAGTGGTGATAATGGTTGTTATAGTGGTGATAGTGGTCGTTATAGTGGTGATAATGGTCCATGTAGTGTTGATAATGGTTGCTATAGTGGTGATAATGTTTGATATAGTGGTGATAATGGTCGTTATAATGGTGATAATGGTTGTTATAGTGGTGATAATAGTTGTTATAGTGGTGATAATGGTTGTTATAGTGATGATAGTGGTCGTTATAGTGGTGATAATGGTTGTTATAGTGGTGGTAATGGTGCTTATAGTGTTGATAGTGGTCGTTATAGTGGTGATAATGGTGGTTATAGTGCTGATAATGGTCGCTACAGTGGTGATAATGGCCGTTATAGTGGTGATAATGGTCGTTATAGTTGTGATAACGGTCGTTATAGTGGTGATAATCTTTGTTATAGTGGTGATAATGGTTGTTAAAGTAGTGATAGTGGTGCTTATAGTGGTCATAATGGTCCATATAGTGGTGATAATGGTTGTTATAGTTGTGATAATGGTTGTTATAGTGGTGATAATGGTTGTTATAGTGGTGGTAATGGTGGTTATAGTGTTGATAATGGTCGCTATAGTGGTGATAATGGCCGTTATAGTGGTGATATTGTTCGTTATAGTGGTGATAATGGTCGTTATAGTGGTGATAATGGTTGTTATAGTGGTGATAATAGTTGTTATAGTGGTGATAATGGTTGTTATAGTGGTGATAGTGGCCGTTATAGTGGTGATAATGGTCATTACAGTGTTGATAATGATCCTTCTACTGGTGATAATGGTTGATATAGTGGTGATAATGGTGGTTATAGTGTTGATAAGGGTCGCTATAATGGTGATAATGGCCGTTATAGTGGTGATAGTGGTCGTTATAGTGGTGATAATGGTTCTTAAAGTGGTGATAGTGGTGGTTATAGTCATCATAATGGTCCATATAGTGGTGATAATGGTTGTTATAGTGGTGATAATGGTTGTTATAGTGGTGATAATGGTTGTTATAGTGGTGATAGTGGTCGTTATAGTGGTGATAATGGTTGTTATAGTGGTGATAATGGTCCTTATAGTGGTGATAATGGTTGTTATAGTGGTGATAATGGTCATTACAGCGTTGATAATGGTCCTTCTACTGGTGATAATGGTTGATATAGTGGTGATAATGGTCGTTATAATGGTGATAATGGTTGTTATAGTGGTGATAATAGTTGTTATAGTGGTGATAATGGTTGTTATAGTGGTGATAGTGGTCGTTATAGTGGTGATAATGGTTGTTATAGTGGTGATAGTGGTCCTTATAGTGGTGATAATGGCCGTTATAGTGGTGATAATGGTTGTTATACTGGTGATAATAGTTGTTATAGTGGTGATAATGGTTGTTATAGTGTTGATAATGGTCGCTATAGTGGTGATAATGGCCGTCATAGTGGTGATAATGGTCGTTATAGTAGCGATAATGGTTGTTAAAGTGGTGATAGGGGTGGTTATAGTTGTCATAATGGTCCATATAGTGTTGATAATGGTTGTTATAGTGGTGATAATGGTTGTTATAGTGGCGATAATGGTTGTTATAGTGGTGATAATGGTCATTACAGCGTTGATAATGGTCCTTCTACTGGTGATAATGGTTGATGTAGTGGTGATAATGGTCGTTATAATGGTGATAATGGTTGTTATAGTGGTGATAATAGTTGTTATAGTGGTGATAATGGTCCTTCTAGTGGTGATAATGGTTGTTATAGTGGTGGTAATGGTGGTTATAGTGTTGATAGTGGTCGTTATAGTGGTGATAATGGTTGTTATAGTGCTGATAATGGTCGCTACAGTGGTGATAATGGCCGTTATAGTGGTGATAATGGTTGTTATAGTGGTGATAATAGTTGTTATAGTGGTGATAATGGTTGTTATAGTGTTGATAATGGTCGCTATAGTGGTGACAATGGCCGTTATAGTGGTGATAATGGTCGTTATAGTGGCGATAATGGTTGTTAAAGTGGTGATAGTGGTGGTTATAGTTGTCATAATGGTCCATATATTGGTGATAATGGTTGTTACAGTGGTGATAATGGTTGTTATAGTGGCGATAATGGTTGTTATAGTGGTGATAATGGTCATTACAGCGTTGATAATGGTCCTTCTACTGGTGATAATGGTTGTTATAGTGGTGATAGTGGTCGTTATAGTGGTGATAATGGTCCTTATAGTGGTGATAATTGTGGTTATAGTGTTGATAGTGGTCGTTATAGTGGTGATAGTGGTCGTTGTAGTGGTGATAATGGTTGTTATAGTGGTGATAATGGTCCTTATAGTGGTGATAATGGTTGTTATAGTGGTGATAATGGTGGTTATAGTGCTGATAATGGTCGCTATAGTGGTGATAATGGTTGTTATAGTGGTGATAGTGGTCGTAATAGTGGTGACAATGGTCCATATAGTGGTGATAATGGTTGTTATAGTGGTGGTAATGGTGCTTATAGTGTTGATAGTGGTCGTTATAGTGGTGATAATGGTGGTTATAGTGCTGATAATGGTCGCTACAGTGGTGATAATGGCCGTTATAGTGGTGATAATGGTCGTTATAGTTGTGATAACGGTCGTTATAGTGGTGATAATCTTTGTTATAGTGGTGATAATGGTTGTTAAAGTAGTGATAGTGGTGCTTATAGTGGTCATAATGGTCCATATAGTGGTGATAATGGTTGTTATAGTTGTGATAATGGTTGTTATAGTGGTGATAATGGTTGTTATAGTGGTGGTAATGGTGGTTATAGTGTTGATAATGGTCGCTATAGTGGTGATAATGGCCGTTATAGTGGTGATATTGGTCGTTATAGTGGTGATAATGGTCGTTATAGTGGTGATAATGGTTGTTATAGTGGTGATAATAGTTGTTATAGTGGTGATAATGGTTGTTATAGTGGTGATAGTGGCCGTTAGAGTGGTGATAATGGTCATTACAGTGTTGATAATGATCCTTCTACTGGTGATAATGGTTGATATAGTGGTGATAATGGTGGTTATAGTGTTGATAAAGGTCGCTATAATGGTGATAATGGCCGTTATAGTGGTGATAGTGGTCGTTATAGTGGTGATAATGGTTCTTAAAGTGGTGATAGTGGTGGTTATAGTCATCATAATGGTCCATATAGTGGTGATAATGGTTGTTATAGTGGTGATAATGGTTGTTATAGTGGTGATAATGGTTGTTATAGTGGTGATAGTGGTCGTTATAGTGGTGATAATGGTTGTTATAGTGGTGATAATGGTCCTTATAGTGGTGATAATGGTTGTTATAGTGGTGATAATGGTCATTACAGCGTTGATAATGGTCCTTCTACTGGTGATAATGGTTGATATAGTGGTGATAATGGTCGTTATAATGGTGATAATGGTTGTTATAGTGGTGATAATAGTTGTTATAGTGGTGATAATGGTTGTTATAGTGGTGATAGTGGTCGTTATAGTGGTGATAATGGTTGTTATAGTGGTGATAGTGGTCCTTATAGTGGTGATAATGGTTGTTATAGTGGTGATAATGGTTGTTATAGTGGTGATAATGGTCCTTATAGTGGTGATAATGGTTGTTATAGTGGTGATAGTGGTCGTTATAGTGGTGATAATGGTCCATATAGTGGTGATAATGCTGGTTATGGTGTTGATAGTGGTCGTTATACTGGTGATAATGGCCGTTATAGTGGTGATAATGGTTGTTATACTGGTGATAATAGTTGTTATAGTGGTGTTAATGGTTGTTATAGTGTTGATAATGGTCGCTATAGTGGTGATAATGGCCGTTATAGTGGTGATAATGGTCGTTATAGTAGCGATAATGGTTGTTAAAGTGGTGATTGGGGTGGTTATAGTTGTCATAATGGTCCATATAGTGTTGATAATGGTTGTTATAGTGGTGATAATGGTTGTTACAGTGGCGATAATGGTTGTTATAGTGGTGATAATGGTCATTACAGCGTTGATAATGGTCCTTCTACTGGTGATAATGGTTGATGTAGTGGTGATAATGGTCGTTATAATGGTGATAATGGTTGTTACAGTGGCGATAATAGTTGTTATAGTGGTGATAATGGTCCTTCTAGTGGTGATAATGGTTGTTATAGTGGTGATAGTGGTCGTAATAGTGGTGATAATGGTGCATATAGTGGTGATAATGGTTGTTATAGTGGTGGTAATGGTGGTTATAGTGTTGATAGTGGTCGTTATAGTGGTGATAATGGTTGTTATAGTGCTGATAATGGTCGCTACAGTGGTGATAATGGCCGTTATAGTGGTGATAATGGTTGTTATAGTGGTGATAATAGTTGTTATAGTGGTGATAATGGTTGTTATAGTGTTGATAATGGTCGCTATAGTGGTGACAATGGCCGTTATAGTGGTGATAATGGTCGTTATAGTGGCGATAATGGTTGTTAAAGTGGTGATAGTGGTGGTTATAGTTGTCATAATGGTCCATATATTGGTGATAATGGTTGTTACAGTGGTGATAATGGTTGTTATAGTGGCGATAATGGTTGTTATAGTGGTGATAATGGTCATTACAGCATTGATAATGGTCCTTCTACTGGTGATAATGGTTGTTATAGTGGTGATAGTGGTCGTTATAGTGGTGATAATGGTTGTTATAGTGGTGATAATGGTCCTTATAGTGGTGATAATGGTTGTTATAGTGGTGATAATAGTCGTTATAGTGGTGATAATGGTTGTTATAGTGGTGATAATAGTCCTTACAGTGGTGATAATGGTTGTTATAGTGGTGATAGTGGTCGTAATAGTGGTGATAATGGTCCATATAGTGGTGATAATGGTTGTTATAGTGGTGGTAATGGTGCTTATAGTGTTGATAGTGGTCGTTATAGTGGTGATAATGGTGGTTATAGTGCTGATAATGGTCGCTACAGTGGTGATAATGGCCGTTATAGTGGTGATAATGGTCGTTATAGTTGTGATAACGGTCGTTATAGTGGTGATAATCTTTGTTATAGTGGTGATAATGGTTGTTAAAGTAGTGATAGTGGTGCTTATAGTGGTCATAATGGTCCATATAGTGGTGATAATGGTTGTTATAGTTGTGATAATGGTTGTTATAGTGGTGATAATGGTTGTTATAGTTGTTATAATGGTTGTTATAGTGGTGATAATGGTTGTTATAGTGGTGGTAATGGTGGTTATAGTGGCGATAATGGTTGTTAAAGTGGTGATAGTGGTCGTTATAGTGGTGATAATGGTTGTTATAGTGGTGATAATGGTTGTTATAGTGGCGATAATGGTTGTTATAGTGGTGATAATGGTCATTACAGCGTTGATAATGGTCCTTCTACTGGTGACAATGGTCGATATAATGGTGATAATGGTTGTTATAGTGGTGATAATAGTTGTTATAGTGGTGATAATGGTTGTTATAGTGTTGATAATGGTCGCCATAGTGGTGATAGTGGTCGTTATAGTGGTGATAATGGTTGTTATAGTGGTGATAATGGTCATTACAGCGTTGATAATGGTCCTTCTACTGGTGATAATGTTTGATATAGTGGTGATAATGGTCGTTATAATGGTGATAATGGTTGTTATAGTGGTGATAATAGTTGTTATAGTGGTGATAATGGTTGTTATAGTGGTGATAGTGGTCGTTATAGTGGTGATAATGGTCCATGTAGTGTTGATAATGGTTGCTATAGTGGTGATAATGTTTGATATAGTGGTGATAATGGTTGTTATAATGGTGATAATGGTTGTTATAGTGGTGATAATAGTTGTTATAGTGGTGATAATGGTTGTTATAGTGATGATAGTGGTCGTTATAGTGGTGATAATGGTCCATATAGTGGTGATAATTGTGGTTATAGTGTTGATAGTGGTCGTTATAGTGGTGATAATGGTGGTTATAGTGCTGATAATGGTCGCTATAGTGGTGATAATGGCCGTTATAGTGGTGATAATGGTCGTTATAGGGGTGATAATGGTCGTTATACTAGTGATAATGGTTGTTATAGTGGTGATAATGGTCCTTATAGTGGTGATAATGGTTGTTATAGTGGTGATAGTGGTCGTAATAGTGGTGATAATGGTCCATATAGTGGTGATAATGGTTGTTATAGTGGTGGTAATGGTGCTTATAGTGTTGATAGTGGTCGTTATAGTGGTGATAATGGTGGTTATAGTGCTGATAATGGTCGCTACAGTGGTGATAATGGCCGTTATAGTGGTGATAATGGTCGTTATAGTTGTGATAACGGTCGTTATAGTGGTGATAATCTTTGTTATAGTGGTGATAATGGTTGTTAAAGTAGTGATAGTGGTGCTTATAGTGGTCATAATGGTCCATATAGTGGTGATAATGGTTGTTATAGTTGTGATAATGGTTGTTATAGTGGTGATAATGGTTGTTATAGTGGTGGTAATGGTGGTTATAGTGTTGATAATGGTCGCTATAGTGGTGATAATGGCCGTTATAGTGGTGATATTGTTCGTTATAGTGGTGATAATGGTCGTTATAGTGGTGATAATGGTTGTTATAGTGGTGATAATAGTTGTTATAGTGGTGATAATGGTTGTTATAGTGGTGATAGTGGCCGTTATAGTGGTGATAATGGTCATTACAGTGTTGATAATGATCCTTCTACTGGTGATAATGGTTGATATAGTGGTGATAATGGTGGTTATAGTGTTGATAAAGGTCGCTATAATGGTGATAATGGCCGTTATAGTGGTGATAGTGGTCGTTATAGTGGTGATAATGGTTCTTAAAGTGGTGATAGTGGTGGTTATAGTCATCATAATGGTCCATATAGTGGTGATAATGGTTGTTATAGTGGTGATAATGGTTGTTATAGTGGTGATAATGGTTGTTATAGTGGTGATAGTGGTCGTTATAGTGGTGATAATGGTTGTTATAGTGGTGATAATGGTCCTTATAGTGGTGATAATGGTTGTTATAGTGGTGATAATGGTCATTACAGCGTTGATAATGGTCCTTCTACTGGTGATAATGGTTGATATAGTGGTGATAATGGTCGTTATAATGGTGATAATGGTTGTTATAGTGGTGATAATAGTTGTTATAGTGGTGATAATGGTTGTTATAGTGGTGATAGTGGTCGTTCTAGTGGTGATAATGGTTGTTATAGTGGTGATAGTGGTCCTTATAGTGGTGATAATGGCCGTTATAGTGGTGATAATGGTTGTTATACTGGTGATAATAGTTGTTATAGTGGTGATAATAGTTGTTATAGTGTTGATAATGGTCGCTATAGTGGTGATAATGGCCGTTATAGTGGTGATATTGGTCGTTATAGTGGTGATAATGGTCGTTATAGTGGTGATAATGGTTGTTATAGTGGTGATAATAGTTGTTATAGTGGGGATAATGGTTGTTATAGTGGTGATAGTGGCCGTTATAGTGGTGATAATGGTCATTACAGTGTTGATAATGATCCTTCTACTGGTGATAATGGTTGATATAGTGGTGATAATGGTGGTTATAGTGTTGATAAGGGTCGCTATAATGGTGATAATGGCCGTTATAGTGGTGATAGTGGTCGTTATAGTGGTGATAATGGTTCTTAAAGTGGTGATAGTGGTGGTTATAGTCATCATAATGGTCCATATAGTGGTGATAATGGTTGTTATAGTGGTGATAATGGTTGTTATAGTGGTGATAGTGGTCGTTATAGTGGTGATAATGGTTGTTATAGTGGTGATAATGGTCCTTATAGTGGTGATAATGGTTGTTATAGTGGTGATAATGGTCATTACAGCGTTGATAATGGTCCTTCTACTGGTGATAATGGTTGATATAGTGGTGATAATGGTCGTTATAATGGTGATAATGGTTGTTATAGTGGTGATAATAGTTGTTATAGTGGTGATAATGGTTGTTATAGTGGTGATAGTGGTCGTTATAGTGGTGATAATGGTTGTTATAGTGGTGATAGTGGTCCTTATAGTGGTGATAATGGCCGTTATAGTGGTGATAATGGTTGTTATACTGGTGATAATAGTTGTTATAGTGGTGATAATGGTTGTTATAGTGTTGATAATGGTCGCTATAGTGGTGATAATGGCCGTTATAGTGGTGATAATGGACGTTATAGTAGCGATAATGGTTGTTAAAGTGGTGATAGGGGTGGTTATAGTTGTCATAATGGTCCATATAGTGTTGATAATGGTTGTTATAGTGGTGATAATGGTTGTTATAGTGGCGATAATGGTTGTTATAGTGGTGATAATGGTCATTACAGCGTTGATAATGGTCCTTCTACTGGTGATAATGGTTGATGTAGTGGTGATAATGGTCGTTATAATGGTGATAATGGTTGTGATAGTGGTGATAATAGTTGTTATAGTGGTGATAATGGTCCTTCTAGTGGTGATAATGGTTGTTATAGTGGTGGTAATGGTGGTTATAGTGTTGATAGTGGTCGTTATAGTGGTGATAATGGTTGTTATAGTGCTGATAATGGTCGCTACAGTGGTGATAATGGCCGTTATAGTGGTGATAATGGTTGTTATAGTGGTGATAATAGTTGTTATAGTGGTGATAATGGTTGTTATAGTGTTGATAATGGTCGCTATAGTGGTGACAATGGCCGTTATAGTGGTGATAATGGTCGTTATAGTGGCGATAATGGTTGTTAAAGTGGTGATAGTGGTGGTTATAGTTGTCATAATGGTCCATATATTGGTGATAATGGTTGTTACAGTGGTGATAATGGTTGTTATAGTGGCGATAATGGTTGTTATAGTGGTGATAATGGTCATTACAGCGTTGATAATGGTCCTTCTACTGGTGATAATGGTTGTTATAGTGGTGATAGTGGTCGTTATAGTGGTGATAATGGTCCTTATAGTGGTGATAATTGTGGTTATAGTGTTGATAGTGGTCGTTATAGTGGTGATAGTGGTCGTTGTAGTGGTGATAATGGTTGTTATAGTGGTGATAATGGTCCTTATAGTGGTCATAATGGTTGTTATAGTGGTGATAATGGTTGTTATAGTGGTGATAATGGTCCTTATAGAGGTGATAATGGTTGTTATAGTGGTGATAGTGGTCGTTATAGTGGTGATAATGGTGGTTATAGTGCTGATAATGGTCGCTATAGTGGTGATAATGGTTGTTATAGTGGTGATAGTGGTCGTAATAGTGGTGACAATGGTCCATATAGTGGTGATAATGGTTGTTATAGTGGTGGTAATGGTGCTTATAGTGTTGATAGTGGTCGTTATAGTGGTGATAATGGTGGTTATAGTGCTGATAATGGTCGCTACAGTGGTGATAATGGCCGTTATAGTGGTGATAATGGTCGTTATAGTTGTGATAACGGTCGTTATAGTGGTGATAATCTTTGTTATAGTGGTGATAATGGTTGTTAAAGTAGTGATAGTGGTGCTTATAGTGGTCATAATGGTCCATATAGTGGTGATAATGGTTGTTATAGTGGTGATAATGGTCCTTATAGTGGTGATAATGGTTGTTATAGTGGTGATAGTGGTCGTAATAGTGGTGATAATGGTCCATATAGTGGTGATAATGGTTGTTATAGTGGTGGTAATGGTGCTTATAGTGTTGATAGTGGTCGTTATAGTGGTGATAATGGTGGTTATAGTGCTGATAATGGTCGCTACAGTGGTGATAATGGCCGTTATAGTGGTGATAATGGTCGTTATAGTTGTGATAACGGTCGTTATAGTGGTGATAATCTTTGTTATAGTGGTGATAATGGTTGTTAAAGTAGTGATAGTGGTGCTTATAGTGGTCATAATGGTCCATATAGTGGTGATAATGGTTGTTATAGTTGTGATAATGGTTGTTATAGTGGTGATAATGGTTGTTATAGTGGTGGTAATGGTGGTTATAGTGTTGATAATGGTCGCTATAGTGGTGATAATGGCCGTTATAGTGGTGATATTGTTCGTTATAGTGGTGATAATGGTCGTTATAGTGGTGATAATGGTTGTTATAGTGGTGATAATAGTTGTTATAGTGGTGATAATGGTTGTTATAGTGGTGATAGTGGCCGTTATAGTGGTGATAATGGTCATTACAGTGTTGATAATGATCCTTCTACTGGTGATAATGGTTGATATAGTGGTGATAATGGTGGTTATAGTGTTGATAAAGGTCGCTATAATGGTGATAATGGCCGTTATAGTGGTGATAGTGGTCGTTATAGTGGTGATAATGGTTCTTAAAGTGGTGATAGTGGTGGTTATAGTCATCATAATGGTCCATATAGTGGTGATAATGGTTGTTATAGTGGTGATAATGGTTGTTATAGTGGTGATAATGGTTGTTATAGTGGTGATAGTGGTCGTTATAGTGGTGATAATGGTTGTTATAGTGGTGATAATGGTCCTTATAGTGGTGATAATGGTTGTTATAGTGGTGATAATGGTCATTACAGCGTTGATAATGGTCCTTCTACTGGTGATAATGGTTGATATAGTGGTGATAATGGTCGTTATAATGGTGATAATGGTTGTTATAGTGGTGATAATAGTTGTTATAGTGGTGATAATGGTTGTTATAGTGGTGATAGTGGTCGTTATAGTGGTGATAATGGTTGTTATAGTGGTGATAGTGGTCCTTATAGTGGTGATAATGGCCGTTATAGTGGTGATAATGGTTGTTATACTGGTGATAATAGTTGTTATAGTGGTGATAATAGTTGTTATAGTGTTGATAATGGTCGCTATAGTGGTGATAATGGCCGTTATAGTGGTGATATTGGTCGTTATAGTGGTGATAATGGTCGTTATAGTGGTGATAATGGTTGTTATAGTGGTGATAATAGTTGTTATAGTGGTGATAATGGTTGTTATAGTGGTGATAGTGGCCGTTATAGTGGTGATAATGGTCATTACAGTGTTGATAATGATCCTTCTACTGGTGATAATGGTTGATATAGTGGTGATAATGGTGGTTATAGTGTTGATAAGGGTCGCTGTAATGGTGATAATGGCCGTTATAGTGGTGATAGTGGTCGTTATAGTGGTGATAATGGTTCTTAAAGTGGTGATAGTGGTGGTTATAGTCATCATAATGGTCCATATAGTGGTGATAATGGTTGTTATAGTGGTGATAATGGTTGTTATAGTGGTGATAATGGTTGTTATAGTGGTGATAGTGGTCGTTATAGTGGTGATAATGGTTGTTATAGTGGTGATAATGGTCCTTATAGTGGTGATAATGGTTGTTATAGTGGTGATAATGGTCATTACAGCGTTGATAATGGTCCTTCTACTGGTGATAATGGTTGATATAGTGGTGATAATGGTCGTTATAATGGTGATAATGGTTGTTATAGTGGTGATAATAGTTGTTATAGTGGTGATAATGGTTGTTATAGTGGTGATAGTGGTCGTTATAGTGGTGATAATGGTTGTTATAGTGGTGATAGTGGTCCTTATAGTGGTGATAATGGCCGTTATAGTGGTGATAATGGTTGTTATACTGGTGATAATAGTTGTTATAGTGGTGATAATGGTTGTTATAGTGTTGATAATGGTCGCTATAGTGGTGATAATGGCCGTTATAGTGGTGATAATGGTCGTTATAGTAGCGATAATGGTTGTTAAAGTGGTGATAGGGGTGGTTATAGTTGTCATAATGGTCCATATAGTGTTGATAATGGTTGTTATAGTGGTGATAATGGTTGTTATAGTGGCGATAATGGTTGTTATAGTGGTGATAATGGTCATTACAGCGTTGATAATGGTCCTTCTACTGGTGATAATGGTTGATGTAGTGGTGATAATGGTCGTTATAATGGTGATAATGGTTGTTATAGTGGTGATAATAGTTGTTATAGTGGTGATAATGGTCCTTCTAGTGGTGATAATGGTTGTTATAGTGGTGGTAATGGTGGTTATAGTGTTGATAGTGGTCGTTATAGTGGTGATAATGGTTGTTATAGTGCTGATAATGGTCGCTACAGTGGTGATAATGGCCGTTATAGTGGTGATAATGGTTGTTATAGTGGTGATAATAGTTGTTATAGTGGTGATAATGGTTGTTATAGTGTTGATAATGGTCGCTATAGTGGTGACAATGGCCGTTATAGTGGTGATAATGGTCGTTATAGTGGCGATAATGGTTGTTAAAGTGGTGATAGTGGTGGTTATAGTTGTCATAATGGTCCATATATTGGTGATAATGGTTGTTACAGTGGTGATAATGGTTGTTATAGTGGCGATAATGGTTGTTATAGTGGTGATAATGGTCATTACAGCGTTGATAATGGTCCTTCTACTGGTGATAATGGTTGTTATAGTGGTGATAGTGGTCGTTATAGTGGTGATAATGGTCCTTATAGTGGTGATAATTGTGGTTATAGTGTTGATAGTGGTCGTTATAGTGGTGATAGTGGTCGTTGTAGTGGTGATAATGGTTGTTATAGTGGTGATAATGGTCCTTATAGTGGTGATAATGGTTGTTATAGTGGTGATAATGGTTGTTATAGTGGTGATAATGGTCCTTATAGAGGTGATAATGGTTGTTATAGTGGTGATAGTGGTCGTTATAGTGGTGATAATGGTGGTTATAGTGCTGATAATGGTCGCTATAGTGGTGATAATGGTTGTTATAGTGGTGATAGTGGTCGTAATAGTGGTGACAATGGTCCATATAGTGGTGATAATGGTTGTTATAGTGGTGGTAATGGTGCTTATAGTGTTGCTAGTGGTCGTTATAGTGGTGATAATGGTGGTTATAGTGCTGATAATGGTCGCTACAGTGGTGATAATGGCCGTTATAGTGGTGATAATGGTCGTTATAGTGGTGATAATGGTTGTTATAGTGGTGATAATAGTCGTTATAGTGGTGATAATGGTTGTTATAGTGGTGATAATAGTCCTTATAGTGGTGATAATGGTTGTTATAGTGGTGATAGTGGTCGTAATAGTGGTGATAATGGTCCATATAGTGGTGATAATGGTTGTTATAGTGGTGGTAATGGTGCTTATAGTGTTGATAGTGGTCGTTATAGTGGTGATAATGGTGGTTATAGTGCTGATAATGGTCGCTACAGTGGTGATAATGGCCGTTATAGTGGTGATAATGGTCGTTATAGTTGTGATAACGGTCGTTATAGTGGTGATAATCTTTGTTATAGTGGTGATAATGGTTGTTAAAGTGGTGATAGTGGTGCTTATAGTGGTCATAATGGTCCATATAGTGGTGATAATGGTTGTTATAGTTGTGATAATGGTTGTTATAGTGGTGATAATGGTTGTTATAGTTGTTATAATGGTTGTTATAGTGGTGATAATGGTTGTTATAGTGGTGGTAATGGTGGTTATAGTGGCGATAATGGTTGTTAAAGTGGTGATAGTGGTCGTTATAGTGGTGATAATGGTTGTTATAGTGGTGATAATGGTTGTTATAGTGGCGATAATGGTTGTTATAGTGGTGATAATGGTCATTACAGCGTTGATAATGGTCCTTCTACTGGTGATAATGGTCGATATAATGGTGATAATGGTTGTTATAGTGGTGATAATAGTTGTTATAGTGGTGATAATTGTGGTTATAGTGTTGATAGTGGTCGTTATAGTGGTGATAATGGTGGTTATAGTGCTGATAATGGTCGCTATAGTGGTGATAATGGCCGTTATAGTGGTGATAATGGTCGTTATAGGGGTGATAATGGTCGTTATACTAGTGATAATGGTTGTTATAGTGGTGATAATGGTCCTTATAGTGGTGATAATGGTTGTTATAGTGGTGATAGTGGTCGTAATAGTGGTGATAATGGTCCATATAGTGGTGATAATGGTTGTTATAGTGGTGGTAATGGTGCTTATAGTGTTGATAGTGGTCGTTATAGTGGTGATAATGGTGGTTATAGTGCTGATAATGGTCGCTACAGTGGTGATAATGGCCGTTATAGTGGTGATAATGGTCGTTATAGTTGTGATAACGGTCGTTATAGTGGTGATAATCTTTGTTATAGTGGTGATAATGGTTGTTAAAGTAGTGATAGTGGTGCTTATAGTGGTCATAATGGTCCATATAGTGGTGATAATGGTTGTTATAGTTGTGATAATGGTTGTTATAGTGGTGATAATGGTTGTTATACTGGTGGTAATGGTGGTTATAGTGTTGATAATGGTCGCTATAGTGGTGATAATGGCCGTTATAGTGGTGATATTGTTCGTTATAGTGGTGATAATGGTCGTTATAGTGGTGATAATGGTTGTTATAGTGGTGATAATAGTTGTTATAGTGGTGATAATGGTTGTTATAGTGGTGATAGTGGCCGTTATAGTGGTGATAATGGTCATTACAGTGTTGATAATGATCCTTCTACTGGTGATAATGGTTGATATAGTGGTGATAATGGTGGTTATAGTGTTGATAAAGGTCGCTATAATGGTGATAATGGCCGTTATAGTGGTGATAGTGGTCGTTATAGTGGTGATAATGGTTCTTAAAGTGGTGATAGTTGTGGTTATAGTCATCATAATGGTCCATATAGTGGTGATAATGGTTGTTATAGTGGTGATAATGGTGGTTATAGTGCTGATAATGGTCGCTATAGTGGTGATAATGGTTGTTATAGTGGTGATAGTGGTCGTTATAGTGGTGATAATGGTCCTTATAGTGGTGATAATTGTGGTTATAGTGTTGATAGTGGTCGTTATAGTGGTGATAGTGGTCGTTGTAGTGGTGATAATGGTTGTTATAGTGGTGATAATGGTCCTTATAGTGGTCATAATGGTTGTTATAGTGGTGATAATGGTTGTTATAGTGGTGATAATGGTCCTTATAGAGGTGATAATGGTTGTTATAGTGGTGATAGTGGTCGTTATAGTGGTGATAATGGTGGTTATAGTGCTGATAATGGTCGCTATAGTGGTGATAATGGTTGTTATAGTGGTGATAGTGGTCGTAATAGTGGTGACAATGGTCCATATAGTGGTGATAATGGTTGTTATAGTGGTGGTAATGGTGCTTATAGTGTTGATAGTGGTCGTTATAGTGGTGATAATGGTGGTTATAGTGCTGATAATGGTCGCTACAGTGGTGATAATGGCCGTTATAGTGGTGATAATGGTCGTTATAGTTGTGATAACGGTCGTTATAGTGGTGATAATCTTTGTTATAGTGGTGATAATGGTTGTTAAAGTAGTGATAGTGGTGCTTATAGTGGTCATAATGGTCCATATAGTGGTGATAATGGTTGTTATAGTGGTGATAATGGTCCTTATAGTGGTGATAATGGTTGTTATAGTGGTGATAGTGGTCGTAATAGTGGTGATAATGGTCCATATAGTGGTGATAATGGTTGTTATAGTGGTGGTAATGGTGCTTATAGTGTTGATAGTGGTCGTTATAGTGGTGATAATGGTGGTTATAGTGCTGATAATGGTCGCTACAGTGGTGATAATGGCCGTTATAGTGGTGATAATGGTCGTTATAGTTGTGATAACGGTCGTTATAGTGGTGATAATCTTTGTTATAGTGGTGATAATGGTTGTTAAAGTAGTGATAGTGGTGCTTATAGTGGTCATAATGGTCCATATAGTGGTGATAATGGTTGTTATAGTTGTGATAATGGTTGTTATAGTGGTGATAATGGTTGTTATAGTGGTGGTAATGGTGGTTATAGTGTTGATAATGGTCGCTATAGTGGTGATAATGGCCGTTATAGTGGTGATATTGTTCGTTATAGTGGTGATAATGGTCGTTATAGTGGTGATAATGGTTGTTATAGTGGTGATAATAGTTGTTATAGTGGTGATAATGGTTGTTATAGTGGTGATAGTGGCCGTTATAGTGGTGATAATGGTCATTACAGTGTTGATAATGATCCTTCTACTGGTGATAATGGTTGATATAGTGGTGATAATGGTGGTTATAGTGTTGATAAAGGTCGCTATAATGGTGATAATGGCCGTTATAGTGGTGATAGTGGTCGTTATAGTGGTGATAATGGTTCTTAAAGTGGTGATAGTGGTGGTTATAGTCATCATAATGGTCCATATAGTGGTGATAATGGTTGTTATAGTGGTGATAATGGTTGTTATAGTGGTGATAATGGTTGTTATAGTGGTGATAGTGGTCGTTATAGTGGTGATAATGGTTGTTATAGTGGTGATAATGGTCCTTATAGTGGTGATAATGGTTGTTATAGTGGTGATAATGGTCATTACAGCGTTGATAATGGTCCTTCTACTGGTGATAATGGTTGATATAGTGGTGATAATGGTCGTTATAATGGTGATAATGGTTGTTATAGTGGTGATAATAGTTGTTATAGTGGTGATAATGGTTGTTATAGTGGTGATAGTGGTCGTTATAGTGGTGATAATGGTTGTTATAGTGGTGATAGTGGTCCTTATAGTGGTGATAATGGCCGTTATAGTGGTGATAATGGTTGTTATACTGGTGATAATAGTTGTTATAGTGGTGATAATAGTTGTTATAGTGTTGATAATGGTCGCTATAGTGGTGATAATGGCCGTTATAGTGGTGATATTGGTCGTTATAGTGGTGATAATGGTCGTTATAGTGGTGATAATGGTTGTTATAGTGGTGATAATAGTTGTTATAGTGGTGATAATGGTTGTTATAGTGGTGATAGTGGCCGTTATAGTGGTGATAATGGTCATTACAGTGTTGATAATGATCCTTCTACTGGTGATAATGGTTGATATAGTGGTGATAATGGTGGTTATAGTGTTGATAAGGGTCGCTATAATGGTGATAATGGCCGTTATAGTGGTGATAGTGGTCGTTATAGTGGTGATAATGGTTCTTAAAGTGGTGATAGTGGTGGTTATAGTCATCATAATGGTCCATATAGTGGTGATAATGGTTGTTATAGTGGTGATAATGGTTGTTATAGTGGTGATAATGGTTGTTATAGTGGTGATAGTGGTCGTTATAGTGGTGATAATGGTTGTTATAGTGGTGATAATGGTCCTTATAGTGGTGATAATGGTTGTTATAGTGGTGATAATGGTCATTACAGCGTTGATAATGGTCCTTCTACTGGTGATAATGGTTGATATAGTGGTGATAATGGTCGTTATAATGGTGATAATGGTTGTTATAGTGGTGATAATAGTTGTTATAGTGGTGATAATGGTTGTTATAGTGGTGATAGTGGTCGTTATAGTGGTGATAATGGTTGTTATAGTGGTGATAGTGGTCCTTATAGTGGTGATAATGGCCGTTATAGTGGTGATAATGGTTGTTATACTGGTGATAATAGTTGTTATAGTGGTGATAATGGTTGTTATAGTGTTGATAATGGTCGCTATAGTGGTGATAATGGCCGTTATAGTGGTGATAATGGTCGTTATAGTAGCGATAATGGTTGTTAAAGTGGTGATAGGGGTGGTTATAGTTGTCATAATGGTCCATATAGTGTTGATAATGGTTGTTATAGTGGTGATAATGGTTGTTATAGTGGCGATAATGGTTGTTATAGTGGTGATAATGGTCATTACAGCGTTGATAATGGTCCTTCTACTGGTGATAATGGTTGATGTAGTGGTGATAATGGTCGTTATAATGGTGATAATGGTTGTTATAGTGGTGATAATAGTTGTTATAGTGGTGATAATGGTCCTTCTAGTGGTGATAATGGTTGTTATAGTGGTGGTAATGGTGGTTATAGTGTTGATAGTGGTCGTTATAGTGGTGATAATGGTTGTTATAGTGCTGATAATGGTCGCTACAGTGGTGATAATGGCCGTTATAGTGGTGATAATGGTTGTTATAGTGGTGATAATAGTTGTTATAGTGGTGATAATGGTTGTTATAGTGTTGATAATGGTCGCTATAGTGGTGACAATGGCCGTTATAGTGGTGATAATGGTCGTTATAGTGGCGATAATGGTTGTTAAAGTGGTGATAGTGGTGGTTATAGTTGTCATAATGGTCCATATATTGGTGATAATGGTTGTTACAGTGGTGATAATGGTTGTTATAGTGGCGATAATGGTTGTTATAGTGGTGATAATGGTCATTACAGCGTTGATAATGGTCCTTCTACTGGTGATAATGGTTGTTATAGTGGTGATAGTGGTCGTTATAGTGGTGATAATGGTCCTTATAGTGGTGATAATTGTGGTTATAGTGTTGATAGTGGTCGTTATAGTGGTGATAGTGGTCGTTGTAGTGGTGATAATGGTTGTTATAGTGGTGATAATGGTCCTTATAGTGGTGATAATGGTTGTTATAGTGGTGATAATGGTTGTTATAGTGGTGATAATGGTCCTTATAGAGGTGATAATGGTTGTTATAGTGGTGATAGTGGTCGTTATAGTGGTGATAATGGTGGTTATAGTGCTGATAATGGTCGCTATAGTGGTGATAATGGTTGTTATAGTGGTGATAGTGGTCGTAATAGTGGTGACAATGGTCCATATAGTGGTGATAATGGTTGTTATAGTGGTGGTAATGGTGCTTATAGTGTTGCTAGTGGTCGTTATAGTGGTGATAATGGTGGTTATAGTGCTGATAATGGTCGCTACAGTGGTGATAATGGCCGTTATAGTGGTGATAATGGTCGTTATAGTGGTGATAATGGTTGTTATAGTGGTGATAATAGTCGTTATAGTGGTGATAATGGTTGTTATAGTGGTGATAATAGTCCTTATAGTGGTGATAATGGTTGTTATAGTGGTGATAGTGGTCGTAATAGTGGTGATAATGGTCCATATAGTGGTGATAATGGTTGTTATAGTGGTGGTAATGGTGCTTATAGTGTTGATAGTGGTCGTTATAGTGGTGATAATGGTGGTTATAGTGCTGATAATGGTCGCTACAGTGGTGATAATGGCCGTTATAGTGGTGATAATGGTCGTTATAGTTGTGATAACGGTCGTTATAGTGGTGATAATCTTTGTTATAGTGGTGATAATGGTTGTTAAAGTGGTGATAGTGGTGCTTATAGTGGTCATAATGGTCCATATAGTGGTGATAATGGTTGTTATAGTTGTGATAATGGTTGTTATAGTGGTGATAATGGTTGTTATAGTTGTTATAATGGTTGTTATAGTGGTGATAATGGTTGTTATAGTGGTGGTAATGGTGGTTATAGTGGCGATAATGGTTGTTAAAGTGGTGATAGTGGTCGTTATAGTGGTGATAATGGTTGTTATAGTGGTGATAATGGTTGTTATAGTGGCGATAATGGTCGTTATAATGGTGATAATGGTTGTTATAGTGGTGATAATAGTTGTTATAGTGGTGATAATGGTCCTTCTAGTGGTGATAATGGTTGTTATAGTGGTGGTAATGGTGGTTATAGTGTTGATAGTGGTCGTTATAGTGGTGATAATGGTTGTTATAGTGCTGATAATGGTCGCTACAGTGGTGATAATGGCCGTTATAGTGGTGATAATGGTTGTTATAGTGGTGATAATAGTTGTTATAGTGGTGATAATGGTTGTTATAGTGTTGATAATGGTCGCTATAGTGGTGACAATGGCCGTTATAGTGGTGATAATGGTCGTTATAGTGGCGATAATGGTTGTTAAAGTGGTGATAGTGGTGGTTATAGTTGTCATAATGGTCCATATATTGGTGATAATGGTTGTTACAGTGGTGATAATGGTTGTTATAGTGGCGATAATGGTTGTTATAGTGGTGATAATGGTCATTACAGCGTTGATAATGGTCCTTCTACTGGTGATAATGGTTGTTATAGTGGTGATAGTGGTCGTTATAGTGGTGATAATGGTCCTTATAGTGGTGATAATTGTGGTTATAGTGTTGATAGTGGTCGTTATAGTGGTGATAGTGGTCGTTGTAGTGGTGATAATGGTTGTTATAGTGGTGATAATGGTCCTTATAGTGGTGATAATGGTTGTTATAGTGGTGATAATGGTTGTTATAGTGGTGATAATGGTCCTTATAGAGGTGATAATGGTTGTTATAGTGGTGATAGTGGTCGTTATAGTGGTGATAATGGTGGTTATAGTGCTGATAATGGTCGCTATAGTGGTGATAATGGTTGTTATAGTGGTGATAGTGGTCGTAATAGTGGTGACAATGGTCCATATAGTGGTGATAATGGTTGTTATAGTGGTGGTAATGGTGCTTATAGTGTTGCTAGTGGTCGTTATAGTGGTGATAATGGTGGTTATAGTGCTGATAATGGTCGCTACAGTGGTGATAATGGCCGTTATAGTGGTGATAATGGTCGTTATAGTGGTGATAATGGTTGTTATAGTGGTGATAATAGTCGTTATAGTGGTGATAATGGTTGTTATAGTGGTGATAATAGTCCTTATAGTGGTGATAATGGTTGTTATAGTGGTGATAGTGGTCGTAATAGTGGTGATAATGGTCCATATAGTGGTGATAATGGTTGTTATAGTGGTGGTAATGGTGCTTATAGTGTTGATAGTGGTCGTTATAGTGGTGATAATGGTGGTTATAGTGCTGATAATGGTCGCTACAGTGGTGATAATGGCCGTTATAGTGGTGATAATGGTCGTTATAGTTGTGATAACGGTCGTTATAGTGGTGATAATCTTTGTTATAGTGGTGATAATGGTTGTTAAAGTGGTGATAGTGGTGCTTATAGTGGTCATAATGGTCCATATAGTGGTGATAATGGTTGTTATAGTTGTGATAATGGTTGTTATAGTGGTGATAATGGTTGTTATAGTTGTTATAATGGTTGTTATAGTGGTGATAATGGTTGTTATAGTGGTGGTAATGGTGGTTATAGTGGCGATAATGGTTGTTAAAGTGGTGATAGTGGTCGTTATAGTGGTGATAATGGTTGTTATAGTGGTGATAATGGTTGTTATAGTGGCGATAATGGTTGTTATAGTGGTGATAATGGTCATTACAGCGTTGATAATGGTCCTTCTACTGGTGATAATGGTCGATATAATGGTGATAATGGTTGTTATAGTGGTGATAATAGTTGTTATAGTGGTGATAATTGTGGTTATAGTGTTGATAGTGGTCGTTATAGTGGTGATAATGGTGGTTATAGTGCTGATAATGGTCGCTATAGTGGTGATAATGGCCGTTATAGTGGTGATAATGGTCGTTATAGGGGTGATAATGGTCGTTATACTAGTGATAATGGTTGTTATAGTGGTGATAATGGTCCTTATAGTGGTGATAATGGTTGTTATAGTGGTGATAGTGGTCGTAATAGTGGTGATAATGGTCCATATAGTGGTGATAATGGTTGTTATAGTGGTGGTAATGGTGCTTATAGTGTTGATAGTGGTCGTTATAGTGGTGATAATGGTGGTTATAGTGCTGATAATGGTCGCTACAGTGGTGATAATGGCCGTTATAGTGGTGATAATGGTCGTTATAGTTGTGATAACGGTCGTTATAGTGGTGATAATCTTTGTTATAGTGGTGATAATGGTTGTTAAAGTAGTGATAGTGGTGCTTATAGTGGTCATAATGGTCCATATAGTGGTGATAATGGTTGTTATAGTTGTGATAATGGTTGTTATAGTGGTGATAATGGTTGTTATACTGGTGGTAATGGTGGTTATAGTGTTGATAATGGTCGCTATAGTGGTGATAATGGCCGTTATAGTGGTGATATTGTTCGTTATAGTGGTGATAATGGTCGTTATAGTGGTGATAATGGTTGTTATAGTGGTGATAATAGTTGTTATAGTGGTGATAATGGTTGTTATAGTGGTGATAGTGGCCGTTATAGTGGTGATAATGGTCATTACAGTGTTGATAATGATCCTTCTACTGGTGATAATGGTTGATATAGTGGTGATAATGGTGGTTATAGTGTTGATAAAGGTCGCTATAATGGTGATAATGGCCGTTATAGTGGTGATAGTGGTCGTTATAGTGGTGATAATGGTTCTTAAAGTGGTGATAGTTGTGGTTATAGTCATCATAATGGTCCATATAGTGGTGATAATGGTTGTTATAGTGGTGATAATGGTGGTTATAGTGGTGATAATGGTTGTTATAGTGGTGATAGTGGTCGTTATAGTGGTGATAATGGTTGTTATAGTGGTGATAATGGTCCTTATAGTGGTGATAATGGTTGTTATAGTGGTGATAATGGTCATTACAGCGTTGATAATGGTCCTTCTACTGGTGATAATGGTTGATATAGTGGTGATAATGGTCGTTATAATGGTGATAATGGTTGTTATAGTGGTGATAATAGTTGTTATAGTGGTGATAATGGTTGTTATAGTGGTGATAGTGGTCGTTATAGTGGTGATAATGGTTGTTATAGTGGTGATAGTGGTCCATATAGTGGTGATAATGGCCGTTATAGTGGTGATAATGGTTGTTATACTGGTGATAATAGTTGTTATAGTGGTGATAATAGTTGTTATAGTGTTGATAATGGTCGCTATAGTGGTGATAATGGCCGTTATAGTGGTGATATTGGTCGTTATAGTGGTGATAATGGTCGTTATAGTGGTGATAATGGTTGTTATAGTGGTGATAATAGTTGTTATAGTGGTGATAATGGTTGTTATAGTGGTGATAGTGGCCGTTATAGTGGTGATAATGGTCATTACAGTGTTGATAATGATCCTTCTACTGGTGATAATGGTTGATATAGTGGTGATAATGGTGGTTATAGTGTTGATAAGGGTCGCTATAATGGTGATAATGGCCGTTATAGTGGTGATAGTGGTCGTTATAGTGGTGATAATGGTTCTTAAAGTGGTGATAGTGGTGGTTATAGTCATCATAATGGTCCATATAGTGGTGATAATGGTTGTTATAGTGGTGATAATGGTTGTTATAGTGGTGATAATGGTTGTTATAGTGGTGATAGTGGTCGTTATAGTGGTGATAATGGTTGTTATAGTGGTGATAATGGTCCTTATAGTGGTGATAATGGTTGTTATAGTGGTGATAATGGTCATTACAGCGTTGATAATGGTCCTTCTACTGGTGATAATGGTTGATATAGTGGTGATAATGGTCGTTATAATGGTGATAATGGTTGTTATAGTGGTGATAATAGTTGTTATAGTGGTGATAATGGTTGTTATAGTGGTGATAGTGGTCGTTATAGTGGTGATAATGGTTGTTATAGTGGTGATAGTGGTCCTTATAGTGGTGATAATGGCCGTTATAGTGGTGATAATGGTTGTTATACTGGTGATAATAGTTGTTATAGTGGTGATAATGGTTGTTATAGTGTTGATAATGGTCGCTATAGTGGTGATAATGGCCGTTATAGTGGTGATAATGGTCGTTATAGTAGCGATAATGGTTGTTAAAGTGGTGATAGGGGTGGTTATAGTTGTCATAATGGTCCATATAGTGTTGATAATGGTTGTTATAGTGGTGATAATGGTTGTTATAGTGGCGATAATGGTTGTTATAGTGGTGATAATGGTCATTACAGCGTTGATAATGGTCCTTCTACTGGTGATAATGGTTGATGTAGTGGTGATAATGGTCGTTATAATGGTGATAATGGTTGTTATAGTGGTGATAATAGTTGTTATAGTGGTGATAATGGTCCTTCTAGTGGTGATAATGGTTGTTATAGTGGTGGTAATGGTGGTTATAGTGTTGATAGTGGTCGTTATAGTGGTGGTAATGGTTGTTATAGTGCTGATAATGGTCGCTACAGTGGTGATAATGGCCGTTATAGTGGTGATAATGGTTGTTATAGTGGTGATAATAGTTGTTATAGTGGTGATAATGGTTGTTATAGTGTTGATAATGGTCGCTATAGTGGTGACAATGGCCGTTATAGTGGTGATAATGGTCGTTATAGTGGCGATAATGGTTGTTAAAGTGGTGATAGTGGTGGTTATAGTTGTCATAATGGTCCATATATTGGTGATAATGGTTGTAACAGTGGTGATAATGGTTGTTATAGTGGCGATAATGGTTGTTATAGTGGTGATAATGGTCATTACAGCGTTGATAATGGTCCTTCTACTGGTGATAATGGTTGTTATAGTGGTGATAGTGGTCGTTATAGTGGTGATAATGGTCCTTATAGTGGTGATAATTGTGGTTATAGTGTTGATAGTGGTCGTTATAGTGGTGATAGTGGTCGTTGTAGTGGTGATAATGGTTGTTATAGTGGTGATAATGGTCCTTATAGTGGTGATAATGGTTGTTATAGTGGTGATAATGGTTGTTATAGTGGTGATAATGGTCCTTATAGAGGTGATAATGGTTGTTATAGTGGTGATAGTGGTCCTTATAGTGGTGATAATGGTTGTTATAGTGGTGATAATGGTCATTACAGCGTTGATAATGGTCCTTCTACTGGTGATAATGGTTGATATAGTGGTGATAATGGTCGTTATAATGGTGATAATGGTTGTTATAGTGGTGATAATAGTTGTTATAGTGGTGATAATGGTTGTTATAGTGGTGATAGTGGTCGTTATAGTGGTGATAATGGTTGTTATAGTGGTGATAGTGGTCCTTATAGTGGTGATAATGGTTGTTATAGTGGTGATAATGGTCATTACAGCGTTGATAATGGTCCTTCTACTGGTGATAATGGTTGATATAGTGGTGATAATGGTCGTTATAATGGTGATAATGGTTGTTATAGTGGTGATAATAGTTGTTATAGTGGTGATAATGGTTGTTATAGTGGTGATAGTGGTCGTTATAGTGGTGATAATGGTTGTTATAGTGGTGATAGTGGTCCTTATAGTGGTGATAATGGTTGTTATAGTGGTGATAATGGTTGTTATAGTGGTGATAATGGTCCTTATAGTGGTGATAATGGTTGTTATAGTGGTGATAGTGGTCGTTATAGTGGTGATAATGGTCCATATAGTGGTGATAATGCTGGTTATGGTGTTGATAGTGGTCGTTATACTGGTGATAATGGCCGTTATAGTGGTGATAATAGTTGTTATACTGGTGATAATAGTTGTTATAGTGGTGTTAATGGTTGTTATAGTGTTGATAATGGTCGCTATAGTGGTGATAATGGCCGTTATAGTGGTGATAATGGTCGTTATAGTAGCGATAATGGTTGTTAAAGTGGTGATTGGGGTGGTTATAGTTGTCATAATGGTCCATATAGTGTTGATAATGGTTGTTATAGTGGTGATAATGGTTGTTACAGTGGCGATAATGGTTGTTATAGTGGTGATAATGGTCATTACAGCGTTGATAATGGTCCTTCTACTGGTGATAATGGTTGATGTAGTGGTGATAATGGTCGTTATAATGGTGATAATGGTTGTTACAGTGGCGATAATAGTTGTTATAGTGGTGATAATGGTCCTTCTAGTGGTGATAATGGTTGTTATAGTGGTGATAGTGGTCGTAATAGTGGTGATAATGGTGCATATAGTGGTGATAATGGTTGTTATAGTGGTGGTAATGGTGGTTATAGTGTTGATAGTGGTCGTTATAGTGGTGATAATGGTTGTTATAGTGCTGATAATGGTCGCTACAGTGGTGATAATGGCCGTTATAGTGGTGATAATGGTTGTTATAGTGGTGATAATAGTTGTTATAGTGGTGATAATGGTTGTTATAGTGTTGATAATGGTCGCTATAGTGGTGACAATGGCCGTTATAGTGGTGATAATGGTCGTTATAGTGGCGATAATGGTTGTTAAAGTGGTGATAGTGGTGGTTATAGTTGTCATAATGGTCCATATATTGGTGATAATGGTTGTTACAGTGGTGATAATGGTTGTTATAGTGGCGATAATGGTTGTTATAGTGGTGATAATGGTCATTACAGCGTTGATAATGGTCCTTCTACTGGTGATAATGGTTGTTATAGTGGTGATAGTGGTCGTTATAGTGGTGATAATGGTTGTTATAGTGGTGATAATGGTCCTTATAGTGGTGATAATGGTTGTTATAGTGGTGATAATAGTCGTTATAGTGGTGATAATGGTTGTTATAGTGGTGATAATAGTCCTTACAGTGGTGATAATGGTTGTTATAGTGGTGATAGTGGTCGTAATAGTGGTGATAATGGTCCATATAGTGGTGATAATGGTTGTTATAGTGGTGGTAGTGGTGCTTATAGTGTTGATAGTGGTCGTTATAGTGGTGATAATGGTGGTTATAGTGCTGATAATGGTCGCTACAGTGGTGATAATGGCCGTTATAGTGGTGATAATGGTCGTTATAGTTGTGATAACGGTCGTTATAGTGGTGATAATCTTTGTTATAGTGGTGATAATGGTTGTTAAAGTAGTGATAGTGGTGCTTATAGTGGTCATAATGGTCCATATAGTGGTGATAATGGTTGTTATAGTTGTGATAATGGTTGTTATAGTGGTGATAATGGTTGTTATAGTGGTGGTAATGGTGGTTATAGTGTTGATAATGGTCGCTATAGTGGTGATAATGGCCGTTATAGTGGTGATATTGGTCGTTATAGTGGTGATAATGGTCGTTATAGTGGTGATAATGGTTGTTATAGTGGTGATAATAGTTGTTATAGTGGTGATAATGGTTGTTATAGTGGTGATAGTGGCCGTTATAGTGGTGATAATGGTCATTACAGTGTTGATAATGATCCTTCTACTGGTGATAATGGTTGATATAGTGGTGATAATGGTGGTTATAGTGTTGATAAAGGTCGCTATAATGGTGATAATGGCCGTTATAGTGGTGATAGTGGTCGTTATAGTGGTGATAATGGTTCTTAAAGTGGTGATAGTGGTGGTTATAGTCATCATAATGGTCCATATAGTGGTGATAATGGTTGTTATAGTGGTGATAATGGTTGTTATAGTGGTGATAATGGTTGTTATAGTGGTGATAGTGGTCGTAATAGTGGTGATAATGGTGCATATAGTGGTGATAATGGTTGTTATAGTGGTGGTAATGGTGGTTATAGTGTTGATAATGGTCATTACAGCGTTGATAATGGTCCTTCTACTGGTGATAATGGTTGATATAGTGGTGATAATGGTCGTTATAATGGTGATAATGGTTGTTATAGTGGTGATAATAGTTGTTATAGTGGTGATAATGGTTGTTATAGTGGTGATAGTGGTCGTTATAGTGGTGATAATGGTTGTTATAGTGGTGATAGTGGTCCTTATAGTGGTGATAATGGTTGTTATAGTGGTGATAATGGTTGTTATAGTGGTGATAATGGTCCTTATAGTGGTGATAATGGTTGTTATAGTGGTGATAGTGGTCGTTATAGTGGTGATAATGGTCCATATAGTGGTGATAATGCTGGTTATGGTGTTGATAGTGGTCGTTATACTGGTGATAATGGCCGTTATAGTGGTGATAATGGTTGTTATACTGGTGATAATAGTTGTTATAGTGGTGTTAATGGTTGTTATAGTGTTGATAATGGTCGCTATAGTGGTGATAATGGCCGTTATAGTGGTGATAATGGTCGTTATAGTAGCGATAATGGTTGTTAAAGTGGTGATAGGGGTGGTTATAGTTGTCATAATGGTCCATATAGTGTTGATAATGGTTGTTATAGTGGTGATAATGGTTGTTACAGTGGCGATAATGGTTGTTATAGTGGTGATAATGGTCATTACAGCGTTGATAATGGTCCTTCTACTGGTGATAATGGTTGATGTAGTGGTGATAATGGTCGTTATAATGGTGATAATGGTTGTTACAGTGGCGATAATAGTTGTTATAGTGGTGATAATGGTCCTTCTAGTGGTGATAATGGTTGTTATAGTGGTGATAGTGGTCGTAATAGTGGTGATAATGGTGCATACAGTGGTGATAATGGTTGTTATAGTGGTGGTAATGGTGGTTATAGTGTTGATAGTGGTCGTTATAGTGGTGATAATGGTTGTTATAGTGCTGATAATGGTCGCTACAGTGGTGATAATGGCCGTTATAGTGGTGATAATGGTTGTTATAGTGGTGATAATAGTTGTTATAGTGGTGATAATGGTTGTTATAGTGTTGATAATGGTCGCTATAGTGGTGACAATGGCCGTTATAGTGGTGATAATGGTCGTTATAGTGGCGATAATGGTTGTTAAAGTGGTGATAGTGGTGGTTATAGTTGTCATAATGGTCCATATATTGGTGATAATGGTTGTTACAGTGGTGATAATGGTTGTTATAGTGGCGATAATGGTTGTTATAGTGGTGATAATGGTCATTACAGCGTTGATAATGGTCCTTCTACTGGTGATAATGGTTGTTATAGTGGTGATAGTGGTCGTTATAGTGGTGATAATGGTTGTTATAGTGGTGATAATAGTCGTTATAGTGGTGATAATGGTTGTTATAGTGGTGATAATAGTCCTTATAGTGGTGATAATGGTTGTTATAGTGGTGATAGTGGTCGTAATAGTGGTGATAATGGTCCATATAGTGGTGATAATGGTTGTTATAGTGGTGGTAATGGTGCTTATAGTGTTGATAGTGGTCGTTATAGTGGTGATAATGGTGGTTATAGTGCTGATAATGGTCGCTACAGTGGTGATAATGGCCGTTATAGTGGTGATAATGGTCGTTATAGTTGTGATAACGGTCGTTATAGTGGTGATAATCTTTGTTATAGTGGTGATAATGGTTGTTAAAGTGGTGATAGTGGTGCTTATAGTGGTCATAATGGTCCATATAGTGGTGATAATGGTTGTTATAGTTGTGATAATGGTTGTTATAGTGGTGATAATGGTTGTTATAGTTGTTATAATGGTTGTTATAGTGGTGATAATGGTTGTTATAGTGGTGGTAATGGTGGTTATAGTGGCGATAATGGTTGTTAAAGTGGTGATAGTGGTCGTTACAGTGGTGATAATGGTTGTTATAGTGGCGATAATGGTTGTTATAGTGGTGATAATGGTCATTACAGCGTTGATAATGGTCCTTCTACTGGTGATAATGGTTGTTATAGTGGTGATAGTGGTCGTTATAGTGGTGATAATGGTTGTTATAGTGGTGATAATGGTCCTTATAGTGGTGATAATGGTTGTTATAGTGGTGATAATAGTCGTTATAGTGGTGATAATGGTTGTTATAGTGGTGATAATAGTCCTTACAGTGGTGATAATGGTTGTTATAGTGGTGATAGTGGTCGTAATAGTGGTGATAATGGTCCATATAGTGGTGATAATGGTTGTTATAGTGGTGGTAATGGTGCTTATAGTGTTGATAGTGGTCGTTATAGTGGTGATAATGGTGGTTATAGTGCTGATAATGGTCGCTACAGTGGTGATAATGGCCGTTATAGTGTTGATAATGGTCGTTATAGTTGTGATAACGGTCGTTATAGTGGTGATAATCTTTGTTATAGTGGTGATAATGGTTGTTAAAGTAGTGATAGTGGTGCTTATAGTGGTCATAATGGTCCATATAGTGGTGATAATGGTTGTTATAGTTGTGATAATGGTTGTTATAGTGGTGATAATGGTTGTTATAGTGGTGGTAATGGTGGTTATAGTGTTGATAATGGTCGCTATAGTGGTGATAATGGCCGTTATAGTGGTGATATTGGTCGTTATAGTGGTGATAATGGTCGTTATAGTGGTGATAATGGTTGTTATAGTGGTGATAATAGTTGTTATAGTGGTGATAATGGTTGTTATAGTGGTGATAGTGGCCGTTATAGTGGTGATAATGGTCATTACAGTGTTGATAATGATCCTTCTACTGGTGATAATGGTTGATATAGTGGTGATAATGGTGGTTATAGTGTTGATAAAGGTCGCTATAATGGTGATAATGGCCGTTATAGTGGTGATAGTGGTCGTTATAGTGGTGATAATGGTTCTTAAAGTGGTGATAGTGGTGGTTATAGTCATCATAATGGTCCATATAGTGGTGATAATGGTTGTTATAGTGGTGATAATGGTTGTTATAGTGGTGATAATGGTTGTTATAGTGGTGATAGTGGTCGTTATAGTGGTGATAATGGTTGTTATAGTGGTGATAATGGTCCTTATAGTGGTGATAATGGTTGTTATAGTGGTGATAATGGTCATTACAGCGTTGATAATGGTCCTTCTACTGGTGATAATGGTTGATATAGTGGTGATAATGGTCGTTATAATGGTGATAATGGTTGTTATAGTGGTGATAATAGTTGTTATAGTGGTGATAATGGTTGTTATAGTGGTGATAGTGGTCGTTATAGTGGTGATAATGGTTGTTATAGTGGTGATAGTGGTCCTTATAGTGGTGATAATGGTTGTTATAGTGGTGATAATGGTTGTTATAGTGGTGATAATGGTCCTTATAGTGGTGATAATGGTTGTTATAGTGGTGATAGTGGTCGTTATAGTGGTGATAATGGTCCATATAGTGGTGATAATGCTGGTTATGGTGTTGATAGTGGTCGTTATACTGGTGATAATGGCCGTTATAGTGGTGATAATGGTTGTTATACTGGTGATAATAGTTGTTATAGTGGTGTTAATGGTTGTTATAGTGTTGATAATGGTCGCTATAGTGGTGATAATGGCCGTTATAGTGGTGATAATGGTCGTTATAGTAGCGATAATGGTTGTTAAAGTGGTGATAGGGGTGGTTATAGTTGTCATAATGGTCCATATAGTGTTGATAATGGTTGTTATAGTGGTGATAATGGTTGTTACAGTGGCGATAATGGTTGTTATAGTGGTGATAATGGTCATTACAGCGTTGATAATGGTCCTTCTACTGGTGATAATGGTTGATGTAGTGGTGATAATGGTCGTTATAATGGTGATAATGGTTGTTACAGTGGCGATAATAGTTGTTATAGTGGTGATAATGGTCCTTCTAGTGGTGATAATGGTTGTTATAGTGGTGATAGTGGTCGTAATAGTGGTGATAATGGTGCATACAGTGGTGATAATGGTTGTTATAGTGGTGGTAATGGTGGTTATAGTGTTGATAGTGGTCGTTATAGTGGTGATAATGGTTGTTATAGTGCTGATAATGGTCGCTACAGTGGTGATAATGGCCGTTATAGTGGTGATAATGGTTGTTATAGTGGTGATAATAGTTGTTATAGTGGTGATAATGGTTGTTATAGTGTTGATAATGGTCGCTATAGTGGTGACAATGGCCGTTATAGTGGTGATAATGGTCGTTATAGTGGCGATAATGGTTGTTAAAGTGGTGATAGTGGTGGTTATAGTTGTCATAATGGTCCATATATTGGTGATAATGGTTGTTACAGTGGTGATAATGGTTGTTATAGTGGCGATAATGGTTGTTATAGTGGTGATAATGGTCATTACAGCGTTGATAATGGTCCTTCTACTGGTGATAATGGTTGTTATAGTGGTGATAGTGGTCGTTATAGTGGTGATAATGGTTGTTATAGTGGTGATAATAGTCGTTATAGTGGTGATAATGGTTGTTATAGTGGTGATAATAGTCCTTATAGTGGTGATAATGGTTGTTATAGTGGTGATAGTGGTCGTAATAGTGGTGATAATGGTCCATATAGTGGTGATAATGGTTGTTATAGTGGTGGTAATGGTGCTTATAGTGTTGATAGTGGTCGTTATAGTGGTGATAATGGTGGTTATAGTGCTGATAATGGTCGCTACAGTGGTGATAATGGCCGTTATAGTGGTGATAATGGTCGTTATAGTTGTGATAACGGTCGTTATAGTGGTGATAATCTTTGTTATAGTGGTGATAATGGTTGTTAAAGTGGTGATAGTGGTGCTTATAGTGGTCATAATGGTCCATATAGTGGTGATAATGGTTGTTATAGTTGTGATAATGGTTGTTATAGTGGTGATAATGGTTGTTATAGTTGTTATAATGGTTGTTATAGTGGTGATAATGGTTGTTATAGTGGTGGTAATGGTGGTTATAGTGGCGATAATGGTTGTTAAAGTGGTGATAGTGGTCGTTATAGTGGTGATAATGGTTGTTATAGTGGTGATAATGGTTGTTATAGTGGCGATAATGGTTGTTATAGTGGTGATAATGGTCATTACAGCGTTGATAATGGTCCTTCTACTGGTGATAATGGTCGATATAATGGTGATAATGGTTGTTATAGTGGTGATAATAGTTGTTATAGTGGTGATAATGGTTGTTATAGTGTTGATAATGGTCGCCATAGTGGTGATAGTGGTCGTTATAGTGGTGATAATGGTTGTTATAGTGGTGATAATGGTCATTACAGCGTTGATAATGGTCCTTCTACTGGTGATAATGTTTGATATAGTGGTGATAATGGTCGTTATAATGGTGATAATGGTTGTTATAGTGGTGATAATAGTTGTTATAGTGGTGATAATGGTTGTTATAGTGGTGATAGTGGTCGTTATAGTGGTGATAATGGTCCATGTAGTGTTGATAATGGTTGCTATAGTGGTGATAATGTTTGATATAGTGGTGATAATGGTCGTTATAATGGTGATAATGGTTGTTATAGTGGTGATAATAGTTGTTATAGTGGTGATAATGGTTGTTATAGTGATGATAGTGGTCGTTATAGTGGTGATAATGGTCCATATAGTGGTGATAATTGTGGTTATAGTGTTGATAGTGGTCGTTATAGTGGTGATAATGGTGGTTATAGTGCTGATAATGGTCGCTATAGTGGTGATAATGGCCGTTATAGTGGTGATAATGGTCGTTATAGGGGTGATAATGGTCGTTATACTAGTGATAATGGTTGTTATAGTGGTGATAATGGTCCTTATAGTGGTGATAATGGTTGTTATAGTGGTGATAGTGGTCGTAATAGTGGTGATAATGGTCCATATAGTGGTGATAATGGTTGTTATAGTGGTGGTAATGGTGCTTATAGTGTTGATAGTGGTCGTTATAGTGGTGATAATGGTGGTTATAGTGCTGATAATGGTCGCTACAGTGGTGATAATGGCCGTTATAGTGGTGATAATGGTCGTTATAGTTGTGATAACGGTCGTTATAGTGGTGATAATCTTTGTTATAGTGGTGATAATGGTTGTTAAAGTAGTGATAGTGGTGCTTATAGTGGTCATAATGGTCCATATAGTGGTGATAATGGTTGTTATAGTTGTGATAATGGTTGTTATAGTGGTGATAATGGTTGTTATAGTGGTGGTAATGGTGGTTATAGTGTTGATAATGGTCGCTATAGTGGTGATAATGGCCGTTATAGTGGTGATATTGTTCGTTATAGTGGTGATAATGGTCGTTATAGTGGTGATAATGGTTGTTATAGTGGTGATAATAGTTGTTATAGTGGTGATAATGGTTGTTATAGTGGTGATAGTGGCCGTTATAGTGGTGATAATGGTCATTACAGTGTTGATAATGATCCTTCTACTGGTGATAATGGTTGATATAGTGGTGATAATGGTGGTTATAGTGTTGATAAAGGTCGCTATAATGGTGATAATGGCCGTTATAGTGGTGATAGTGGTCGTTATAGTGGTGATAATGGTTCTTAAAGTGGTGATAGTGGTGGTTATAGTCATCATAATGGTCCATATAGTGGTGATAATGGTTGTTATAGTGGTGATAATGGTTGTTATAGTGGTGATAATGGTTGTTATAGTGGTGATAGTGGTCGTTATAGTGGTGATAATGGTTGTTATAGTGGTGATAATGGTCCTTATAGTGGTGATAATGGTTGTTATAGTGGTGATAATGGTCATTACAGCGTTGATAATGGTCCTTCTACTGGTGATAATAGTTGTTATAGTGGTGATAATGGTTGTTATAGTGGTGATAGTGGTCGTTATAGTGGTGATAATGGTTGTTATAGTGGTGATAGTGGTCCTTATAGTGGTGATAATGGCCGTTATAGTGGTGATAATGGTTGTTATACTGGTGATAATAGTTGTTATAGTGGTGATAATGGTTGTTATAGTGTTGATAATGGTCGCTATAGTGGTGATAATGGCCGTTATAGTGGTGATAATGGTCGTTATAGTAGCGATAATGGTTGTTAAAGTGGTGATAGGGGTGGTTATAGTTGTCATAATGGTCCATATAGTGTTGATAATGGTTGTTATAGTGGTGATAATGGTTGTTATAGTGGCGATAATGGTTGTTATAGTGGTGATAATGGTCATTACAGCGTTGATAATGGTCCTTCTACTGGTGATAATGGTTGATGTAGTGGTGATAATGGTCGTTATAATGGTGATAATGGTTGTTATAGTGGTGATAATAGTTGTTATAGTGGTGATAATGGTCCTTCTAGTGGTGATAATGGTTGTTATAGTGGTGGTAATGGTCGCTACAGTGGTGATAATGGCCGTTATAGTGGTGATAATGGTTGTTATAGTGGTGATAATAGTTGTTATAGTGGTGATAATGGTTGTTATAGTGTTGATAATGGTCGCTATAGTGGTGACAATGGCCGTTATAGTGGTGATAATGGTCGTTATAGTGGCGATAATGGTTGTTAAAGTGGTGATAGTGGTGGTTATAGTTGTCATAATGGTCCATATATTGGTGATAATGGTTGTTACAGTGGTGATAATGGTTGTTATAGTGGCGATAATGGTTGTTATAGTGGTGATAATGGTCATTACAGCGTTGATAATGGTCCTTCTACTGGTGATAATGGTTGTTATAGTGGTGATAGTGGTCGTTATAGTGGTGATAATGGTCCTTATAGTGGTGATAATTGTGGTTATAGTGTTGATAGTGGTCGTTATAGTGGTGATAGTGGTCGTTGTAGTGGTGATAATGGTTGTTATAGTGGTGATAATGGTCCTTATAGTGGTGATAATGGTTGTTATAGTGGTGATAATGGTTGTTATAGTGGTGATAATGGTCCTTATAGAGGTGATAATGGTTGTTATAGTGGTGATAGTGGTCCTTATAGTGGTGATAATGGTTGTTATAGTGGTGATAATGGTCATTACAGCGTTGATAATGGTCCTTCTACTGGTGATAATGGTTGATATAGTGGTGATAATGGTCGTTATAATGGTGATAATGGTTGTTATAGTGGTGATAATAGTTGTTATAGTGGTGATAATGGTTGTTATAGTGGTGATAGTGGTCGTTATAGTGGTGATAATGGTTGTTATAGTGGTGATAGTGGTCCTTATAGTGGTGATAATGGTTGTTATAGTGGTGATAATGGTCATTACAGCGTTGATAATGGTCCTTCTACTGGTGATAATGGTTGATATAGTGGTGATAATGGTCGTTATAATGGTGATAATGGTTGTTATAGTGGTGATAATAGTTGTTATAGTGGTGATAATGGTTGTTATAGTGGTGATAGTGGTCGTTATAGTGGTGATAATGGTTGTTATAGTGGTGATAGTGGTCCTTATAGTGGTGATAATGGTTGTTATAGTGGTGATAATGGTTGTTATAGTGGTGATAATGGTCCTTATAGTGGTGATAATGGTTGTTATAGTGGTGATAGTGGTCGTTATAATGGTGATAATGGTCCATATAGTGGTGATAATGCTGGTTATGGTGTTGATAGTGGTCGTTATACTGGTGATAATGGCCGTTATAGTGGTGATAATGGTTGTTATACTGGTGATAATAGTTGTTATAGTGGTGTTAATGGTTGTTATAGTGTTGATAATGGTCGCTGTAGTGGTGATAATGGCCGTTATAGTGGTGATAATGGTCGTTATAGTAGCGATAATGGTTGTTAAAGTGGTGATTGGGGTGGTTATAGTTGTCATAATGGTCCATATAGTGTTGATAATGGTTGTTATAGTGGTGATAATGGTTGTTACAGTGGCGATAATGGTTGTTATAGTGGTGATAATGGTCATTACAGCGTTGATAATGGTCCTTCTACTGGTGATAATGGTTGATGTAGTGGTGATAATGGTCGTTATAATGGTGATAATGGTTGTTACAGTGGCGATAATAGTTGTTATAGTGGTGATAATGGTCCTTCTAGTGGTGATAATGGTTGTTATAGTGGTGATAGTGGTCGTAATAGTGGTGATAATGGTGCATATAGTGGTGATAATGGTTGTTATAGTGGTGGTAATGGTGGTTATAGTGTTGATAGTGGTCGTTATAGTGGTGATAATGGTTGTTATAGTGCTGATAATGGTCGCTACAGTGGTGATAATGGCCGTTATAGTGGTGATAATGGTTGTTATAGTGGTGATAATAGTTGTTATAGTGGTGATAATGGTTGTTATAGTGTTGATAATGGTCGCTATAGTGGTGACAATGGCCGTTATAGTGGTGATAATGGTCGTTATAGTGGCGATAATGGTTGTTAAAGTGGTGATAGTGGTGGTTATAGTTGTCATAATGGTCCATATATTGGTGATAATGGTTGTTACAGTGGTGATAATGGTTGTTATAGTGGCGATAATGGTTGTTATAGTGGTGATAATGGTCATTACAGCGTTGATAATGGTCCTTCTACTGGTGATAATGGTTGTTATAGTGGTGATAGTGGTCGTTATAGTGGTGATAATGGTTGTTATAGTGGTGATAATGGTCCTTATAGTGGTGATAATGGTTGTTATAGTGGTGATAATAGTCGTTATAGTGGTGATAATGGTTGTTATAGTGGTGATAATAGTCCTTACAGTGGTGATAATGGTTGTTATAGTGGTGATAGTGGTCGTAATAGTGGTGATAATGGTCCATATAGTGGTGATAATGGTTGTTATAGTGGTGGTAATGGTGCTTATAGTGTTGATAGTGGTCGTTATAGTGGTGATAATGGTGGTTATAGTGCTGATAATGGTCGCTACAGTGGTGATAATGGCCGTTATAGTGGTGATAATGGTCGTTATAGTTGTGATAACGGTCGTTATAGTGGTGATAATCTTTGTTATAGTGGTGATAATGGTTGTTAAAGTAGTGATAGTGGTGCTTATAGTGGTCATAATGGTCCATATAGTGGTGATAATGGTTGTTATAGTTGTGATAATGGTTGTTATAGTGGTGATAATGGTTGTTATAGTGGTGGTAATGGTGGTTATAGTGTTGATAATGGTCGCTATAGTGGTGATAATGGCCGTTATAGTGGTGATATTGGTCGTTATAGTGGTGATAATGGTCGTTATAGTGGTGATAATGGTTGTTATAGTGGTGATAATAGTTGTTATAGTGGTGATAATGGTTGTTATAGTGGTGATAGTGGCCGTTATAGTGGTGATAATGGTCATTACAGTGTTGATAATGATCCTTCTACTGGTGATAATGATTGATATAGTGGTGATAATGGTGGTTATAGTGTTGATAAAGGTCGCTATAATGGTGATAATGGCCGTTATAGTGGTGATAGTGGTCGTTATAGTGGTGATAATGGTTCTTAAAGTGGTGATAGTGGTGGTTATAGTCATCATAATGGTCCATATAGTGGTGATAATGGTTGTTATAGTGGTGATAATGGTTGTTATAGTGGTGATAATGGTTGTTATAGTGGTGATAGTGGTCGTTATAGTGGTGATAATGGTTGTTATAGTGGTGATAATGGTCCTTATAGTGGTGATAATGGTTGTTATAGTGGTGATAATGGTCATTACAGCGTTGATAATGGTCCTTCTACTGGTGATAATGGTTGATATAGTGGTGATAATGGTCGTTATAATGGTGATAATGGTTGTTATAGTGGTGATAATAGTTGTTATAGTGGTGATAATGGTTGTTATAGTGGTGATAGTGGTCGTTATAGTGGTGATAATGGTTGTTATAGTGGTGATAGTGGTCCTTATAGTGGTGATAATGGTTGTTATAGTGGTGATAATGGTTGTTATAGTGGTGATAATGGTCCTTATAGTGGTGATAATGGTTGTTATAGTGGTGATAGTGGTCGTTATAGTGGTGATAATGGTCCATATAGTGGTGATAATGCTGGTTATGGTGTTGATAGTGGTCGTTATACTGGTGATAATGGCCGTTATAGTGGTGATAATGGTTGTTATACTGGTGATAATAGTTGTTATAGTGGTGTTAATGGTTGTTATAGTGTTGATAATGGTCGCTATAGTGGTGATAATGGCCGTTATAGTGGTGATAATGGTCGTTATAGTAGCGATAATGGTTGTTAAAGTGGTGATAGGGGTGGTTATAGTTGTCATAATGGTCCATATAGTGTTGATAATGGTTGTTATAGTGGTGATAATGGTTGTTACAGTGGCGATAATGGTTGTTATAGTGGTGATAATGGTCATTACAGCGTTGATAATGGTCCTTCTACTGGTGATAATGGTTGATGTAGTGGTGATAATGGTCGTTATAATGGTGATAATGGTTGTTACAGTGGCGATAATAGTTGTTATAGTGGTGATAATGGTCCTTCTAGTGGTGATAATGGTTGTTATAGTGGTGATAGTGGTCGTAATAGTGGTGATAATGGTGCATATAGTGGTGATAATGGTTGTTATAGTGGTGGTAATGGTGGTTATAGTGTTGATAGTGGTCGTTATAGTGGTGATAATGGTTGTTATAGTGCTGATAATGGTCGCTACAGTGGTGATAATGGCCGTTATAGTGGTGATAATGGTTGTTATAGTGGTGATAATAGTTGTTATAGTGGTGATAATGGTTGTTATAGTGTTGATAATGGTCGCTATAGTGGTGACAATGGCCGTTATAGTGGTGATAATGGTCGTTATAGTGGCGATAATGGTTGTTAAAGTGGTGATAGTGGTGGTTATAGTTGTCATAATGGTCCATATATTGGTGATAATGGTTGTTACAGTGGTGATAATGGTTGTTATAGTGGCGATAATGATTGTTATAGTGGTGATAATGGTCATTACAGCGTTGATAATGGTCCTTCTACTGGTGATAATGGTTGTTATAGTGGTGATAGTGGTCGTTATAGTGGTGATAATGGTTGTTATAGTGGTGATAATGGTCCTTATAGTGGTGATAATGGTTGTTATAGTGGTGATAATAGTCGTTATAGTGGTGATAATGGTTGTTATAGTGGTGATAATAGTCCTTATAGTGGTGATAATGGTTGTTATAGTGGTGATAGTGGTCGTAATAGTGGTGATAATGGTCCATATAGTGGTGATAATGGTTGTTATAGTGGTGGTAATGGTGCTTATAGTGTTGATAGTGGTCGTTATAGTGGTGATAATGGTGGTTATAGTGCTGATAATGGTCGCTACAGTGGTGATAATGGCCGTTATAGTGGTGATAATGGTCGTTATAGTTGTGATAACGGTCGTTATAGTGGTGATAATCTTTGTTATAGTGGTGATAATGGTTGTTAAAGTGGTGATAGTGGTGCTTATAGTGGTCATAATGGTCCATATAGTGGTGATAATGGTTGTTATAGTTGTGATAATGGTTGTTATAGTGGTGATAATGGTTGTTATAGTTGTTATAATGGTTGTTATAGTGGTGATAATGGTTGTTATAGTGGTGGTAATGGTGGTTATAGTGGCGATAATGGTTGTTAAAGTGGTGATAGTGGTCGTTATAGTGGTGATAATGGTTGTTATAGTGGTGATAATGGTTGTTATAGTGGCGATAATAGTTGTTATAGTGGTGATAATGGTTGTTATAGTGGTGATAGTGGCCGTTATAGTGGTGATAATGGTCATTACAGTGTTGATAATGATCCTTCTACTGGTGATAATGGTTGATATAGTGGTGATAATGGTGGTTATAGTGTTGATAAAGGTCGCTATAATGGTGATAATGGCCGTTATAGTGGTGATAGTGGTCGTTATAGTGGTGATAATGGTTCTTAAAGTGGTGATAGTGGTGGTTATAGTCATCATAATGGTCCATATAGTGGTGATAATGGTTGTTATAGTGGTGATAATGGTTGTTATAGTGGTGATAATGGTTGTTATAGTGGTGATAGTGGTCGTTATAGTGGTGATAATGGTTGTTATAGTGGTGATAATGGTCCTTATAGTGGTGATAATGGTTGTTATAGTGGTGATAATGGTCATTACAGCGTTGATAATGGTCCTTCTACTGGTGATAATAGTTGTTATAGTGGTGATAATGGTTGTTATAGTGGTGATAGTGGTCGTTATAGTGGTGATAATGGTTGTTATAGTGGTGATAGTGGTCCTTATAGTGGTGATAATGGCCGTTATAGTGGTGATAATGGTTGTTATACTGGTGATAATAGTTGTTATAGTGGTGATAATGGTTGTTATAGTGTTGATAATGGTCGCTATAGTGGTGATAATGGCCGTTATAGTGGTGATAATGGTCGTTATAGTAGCGATAATGGTTGTTAAAGTGGTGATAGGGGTGGTTATAGTTGTCATAATGGTCCATATAGTGTTGATAATGGTTGTTATAGTGGTGATAATGGTTGTTATAGTGGCGATAATGGTTGTTATAGTGGTGATAATGGTCATTACAGCGTTGATAATGGTCCTTCTACTGGTGATAATGGTTGATGTAGTGGTGATAATGGTCGTTATAATGGTGATAATGGTTGTTATAGTGGTGATAATAGTTGTTATAGTGGTGATAATGGTCCTTCTAGTGGTGATAATGGTTGTTATAGTGGTGGTAATGGTCGCTACAGTGGTGATAATGGCCGTTATAGTGGTGATAATGGTTGTTATAGTGGTGATAATAGTTGTTATAGTGGTGATAATGGTTGTTATAGTGTTGATAATGGTCGCTATAGTGGTGACAATGGCCGTTATAGTGGTGATAATGGTCGTTATAGTGGCGATAATGGTTGTTAAAGTGGTGATAGTGGTGGTTATAGTTGTCATAATGGTCCATATATTGGTGATAATGGTTGTTACAGTGGTGATAATGGTTGTTATAGTGGCGATAATGGTTGTTATAGTGGTGATAATGGTCATTACAGCGTTGATAATGGTCCTTCTACTGGTGATAATGGTTGTTATAGTGGTGATAGTGGTCGTTATAGTGGTGATAATGGTCCTTATAGTGGTGATAATTGTGGTTATAGTGTTGATAGTGGTCGTTATAGTGGTGATAGTGGTCGTTGTAGTGGTGATAATGGTTGTTATAGTGGTGATAATGGTTGTTATAGTGGTGATAATAGTTGTTATAGTGGTGATAATGGTTGTTATAGTGGTGATAGTGGTCGTTATAGTGGTGATAATGGTTGTTATAGTGGTGATAGTGGTCCTTATAGTGGTGATAATGGTTGTTATAGTGGTGATAATGGTTGTTATAGTGGTGATAATGGTCCTTATAGTGGTGATAATGGTTGTTATAGTGGTGATAGTGGTCGTTATAGTGGTGATAATGGTCCATATAGTGGTGATAATGCTGGTTATGGTGTTGATAGTGGTCGTTATACTGGTGATAATGGCCGTTATAGTGGTGATAATGGTTGTTATACTGGTGATAATAGTTGTTATAGTGGTGTTAATGGTTGTTATAGTGTTGATAATGGTCGCTGTAGTGGTGATAATGGCCGTTATAGTGGTGATAATGGTCGTTATAGTAGCGATAATGGTTGTTAAAGTGGTGATTGGGGTGGTTATAGTTGTCATAATGGTCCATATAGTGTTGATAATGGTTGTTATAGTGGTGATAATGGTTGTTACAGTGGCGATAATGGTTGTTATAGTGGTGATAATGGTCATTACAGCGTTGATAATGGTCCTTCTACTGGTGATAATGGTTGATGTAGTGGTGATAATGGTCGTTATAATGGTGATAATGGTTGTTACAGTGGCGATAATAGTTGTTATAGTGGTGATAATGGTCCTTCTAGTGGTGATAATGGTTGTTATAGTGGTGATAGTGGTCGTAATAGTGGTGATAATGGTGCATATAGTGGTGATAATGGTTGTTATAGTGGTGGTAATGGTGGTTATAGTGTTGATAGTGGTCGTTATAGTGGTGATAATGGTTGTTATAGTGCTGATAATGGTCGCTACAGTGGTGATAATGGCCGTTATAGTGGTGATAATGGTTGTTATAGTGGTGATAATAGTTGTTATAGTGGTGATAATGGTTGTTATAGTGTTGATAATGGTCGCTATAGTGGTGACAATGGCCGTTATAGTGGTGATAATGGTCGTTATAGTGGCGATAATGGTTGTTAAAGTGGTGATAGTGGTGGTTATAGTTGTCATAATGGTCCATATATTGGTGATAATGGTTGTTACAGTGGTGATAATGGTTGTTATAGTGGCGATAATGGTTGTTATAGTGGTGATAATGGTCATTACAGCGTTGATAATGGTCCTTCTACTGGTGATAATGGTTGTTATAGTGGTGATAGTGGTCGTTATAGTGGTGATAATGGTTGTTATAGTGGTGATAATGGTCCTTATAGTGGTGATAATGGTTGTTATAGTGGTGATAATAGTCGTTATAGTGGTGATAATGGTTGTTATAGTGGTGATAATAGTCCTTACAGTGGTGATAATGGTTGTTATAGTGGTGATAGTGGTCGTAATAGTGGTGATAATGGTCCATATAGTGGTGATAATGGTTGTTATAGTGGTGGTAATGGTGCTTATAGTGTTGATAGTGGTCGTTATAGTGGTGATAATGGTGGTTATAGTGCTGATAATGGTCGCTACAGTGGTGATAATGGCCGTTATAGTGGTGATAATGGTCGTTATAGTTGTGATAACGGTCGTTATAGTGGTGATAATCTTTGTTATAGTGGTGATAATGGTTGTTAAAGTAGTGATAGTGGTGCTTATAGTGGTCATAATGGTCCATATAGTGGTGATAATGGTTGTTATAGTTGTGATAATGGTTGTTATAGTGGTGATAATGGTTGTTATAGTGGTGGTAATGGTGGTTATAGTGTTGATAATGGTCGCTATAGTGGTGATAATGGCCGTTATAGTGGTGATATTGGTCGTTATAGTGGTGATAATGGTCGTTATAGTGGTGATAATGGTTGTTATAGTGGTGATAATAGTTGTTATAGTGGTGATAATGGTTGTTATAGTGGTGATAGTGGCCGTTATAGTGGTGATAATGGTCATTACAGTGTTGATAATGATCCTTCTACTGGTGATAATGATTGATATAGTGGTGATAATGGTGGTTATAGTGTTGATAAAGGTCGCTATAATGGTGATAATGGCCGTTATAGTGGTGATAGTGGTCGTTATAGTGGTGATAATGGTTCTTAAAGTGGTGATAGTGGTGGTTATAGTCATCATAATGGTCCATATAGTGGTGATAATGGTTGTTATAGTGGTGATAATGGTTGTTATAGTGGTGATAATGGTTGTTATAGTGGTGATAGTGGTCGTTATAGTGGTGATAATGGTTGTTATAGTGGTGATAATGGTCCTTATAGTGGTGATAATGGTTGTTATAGTGGTGATAATGGTCATTACAGCGTTGATAATGGTCCTTCTACTGGTGATAATGGTTGATATAGTGGTGATAATGGTCGTTATAATGGTGATAATGGTTGTTATAGTGGTGATAATAGTTGTTATAGTGGTGATAATGGTTGTTATAGTGGTGATAGTGGTCGTTATAGTGGTGATAATGGTTGTTATAGTGGTGATAGTGGTCCTTATAGTGGTGATAATGGTTGTTATAGTGGTGATAATGGTTGTTATAGTGGTGATAATGGTCCTTATAGTGGTGATAATGGTTGTTATAGTGGTGATAGTGGTCGTTATAGTGGTGATAATGGTCCATATAGTGGTGATAATGCTGGTTATGGTGTTGATAGTGGTCGTTATACTGGTGATAATGGCCGTTATAGTGGTGATAATGGTTGTTATACTGGTGATAATAGTTGTTATAGTGGTGTTAATGGTTGTTATAGTGTTGATAATGGTCGCTATAGTGGTGATAATGGCCGTTATAGTGGTGATAATGGTCGTTATAGTAGCGATAATGGTTGTTAAAGTGGTGATAGGGGTGGTTATAGTTGTCATAATGGTCCATATAGTGTTGATAATGGTTGTTATAGTTGTGATAATGGTTGTTACAGTGGCGATAATGGTTGTTATAGTGGTGATAATGGTCATTACAGCGTTGATAATGGTCCTTCTACTGGTGATAATGGTTGATGTAGTGGTGATAATGGTCGTTATAATGGTGATAATGGTTGTTACAGTGGCGATAATAGTTGTTATAGTGGTGATAATGGTCCTTCTAGTGGTGATAATGGTTGTTATAGTGGTGATAGTGGTCGTAATAGTGGTGATAATGGTGCATATAGTGGTGATAATGGTTGTTATAGTGGTGGTAATGGTGGTTATAGTGTTGATAGTGGTCGTTATAGTGGTGATAATGGTTGTTATAGTGCTGATAATGGTCGCTACAGTGGTGATAATGGCCGTTATAGTGGTGATAATGGTTGTTATAGTGGTGATAATAGTTGTTATAGTGGTGATAATGGTTGTTATAGTGTTGATAATGGTCGCTATAGTGGTGACAATGGCCGTTATAGTGGTGATAATGGTCGTTATAGTGGCGATAATGGTTGTTAAAGTGGTGATAGTGGTGGTTATAGTTGTCATAATGGTCCATATATTGGTGATAATGGTTGTTACAGTGGTGATAATGGTTGTTATAGTGGCGATAATGATTGTTATAGTGGTGATAATGGTCATTACAGCGTTGATAATGGTCCTTCTACTGGTGATAATGGTTGTTATAGTGGTGATAGTGGTCGTTATAGTGGTGATAATGGTTGTTATAGTGGTGATAATGGTCCTTATAGTGGTGATAATGGTTGTTATAGTGGTGATAATAGTCGTTATAGTGGTGATAATGGTTGTTATAGTGGTGATAATAGTCCTTATAGTGGTGATAATGGTTGTTATAGTGGTGATAGTGGTCGTAATAGTGGTGATAATGGTCCATATAGTGGTGATAATGGTTGTTATAGTGGTGGTAATGGTGCTTATAGTGTTGATAGTGGTCGTTATAGTGGTGATAATGGTGGTTATAGTGCTGATAATGGTCGCTACAGTGGTGATAATGGCCGTTATAGTGGTGATAATGGTCGTTATAGTTGTGATAACGGTCGTTATAGTGGTGATAATCTTTGTTATAGTGGTGATAATGGTTGTTAAAGTGGTGATAGTGGTGCTTATAGTGGTCATAATGGTCCATATAGTGGTGATAATGGTTGTTATAGTTGTGATAATGGTTGTTATAGTGGTGATAATGGTTGTTATAGTTGTTATAATGGTTGTTATAGTGGTGATAATGGTTGTTATAGTGGTGGTAATGGTGGTTATAGTGGCGATAATGGTTGTTAAAGTGGTGATAGTGGTCGTTATAGTGGTGATAATGGTTGTTATAGTGGTGATAATGGTTGTTATAGTGGCGATAATGGTTGTTATAGTGGTGATAATGGTCATTACAGCGTTGATAATGGTCCTTCTACTGGTGATAATGGTCGATATAATGGTGATAATGGTTGTTATAGTGGTGATAATAGTTGTTATAGTGGTGATAATGGTTGTTATAGTGTTGATAATGGTCGCCATAGTGGTGATAGTGGTCGTTATAGTGGTGATAATGGTTGTTATAGTGGTGATAATGGTCATTACAGCGTTGATAATGGTCCTTCTACTGGTGATAATGTTTGATATAGTGGTGATAATGGTCGTTATAATGGTGATAATGGTTGTTATAGTGGTGATAATAGTTGTTATAGTGGTGATAATGGTTGTTATAGTGATGATAGTGGTCGTTATAGTGGTGATAATGGTCCATATAGTGGTGATAATTGTGGTTATAGTGTTGATAGTGGTCGTTATAGTGGTGATAATGGTGGTTATAGTGCTGATAATGGTCGCTATAGTGGTGATAATGGCCGTTATAGTGTTGATAATGGTCGTTATAGGGGTGATAATGGTCGTTATACTAGTGATAATGGTTGTTATAGTGGTGATAATGGTCCTTATAGTGGTGATAATGGTTGTTATAGTGGTGATAGTGGTCGTAATAGTGGTGATAATGGTCCATATAGTGGTGATAATGGTTGTTATAGTGGTGGTAATGGTGCTTATAGTGTTGATAGTGGTCGTTATAGTGGTGATAATGGTGGTTATAGTGCTGATAATGGTCGCTACAGTGGTGATAATGGCCGTTATAGTGGTGATAATGGTCGTTATAGTTGTGATAACGGTCGTTATAGTGGTGATAATCTTTGTTATAGTGGTGATAATGGTTGTTAAAGTAGTGATAGTGGTGCTTATAGTGGTCATAATGGTCCATATAGTGGTGATAATGGTTGTTATAGTTGTGATAATGGTTGTTATAGTGGTGATAATGGTTGTTATAGTGGTGGTAATGGTGGTTATAGTGTTGATAATGGTCGCTATAGTGGTGATAATGGCCGTTATAGTGGTGATATTGTTCGTTATAGTGGTGATAATGGTCGTTATAGTGGTGATAATGGTTGTTATAGTGGTGATAATAGTTGTTATAGTGGTGATAATGGTTGTTATAGTGGTGATAGTGGCCGTTATAGTGGTGATAATGGTCATTACAGTGTTGATAATGATCCTTCTACTGGTGATAATGGTTGATATAGTGGTGATAATGGTGGTTATAGTGTTGATAAAGGTCGCTATAATGGTGATAATGGCCGTTATAGTGGTGATAGTGGTCGTTATAGTGGTGATAATGGTTCTTAAAGTGGTGATAGTGGTGGTTATAGTCATCATAATGGTCCATATAGTGGTGATAATGGTTGTTATAGTGGTGATAATGGTTGTTATAGTGGTGATAATGGTTGTTATAGTGGTGATAGTGGTCGTTATAGTGGTGATAATGGTTGTTATAGTGGTGATAATGGTCCTTATAGTGGTGATAATGGTTGTTATAGTGGTGATAATGGTCATTACAGCGTTGATAATGGTCCTTCTACTGGTGATAATGGTTGATATAGTGGTGATAATGGTCGTTATAATGGTGATAATGGTTGTTATAGTGGTGATAATAGTTGTTATAGTGGTGATAATGGTTGTTATAGTGGTGATAGTGGTCGTTATAGTGGTGATAATGGTTGTTATAGTGGTGATAGTGGTCCTTATAGTGGTGATAATGGCCGTTATAGTGGTGATAATGGTTGTTATACTGGTGATAATAGTTGTTATAGTGGTGATAATAGTTGTTATAGTGTTGATAATGGTCGCTATAGTGGTGATAATGGCCGTTATAGTGGTGATATTGGTCGTTATAGTGGTGATAATGGTCGTTATAGTGGTGATAATGGTTGTTATAGTGGTGATAATAGTTGTTATAGTGGTGATAATGGTTGTTATAGTGGTGATAGTGGCCGTTATAGTGGTGATAATGGTCATTACAGTGTTGATAATGATCCTTCTACTGGTGATAATGGTTGATATAGTGGTGATAATGGTGGCTATAGTGTTGATAAAGGTCGCTATAATGGTGATAATGGCCCTTATAGTGGTGATAGTGGTCGTTATAGTGGTGATAATGGTTCTTAAAGTGGTGATAGTGGTGGTTATAGTCATCATAATGGTCCATATAGTGGTGATAATGGTTGTTATAGTGGTGATAATGGTTGTTATAGTGGTGATAATGGTTGTTATAGTGGTGATAGTGGTCGTTATAGTGGTGATAATGGTTGTTATAGTGGTGATAATGGTCCTTATAGTGGTGATAATGGTTGTTATAGTGGTGATAATGGTCATTACAGCGTTGATAATGGTCCTTCTACTGGTGATAATGGTTGATATAGTGGTGATAATGGTCGTTATAATGGTGATAATGGTTGTTATAGTGGTGATAATAGTTGTTATAGTGGTGATAATGGTTGTTATAGTGGTGATAGTGGTCGTTATAGTGGTGATAATGGTTGTTATAGTGGTGATAGTGGTCCTTATAGTGGTGATAATGGCCGTTATAGTGGTGATAATGGTTGTTATACTGGTGATAATAGTTGTTATAGTGGTGATAATAGTTGTTATAGTGTTGATAATGGTCGCTATAGTGGTGATAATGGCCGTTATAGTGGTGATATTGGTCGTTATAGTGGTGATAATGGTCGTTATAGTGGTGATAATGGTTGTTATAGTGGTGATAATAGTTGTTATAGTGGGGATAATGGTTGTTATAGTGGTGATAGTGGCCGTTATAGTGGTGATAATGGTCATTACAGTGTTGATAATGATCCTTCTACTGGTGATAATGGTTGATATAGTGGTGATAATGGTGGTTATAGTGTTGATAAGGGTCGCTATAATGGTGATAATGGCCGTTATAGTGGTGATAGTGGTCGTTATAGTGGTGATAATGGTTCTTAAAGTGGTGATAGTGGTGGTTATAGTCATCATAATGGTCCATATAGTGGTGATAATGGTTGTTATAGTGGTGATAATGGTTGTTATAGTGGTGATAGTGGTCGTTATAGTGGTGATAATGGTTGTTATAGTGGTGATAATGGTCCTTATAGTGGTGATAATGGTTGTTATAGTGGTGATAATGGTCATTACAGCGTTGATAATGGTCCTTCTACTGGTGATAATGGTTGATATAGTGGTGATAATGGTCGTTATAATGGTGATAATGGTTGTTATAGTGGTGATAATAGTTGTTATAGTGGTGATAATGGTTGTTATAGTGGTGATAGTGGTCGTTATAGTGGTGATAATGGTTGTTATAGTGGTGATAGTGGTCCTTATAGTGGTGATAATGGCCGTTATAGTGGTGATAATGGTTGTTATACTGGTGATAATAGTTGTTATAGTGGTGATAATGGTTGTTATAGTGTTGATAATGGTCGCTATAGTGGTGATAATGGCCGTTATAGTGGTGATAATGGTCGTTATAGTAGCGATAATGGTTGTTAAAGTGGTGATAGGGGTGGTTATAGTTGTCATAATGGTCCATATAGTGTTGATAATGGTTGTTATAGTGGTGATAATGGTTGTTATAGTGGCGATAATGGTTGTTATAGTGGTGATAATGGTCATTACAGCGTTGATAATGGTCCTTCTACTGGTGATAATGGTTGATGTAGTGGTGATAATGGTCGTTATAATGGTGATAATGGTTGTGATAGTGGTGATAATAGTTGTTATAGTGGTGATAATGGTCCTTCTAGTGGTGATAATGGTTGTTATAGTGGTGGTAATGGTGGTTATAGTGTTGATAGTGGTCGTTATAGTGGTGATAATGGTTGTTATAGTGCTGATAATGGTCGCTACAGTGGTGATAATGGCCGTTATAGTGGTGATAATGGTTGTTATAGTGGTGATAATAGTTGTTATAGTGGTGATAATGGTTGTTATAGTGTTGATAATGGTCGCTATAGTGGTGACAATGGCCGTTATAGTGGTGATAATGGTCGTTATAGTGGCGATAATGGTTGTTAAAGTGGTGATAGTGGTGGTTATAGTTGTCATAATGGTCCATATATTGGTGATAATGGTTGTTACAGTGGTGATAATGGTTGTTATAGTGGCGATAATGGTTGTTATAGTGGTGATAATGGTCATTACAGCGTTGATAATGGTCCTTCTACTGGTGATAATGGTTGTTATAGTGGTGATAGTGGTCGTTATAGTGGTGATAATGGTCCTTATAGTGGTGATAATTGTGGTTATAGTGTTGATAGTGATCGTTATAGTGGTGATAGTGGTCGTTGTAGTGGTGATAATGGTTGTTATAGTGGTGATAATGGTCCTTATAGTGGTGATAATGGTTGTTATAGTGGTGATAATGGTTGTTATAGTGGTGATAATGGTCCTTATAGAGGTGATAATGGTTGTTATAGTGGTGATAGTGGTCGTTATAGTGGTGATAATGGTGGTTATAGTGCTGATAATGGTCGCTATAGTGGTGATAATGGTTGTTATAGTGGTGATAGTGGTCGTAATAGTGGTGACAATGGTCCATATAGTGGTGATAATGGTTGTTATAGTGGTGGTAATGGTGCTTATAGTGTTGATAGTGGTCGTTATAGTGGTGATAATGGTGGTTATAGTGCTGATAATGGTCGCTACAGTGGTGATAATGGCCGTTATAGTGGTGATAATGGTCGTTATAGTTGTGATAACGGTCGTTATAGTGGTGATAATCTTTGTTATAGTGGTGATAATGGTTGTTAAAGTAGTGATAGTGGTGCTTATAGTGGTCATAATGGTCCATATAGTGGTGATAATGGTTGTTATAGTGGTGATAATGGTCCTTATAGTGGTGATAATGGTTGTTATAGTGGTGATAGTGGTCGTAATAGTGGTGATAATGGTCCATATAGTGGTGATAATGGTTGTTATAGTGGTGGTAATGGTGCTTATAGTGTTGATAGTGGTCGTTATAGTGGTGATAATGGTGGTTATAGTGCTGATAATGGTCGCTACAGTGGTGATAATGGCCGTTATAGTGGTGATAATGGTCGTTATAGTTGTGATAACGGTCGTTATAGTGGTGATAATCTTTGTTATAGTGGTGATAATGGTTGTTAAAGTAGTGATAGTGGTGCTTATAGTGGTCATAATGGTCCATATAGTGGTGATAATGGTTGTTATAGTTGTGATAATGGTTGTTATAGTGGTGATAATGGTTGTTATAGTGGTGGTAATGGTGGTTATAGTGTTGATAATGGTCGCTATAGTGGTGATAATGGCCGTTATAGTGGTGATATTGTTCGTTATAGTGGTGATAATGGTCGTTATAGTGGTGATAAAGGTTGTTATAGTGGTGATAATGGTCGTTATAGTGGTGATAATGGTTGTTATAGTGGTGATAATAGTTGTTATAGTGGTGATAATGGTTGTTATAGTGGTGATAGTGGCCGTTATAGTGGTGATAATGGTCATTACAGTGTTGATAATGATCCTTCTACTGGTGATAATGGTTGATATAGTGGTGATAATGGTGGTTATAGTGTTGATAAGGGTCGCTATAATGGTGATAATGGCCGTTATAGTGGTGATAGTGGTCGTTATAGTGGTGATAATGGTTCTTAAAGTGGTGATAGTGGCGGTTATAGTCATCATAATGGTCCATATAGTGGTGATAATGGTTGTTATAGTGGTGATAATGGTTGTTATAGTTGTTATAATGGTTGTTATAGTGGTGATAATGGTTGTTATAGTGGTGGTAATGGTGGTTATAGTGGCGATAATGGTTGTTAAAGTGGTGATAGTGGTCGTTATAGTGGTGATAATGGTTGTTATAGTGGTGATAATGGTTGTTATAGTGGCGATAATGGTTGTTATAGTGGTGATAATGGTCATTACAGCGTTGATAATGGTCCTTCTACTGGTGATAATGGTCGATATAATGGTGATAATGGTTGTTATAGTGGTGATAATAGTTGTTATAGTGGTGATAATGGTTGTTATAGTGTTGATAATGGTCGCCATAGTGGTGATAGTGGTCGTTATAGTGGTGATAATGGTTGTTATAGTGGTGATAATGGTCATTACAGCGTTGATAATGGTCCTTCTACTGGTGATAATGTTTGATATAGTGGTGATAATGGTCGTTATAATGGTGATAATGGTTGTTATAGTGGTGATAATAGTTGTTATAGTGGTGATAATGGTTGTTATAGTGGTGATAGTGGTCGTTATAGTGGTGATAATGGTCCATGTAGTGTTGATAATGGTTGCTATAGTGGTGATAATGTTTGATATAGTGGTGATAATGGTCGTTATAATGGTGATAATGGTTGTTATAGTGGTGATAATAGTTGTTATAGTGGTGATAATGGTTGTTATAGTGATGATAGTGGTCGTTATAGTGGTGATAATGGTCCATATAGTGGTGATAATTGTGGTTATAGTGTTGATAGTGGTCGTTATAGTGGTGATAATGGTGGTTATAGTGCTGATAATGGTCGCTATAGTGGTGATAATGGCCGTTATAGTGGTGATAATGGTCGTTATAGGGGTGATAATGGTCGTTATACTAGTGATAATGGTTGTTATAGTGGTGATAATGGTCCTTATAGTGGTGATAATGGTTGTTATAGTGGTGATAGTGGTCGTAATAGTGGTGATAATGGTCCATATAGTGGTGATAATGGTTGTTATAGTGGTGGTAATGGTGCTTATAGTGTTGATAGTGGTCGTTATAGTGGTGATAATGGTGGTTATAGTGCTGATAATGGTCGCTACAGTGGTGATAATGGCCGTTATAGTGGTGATAATGGTCGTTATAGTTGTGATAACGGTCGTTATAGTGGTGATAATCTTTGTTATAGTGGTGATAATGGTTGTTAAAGTAGTGATAGTGGTGCTTATAGTGGTCATAATGGTCCATATAGTGGTGATAATGGTTGTTATAGTTGTGATAATGGTTGTTATAGTGGTGATAATGGTTGTTATAGTGGTGGTAATGGTGGTTATAGTGTTGATAATGGTCGCTATAGTGGTGATAATGGCCGTTATAGTGGTGATATTGTTCGTTATAGTGGTGATAATGGTCGTTATAGTGGTGATAATGGTTGTTATAGTGGTGATAATAGTTGTTATAGTGGTGATAATGGTTGTTATAGTGGTGATAGTGGCCGTTATAGTGGTGATAATGGTCATTACAGTGTTGATAATGATCCTTCTACTGGTGATAATGGTTGATATAGTGGTGATAATGGTGGTTATAGTGTTGATAAAGGTCGCTATAATGGTGATAATGGCCGTTATAGTGGTGATAGTGGTCGTTATAGTGGTGATAATGGTTCTTAAAGTGGTGATAGTGGTGGTTATAGTCATCATAATGGTCCATATAGTGGTGATAATGGTTGTTATAGTGGTGATAATGGTTGTTATAGTGGTGATAATGGTTGTTATAGTGGTGATAGTGGTCGTTATAGTGGTGATAATGGTTGTTATAGTGGTGATAATGGTCCTTATAGTGGTGATAATGGTTGTTATAGTGGTGATAATGGTCATTACAGCGTTGATAATGGTCCTTCTACTGGTGATAATGGTTGATATAGTGGTGATAATGGTCGTTATAATGGTGATAATGGTTGTTATAGTGGTGATAATAGTTGTTATAGTGGTGATAATGGTTGTTATAGTGGTGATAGTGGTCGTTATAGTGGTGATAATGGTCCATGTAGTGTTGATAATGGTTGCTATAGTGGTGATAATGTTTGATATAGTGGTGATAATGGTCGTTATAATGGTGATAATGGTTGTTATAGTGGTGATAATAGTTGTTATAGTGGTGATAATGGTTGTTATAGTGATGATAGTGGTCGTTATAGTGGTGATAATGGTCCATATAGTGGTGATAATTGTGGTTATAGTGTTGATAGTGGTCGTTATAGTGGTGATAATGGTGGTTATAGTGTTGATAAAGGTCGCTATAATGGTGATAATGGCCGTTATAGTGGTGATAGTGGTCGTTATAGTGGTGATAATGGTTCTTAAAGTGGTGATAGTGGTGGTTATAGTCATCATAATGGTCCATATAGTGGTGATAATGGTTGTTATAGTGGTGATAATGGTTGTTATAGTGGTGATAATAGTTGTTATAGTGGTGATAGTGGTCGTTATAGTGGTGATAATGGTTGTTATAGTGGTGATAATGGTCCTTATAGTGGTGATAATGGTTGTTATAGTGGTGATAATGGTCATTACAGCGTTGATAATGGTCCTTCTACTGGTGATAATGGTTGATATAGTGGTGATAATGGTCGTTATAATGGTGATAATGGTTGTTATAGTGGTGATAATAGTTGTTATAGTGGTGATAATGGTTGTTATAGTGGTGATAGTGGTCGTTATAGTGGTGATAATGGTCCATGTAGTGTTGATAATGGTTGCTATAGTGGTGATAATGTTTGATATAGTGGTGATAATGGTCGTTATAATGGTGATAATGGTTGTTATAGTGGTGATAATAGTTGTTATAGTGGTGATAATGGTTGTTATAGTGATGATAGTGGTCGTTATAGTGGTGATAATGGTCCATATAGTGGTGATAATTGTGGTTATAGTGTTGATAGTGGTCGTTATAGTGGTGATAATGGTGGTTATAGTGCTGATAATGGTCGCTATAGTGGTGATAATGGCCGTTATAGTGTTGATAATGGTCGTTATAGGGGTGATAATGGTCGTTATACTAGTGATAATGGTTGTTATAGTGGTGATAATGGTCCTTATAGTGGTGATAATGGTTGTTATAGTGGTGATAGTGGTCGTAATAGTGGTGATAATGGTCCATATAGTGGTGATAATGGTTGTTATAGTGGTGGTAATGGTGCTTATAGTGTTGATAGTGGTCGTTATAGTGGTGATAATGGTGGTTATAGTGCTGATAATGGTCGCTACAGTGGTGATAATGGCCGTTATAGTGGTGATAATGGTCGTTATAGTTGTGATAACGGTCGTTATAGTGGTGATAATCTTTGTTATAGTGGTGATAATGGTTGTTAAAGTAGTGATAGTGGTGCTTATAGTGGTCATAATGGTCCATATAGTGGTGATAATGGTTGTTATAGTTGTGATAATGGTTGTTATAGTGGTGATAATGGTTGTTATAGTGGTGGTAATGGTGGTTATAGTGTTGATAATGGTCGCTATAGTGGTGATAATGGCCGTTATAGTGGTGATATTGTTCGTTATAGTGGTGATAATGGTCGTTATAGTGGTGATAATGGTTGTTATAGTGGTGATAATAGTTGTTATAGTGGTGATAATGGTTGTTATAGTGGTGATAGTGGCCGTTATAGTGGTGATAATGGTCATTACAGTGTTGATAATGATCCTTCTACTGGTGATAATGGTTGATATAGTGGTGATAATGGTGGTTATAGTGTTGATAAAGGTCGCTATAATGGTGATAATGGCCGTTATAGTGGTGATAGTGGTCGTTATAGTGGTGATAATGGTTCTTAAAGTGGTGATAGTGGTGGTTATAGTCATCATAATGGTCCATATAGTGGTGATAATGGTTGTTATAGTGGTGATAATGGTTGTTATAGTGGTGATAATGGTTGTTATAGTGGTGATAGTGGTCGTTATAGTGGTGATAATGGTTGTTATAGTGGTGATAATGGTCCTTATAGTGGTGATAATGGTTGTTATAGTGGTGATAATGGTCATTACAGCGTTGATAATGGTCCTTCTACTGGTGATAATGGTTGATATAGTGGTGATAATGGTCGTTATAATGGTGATAATGGTTGTTATAGTGGTGATAATAGTTGTTATAGTGGTGATAATGGTTGTTATAGTGGTGATAGTGGTCGTTATAGTGGTGATAATGGTTGTTATAGTGGTGATAGTGGTCCTTATAGTGGTGATAATGGCCGTTATAGTGGTGATAATGGTTGTTATACTGGTGATAATAGTTGTTATAGTGGTGATAATAGTTGTTATAGTGTTGATAATGGTCGCTATAGTGGTGATAATGGCCGTTATAGTGGTGATATTGGTCGTTATAGTGGTGATAATGGTCGTTATAGTGGTGATAATGGTTGTTATAGTGGTGATAATAGTTGTTATAGTGGTGATAATGGTTGTTATAGTGGTGATAGTGGCCGTTATAGTGGTGATAATGGTCATTACAGTGTTGATAATGATCCTTCTACTGGTGATAATGGTTGATATAGTGGTGATAATGGTGGCTATAGTGTTGATAAAGGTCGCTATAATGGTGATAATGGCCCTTATAGTGGTGATAGTGGTCGTTATAGTGGTGATAATGGTTCTTAAAGTGGTGATAGTGGTGGTTATAGTCATCATAATGGTCCATATAGTGGTGATAATGGTTGTTATAGTGGTGATAATGGTTGTTATAGTGGTGATAATGGTTGTTATAGTGGTGATAGTGGTCGTTATAGTGGTGATAATGGTTGTTATAGTGGTGATAATGGTCCTTATAGTGGTGATAATGGTTGTTATAGTGGTGATAATGGTCATTACAGCGTTGATAATGGTCCTTCTACTGGTGATAATGGTTGATATAGTGGTGATAATGGTCGTTATAATGGTGATAATGGTTGTTATAGTGGTGATAATAGTTGTTATAGTGGTGATAATGGTTGTTATAGTGGTGATAGTGGTCGTTATAGTGGTGATAATGGTTGTTATAGTGGTGATAGTGGTCCTTATAGTGGTGATAATGGCCGTTATAGTGGTGATAATGGTTGTTATACTGGTGATAATAGTTGTTATAGTGGTGATAATAGTTGTTATAGTGTTGATAATGGTCGCTATAGTGGTGATAATGGCCGTTATAGTGGTGATATTGGTCGTTATAGTGGTGATAATGGTCGTTATAGTGGTGATAATGGTTGTTATAGTGGTGATAATAGTTGTTATAGTGGGGATAATGGTTGTTATAGTGGTGATAGTGGCCGTTATAGTGGTGATAATGGTCATTACAGTGTTGATAATGATCCTTCTACTGGTGATAATGGTTGATATAGTGGTGATAATGGTGGTTATAGTGTTGATAAGGGTCGCTATAATGGTGATAATGGCCGTTATAGTGGTGATAGTGGTCGTTATAGTGGTGATAATGGTTCTTAAAGTGGTGATAGTGGTGGTTATAGTCATCATAATGGTCCATATAGTGGTGATAATGGTTGTTATAGTGGTGATAATGGTTGTTATAGTGGTGATAGTGGTCGTTATAGTGGTGATAATGGTTGTTATAGTGGTGATAATGGTCCTTATAGTGGTGATAATGGTTGTTATAGTGGTGATAATGGTCATTACAGCGTTGATAATGGTCCTTCTACTGGTGATAATGGTTGATATAGTGGTGATAATGGTCGTTATAATGGTGATAATGGTTGTTATAGTGGTGATAATAGTTGTTATAGTGGTGATAATGGTTGTTATAGTGGTGATAGTGGTCGTTATAGTGGTGATAATGGTTGTTATAGTGGTGATAGTGGTCCTTATAGTGGTGATAATGGCCGTTATAGTGGTGATAATGGTTGTTATACTGGTGATAATAGTTGTTATAGTGGTGATAATGGTTGTTATAGTGTTGATAATGGTCGCTATAGTGGTGATAATGGCCGTTATAGTGGTGATAATGGTCGTTATAGTAGCGATAATGGTTGTTAAAGTGGTGATAGGGGTGGTTATAGTTGTCATAATGGTCCATATAGTGTTGATAATGGTTGTTATAGTGGTGATAATGGTTGTTATAGTGGCGATAATGGTTGTTATAGTGGTGATAATGGTCATTACAGCGTTGATAATGGTCCTTCTACTGGTGATAATGGTTGATGTAGTGGTGATAATGGTCGTTATAATGGTGATAATGGTTGTGATAGTGGTGATAATAGTTGTTATAGTGGTGATAATGGTCCTTCTAGTGGTGATAATGGTTGTTATAGTGGTGGTAATGGTGGTTATAGTGTTGATAGTGGTCGTTATAGTGGTGATAATGGTTGTTATAGTGCTGATAATGGTCGCTACAGTGGTGATAATGGCCGTTATAGTGGTGATAATGGTTGTTATAGTGGTGATAATAGTTGTTATAGTGGTGATAATGGTTGTTATAGTGTTGATAATGGTCGCTATAGTGGTGACAATGGCCGTTATAGTGGTGATAATGGTCGTTATAGTGGCGATAATGGTTGTTAAAGTGGTGATAGTGGTGGTTATAGTTGTCATAATGGTCCATATATTGGTGATAATGGTTGTTACAGTGGTGATAATGGTTGTTATAGTGGCGATAATGGTTGTTATAGTGGTGATAATGGTCATTACAGCGTTGATAATGGTCCTTCTACTGGTGATAATGGTTGTTATAGTGGTGATAGTGGTCGTTATAGTGGTGATAATGGTCCTTATAGTGGTGATAATTGTGGTTATAGTGTTGATAGTGATCGTTATAGTGGTGATAGTGGTCGTTGTAGTGGTGATAATGGTTGTTATAGTGGTGATAATGGTCCTTATAGTGGTGATAATGGTTGTTATAGTGGTGATAATGGTTGTTATAGTGGTGATAATGGTCCTTATAGAGGTGATAATGGTTGTTATAGTGGTGATAGTGGTCGTTATAGTGGTGATAATGGTGGTTATAGTGCTGATAATGGTCGCTATAGTGGTGATAATGGTTGTTATAGTGGTGATAGTGGTCGTAATAGTGGTGACAATGGTCCATATAGTGGTGATAATGGTTGTTATAGTGGTGGTAATGGTGCTTATAGTGTTGATAGTGGTCGTTATAGTGGTGATAATGGTGGTTATAGTGCTGATAATGGTCGCTACAGTGGTGATAATGGCCGTTATAGTGGTGATAATGGTCGTTATAGTTGTGATAACGGTCGTTATAGTGGTGATAATCTTTGTTATAGTGGTGATAATGGTTGTTAAAGTAGTGATAGTGGTGCTTATAGTGGTCATAATGGTCCATATAGTGGTGATAATGGTTGTTATAGTGGTGATAATGGTCCTTATAGTGGTGATAATGGTTGTTATAGTGGTGATAGTGGTCGTAATAGTGGTGATAATGGTCCATATAGTGGTGATAATGGTTGTTATAGTGGTGGTAATGGTGCTTATAGTGTTGATAGTGGTCGTTATAGTGGTGATAATGGTGGTTATAGTGCTGATAATGGTCGCTACAGTGGTGATAATGGCCGTTATAGTGGTGATAATGGTCGTTATAGTTGTGATAACGGTCGTTATAGTGGTGATAATCTTTGTTATAGTGGTGATAATGGTTGTTAAAGTAGTGATAGTGGTGCTTATAGTGGTCATAATGGTCCATATAGTGGTGATAATGGTTGTTATAGTTGTGATAATGGTTGTTATAGTGGTGATAATGGTTGTTATAGTGGTGGTAATGGTGGTTATAGTGTTGATAATGGTCGCTATAGTGGTGATAATGGCCGTTATAGTGGTGATATTGTTCGTTATAGTGGTGATAATGGTCGTTATAGTGGTGATAAAGGTTGTTATAGTGGTGATAATGGTCGTTATAGTGGTGATAATGGTTGTTATAGTGGTGATAATAGTTGTTATAGTGGTGATAATGGTTGTTATAGTGGTGATAGTGGCCGTTATAGTGGTGATAATGGTCATTACAGTGTTGATAATGATCCTTCTACTGGTGATAATGGTTGATATAGTGGTGATAATGGTGGTTATAGTGTTGATAAGGGTCGCTATAATGGTGATAATGGCCGTTATAGTGGTGATAGTGGTCGTTATAGTGGTGATAATGGTTCTTAAAGTGGTGATAGTGGCGGTTATAGTCATCATAATGGTCCATATAGTGGTGATAATGGTTGTTATAGTGGTGATAATGGTTGTTATAGTTGTTATAATGGTTGTTATAGTGGTGATAATGGTTGTTATAGTGGTGGTAATGGTGGTTATAGTGGCGATAATGGTTGTTAAAGTGGTGATAGTGGTCGTTATAGTGGTGATAATGGTTGTTATAGTGGTGATAATGGTTGTTATAGTGGCGATAATGGTTGTTATAGTGGTGATAATGGTCATTACAGCGTTGATAATGGTCCTTCTACTGGTGATAATGGTCGATATAATGGTGATAATGGTTGTTATAGTGGTGATAATAGTTGTTATAGTGGTGATAATGGTTGTTATAGTGTTGATAATGGTCGCCATAGTGGTGATAGTGGTCGTTATAGTGGTGATAATGGTTGTTATAGTGGTGATAATGGTCATTACAGCGTTGATAATGGTCCTTCTACTGGTGATAATGTTTGATATAGTGGTGATAATGGTCGTTATAATGGTGATAATGGTTGTTATAGTGGTGATAATAGTTGTTATAGTGGTGATAATGGTTGTTATAGTGGTGATAGTGGTCGTTATAGTGGTGATAATGGTCCATGTAGTGTTGATAATGGTTGCTATAGTGGTGATAATGTTTGATATAGTGGTGATAATGGTCGTTATAATGGTGATAATGGTTGTTATAGTGGTGATAATAGTTGTTATAGTGGTGATAATGGTTGTTATAGTGATGATAGTGGTCGTTATAGTGGTGATAATGGTCCATATAGTGGTGATAATTGTGGTTATAGTGTTGATAGTGGTCGTTATAGTGGTGATAATGGTGGTTATAGTGCTGATAATGGTCGCTATAGTGGTGATAATGGCCGTTATAGTGGTGATAATGGTCGTTATAGGGGTGATAATGGTCGTTATACTAGTGATAATGGTTGTTATAGTGGTGATAATGGTCCTTATAGTGGTGATAATGGTTGTTATAGTGGTGATAGTGGTCGTAATAGTGGTGATAATGGTCCATATAGTGGTGATAATGGTTGTTATAGTGGTGGTAATGGTGCTTATAGTGTTGATAGTGGTCGTTATAGTGGTGATAATGGTGGTTATAGTGCTGATAATGGTCGCTACAGTGGTGATAATGGCCGTTATAGTGGTGATAATGGTCGTTATAGTTGTGATAACGGTCGTTATAGTGGTGATAATCTTTGTTATAGTGGTGATAATGGTTGTTAAAGTAGTGATAGTGGTGCTTATAGTGGTCATAATGGTCCATATAGTGGTGATAATGGTTGTTATAGTTGTGATAATGGTTGTTATAGTGGTGATAATGGTTGTTATAGTGGTGGTAATGGTGGTTATAGTGTTGATAATGGTCGCTATAGTGGTGATAATGGCCGTTATAGTGGTGATATTGTTCGTTATAGTGGTGATAATGGTCGTTATAGTGGTGATAATGGTTGTTATAGTGGTGATAATAGTTGTTATAGTGGTGATAATGGTTGTTATAGTGGTGATAGTGGCCGTTATAGTGGTGATAATGGTCATTACAGTGTTGATAATGATCCTTCTACTGGTGATAATGGTTGATATAGTGGTGATAATGGTGGTTATAGTGTTGATAAAGGTCGCTATAATGGTGATAATGGCCGTTATAGTGGTGATAGTGGTCGTTATAGTGGTGATAATGGTTCTTAAAGTGGTGATAGTGGTGGTTATAGTCATCATAATGGTCCATATAGTGGTGATAATGGTTGTTATAGTGGTGATAATGGTTGTTATAGTGGTGATAATGGTTGTTATAGTGGTGATAGTGGTCGTTATAGTGGTGATAATGGTTGTTATAGTGGTGATAATGGTCCTTATAGTGGTGATAATGGTTGTTATAGTGGTGATAATGGTCATTACAGCGTTGATAATGGTCCTTCTACTGGTGATAATGGTTGATATAGTGGTGATAATGGTCGTTATAATGGTGATAATGGTTGTTATAGTGGTGATAATAGTTGTTATAGTGGTGATAATGGTTGTTATAGTGGTGATAGTGGTCGTTATAGTGGTGATAATGGTCCATGTAGTGTTGATAATGGTTGCTATAGTGGTGATAATGTTTGATATAGTGGTGATAATGGTCGTTATAATGGTGATAATGGTTGTTATAGTGGTGATAATAGTTGTTATAGTGGTGATAATGGTTGTTATAGTGATGATAGTGGTCGTTATAGTGGTGATAATGGTCCATATAGTGGTGATAATTGTGGTTATAGTGTTGATAGTGGTCGTTATAGTGGTGATAATGGTGGTTATAGTGTTGATAAAGGTCGCTATAATGGTGATAATGGCCGTTATAGTGGTGATAGTGGTCGTTATAGTGGTGATAATGGTTCTTAAAGTGGTGATAGTGGTGGTTATAGTCATCATAATGGTCCATATAGTGGTGATAATGGTTGTTATAGTGGTGATAATGGTTGTTATAGTGGTGATAATAGTTGTTATAGTGGTGATAGTGGTCGTTATAGTGGTGATAATGGTTGTTATAGTGGTGATAATGGTCCTTATAGTGGTGATAATGGTTGTTATAGTGGTGATAATGGTCATTACAGCGTTGATAATGGTCCTTCTACTGGTGATAATGGTTGATATAGTGGTGATAATGGTCGTTATAATGGTGATAATGGTTGTTATAGTGGTGATAATAGTTGTTATAGTGGTGATAATGGTTGTTATAGTGGTGATAGTGGTCGTTATAGTGGTGATAATGGTTGTTATAGTGGTGATAGTGGTCCTTATAGTGGTGATAATGGCCGTTATAGTGGTGATAATGGTTGTTATACTGGTGATAATAGTTGTTATAGTGGTGATAATAGTTGTTATAGTGTTGATAATGGTCGCTATAGTGGTGATAATGGCCGTTATAGTGGTGATATTGGTCGTTATAGTGGTGATAATGGTCGTTATAGTGGTGATAATGGTTGTTATAGTGGTGATAATAGTTGTTATAGTGGTGATAATGGTTGTTATAGTGGTGATAGTGGCCGTTATAGTGGTGATAATGGTCATTACAGTGTTGATAATGATCCTTCTACTGGTGATAATGGTTGATATAGTGGTGATAATGGTGGCTATAGTGTTGATAAAGGTCGCTATAATGGTGATAATGGCCGTTATAGTGGTGATAGTGGTCGTTATAGTGGTGATAATGGTTCTTAAAGTGGTGATAGTGGTGGTTATAGTCATCATAATGGTCCATATAGTGGTGATAATGGTTGTTATAGTGGTGATAATGGTTGTTATAGTGGTGATAATGGTTGTTATAGTGGTGATAGTGGTCGTTATAGTGGTGATAATGGTTGTTATAGTGGTGATAATGGTCCTTATAGTGGTGATAATGGTTGTTATAGTGGTGATAATGGTCATTACAGCGTTGATAATGGTCCTTCTACTGGTGATAATGGTTGATATAGTGGTGATAATGGTTGTTATAGTGGTGATAATAGTTGTTATAGTGGTGATAATGGTTGTTATAGTGGTGATAGTGGTCGTTATAGTGGTGATAATGGTTGTTATAGTGGTGATAGTGGTCCTTATAGTGGTGATAATGGCCGTTATAGTGGTGATAATGGTTGTTATACTGGTGATAATAGTTGTTATAGTGGTGATAATAGTTGTTATAGTGTTGATAATGGTCGCTATAGTGGTGATAATGGCCGTTATAGTGGTGATATTGGTCGTTATAGTGGTGATAATGGTCGTTATAGTGGTGATAATGGTTGTTATAGTGGTGATAATAGTTGTTATAGTGGGGATAATGGTTGTTATAGTGGTGATAGTGGCCGTTATAGTGGTGATAATGGTCATTACAGTGTTGATAATGATCCTTCTACTGGTGATAATGGTTGATATAGTGGTGATAATGGTGGTTATAGTGTTGATAAGGGTCGCTATAATGGTGATAATGGCCGTTATAGTGGTGATAGTGGTCGTTATAGTGGTGATAATGGTTCTTAAAGTGGTGATAGTGGTGGTTATAGTCATCATAATGGTCCATATAGTGGTGATAATGGTTGTTATAGTGGTGATAATGGTTGTTATAGTGGTGATAGTGGTCGTTATAGTGGTGATAATGGTTGTTATAGTGGTGATAATGGTCCTTATAGTGGTGATAATGGTTGTTATAGTGGTGATAATGGTCATTACAGCGTTGATAATGGTCCTTCTACTGGTGATAATGGTTGATATAGTGGTGATAATGGTCGTTATAATGGTGATAATGGTTGTTATAGTGGTGATAATAGTTGTTATAGTGGTGATAATGGTTGTTATAGTGGTGATAGTGGTCGTTATAGTGGTGATAATGGTTGCTATAGTGGTGATAGTGGTCCTTATAGTGGTGATAATGGCCGTTATAGTGGTGATAATGGTTGTTATACTGGTGATAATAGTTGTTATAGTGGTGATAATGGTTGTTATAGTGTTGATAATGGTCGCTATAGTGGTGATAATGGCCGTTATAGTGGTGATAATGGTCGTTATAGTAGCGATAATGGTTGTTAAAGTGGTGATAGGGGTGGTTATAGTTGTCATAATGGTCCATATAGTGTTGATAATGGTTGTTATAGTGGTGATAATGGTTGTTATAGTGGCGATAATGGTTGTTATAGTGGTGATAATGGTCATTACAGCGTTGATAATGGTCCTTCTACTGGTGATAATGGTTGATGTAGTGGTGATAATGGTCGTTATAATGGTGATAATGGTTGTGATAGTGGTGATAATAGTTGTTATAGTGGTGATAATGGTCCTTCTAGTGGTGATAATGGTTGTTATAGTGGTGGTAATGGTGGTTATAGTGTTGATAGTGGTCGTTATAGTGGTGATAATGGTTGTTATAGTGCTGATAATGGTCGCTACAGTGGTGATAATAGTTGTTATAGTGGTGATAATGGTTGTTATAGTGGTGATAGTGGTCGTTATAGTGGTGATAATGGTTGTTATAGTGGTGATAGTGGTCCTTATAGTGGTGATAATGGCCGTTATAGTGGTGATAATGGTTGTTATACTGGTGATAATAGTTGTTATAGTGGTGATAATGGTCGTTATAATGGTGATAATGGTTGTTATAGTGGTGATAATAGTTGTTATAGTGGTGATAATGGTTGTTATAGTGGTGATAGTGGTCGTTATAGTGGTGATAATGGTTGTTATAGTGGTGATAGTGGTCCTTATAGTGGTGATAATGGCCGTTATAGTGGTGATAATGGTTGTTATACTGGTGATAATAGTTGTTATAGTGGTGATAATGGTCGTTATAATGGTGATAATGGTTGTTATAGTGGTGATAATAGTTGTTATAGTGGTGATAATGGTTGTTATAGTGGTGATAGTGGTCGTTATAGTGGTGATAATGGTTGTTATAGTGGTGATAGTGGTCCTTATAGTGGTGATAATGGCCGTTATAGTGGTGATAATGGTTGTTATACTGGTGATAATGGTTGTTATAGTGGTGATAGTGGCCGTTATAGTGGTGATAATGGTCATTACAGTGTTGATAATGATCCTTCTACTGGTGATAATGGTTGATATAGTGGTGATAATGGTGGTTATAGTGTTGATAAAGGTCGCTATAATGGTGATAATGGCCGTTATAGTGGTGATAGTGGTCGTTATAGTGGTGATAATGGTTCTTAAGGTGGTGATAGTGGTGGTTATAGTCATCATAATGGTCCATATAGTGGTGATAATGGTTGTTATAGTGGTGATAATGGTTGTTATAGTGGTGATAATGGTTGTTATAGTGGTGATAGTGGTCGTTATAGTGGTGATAATGGTTGTTATAGTGGTGATAATGGTCCTTATAGTGGTGATAATGGTTGTTATAGTGGTGATAATGGTCATTACAGCGTTGATAATGGTCCTTCTACTGGTGATAATGGTTGATATAGTGGTGATAATGGTCGTTATAATGGTGATAATGGTTGTTATAGTGGTGATAATAGTTGTTATAGTGGTGATAATGGTTGTTATAGTGGTGATAGTGGTCGTTATAGTGGTGATAATGGTTGTTATAGTGGTGATAGTGGTCCTTATAGTGGTGATAATGGCCGTTATAGTGGTGATAATGGTTGTTATACTGGTGATAATAGTTGTTATAGTGGTGATAATAGTTGTTATAGTGTTGATAATGGTCGCTATAGTGGTGATAATGGCCGTTATAGTGGTGATATTGGTCGTTATAGTGGTGATAATGGTCGTTATAGTGGTGATAATGGTTGTTATAGTGGTGATAATAGTTGTTATAGTGGTGATAATGGTTGTTATAGTGGTGATAGTGGCCGTTATAGTGGTGATAATGGTCATTACAGTGTTGATAATGATCCTTCTACTGGTGATAATGGTTGATATAGTGGTGATAATGGTGGTTATAGTGTTGATAAGGGTCGCTATAATGGTGATAATGGCCGTTATAGTGGTGATAGTGGTCGTTATAGTGGTGATAATGGTTCTTAAAGTGGTGATAGTGGTGGTTATAGTCATCATAATGGTCCATATAGTGGTGATAATGGTTGTTATAGTGGTGATAATGGTTGTTATAGTGGTGATAGTGGTCGTTATAGTGGTGATAATGGTTGTTATAGTGGTGATAGTGGTCCTTATAGTGGTGATAATGGCCGTTATAGTGGTGATAATGGTTGTTATACTGGTGATAATAGTTGTTATAGTGGTGATAATGGTTGTTATAGTGTTGATAATGGTCGCTATAGTGGTGATAATGGCCGTTATAGTGGTGATAATGGTCGTTATAGTAGCGATAATGGTTGTTAAAGTGGTGATAGGGGTGGTTATAGTTGTCATAATGGTCCATATAGTGTTGATAATGGTTGTTATAGTGGTGATAATGGTTGTTATAGTGGCGATAATGGTTGTTATAGTGGTGATAATGGTCATTACAGCGTTGATAATGGTCCTTCTACTGGTGATAATGGTTGATGTAGTGGTGATAATGGTCGTTATAATGGTGATAATGGTTGTTATAGTGGTGATAATAGTTGTTATAGTGGTGATAATGGTCGTTATAGTGGCGATAATGGTTGTTAAAGTGGTGATAGTGGTGGTTATAGTTGTCATAATGGTCCATATATTGGTGATAATGGTTGTTACAGTGGTGATAATGGTTGTTATAGTGGCGATAATGGTTGTTATAGTGGTGATAATGGTCATTACAGCGTTGATAATGGTCCTTCTACTGGTGATAATGGTTGTTATAGTGGTGATAGTGGTCGTTATAGTGGTGATAATGGTCCTTATAGTGGTGATAATTGTGGTTATAGTGTTGATAGTGGTCGTTATAGTGGTGATAGTGGTCGTTGTAGTGGTGATAATGGTTGTTATAGTGGTGATAATGGTCCTTATAGTGGTGATAATGGTTGTTATAGTGGTGATAATGGTTGTTATAGTGGTGATAATGGTCCTTATAGAGGTGATAATGGTTGTTATAGTGGTGATAGTGGTCGTTATAGTGGTGATAATGGTGGTTATAGTGCTGATAATGGTCGCTATAGTGGTGATAATGGTTGTTATAGTGGTGATAGTGGTCGTAATAGTGGTGACAATGGTCCATATAGTGGTGATAATGGTTGTTATAGTGGTGGTAATGGTGCTTATAGTGTTGCTAGTGGTCGTTATAGTGGTGATAATGGTGGTTATAGTGCTGATAATGGTCGCTACAGTGGTGATAATGGCCGTTATAGTGGTGATAATGGTCGTTATAGTGGTGATAATGGTTGTTATAGTGGTGATAATAGTCGTTATAGTGGTGATAATGGTTGTTATAGTGGTGATAATAGTCCTTATAGTGGTGATAATGGTTGTTATAGTGGTGATAGTGGTCGTAATAGTGGTGATAATGGTCCATATAGTGGTGATAATGGTTGTTATAGTGGTGGTAATGGTGCTTATAGTGTTGATAGTGGTCGTTATAGTGGTGATAATGGTGGTTATAGTGCTGATAATGGTCGCTACAGTGGTGATAATGGCCGTTATAGTGGTGATAATGGTCGTTATAGTTGTGATAACGGTCGTTATAGTGGTGATAATCTTTGTTATAGTGGTGATAATGGTTGTTAAAGTGGTGATAGTGGTGCTTATAGTGGTCATAATGGTCCATATAGTGGTGATAATGGTTGTTATAGTTGTGATAATGGTTGTTATAGTGGTGATAATGGTTGTTATAGTTGTTATAATGGTTGTTATAGTGGTGATAATGGTTGTTATAGTGGTGGTAATGGTGGTTATAGTGGCGATAATGGTTGTTAAAGTGGTGATAGTGGTCGTTATAGTGGTGATAATGGTTGTTATAGTGGTGATAATGGTTGTTATAGTGGCGATAATGGTTGTTATAGTGGTGATAATGGTCATTACAGCGTTGATAATGGTCCTTCTACTGGTGATAATGGTCGATATAATGGTGATAATGGTTGTTATAGTGGTGATAATAGTTGTTATAGTGGTGATAATGGTTGTTATAGTGTTGATAATGGTCGCCATAGTGGTGATAGTGGTCGTTATAGTGGTGATAATGGTTGTTATAGTGGTGATAATGGTCATTACAGCGTTGATAATGGTCCTTCTACTGGTGATAATGTTTGATATAGTGGTGATAATGGTCGTTATAATGGTGATAATGGTTGTTATAGTGGTGATAATAGTTGTTGTAGTGGTGATAATGGTTGTTATAGTGGTGATAGTGGTCGTTATAGTGGTGATAATGGTCCATGTAGTGTTGATAATGGTTGCTATAGTGGTGATAATGTTTGATATAGTGGTGATAATGGTCGTTATAATGGTGATAATGGTTGTTATAGTGGTGATAATAGTTGTTATAGTGGTGATAATGGTTGTTATAGTGGTGGTAATGGTGGTTATAGTGTTGATAATGGTCATTACAGCGTTGATAATGGTCCTTCTACTGGTGATAATGTTTGATATAGTGGTGATAATGGTCGCTATAGTGGTGATAATGGTTGTTATAGTGGTGATAGTGGTCGTAATAGTGGTGACAATGGTCCATATAGTGGTGATAATGGTTGTTATAGTGGTGGTAATGGTGCTTATAGTGTTGATAGTGGTCGTTATAGTGGTGATAATGGTGGTTATAGTGCTGATAATGGTCGCTACAGTGGTGATAATGGCCGTTATAGTGGTGATAATGGTCGTTATAGTTGTGATAACGGTCGTTATAGTGGTGATAATCTTTGTTATAGTGGTGATAATGGTTGTTAAAGTAGTGATAGTGGTGCTTATAGTGGTCATAATGGTCCATATAGTGGTGATAATGGTTGTTATAGTGGTGATAATGGTCCTTATAGTGGTGATAATGGTTGTTATAGTGGTGATAGTGGTCGTAATAGTGGTGATAATGGTCCATATAGTGGTGATAATGGTTGTTATAGTGGTGGTAATGGTGCTTATAGTGTTGATAGTGGTCGTTATAGTGGTGATAATGGTGGTTATAGTGCTGATAATGGTCGCTACAGTGGTGATAATGGCCGTTATAGTGGTGATAATGGTCGTTATAGTTGTGATAACGGTCGTTATAGTGGTGATAATCTTTGTTATAGTGGTGATAATGGTTGTTAAAGTAGTGATAGTGGTGCTTATAGTGGTCATAATGGTCCATATAGTGGTGATAATGGTTGTTATAGTTGTGATAATGGTTGTTATAGTGGTGATAATGGTTGTTATAGTGGTGGTAATGGTGGTTATAGTGTTGATAATGGTCGCTATAGTGGTGATAATGGCCGTTATAGTGGTGATATTGTTCGTTATAGTGGTGATAATGGTCGTTATAGTGGTGATAATGGTTGTTATAGTGGTGATAATAGTTGTTATAGTGGTGATAATGGTTGTTATAGTGGTGATAGTGGCCGTTATAGTGGTGATAATGGTCATTACAGTGTTGATAATGATCCTTCTACTGGTGATAATGGTTGATATAGTGGTGATAATGGTGGTTATAGTGTTGATAAAGGTCGCTATAATGGTGATAATGGCCGTTATAGTGGTGATAGTGGTCGTTATAGTGGTGATAATGGTTCTTAAGGTGGTGATAGTGGTGGTTATAGTCATCATAATGGTCCATATAGTGGTGATAATGGTTGTTATAGTGGTGATAATGGTTGTTATAGTGGTGATAATGGTTGTTATAGTGGTGATAGTGGTCGTTATAGTGGTGATAATGGTTGTTATAGTGGTGATAATGGTCCTTATAGTGGTGATAATGGTTGTTATAGTGGTGATAATGGTCATTACAGCGTTGATAATGGTCCTTCTACTGGTGATAATGGTTGATATAGTGGTGATAATGGTCGTTATAATGGTGATAATGGTTGTTATAGTGGTGATAATAGTTGTTATAGTGGTGATAATGGTTGTTATAGTGGTGATAGTGGTCGTTATAGTGGTGATAATGGTTGTTATAGTGGTGATAGTGGTCCTTATAGTGGTGATAATGGCCGTTATAGTGGTGATAATGGTTGTTATACTGGTGATAATAGTTGTTATAGTGGTGATAATAGTTGTTATAGTGTTGATAATGGTCGCTATAGTGGTGATAATGGCCGTTATAGTGGTGATATTGGTCGTTATAGTGGTGATAATGGTCGTTATAGTGGTGATAATGGTTGTTATAGTGGTGATAATAGTTGTTATAGTGGTGATAATGGTTGTTATAGTGGTGATAGTGGCCGTTATAGTGGTGATAATGGTCATTACAGTGTTGATAATGATCCTTCTACTGGTGATAATGGTTGATATAGTGGTGATAATGGTGGTTATAGTGTTGATAAGGGTCGCTATAATGGTGATAATGGCCGTTATAGTGGTGATAGTGGTCGTTATAGTGGTGATAATGGTTCTTAAAGTGGTGATAGTGGTGGTTATAGTCATCATAATGGTCCATATAGTGGTGATAATGGTTGTTATAGTGGTGATAATGGTTGTTATAGTGGTGATAGTGGTCGTTATAGTGGTGATAATGGTTGTTATAGTGGTGATAGTGGTCCTTATAGTGGTGATAATGGCCGTTATAGTGGTGATAATGGTTGTTATACTGGTGATAATAGTTGTTATAGTGGTGATAATGGTTGTTATAGTGTTGATAATGGTCGCTATAGTGGTGATAATGGCCGTTATAGTGGTGATAATGGTCGTTATAGTAGCGATAATGGTTGTTAAAGTGGTGATAGGGGTGGTTATAGTTGTCATAATGGTCCATATAGTGTTGATAATGGTTGTTATAGTGGTGATAATGGTTGTTATAGTGGCGATAATGGTTGTTATAGTGGTGATAATGGTCATTACAGCGTTGATAATGGTCCTTCTACTGGTGATAATGGTTGATGTAGTGGTGATAATGGTCGTTATAATGGTGATAATGGTTGTTATAGTGGTGATAATAGTTGTTATAGTGGTGATAATGGTCGTTATAGTGGCGATAATGGTTGTTAAAGTGGTGATAGTGGTGGTTATAGTTGTCATAATGGTCCATATATTGGTGATAATGGTTGTTACAGTGGTGATAATGGTTGTTATAGTGGCGATAATGGTTGTTATAGTGGTGATAATGGTCATTACAGCGTTGATAATGGTCCTTCTACTGGTGATAATGGTTGTTATAGTGGTGATAGTGGTCGTTATAGTGGTGATAATGGTCCTTATAGTGGTGATAATTGTGGTTATAGTGTTGATAGTGGTCGTTATAGTGGTGATAGTGGTCGTTGTAGTGGTGATAATGGTTGTTATAGTGGTGATAATGGTCCTTATAGTGGTGATAATGGTTGTTATAGTGGTGATAATGGTTGTTATAGTGGTGATAATGGTCCTTATAGAGGTGATAATGGTTGTTATAGTGGTGATAGTGGTCGTTATAGTGGTGATAATGGTGGTTATAGTGCTGATAATGGTCGCTATAGTGGTGATAATGGTTGTTATAGTGGTGATAGTGGTCGTAATAGTGGTGACAATGGTCCATATAGTGGTGATAATGGTTGTTATAGTGGTGGTAATGGTGCTTATAGTGTTGCTAGTGGTCGTTATAGTGGTGATAATGGTGGTTATAGTGCTGATAATGGTCGCTACAGTGGTGATAATGGCCGTTATAGTGGTGATAATGGTCGTTATAGTGGTGATAATGGTTGTTATAGTGGTGATAATAGTCGTTATAGTGGTGATAATGGTTGTTATAGTGGTGATAATAGTCCTTATAGTGGTGATAATGGTTGTTATAGTGGTGATAGTGGTCGTAATAGTGGTGATAATGGTCCATATAGTGGTGATAATGGTTGTTATAGTGGTGGTAATGGTGCTTATAGTGTTGATAGTGGTCGTTATAGTGGTGATAATGGTGGTTATAGTGCTGATAATGGTCGCTACAGTGGTGATAATGGCCGTTATAGTGGTGATAATGGTCGTTATAGTTGTGATAACGGTCGTTATAGTGGTGATAATCTTTGTTATAGTGGTGATAATGGTTGTTAAAGTGGTGATAGTGGTGCTTATAGTGGTCATAATGGTCCATATAGTGGTGATAATGGTTGTTATAGTTGTGATAATGGTTGTTATAGTGGTGATAATGGTTGTTATAGTTGTTATAATGGTTGTTATAGTGGTGATAATGGTTGTTATAGTGGTGGTAATGGTGGTTATAGTGGCGATAATGGTTGTTAAAGTGGTGATAGTGGTCGTTATAGTGGTGATAATGGTTGTTATAGTGGTGATAATGGTTGTTATAGTGGCGATAATGGTTGTTATAGTGGTGATAATGGTCATTACAGCGTTGATAATGGTCCTTCTACTGGTGATAATGGTCGATATAATGGTGATAATGGTTGTTATAGTGGTGATAATAGTTGTTATAGTGGTGATAATGGTTGTTATAGTGTTGATAATGGTCGCCATAGTGGTGATAGTGGTCGTTATAGTGGTGATAATGGTTGTTATAGTGGTGATAATGGTCATTACAGCGTTGATAATGGTCCTTCTACTGGTGATAATGTTTGATATAGTGGTGATAATGGTCGTTATAATGGTGATAATGGTTGTTATAGTGGTGATAATAGTTGTTGTAGTGGTGATAATGGTTGTTATAGTGGTGATAGTGGTCGTTATAGTGGTGATAATGGTCCATGTAGTGTTGATAATGGTTGCTATAGTGGTGATAATGTTTGATATAGTGGTGATAATGGTCGTTATAATGGTGATAATGGTTGTTATAGTGGTGATAATAGTTGTTATAGTGGTGATAATGGTTGTTATAGTGATGATAGTGGTCGTTATAGTGGTGATAATGGTCCATATAGTGGTGATAATTGTGGTTATAGTGTTGATAGTGGTCGTTATAGTGGTGATAATGGTGGTTATAGTGCTGATAATGGTCGCTATAGTGGTGATAATGGCCGTTATAGTGGTGATAATGGTCGTTATAGGGGTGATAATGGTCGTTATACTAGTGATAATGGTTGTTATAGTGGTGATAATGGTCCTTATAGTGGTGATAATGGTTGTTATAGTGGTGATAGTGGTCGTAATAGTGGTGATAATGGTCCATATAGTGGTGATAATGGTTGTTATACTGGTGGTAATGGTGCTTATAGTGTTGATAGTGGTCGTTATAGTGGTGATAATGGTGGTTATAGTGCTGATAATGGTCGCTACAGTGGTGATAATGGCCGTTATAGTGGTGATAATGGTCGTTATAGTTGTGATAACGGTCGTTATAGTGGTGATAATCTTTGTTATAGTGGTGATAATGGTTGTTAAAGTAGTGATAGTGGTGCTTATAGTGGTCATAATGGTCCATATAGTGGTGATAATGGTTGTTATAGTTGTGATAATGGTTGTTATAGTGGTGATAATGGTTGTTATACTGGTGGTAATGGTGGTTATAGTGTTGATAATGGTCGCTATAGTGGTGATAATGGCCGTTATAGTGGTGATATTGTTCGTTATAGTGGTGATAATGGTCGTTATAGTGGTGATAATGGTCCTTATAGTGGTGATAATTGTGGTTATAGTGTTGATAGTGGTCGTTATAGTGGTGATAGTGGTCGTTGTAGTGGTGATAATGGTTGTTATAGTGGTGATAATGGTCCTTATAGTGGTGATAATGGTTGTTATAGTGGTGATAATGGTTGTTATAGTGGTGATAATGGTCCTTATAGAGGTGATAATGGTTGTTATAGTGGTGATAGTGGTCGTTATAGTGGTGATAATGGTGGTTATAGTGCTGATAATGGTCGCTATAGTGGTGATAATGGTTGTTATAGTGGTGATAGTGGTCGTAATAGTGGTGACAATGGTCCATATAGTGGTGATAATGGTTGTTATAGTGGTGGTAATGGTGCTTATAGTGTTGCTAGTGGTCGTTATAGTGGTGATAATGGTGGTTATAGTGCTGATAATGGTCGCTACAGTGGTGATAATGGCCGTTATAGTGGTGATAATGGTCGTTATAGTGGTGATAATGGTTGTTATAGTGGTGATAATAGTCGTTATAGTGGTGATAATGGTTGTTATAGTGGTGATAATAGTTGTTATAGTGGTGATAATGGTTGTTATAGTGGTGATAGTGGTCGTTATAGTGGTGATAATGGTTGTTATAGTGGTGATAGTGGTCCATATAGTGGTGATAATGGCCGTTATAGTGGTGATAATGGTTGTTATACTGGTGATAATAGTTGTTATAGTGGTGATAATAGTTGTTATAGTGTTGATAATGGTCGCTATAGTGGTGATAATGGCCGTTATAGTGGTGATATTGGTCGTTATAGTGGTGATAATGGTCGTTATAGTGGTGATAATGGTTGTTATAGTGGTGATAATAGTTGTTATAGTGGTGATAATGGTTGTTATAGTGGTGATAGTGGCCGTTATAGTGGTGATAATGGTCATTACAGTGTTGATAATGATCCTTCTACTGGTGATAATGGTTGATATAGTGGTGATAATGGAGGTTATAGTGTTGATAAGGGTCGCTATAATGGTGATAATGGCCGTCATAGTGGTGATAGTGGTCGTTATAGTGGTGATAATGGTTCTTAAAGTGGTGATAGTGGTGGTTATAGTCATCATAATGGTCCATATAGTGGTGATAATGGTTGTTATAGTGGTGATAATGGTTGTTATAGTGGTGATAATGGTTGTTATAGTGGTGATAGTGGTCGTTATAGTGGTGATAATGGTTGTTATAGTGGTGATAATGGTCCTTATAGTGGTGATAATGGTTGTTATAGTGGTGATAATGGTCATTACAGCGTTGATAATGGTCCTTCTACTGGTGATAATGGTTGATATAGTGGTGATAATGGTCGTTATAATGGTGATAATGGTTGTTATAGTGGTGATAATAGTTGTTATAGTGGTGATAATGGTTGTTATAGTGGTGATAGTGGTCGTTATAGTGGTGATAATGGTTGTTATAGTGGTGATAGTGGTCCTTATAGTGGTGATAATGGCCGTTATAGTGGTGATAATGGTTGTTATACTGGTGATAATAGTTGTTATAGTGGTGATAATGGTTGTTATAGTGTTGATAATGGTCGCTATAGTGGTGATAATGGCCGTTATAGTGGTGATAATGGTCGTTATAGTAGCGATAATGGTTGTTAAAGTGGTGATAGGGGTGGTTATAGTTGTCATAATGGTCCATATAGTGTTGATAATGGTTGTTATAGTGGTGATAATGGTTGTTATAGTGGCGATAATGGTTGTTATAGTGGTGATAATGGTCATTACAGCGTTGATAATGGTCCTTCTACTGGTGATAATGGTTGATGTAGTGGTGATAATGGTCGTTATAATGGTGATAATGGTTGTTATAGTGGTGATAATAGTTGTTATAGTGGTGATAATGGTCCTTCTAGTGGTGATAATGGTTGTTATAGTGGTGGTAATGGTGGTTATAGTGTTGATAGTGGTCGTTATAGTGGTGGTAATGGTTGTTATAGTGCTGATAATGGTCGCTACAGTGGTGATAATGGCCGTTATAGTGGTGATAATGGTTGTTATAGTGGTGATAATAGTTGTTATAGTGGTGATAATGGTTGTTATAGTGTTGATAATGGTCGCTATAGTGGTGACAATGGCCGTTATAGTGGTGATAATGGTCGTTATAGTGGCGATAATGGTTGTTAAAGTGGTGATAGTGGTGGTTATAGTTGTCATAATGGTCCATATATTGGTGATAATGGTTGTTACAGTGGTGATAATGGTTGTTATAGTGGCGATAATGGTTGTTATAGTGGTGATAATGGTCATTACAGCGTTGATAATGGTCCTTCTACTGGTGATAATGGTTGTTATAGTGGTGATAGTGGTCGTTATAGTGGTGATAATGGTCCTTATAGTGGTGATAATTGTGGTTATAGTGTTGATAGTGGTCGTTATAGTGGTGATAGTGGTCGTTGTAGTGGTGATAATGGTTGTTATAGTGGTGATAATGGTCCTTATAGTGGTGATAATGGTTGTTATAGTGGTGATAATGGTTGTTATAGTGGTGATAATGGTCCTTATAGAGGTGATAATGGTTGTTATAGTGGTGATAGTGGTCGTTATAGTGGTGATAATGGTGGTTATAGTGCTGATAATGGTCGCTATAGTGGTGATAATGGTTGTTATAGTGGTGATAGTGGTCGTAATAGTGGTGACAATGATCCATATAGTGGTGATAATGGTTGTTATAGTGGTGGTAATGGTGCTTGTAGTGTTGATAGTGGTCGTTATAGTGGTGATAATGGTGGTTATAGTGCTGATAATGGTCGCTACAGTGGTGATAATGGCCGTTATAGTGGTGATAATGGTCGTTATAGTTGTGATAACGGTCGTTATAGTGGTGATAATCTTTGTTATAGTGGTGATAATGGTTGTTAAAGTAGTGATAGTGGTGCTTATAGTGGTCATAATGGTCCATATAGTGGTGATAATGGTTGTTATAGTTGTGATAATGGTTGTTATAGTGGTGATAATGGTGGTTATAGTGTTGATAAGGGTCGCTATAATGGTGATAATGGCCGTTATAGTGGTGATAGTGGTCGTTATAGTGGTGATAATGGTCCTTATAGTGGTGATAATGGTTGTTATAGTGGTGATAATGGTCATTACAGCGTTGATAATGGTCCTTCTACTGGTGATAATGGTTGATATAGTGGTGATAATGGTTGTTATAGTGGCGATAATGGTTGTTATAGTGGTGATAATGGTCATTACAGCGTTGATAATGGTCCTTCTACTGGTGATAATGGTTGATGTAGTGGTGATAATGGTCGTTATAATGGTGATAATGGTTGTTATAGTGGTGATAATAGTTGTTATAGTGGTGATAATGGTCGTTATAGTGGCGATAATGGTTGTTAAAGTGGTGATAGTGGTGGTTATAGTTGTCATAATGGTCCATATATTGGTGATAATGGTTGTTACAGTGGTGATAATGGTTGTTATAGTGGCGATAATGGTTGTTATAGTGGTGATAATGGTCATTACAGCGTTGATAATGGTCCTTCTACTGGTGATAATGGTTGTTATAGTGGTGATAGTGGTCGTTATAGTGGTGATAATGGTCCTTATAGTGGTGATAATTGTGGTTATAGTGTTGATAGTGGTCGTTATAGTGGTGATAGTGGTCGTTGTAGTGGTGATAATGGTTGTTATAGTGGTGATAATGGTCCTTATAGTGGTGATAATGGTTGTTATAGTGGTGATAATGGTTGTTATAGTGGTGATAATGGTCCTTATAGAGGTGATAATGGTTGTTATAGTGGTGATAGTGGTCGTTATAGTGGTGATAATGGTGGTTATAGTGCTGATAATGGTCGCTATAGTGGTGATAATGGATGTTATAGTGGTGATAGTGGTCGTAATAGTGGTGACAATGGTCCATATAGTGGTGATAATGGTTGTTATAGTGGTGGTAATGGTGCTTATAGTGTTGCTAGTGGTCGTTATAGTGGTGATAATGGTGGTTATAGTGCTGATAATGGTCGCTACAGTGGTGATAATGGCCGTTATAGTGGTGATAATGGTCGTTATAGTGGTGATAATGGTTGTTATAGTGGTGATAATAGTCGTTATAGTGGTGATAATGGTTGTTATAGTGGTGATAATAGTTGTTATAGTGGTGATAATGGTTGTTATAGTGGTGATAGTGGTCGTTATAGTGGTGATAATGGTTGTTATAGTGGTGATAGTGGTCCATATAGTGGTGATAATGGCCGTTATAGTGGTGATAATGGTTGTTATACTGGTGATAATAGTTGTTATAGTGGTGATAATAGTTGTTATAGTGTTGATAATGGTCGCTATAGTGGTGATAATGGCCGTTATAGTGGTGATATTGGTCGTTATAGTGGTGATAATGGTCGTTATAGTGGTGATAATGGTTGTTATAGTGGTGATAATAGTTGTTATAGTGGTGATAATGGTTGTTATAGTGGTGATAGTGGCCGTTATAGTGGTGATAATGGTCATTACAGTGTTGATAATGATCCTTCTACTGGTGATAATGGTTGATATAGTGGTGATAATGGTGGTTATAGTGTTGATAAGGGTCGCTATAATGGTGATAATGGCCGTTATAGTGGTGATAGTGGTCGTTATAGTGGTGATAATGGTTCTTAAAGTGGTGATAGTGGTGGTTATAGTCATCATAATGGTCCATATAGTGGTGATAATGGTTGTTATAGTGGTGATAATGGTTGTTATAGTGGTGATAATGGTTGTTATAGTGGTGATAGTGGTCGTTATAGTGGTGATAATGGTTGTTATAGTGGTGATAATGGTCCTTATAGTGGTGATAATGGTTGTTATAGTGGTGATAATGGTCATTACAGCGTTGATAATGGTCCTTCTACTGGTGATAATGGTTGATATAGTGGTGATAATGGTCGTTATAATGGTGATAATGGTTGTTATAGTGGTGATAATAGTTGTTATAGTGGTGATAATGGTTGTTATAGTGGTGATAGTGGTCGTTATAGTGGTGATAATGGTTGTTATAGTGGTGATAGTGGTCCTTATAGTGGTGATAATGGCCGTTATAGTGGTGATAATGGTTGTTATACTGGTGATAATAGTTGTTATAGTGGTGATAATGGTTGTTATAGTGTTGATAATGGTCGCTATAGTGGTGATAATGGCCGTTATAGTGGTGATAATGGTCGTTATAGTAGCGATAATGGTTGTTAAAGTGGTGATAGGGGTGGTTATAGTTGTCATAATGGTCCATATAGTGTTGATAATGGTTGTTATAGTGGTGATAATGGTTGTTATAGTGGCGATAATGGTTGTTATAGTGGTGATAATGGTCATTACAGCGTTGATAATGGTCCTTCTACTGGTGATAATGGTTGATGTAGTGGTGATAATGGTCGTTATAATGGTGATAATGGTTGTTATAGTGGTGATAATAGTTGTTATAGTGGTGATAATGGTCCTTCTAGTGGTGATAATGGTTGTTATAGTGGTGGTAATGGTGGTTATAGTGTTGATAGTGGTCGTTATAGTGGTGGTAATGGTTGTTATAGTGCTGATAATGGTCGCTACAGTGGTGATAATGGCCGTTATAGTGGTGATAATGGTTGTTATAGTGGTGATAATAGTTGTTATAGTGGTGATAATGGTTGTTATAGTGTTGATAATGGTCGCTATAGTGGTGACAATGGCCGTTATAGTGGTGATAATGGTCGTTATAGTGGCGATAATGGTTGTTAAAGTGGTGATAGTGGTGGTTATAGTTGTCATAATGGTCCATATATTGGTGATAATGGTTGTTACAGTGGTGATAATGGTTGTTATAGTGGCGATAATGGTTGTTATAGTGGTGATAATGGTCATTACAGCGTTGATAATGGTCCTTCTACTGGTGATAATGGTTGTTATAGTGGTGATAGTGGTCGTTATAGTGGTGATAATGGTCCTTATAGTGGTGATAATTGTGGTTATAGTGTTGATAGTGGTCGTTATAGTGGTGATAGTGGTCGTTGTAGTGGTGATAATGGTTGTTATAGTGGTGATAATGGTCCTTATAGTGGTGATAATGGTTGTTATAGTGGTGATAATGGTTGTTATAGTGGTGATAATGGTCGCTATAGTGGTGATAATGGTTGTTATAGTGGTGATAGTGGTCGTAATAGTGGTGACAATGATCCATATAGTGGTGATAATGGTTGTTATAGTGGTGGTAATGGTGCTTATAGTGTTGATAGTGGTCGTTATAGTGGTGATAATGGTGGTTATAGTGCTGATAATGGTCGCTACAGTGGTGATAATGGCCGTTATAGTGGTGATAATGGTCGTTATAGTTGTGATAACGGTCGTTATAGTGGTGATAATCTTTGTTATAGTGGTGATAATGGTTGTTAAAGTAGTGATAGTGGTGCTTATAGTGGTCATAATGGTCCATATAGTGGTGATAATGGTTGTTATAGTTGTGATAATGGTTGTTATAGTGGTGATAATGGTGGTTATAGTGTTGATAAGGGTCGCTATAATGGTGATAATGGCCGTTATAGTGGTGATAGTGGTCGTTATAGTGGTGATAATGGTCCTTATAGTGGTGATAATGGTTGTTATAGTGGTGATAATGGTCATTACAGCGTTGATAATGGTCCTTCTACTGGTGATAATGGTTGATATAGTGGTGATAATGGTCGTTATAATGGTGATAATGGTTGTTATAGTGGTGATAATAGTTGTTATAGTGGTGATAATGGTTGTTATAGTGGTGATAATGGTTGTTATAGTGGTGATAATGGTTGTTATAGTGGTGATAGTGGTCGTTATAGTGGTGATAATGGTTGTTATAGTGGTGATAATGGTCCTTATAGTGGTGATAATGGTTGTTATAGTGGTGATAATGGTCATTACAGCGTTGATAATGGTCCTTCTACTGGTGATAATGGTTGATATAGTGGTGATAATGGTCGTTATAATGGTGATAATGGTTGTTATAGTGGTGATAATAGTTGTTATAGTGGTGATAATGGTTGTTATAGTGGTGATAGTGGTCGTTATAGTGGTGATAATGGTTGTTATAGTGGTGATAGTGGTCCTTATAGTGGTGATAATGGCCGTTATAGTGGTGATAATGGTTGTTATACTGGTGATAATAGTTGTTATAGTGGTGATAATGGTTGTTATAGTGTTGATAATGGTCGCTATAGTGGTGATAATGGCCGTTATAGTGGTGATAATGGTCGTTATAGTAGCGATAATGGTTGTTAAAGTGGTGATAGGGGTGGTTATAGTTGTCATAATGGTCCATATAGTGTTGATAATGGTTGTTATAGTGGTGATAATGGTTGTTATAGTGGCGATAATGGTTGTTATAGTGGTGATAATGGTCATTACAGCGTTGATAATGGTCCTTCTACTGGTGATAATGGTTGATGTAGTGGTGATAATGGTCGTTATAATGGTGATAATGGTTGTTATAGTGGTGATAATAGTTGTTATAGTGGTGATAATGGTCCTTCTAGTGGTGATAATGGTTGTTATAGTGGTGGTAATGGTGGTTATAGTGTTGATAGTGGTCGTTATAGTGGTGGTAATGGTTGTTATAGTGCTGATAATGGTCGCTACAGTGGTGATAATGGCCGTTATAGTGGTGATAATGGTTGTTATAGTGGTGATAATAGTTGTTATAGTGGTGATAATGGTTGTTATAGTGTTGATAATGGTCGCTATAGTGGTGACAATGGCCGTTATAGTGGTGATAATGGTCGTTATAGTGGCGATAATGGTTGTTAAAGTGGTGATAGTGGTGGTTATAGTTGTCATAATGGTCCATATATTGGTGATAATGGTTGTTACAGTGGTGATAATGGTTGTTATAGTGGCGATAATGGTCATTACAGCGTTGATAATGGTCCTTCTACTGGTGATAATGGTTGATATAGTGGTGATAATGGTCGTTATAATGGTGATAATGGTTGTTATAGTGGTGATAATAGTTGTTATAGTGGTGATAATGGTTGTTATAGTGGTGATAGTGGTCGTTATAGTGGTGATAATGGTTGTTATAGTGGTGATAGTGGTCCTTATAGTGGTGATAATGGCCGTTATAGTGGTGATAATGGTTGTTATACTGGTGATAATAGTTGTTATAGTGGTGATAATAGTTGTTATAGTGTTGATAATGGTCGCTATAGTGGTGATAATGGCCGTTATAGTGGTGATATTGGTCGTTATAGTGGTGATAATGGTCGTTATAGTGGTGATAATGGTTGTTATAGTGGTGATAATAGTTGTTATAGTGGTGATAATGGTTGTTATAGTGGTGATAGTGGCCGTTATAGTGGTGATAATGGTCATTACAGTGTTGATAATGATCCTTCTACTGGTGATAATGGTTGATATAGTGGTGATAATGGTGGTTATAGTGTTGATAAGGGTCGCTATAATGGTGATAATGGCCGTTATAGTGGTGATAGTGGTCGTTATAGTGGTGATAATGGTTCTTAAAGTGGTGATAGTGGTGGTTATAGTCATCATAATGGTCCATATAGTGGTGATAATGGTTGTTATAGTGGTGATAATGGTTGTTATAGTGGTGATAATGGTTGTTATAGTGGTGATAGTGGGTGTTATAGTGGTGATAATGGTTGTTATAGTGGTGATAATGGTCCTTATAGTGGTGATAATGGTTGTTATAGTGGTGATAATGGTCATTACAGCGTTGATAATGGTCCTTCTACTGGTGATAATGGTTGATATAGTGGTGATAATGGTCGTTATAATGGTGATAATGGTTGTTATAGTGGTGATAATAGTTGTTATAGTGGTGATAATGGTTGTTATAGTGGTGATAGTGGTCGTTATAGTGGTGATAATGGTTGTTATAGTGGTGATAGTGGTCCTTATAGTGGTGATAATGGCCGTTATAGTGGTGATAATGGTTGTTATACTGGTGATAATAGTTGTTATAGTGGTGATAATGGTTGTTATAGTGTTGATAATGGTCGCTATAGTGGTGATAATGGCCGTTATAGTGGTGATAATGGTCGTTATAGTAGCGATAATGGTTGTTAAAGTGGTGATAGGGGTGGTTATAGTTGTCATAATGGTCCATATAGTGTTGATAATGGTTGTTATAGTGGTGATAATGGTTGTTATAGTGGCGATAATGGTTGTTATAGTGGTGATAATGGTCATTACAGCGTTGATAATGGTCCTTCTACTGGTGATAATGGTTGATGTAGTGGTGATAATGGTCGTTATAATGGTGATAATGGTTGTTATAGTGGTGATAATAGTTGTTATAGTGGTGATAATGGTCGTTATAGTGGCGATAATGGTTGTTAAAGTGGTGATAGTGGTGGTTATAGTTGTCATAATGGTCCATATATTGGTGATAATGGTTGTTACAGTGGTGATAATGGTTGTTATAGTGGCGATAATGGTTGTTATAGTGGTGATAATGGTCATTACAGCGTTGATAATGGTCCTTCTACTGGTGATAATGGTTGTTATAGTGGTGATAGTGGTCGTTATAGTGGTGATAATGGTCCTTATAGTGGTGATAATTGTGGTTATAGTGTTGATAGTGGTCGTTATAGTGGTGATAGTGGTCGTTGTAGTGGTGATAATGGTTGTTATAGTGGTGATAATGGTCCTTATAGTGGTGATAATGGTTGTTATAGTGGTGATAATGGTTGTTATAGTGGTGATAATGGTCCTTATAGAGGTGATAATGGTTGTTATAGTGGTGATAGTGGTCGTTATAGTGGTGATAATGGTGGTTATAGTGCTGATAATGGTCGCTATAGTGGTGATAATGGTTGTTATAGTGGTGATAGTGGTCGTAATAGTGGTGACAATGGTCCATATAGTGGTGATAATGGTTGTTATAGTGGTGGTAATGGTGCTTATAGTGTTGCTAGTGGTCGTTATAGTGGTGATAATGGTGGTTATAGTGCTGATAATGGTCGCTACAGTGGTGATAATGGCCGTTATAGTGGTGATAATGGTCGTTATAGTGGTGATAATGGTTGTTATAGTGGTGATAATAGTCGTTATAGTGGTGATAATGGTTGTTATAGTGGTGATAATAGTCCTTATAGTGGTGATAATGGTTGTTATAGTGGTGATAGTGGTCGTAATAGTGGTGATAATGGTCCATATAGTGGTGATAATGGTTGTTATAGTGGTGGTAATGGTGCTTATAGTGTTGATAGTGGTCGTTATAGTGGTGATAATGGTGGTTATAGTGCTGATAATGGTCGCTACAGTGGTGATAATGGCCGTTATAGTGGTGATAATGGTCGTTATAGTTGTGATAACGGTCGTTATAGTGGTGATAATCTTTGTTATAGTGGTGATAATGGTTGTTAAAGTGGTGATAGTGGTGCTTATAGTGGTCATAATGGTCCATATAGTGGTGATAATGGTTGTTATAGTTGTGATAATGGTTGTTATAGTGGTGATAATGGTTGTTATAGTTGTTATAATGGTTGTTATAGTGGTGATAATGGTTGTTATAGTGGTGGTAATGGTGGTTATAGTGGCGATAATGGTTGTTAAAGTGGTGATAGTGGTCGTTATAGTGGTGATAATGGTTGTTATAGTGGTGATAATGGTTGTTATAGTGGCGATAATGGTTGTTATAGTGGTGATAATGGTCATTACAGCGTTGATAATGGTCCTTCTACTGGTGATAATGGTCGATATAATGGTGATAATGGTTGTTATAGTGGTGATAATAGTTGTTATAGTGGTGATAATGGTTGTTATAGTGTTGATAATGGTCGCCATAGTGGTGATAGTGGTCGTTATAGTGGTGATAATGGTTCTTATAGTGGTGATAATGGTCATTACAGCGTTGATAATGGTCCTTCTACTGGTGATAATGTTTGATATAGTGGTGATAATGGTCGTTATAATGGTGATAATGGTTGTTATAGTGGTGATAATAGTTGTTGTAGTGGTGATAATGGTTGTTATAGTGGTGATAGTGGTCGTTATAGTGGTGATAATGGTCCATGTAGTGTTGATAATGGTTGCTATAGTGGTGATAATGTTTGATATAGTGGTGATAATGGTCGTTATAATGGTGATAATGGTTGTTATAGTGGTGATAATAGTTGTTATAGTGGTGATAATGGTTGTTATAGTGATGATAGTGGTCGTTATAGTGGTGATAATGGTCCATATAGTGGTGATAATTGTGGTTATAGTGTTGATAGTGGTCGTTATAGTGGTGATAATGGTGGTTATAGTGCTGATAATGGTCGCTATAGTGGTGATAATGGCCGTTATAGTGGTGATAATGGTCGTTATAGGGGTGATAATGGTCGTTATACTAGTGATAATGGTTGTTACAGTGGTGATAATGGTCCTTATAGTGGTGATAATGGTTGTTATAGTGGTGATAGTGGTCGTAATAGTGGTGATAATGGTCCATATAGTGGTGATAATGGTTGTTATAGTGGTGGTAATGGTGCTTATAGTGTTGATAGTGGTCGTTATAGTGGTGATAATGGTGGTTATAGTGCTGATAATGGTCGCTACAGTGGTGATAATGGCCGTTATAGTGGTGATAATGGTCGTTATAGTTGTGATAACGGTCGTTATAGTGGTGATAATCTTTGTTATAGTGGTGATAATGGTTGTTAAAGTAGTGATAGTGGTGCTTATAGTGGTCATAATGGTCCATATAGTGGTGATAATGGTTGTTATAGTTGTGATAATGGTTGTTATAGTGGTGATAATGGTGGTTATAGTGTTGATAAGGGTCGCTATAATGGTGATAATGGCCGTTATAGTGGTGATAGTGGTCGTTATAGTGGTGATAATGGTCCTTATAGTGGTGATAATGGTTGTTATAGTGGTGATAATGGTCATTACAGCGTTGATAATGGTCCTTCTACTGGTGATAATGGTTGATATAGTGGTGATAATGGTCGTTATAATGGTGATAATGGTTGTTATAGTGGTGATAATAGTTGTTATAGTGGTGATAATGGTTGTTATAGTGGTGATAATGGTTGTTATAGTGGTGATAATGGTTGTTATAGTGGTGATAGTGGTCGTTATAGTGGTGATAATGGTTGTTATAGTGGTGATAATGGTCCTTATAGTGGTGATAATGGTTGTTATAGTGGTGATAATGGTCATTACAGCGTTGATAATGGTCCTTCTACTGGTGATAATGGTTGATATAGTGGTGATAATGGTCGTTATAATGGTGATAATGGTTGTTATAGTGGTGATAATAGTTGTTATAGTGGTGATAATGGTTGTTATAGTGGTGATAGTGGTCGTTATAGTGGTGATAATGGTTGTTATAGTGGTGATAGTGGTCCTTATAGTGGTGATAATGGCCGTTATAGTGGTGATAATGGTTGTTATACTGGTGATAATAGTTGTTATAGTGGTGATAATGGTTGTTATAGTGTTGATAATGGTCGCTATAGTGGTGATAATGGCCGTTATAGTGGTGATAATGGTCGTTATAGTAGCGATAATGGTTGTTAAAGTGGTGATAGGGGTGGTTATAGTTGTCATAATGGTCCATATAGTGTTGATAATGGTTGTTATAGTGGTGATAATGGTTGTTATAGTGGCGATAATGGTTGTTATAGTGGTGATAATGGTCATTACAGCGTTGATAATGGTCCTTCTACTGGTGATAATGGTTGATGTAGTGGTGATAATGGTCGTTATAATGGTGATAATGGTTGTTATAGTGGTGATAATAGTTGTTATAGTGGTGATAATGGTCCTTCTAGTGGTGATAATGGTTGTTATAGTGGTGGTAATGGTGGTTATAGTGTTGATAGTGGTCGTTATAGTGGTGGTAATGGTTGTTATAGTGCTGATAATGGTCGCTACAGTGGTGATAATGGCCGTTATAGTGGTGATAATGGTTGTTATAGTGGTGATAATAGTTGTTATAGTGGTGATAATGGTTGTTATAGTGTTGATAATGGTCGCTATAGTGGTGACAATGGCCGTTATAGTGGTGATAATGGTCGTTATAGTGGCGATAATGGTTGTTAAAGTGGTGATAGTGGTGGTTATAGTTGTCATAATGGTCCATATATTGGTGATAATGGTTGTTACAGTGGTGATAATGGTTGTTATAGTGGCGATAATGGTCATTACAGCGTTGATAATGGTCCTTCTACTGGTGATAATGGTTGATATAGTGGTGATAATGGTCGTTATAATGGTGATAATGGTTGTTATAGTGGTGATAATAGTTGTTATAGTGGTGATAATGGTTGTTATAGTGGTGATAGTGGTCGTTATAGTGGTGATAATGGTTGTTATAGTGGTGATAGTGGTCCTTATAGTGGTGATAATGGCCGTTATAGTGGTGATAATGGTTGTTATACTGGTGATAATAGTTGTTATAGTGGTGATAATAGTTGTTATAGTGTTGATAATGGTCGCTATAGTGGTGATAATGGCCGTTATAGTGGTGATATTGGTCGTTATAGTGGTGATAATGGTCGTTATAGTGGTGATAATGGTTGTTATAGTGGTGATAATAGTTGTGATAGTGGTGATAATGGTTGTTATAGTGGTGATAGTGGCCGTTATAGTGGTGATAATGGTCATTACAGTGTTGATAATGATCCTTCTACTGGTGATAATGGTTGATATAGTGGTGATAATGGTGGTTATAGTGTTGATAAGGGTCGCTATAATGGTGATAATGGCCGTTATAGTGGTGATAGTGGTCGTTATAGTGGTGATAATGGTTCTTAAAGTGGTGATAGTGGTGGTTATAGTCATCATAATGGTCCATATAGTGGTGATAATGGTTGTTATAGTGGTGATAATGGTTGTTATAGTGGTGATAATGGTTGTTATAGTGGTGATAGTGGTCGTTATAGTGGTGATAATGGTTGTTATAGTGGTGATAATGGTCCTTATAGTGGTGATAATGGTTGTTATAGTGGTGATAATGGTCATTACAGCGTTGATAATGGTCCTTCTACTGGTGATAATGGTTGATATAGTGGTGATAATGGTCGTTATAATGGTGATAATGGTTGTTATAGTGGTGATAATAGTTGTTATAGTGGTGATAATGGTTGTTATAGTGGTGATAGTGGTCGTTATAGTGGTGATAATGGTTGTTATAGTGGTGATAGTGGTCCTTATAGTGGTGATAATGGCCGTTATAGTGGTGATAATGGTTGTTATACTGGTGATAATAGTTGTTATAGTGGTGATAATGGTTGTTATAGTGTTGATAATGGTCGCTATAGTGGTGATAATGGCCGTTATAGTGGTGATAATGGTCGTTATAGTAGCGATAATGGTTGTTAAAGTGGTGATAGGGGTGGTTATAGTTGTCATAATGGTCCATATAGTGTTGATAATGGTTGTTATAGTGGTGATAATGGTTGTTATAGTGGCGATAATGGTTGTTATAGTGGTGATAATGGTCATTACAGCGTTGATAATGGTCCTTCTACTGGTGATAATGGTTGATGTAGTGGTGATAATGGTCGTTATAATGGTGATAATGGTTGTTATAGTGGTGATAATAGTTGTTATAGTGGTGATAATGGTCGTTATAGTGGCGATAATGGTTGTTAAAGTGGTGATAGTGGTGGTTATAGTTGTCATAATGGTCCATATATTGGTGATAATGGTTGTTACAGTGGTGATAATGGTTGTTATAGTGGCGATAATGGTTGTTATAGTGGTGATAATGGTCATTACAGCGTTGATAATGGTCCTTCTACTGGTGATAATGGTTGTTATAGTGGTGATAGTGGTCGTTATAGTGGTGATAATGGTCCTTATAGTGGTGATAATTGTGGTTATAGTGTTGATAGTGGTCGTTATAGTGGTGATAGTGGTCGTTGTAGTGGTGATAATGGTTGTTATAGTGGTGATAATGGTCCTTATAGTGGTGATAATGGTTGTTATAGTGGTGATAATGGTTGTTATAGTGGTGATAATGGTCCTTATAGAGGTGATAATGGTTGTTATAGTGGTGATAGTGGTCGTTATAGTGGTGATAATGGTGGTTATAGTGCTGATAATGGTCGCTATAGTGGTGATAATGGTTGTTATAGTGGTGATAGTGGTCGTAATAGTGGTGACAATGGTCCATATAGTGGTGATAATGGTTGTTATAGTGGTGGTAATGGTGCTTATAGTGTTGCTAGTGGTCGTTATAGTGGTGATAATGGTGGTTATAGTGCTGATAATGGTCGCTACAGTGGTGATAATGGCCGTTATAGTGGTGATAATGGTCGTTATAGTGGTGATAATGGTTGTTATAGTGGTGATAATAGTCGTTATAGTGGTGATAATGGTTGTTATAGTGGTGATAATAGTCCTTATAGTGGTGATAATGGTTGTTATAGTGGTGATAGTGGTCGTAATAGTGGTGATAATGGTCCATATAGTGGTGATAATGGTTGTTATAGTGGTGGTAATGGTGCTTATAGTGTTGATAGTGGTCGTTATAGTGGTGATAATGGTGGTTATAGTGCTGATAATGGTCGCTACAGTGGTGATAATGGCCGTTATAGTGGTGATAATGGTCGTTATAGTTGTGATAACGGTCGTTATAGTGGTGATAATCTTTGTTATAGTGGTGATAATGGTTGTTAAAGTGGTGATAGTGGTGCTTATAGTGGTCATAATGGTCCATATAGTGGTGATAATGGTTGTTATAGTTGTGATAATGGTTGTTATAGTGGTGATAATGGTTGTTATAGTTGTTATAATGGTTGTTATAGTGGTGATAATGGTTGTTATAGTGGTGGTAATGGTGGTTATAGTGGCGATAATGGTTGTTAAAGTGGTGATAGTGGTCGTTATAGTGGTGATAATGGTTGTTATAGTGGTGATAATGGTTGTTATAGTGGCGATAATGGTTGTTATAGTGGTGATAATGGTCATTACAGCGTTGATAATGGTCCTTCTACTGGTGATAATGGTCGATATAATGGTGATAATGGTTGTTATAGTGGTGATAATAGTTGTTATAGTGGTGATAATGGTTGTTATAGTGTTGATAATGGTCGCCATAGTGGTGATAGTGGTCGTTATAGTGGTGATAATGGTTGTTATAGTGGTGATAATGGTCATTACAGCGTTGATAATGGTCCTTCTACTGGTGATAATGTTTGATATAGTGGTGATAATGGTCGTTATAATGGTGATAATGGTTGTTATAGTGGTGATAATAGTTGTTGTAGTGGTGATAATGGTTGTTATAGTGGTGATAGTGGTCGTTATAGTGGTGATAATGGTCCATGTAGTGTTGATAATGGTTGCTATAGTGGTGATAATGTTTGATATAGTGGTGATAATGGTCGTTATAATGGTGATAATGGTTGTTATAGTGGTGATAATAGTTGTTATAGTGGTGATAATGGTTGTTATAGTGATGATAGTGGTCGTTATAGTGGTGATAATGGTCCATATAGTGGTGATAATTGTGGTTATAGTGTTGATAGTGGTCGTTATAGTGGTGATAATGGTGGTTATAGTGCTGATAATGGTCGCTACAGTGGTGATAATGGCCGTTATAGTGGTGATAATGGTCGTTATAGGGGTGATAATGGTCGTTATACTAGTGATAATGGTTGTTACAGTGGTGATAATGGTCCTTATAGTGGTGATAATGGTTGTTATAGTGGTGATAGTGGTCGTAATAGTGGTGATAATGGTCCATATAGTGGTGATAATGGTTGTTATAGTGGTGGTAATGGTGCTTATAGTGTTGATAGTGGTCGTTATAGTGGTGATAATGGTGGTTATAGTGCTGATAATGGTCGCTACAGTGGTGATAATGGCCGTTATAGTGGTGATAATGGTCGTTATAGTTGTGATAACGGTCGTTATAGTGGTGATAATCTTTGTTATAGTGGTGATAATGGTTGTTAAAGTAGTGATAGTGGTGCTTATAGTGGTCATAATGGTCCATATAGTGGTGATAATGGTTGTTATAGTTGTGATAATGGTTGTTATAGTGGTGATAATGGTTGTTATACTGGTGGTAATGGTGGTTATAGTGTTGATAATGGTCGCTATAGTGGTGATAATGGCCGTTATAGTGGTGATATTGTTCGTTATAGTGGTGATAATGGTCGTTATAGTGGTGATAATGGTTGTTATAGTGGTGATAATAGTTGTTATAGTGGTGATAATGGTTGTTATAGTGGTGATAGTGGCCGTTATAGTGGTGATAATGGTCATTACAGTGTTGATAATGATCCTTCTACTGGTGATAATGGTTGATATAGTGGTGATAATGGTGGTTATAGTGTTGATAAAGGTCGCTATAATGGTGATAATGGCCGTTATAGTGGTGATAGTGGTCGTTATAGTGGTGATAATGGTTCTTAAAGTGGTGATAGTGGTGGTTATAGTCATCATAATGGTCCATATAGTGGTGATAATGGTTGTTATAGTGGTGATAATGGTGGTTATAGTGGTGATAATGGTTGTTATAGTGGTGATAGTGGTCGTTATAGTGGTGATAATGGTTGTTATAGTGGTGATAATGGTCCTTATAGTGGTGATAATGGTTGTTATAGTGGTGATAATGGTCATTACAGCGTTGATAATGGTCCTTCTACTGGTGATAATGGTTGATATAGTGGTGATAATGGTCGTTATAATGGTGATAATGGTTGTTATAGTGGTGATAATAGTTGTTATAGTGGTGATAATGGTTGTTATAGTGGTGATAGTGGTCGTTATAGTGGTGATAATGGTTGTTATAGTGGTGATAGTGGTCCATATAGTGGTGATAATGGCCGTTATAGTGGTGATAATGGTTGTTATACTGGTGATAATAGTTGTTATAGTGGTGATAATAGTTGTTATAGTGTTGATAATGGTCGCTATAGTGGTGATAATGGCCGTTATAGTGGTGATATTGGTCGTTATAGTGGTGATAATGGTCGTTATAGTGGTGATAATGGTTGTTATAGTGGTGATAATAGTTGTTATAGTGGTGATAATGGTTGTTATAGTGGTGATAGTGGCCGTTATAGTGGTGATAATGGTCATTACAGTGTTGATAATGATCCTTCTACTGGTGATAATGGTTGATATAGTGGTGATAATGGTGGTTATAGTGTTGATAAGGGTCGCTATAATGGTGATAATGGCCGTTATAGTGGTGATAGTGGTCGTTATAGTGGTGATAATGGCTCTTAAAGTGGTGATAGTGGTGGTTATAGTCATCATAATGGTCCATATAGTGGTGATAATGGTTGTTATAGTGGTGATAATGGTTGTTATAGTGGTGATAATGGTTGTTATAGTGGTGATAGTGGTCGTTATAGTGGTGATAATGGTTGTTATAGTGGTGATAATGGTCCTTATAGTGGCGATAATGGTTGTTATAGTGGTGATAATGGTCATTACAGCGTTGATAATGGTCCTTCTACTGGTGATAATGGTTGATGTAGTGGTGATAATGGTCGTTATAATGGTGATAATGGTTGTTATAGTGGTGATAATAGTTGTTATAGTGGTGATAATGGTCCTTCTAGTGGTGATAATGGTTGTTATAGTGGTGGTAATGGTGGTTATAGTGTTGATAGTGGTCGTTATAGTGGTGGTAATGGTTGTTATAGTGCTGATAATGGTCGCTACAGTGGTGATAATGGCCGTTATAGTGGTGATAATGGTTGTTATAGTGGTGATAATAGTTGTTATAGTGGTGATAATGGTTGTTATAGTGTTGATAATGGTCGCTATAGTGGTGACAATGGCCGTTATAGTGGTGATAATGGTCGTTATAGTGGCGATAATGGTTGTTAAAGTGGTGATAGTGGTGGTTATAGTTGTCATAATGGTCCATATATTGGTGATAATGGTTGTTACAGTGGTGATAATGGTTGTTATAGTGGCGATAATGGTTGTTATAGTGGTGATAATGGTCATTACAGCGTTGATAATGGTCCTTCTACTGGTGATAATGGTTGTTATAGTGGTGATAGTGGTCGTTATAGTGGTGATAATGGTCCTTATAGTGGTGATAATTGTGGTTATAGTGTTGATAGTGGTCGTTATAGTGGTGATAGTGGTCGTTGTAGTGGTGATAATGGTTGTTATAGTGGTGATAATGGTCCTTATAGTGGTGATAATGGTTGTTATAGTGGTGATAATGGTTGTTATAGTGGTGATAATGGTCCTTATAGAGGTGATAATGGTTGTTATAGTGGTGATAGTGGTCGTTATAGTGGTGATAATGGTGGTTATAGTGCTGATAATGGTCGCTATAGTGGTGATAATGGTTGTTATAGTGGTGATAGTGGTCGTAATAGTGGTGACAATGATCCATATAGTGGTGATAATGGTTGTTATAGTGGTGGTAATGGTGCTTATAGTGTTGATAGTGGTCGTTATAGTGGTGATAATGGTGGTTATAGTGCTGATAATGGTCGCTACAGTGGTGATAATGGCCGTTATAGTGGTGATAATGGTCGTTATAGTTGTGATAACGGTCGTTATAGTGGTGATAATCTTTGTTATAGTGGTGATAATGGTTGTTAAAGTAGTGATAGTGGTGCTTATAGTGGTCATAATGGTCCATATAGTGGTGATAATGGTTGTTATAGTTGTGATAATGGTTGTTATAGTGGTGATAATGGTGGTTATAGTGTTGATAAGGGTCGCTATAATGGTGATAATGGCCGTTATAGTGGTGATAGTGGTCGTTATAGTGGTGATAATGGTCCTTATAGTGGTGATAATGGTTGTTATAGTGGTGATAATGGTCATTACAGCGTTGATAATGGTCCTTCTACTGGTGATAATGGTTGATATAGTGGTGATAATGGTCGTTATAATGGTGATAATGGTTGTTATAGTGGTGATAATAGTTGTTATAGTGGTGATAATGGTTGTTATAGTGGTGATAATGGTTGTTATAGTGGTGATAATGGTTGTTATAGTGGTGATAGTGGTCGTTATAGTGGTGATAATGGTTGTTATAGTGGTGATAATGGTCCTTATAGTGGTGATAATGGTTGTTATAGTGGTGATAATGGTCATTACAGCGTTGATAATGGTCCTTCTACTGGTGATAATGGTTGATATAGTGGTGATAATGGTCGTTATAATGGTGATAATGGTTGTTATAGTGGTGATAATAGTTGTTATAGTGGTGATAATGGTTGTTATAGTGGTGATAGTGGTCGTTATAGTGGTGATAATGGTTGTTATAGTGGTGATAGTGGTCCTTATAGTGGTGATAATGGCCGTTATAGTGGTGATAATGGTTGTTATACTGGTGATAATAGTTGTTATAGTGGTGATAATGGTTGTTATAGTGTTGATAATGGTCGCTATAGTGGTGATAATGGCCGTTATAGTGGTGATAATGGTCGTTATAGTAGCGATAATGGTTGTTAAAGTGGTGATAGGGGTGGTTATAGTTGTCATAATGGTCCATATAGTGTTGATAATGGTTGTTATAGTGGTGATAATGGTTGTTATAGTGGCGATAATGGTTGTTATAGTGGTGATAATGGTCATTACAGCGTTGATAATGGTCCTTCTACTGGTGATAATGGTTGATGTAGTGGTGATAATGGTCGTTATAATGGTGATAATGGTTGTTATAGTGGTGATAATAGTTGTTATAGTGGTGATAATGGTCCTTCTAGTGGTGATAATGGTTGTTATAGTGGTGGCAATGGTGGTTATAGTGTTGATAGTGGTCGTTATAGTGGTGGTAATGGTTGTTATAGTGCTGATAATGGTCGCTACAGTGGTGATAATGGCCGTTATAGTGGTGATAATGGTTGTTATAGTGGTGATAATAGTTGTTATAGTGGTGATAATGGTTGTTATAGTGTTGATAATGGTCGCTATAGTGGTGACAATGGCCGTTATAGTGGTGATAATGGTCGTTATAGTGGCGATAATGGTTGTTAAAGTGGTGATAGTGGTGGTTATAGTTGTCATAATGGTCCATATATTGGTGATAATGGTTGTTACAGTGGTGATAATGGTTGTTATAGTGGCGATAATGGTCATTACAGCGTTGATAATGGTCCTTCTACTGGTGATAATGGTTGATGTAGTGGTGATAATGGTCGTTATAATGGTGATAATGGTTGTTATAGTGGTGATAATAGTTGTTATAGTGGTGATAATGGTTGTTATAGTGGTGATAGTGGTCGTTATAGTGGTGATAATGGTTGTTATAGTGGTGATAGTGGTCCTTATAGTGGTGATAATGGCCGTTATAGTGGTGATAATGGTTGTTATACTGGTGATAATAGTTGTTATAGTGGTGATAATAGTTGTTATAGTGTTGATAATGGTCGCTATAGTGGTGATAATGGCCGTTATAGTGGTGATATTGGTCGTTATAGTGGTGATAATGGTCGTTATAGTGGTGATAATGGTTGTTATAGTGGTGATAATAGTTGTTATAGTGGTGATAATGGTTGTTATAGTGGTGATAGTGGCCGTTATAGTGGTGATAATGGTCATTACAGTGTTGATAATGATCCTTCTACTGGTGATAATGGTTGATATAGTGGTGATAATGGTGGTTATAGTGTTGATAAGGGTCGCTATAATGGTGATAATGGCCGTTATAGTGGTGATAGTGGTCGTTATAGTGGTGATAATGGTTCTTAAAGTGGTGATAGTGGTGGTTATAGTCATCATAATGGTCCATATAGTGGTGATAATGGTTGTTATAGTGGTGATAATGGTTGTTATAGTGGTGATAATGGTTGTTATAGTGGTGATAGTGGTCGTTATAGTGGTGATAATGGTTGTTATAGTGGTGATAATGGTCCTTATAGTGGTGATAATGGTTGTTATAGTGGTGATAATGGTCATTACAGCGTTGATAATGGTCCTTCTACTGGTGATAATGGTTGATATAGTGGTGATAATGGTCGTTATAATGGTGATAATGGTTGTTATAGTGGTGATAATAGTTGTTATAGTGGTGATAATGGTTGTTATAGTGGTGATAGTGGTCGTTATAGTGGTGATAATGGTTGTTATAGTGGTGATAGTGGTCCTTATAGTGGTGATAATGGCCGTTATAGTGGTGATAATGGTTGTTATACTGGTGATAATAGTTGTTATAGTGGTGATAATGGTTGTTATAGTGTTGATAATGGTCGCTATAGTGGTGATAATGGCCGTTATAGTGGTGATAATGGTCGTTATAGTAGCGATAATGGTTGTTAAAGTGGTGATAGGGGTGGTTATAGTTGTCATAATGGTCCATATAGTGTTGATAATGGTTGTTATAGTGGTGATAATGGTTGTTATAGTGGCGATAATGGTTGTTATAGTGGTGATAATGGTCATTACAGCGTTGATAATGGTCCTTCTACTGGTGATAATGGTTGATGTAGTGGTGATAATGGTCGTTATAATGGTGATAATGGTTGTTATAGTGGTGATAATAGTTGTTATAGTGGTGATAATGGTCGTTATAGTGGCGATAATGGTTGTTAAAGTGGTGATAGTGGTGGTTATAGTTGTCATAATGGTCCATATATTGGTGATAATGGTTGTTACAGTGGTGATAATGGTTGTTATAGTGGCGATAATGGTTGTTATAGTGGTGATAATGGTCATTACAGCGTTGATAATGGTCCTTCTACTGGTGATAATGGTTGTTATAGTGGTGATAGTGGTCGTTATAGTGGTGATAATGGTCCTTATAGTGGTGATAATTGTGGTTATAGTGTTGATAGTGGTCGTTGTAGTGGTGATAGTGGTCGTTGTAGTGGTGATAATGGTTGTTATAGTGGTGATAATGGTCCTTATAGTGGTGATAATGGTTGTTATAGTGGTGATAATGGTTGTTATAGTGGTGATAATGGTCCTTATAGAGGTGATAATGGTTGTTATAGTGGTGATAGTGGTCGTTATAGTGGTGATAATGGTGGTTATAGTGCTGATAATGGTCGCTATAGTGGTGATAATGGTTGTTATAGTGGTGATAGTGGTGGTAATAGTGGTGACAATGGTCCATATAGTGGTGATAATGGTTGTTATAGTGGTGGTAATGGTGCTTATAGTGTTGCTAGTGGTCGTTATAGTGGTGATAATGGTGGTTATAGTGCTGATAATGGTCGCTACAGTGGTGATAATGGCCGTTATAGTGGTGATAATGGTCGTTATAGTGGTGATAATGGTTGTTATAGTGGTGATAATAGTCGTTATAGTGGTGATAATGGTTGTTATAGTGGTGATAATAGTCCTTATAGTGGTGATAATGGTTGTTATAGTGGTGATAGTGGTCGTAATAGTGGTGATAATGGTCCATATAGTGGTGATAATGGTTGTTATAGTGGTGGTAATGGTGCTTATAGTGTTGATAGTGGTCGTTATAGTGGTGATAATGGTGGTTATAGTGCTGATAATGGTCGCTACAGTGGTGATAATGGCCGTTATAGTGGTGATAATGGTCGTTATAGTTGTGATAACGGTCGTTATAGTGGTGATAATCTTTGTTATAGTGGTGATAATGGTTGTTATAGTTGTGATAATGGTTGTTATAGTGGTGATAATGGTTGTTATAGTTGTTATAATGGTTGTTATAGTGGTGATAATGGTTGTTATAGTGGTGGTAATGGTGGTTATAGTGGCGATAATGGTTGTTAAAGTGGTGATAGTGGTCGTTATAGTGGTGATAATGGTTGTTATAGTGGTGATAATGGTTGTTATAGTGGCGATAATGGTTGTTATAGTGGTGATAATGGTCATTACAGCGTTGATAATGGTCCTTCTACTGGTGATAATGGTCGATATAATGGTGATAATGGTTGTTATAGTGGTGATAATAGTTGTTATAGTGGTGATAATGGTTGTTATAGTGTTGATAATGGTCGCCATAGTGGTGATAGTGGTCGTTATAGTGGTGATAATGGTTGTTATAGTGGTGATAATGGTCATTACAGCGTTGATAATGGTCCTTCTACTGGTGATAATGTTTGATATAGTGGTGATAATGGTCGTTATAATGGTGATAATGGTTGTTATAGTGGTGATAATAGTTGTTGTAGTGGTGATAATGGTTGTTATAGTGGTGATAGTGGTCGTTATAGTGGTGATAATGGTCCATGTAGTGTTGATAATGGTTGCTATAGTGGTGATAATGTTTGATATAGTGGTGATAATGGTCGTTATAATGGTGATAATGGTTGTTATAGTGGTGATAATAGTTGTTATAGTGGTGATAATGGTTGTTATAGTGATGATAGTGGTCGTTATAGTGGTGATAATGGTCCATATAGTGGTGATAATTGTGGTTATAGTGTTGATAGTGGTCGTTATAGTGGTGATAATGGTGGTTATAGTGCTGATAATGGTCGCTATAGTGGTGATAATGGCCGTTATAGTGGTGATAATGGTCGTTATAGGGGTGATAATGGTCGTTATACTAGTGATAATGGTTGTTACAGTGGTGATAATGGTCCTTATAGTGGTGATAATGGTTGTTATAGTGGTGATAGTGGTCGTAATAGTGGTGATAATGGTCCATATAGTGGTGATAATGGTTGTTATAGTGGTGGTAATGGTGCTTATAGTGTTGATAGTGGTCGTTATAGTGGTGATAATGGTGGTTATAGTGCTGATAATGGTCGCTACAGTGGTGATAATGGCCGTTATAGTGGTGATAATGGTCGTTATAGTTGTGATAACGGTCGTTATAGTGGTGATAATCTTTGTTATAGTGGTGATAATGGTTGTTAAAGTAGTGATAGTGGTGCTTATAGTGGTCATAATGGTCCATATAGTGGTGATAATGGTTGTTATAGTTGTGATAATGGTTGTTATAGTGGTGATAATGGTTGTTATACTGGTGGTAATGGTGGTTATAGTGTTGATAATGGTCGCTATAGTGGTGATAATGGCCGTTATAATGGTGATAATGGTTGTTATAGTGGTGATAATAGTTGTTATAGTGGTGATAATGGTTGTTATAGTGGTGATAGTGGTCGTTATAGTGGTGATAATGGTTGTTATAGTGGTGATAGTGGTCCTTATAGTGGTGATAATGGCCGTTATAGTGGTGATAATGGTTGTTATACTGGTGATAATAGTTGTTATAGTGGTGATAATAGTTGTTATAGTGTTGATAATGGTCGCTATAGTGGTGATAATGGCCGTTATAGTGGTGATATTGGTCGTTATAGTGGTGATAATGGTCGTTATAGTGGTGATAATGGTTGTTATAGTGGTGATAATAGTTGTTATAGTGGTGATAATGGTTGTTATAGTGGTGATAGTGGCCGTTATAGTGGTGATAATGGTCATTACAGTGTTGATAATGATCCTTCTACTGGTGATAATGGTTGATATAGTGGTGATAATGGTGGTTATAGTGTTGATAAGGGTCGCTATAATGGTGATAATGGCCGTTATAGTGGTGATAGTGGTCGTTATAGTGGTGATAATGGTTCTTAAAGTGGTGATAGTGGTGGTTATAGTCATCATAATGGTCCATATAGTGGTGATAATGGTTGTTATAGTGGTGATAATGGTTGTTATAGTGGTGATAATGGTTGTTATAGTGGTGATAGTGGTCGTTATAGTGGTGATAATGGTTGTTATAGTGGTGATAATGGTCCTTATAGTGGTGATAATGGTTGTTATAGTGGTGATAATGGTCATTACAGCGTTGATAATGGTCCTTCTACTGGTGATAATGGTTGATATAGTGGTGATAATGGTCGTTATAATGGTGATAATGGTTGTTATAGTGGTGATAATAGTTGTTATAGTGGTGATAATGGTTGTTATAGTGGTGATAGTGGTCGTTATAGTGGTGATAATGGTTGTTATAGTGGTGATAGTGGTCCTTATAGTGGTGATAATGGCCGTTATAGTGGTGATAATGGTTGTTATACTGGTGATAATAGTTGTTATAGTGGTGATAATGGTTGTTATAGTGTTGATAATGGTCGCTATAGTGGTGATAATGGCCGTTATAGTGGTGATAATGGTCGTTATAGTAGCGATAATGGTTGTTAAAGTGGTGATAGGGGTGGTTATAGTTGTCATAATGGTCCATATAGTGTTGATAATGGTTGTTATAGTGGTGATAATGGTTGTTATAGTGGCGATAATGGTTGTTATAGTGGTGATAATGGTCATTACAGCGTTGATAATGGTCCTTCTACTGGTGATAATGGTTGATGTAGTGGTGATAATGGTCGTTATAATGGTGATAATGGTTGTTATAGTGGTGATAATAGTTGTTATAGTGGTGATAATGGTCGTTATAGTGGCGATAATGGTTGTTAAAGTGGTGATAGTGGTGGTTATAGTTGTCATAATGGTCCATATATTGGTGATAATGGTTGTTACAGTGGTGATAATGGTTGTTATAGTGGCGATAATGGTTGTTATAGTGGTGATAATGGTCATTACAGCGTTGATAATGGTCCTTCTACTGGTGATAATGGTTGTTATAGTGGTGATAGTGGTCGTTATAGTGGTGATAATGGTCCTTATAGTGGTGATAATTGTGGTTATAGTGTTGATAGTGGTCGTTATAGTGGTGATAGTGGTCGTTGTAGTGGTGATAATGGTTGTTATAGTGGTGATAATGGTCCTTATAGTGGTGATAATGGTTGTTATAGTGGTGATAATGGTTGTTATAGTGGTGATAATGGTCCTTATAGAGGTGATAATGGTTGTTATAGTGGTGATAGTGGTCGTTATAGTGGTGATAATGGTGGTTATAGTGCTGATAATGGTCGCTATAGTGGTGATAATGGTTGTTATAGTGGTGATAGTGGTCGTAATAGTGGTGACAATAGTCCATATAGTGGTGATAATGGTTGTTATAGTGGTGGTAATGGTGCTTATAGTGTTGCTAGTGGTCGTTATAGTGGTGATAATGGTGGTTATAGTGCTGATAATGGTCGCTACAGTGGTGATAATGGCCGTTATAGTGGTGATAATGGTCGTTATAGTGGTGATAATGGTTGTTATAGTGGTGATAATAGTCGTTATAGTGGTGATAATGGTTGTTATAGTGGTGATAATAGTCCTTATAGTGGTGATAATGGTTGTTATAGTGGTGATAGTGGTCGTAATAGTGGTGATAATGGTCCATATAGTGGTGATAATGGTTGTTATAGTGGTGGTAATGGTGCTTATAGTGTTGATAGTGGTCGTTATAGTGGTGATAATGGTGGTTATAGTGCTGATAATGGTCGCTACAGTGGTGATAATGGCCGTTATAGTGGTGATAATGGTCGTTATAGTTGTGATAACGGTCGTTATAGTGGTGATAATCTTTGTTATAGTGGTGATAATGGTTGTTATAGTTGTGATAATGGTTGTTATAGTGGTGATAATGGTTGTTATAGTTGTTATAATGGTTGTTATAGTGGTGATAATGGTTGTTATAGTGGTGGTAATGGTGGTTATAGTGGCGATAATGGTTGTTAAAGTGGTGATAGTGGTCGTTATAGTGGTGATAATGGTTGTTATAGTGGTGATAATGGTTGTTATAGTGGCGATAATGGTTGTTATAGTGGTGATAATGGTCATTACAGCGTTGATAATGGTCCTTCTACTGGTGATAATGGTCGATATAATGGTGATAATGGTTGTTATAGTGGTGATAATAGTTGTTATAGTGGTGATAATGGTTGTTATAGTGTTGATAATGGTCGCCATAGTGGTGATAGTGGTCGTTATAGTGGTGATAATGGTTGTTATAGTGGTGATAATGGTCATTACAGCGTTGATAATGGTCCTTCTACTGGTGATAATGTTTGATATAGTGGTGATAATGGTCGTTATAATGGTGATAATGGTTGTTATAGTGGTGATAATAGTTGTTGTAGTGGTGATAATGGTTGTTATAGTGGTGATAGTGGTCGTTATAGTGGTGATAATGGTCCATGTAGTGTTGATAATGGTTGCTATAGTGGTGATAATGTTTGATATAGTGGTGATAATGGTCGTTATAATGGTGATAATGGTTGTTATAGTGGTGATAATAGTTGTTATAGTGGTGATAATGGTTGTTATAGTGATGATAGTGGTCGTTATAGTGGTGATAATGGTCCATATAGTGGTGATAATTGTGGTTATAGTGTTGATAGTGGTCGTTATAGTGGTGATAATGGTGGTTATAGTGCTGATAATGGTCGCTATAGTGGTGATAATGGCCGTTATAGTGGTGATAATGGTCGTTATAGGGGTGATAATGGTCGTTATACTAGTGATAATGGTTGTTACAGTGGTGATAATGGTCCTTATAGTGGTGATAATGGTTGTTATAGTGGTGATAGTGGTCGTAATAGTGGTGATAATGGTCCATATAGTGGTGATAATGGTTGTTATAGTGGTGGTAATGGTGCTTATAGTGTTGATAGTGGTCGTTATAGTGGTGATAATGGTGGTTATAGTGCTGATAATGGTCGCTACAGTGGTGATAATGGCCGTTATAGTGGTGATAATGGTCGTTATAGTTGTGATAACGGTCGTTATAGTGGTGATAATCTTTGTTATAGTGGTGATAATGGTTGTTAAAGTAGTGATAGTGGTGCTTATAGTGGTCATAATGGTCCATATAGTGGTGATAATGGTTGTTATAGTTGTGATAATGGTTGTTATAGTGGTGATAATGGTTGTTATACTGGTGGTAATGGTGGTTATAGTGTTGATAATGGTCGCTATAGTGGTGATAATGGCCGTTATAGTGGTGATATTGTTCGTTATAGTGGTGATAATGGTCGTTATAGTGGTGATAATGGTTGTTATAGTGGTGATAATAGTTGTTATAGTGGTGATAATGGTTGTTATAGTGGTGATAGTGGCCGTTATAGTGGTGATAATGGTCATTACAGTGTTGATAATGATCCTTCTACTGGTGATAATGGTTGATATAGTGGTGATAATGGTGGTTATAGTGTTGATAAAGGTCGCTATAATGGTGATAATGGCCGTTATAGTGGTGATAGTGGTCGTTATAGTGGTGATAATGGTTCTTAAAGTGGTGATAGTGGTGGTTATAGTCATCATAATGGTCCATATAGTGGTGATAATGGTTGTTATAGTGGTGATAATGGTGGTTATAGTGGTGATAATGGTTGTTATAGTGGTGATAGTGGTCGTTATAGTGGTGATAATGGTTGTTATAGTGGTGATAATGGTCCTTATAGTGGTGATAATGGTTGTTATAGTGGTGATAATGGTCATTACAGCGTTGATAATGGTCCTTCTACTGGTGATAATGGTTGATATAGTGGTGATAATGGTCGTTATAATGGTGATAATGGTTGTTATAGTGGTGATAATAGTTGTTATAGTGGTGATAATGGTTGTTATAGTGGTGATAGTGGTCGTTATAGTGGTGATAATGGTTGTTATAGTGGTGATAGTGGTCCATATAGTGGTGATAATGGCCGTTATAGTGGTGATAATGGTTGTTATACTGGTGATAATAGTTGTTATAGTGGTGATAATAGTTGTTATAGTGTTGATAATGGTCGCTATAGTGGTGATAATGGCCGTTATAGTGGTGATATTGGTCGTTATAGTGGTGATAATGGTCGTTATAGTGGTGATAATGGTTGTTATAGTGGTGATAATAGTTGTTATAGTGGTGATAATGGTTGTTATACTGGTGATAATAGTTGTTATAGTGGTGATAATGGTTGTTATAGTGTTGATAATGGTCGCTATAGTGGTGATAATGGCCGTTATAGTGGTGATAATGGTCGTTATAGTAGCGATAATGGTTGTTAAAGTGGTGATAGGGGTGGTTATAGTTGTCATAATGGTCCATATAGTGTTGATAATGGTTGTTATAGTGGTGATAATGGTTGTTATAGTGGCGATAATGGTTGTTATAGTGGTGATAATGGTCATTACAGCGTTGATAATGGTCCTTCTACTGGTGATAATGGTTGATGTAGTGGTGATAATGGTCGTTATAATGGTGATAATGGTTGTTATAGTGGTGATAATAGTTGTTATAGTGGTGATAATGGTCCTTCTAGTGGTGATAATGGTTGTTATAGTGGTGGTAATGGTGGTTATAGTGTTGATAGTGGTCGTTATAGTGGTGGTAATGGTTGTTATAGTGGTGATAGTGGTCCATATAGTGGTGATAATGGCCGTTATAGTGGTGATAATGGTTGTTATACTGGTGATAATAGTTGTTATAGTGGTGATAATAGTTGTTATAGTGTTGATAATGGTCGCTATAGTGGTGATAATGGCCGTTATAGTGGTGATATTGGTCGTTATAGTGGTGATAATGGTCGTTATAGTGGTGATAATGGTTGTTATAGTGGTGATAATAGTTGTTATAGTGGTGATAATGGTTGTTATAGTGGTGATAGTGGCCGTTATAGTGGTGATAATGGTCATTACAGTGTTGATAATGATCCTTCTACTGGTGATAATGGTTGATATAGTGGTGATAATGGTGGTTATAGTGTTGATAAGGGTCGCTATAATGGTGATAATGGCCGTTATAGTGGTGATAGTGGTCGTTATAGTGGTGATAATGGCTCTTAAAGTGGTGATAGTGGTGGTTATAGTCATCATAATGGTCCATATAGTGGTGATAATGGTTGTTATAGTGGTGATAATGGTTGTTATAGTGGTGATAATGGTTGTTATAGTGGTGATAGTGGTCGTTATAGTGGTGATAATGGTTGTTATAGTGGTGATAATGGTCCTTATAGTGGTGATAATGGTTGTTATAGTGGTGATAATGGTCATTACAGCGTTGATAATGGTCCTTCTACTGGTGATAATGGTTGATATAGTGGTGATAATGGTCGTTATAATGGTGATAATGGTTGTTATAGTGGTGATAATAGTTGTTATAGTGGTGATAATGGTTGTTATAGTGGTGATAGTGGTCGTTATAGTGGTGATAATGGTTGTTATAGTGGTGATAGTGGTCCTTATAGTGGTGATAATGGCCGTTATAGTGGTGATAATGGTTGTTATACTGGTGATAATAGTTGTTATAGTGGTGATAATGGTTGTTATAGTGTTGATAATGGTCGCTATAGTGGTGATAATGGCCGTTATAGTGGTGATAATGGTCGTTATAGTAGCGATAATGGTTGTTAAAGTGGTGATAGGGGTGGTTATAGTTGTCATAATGGTCCATATAGTGTTGATAATGGTTGTTATAGTGGTGATAATGGTTGTTATAGTGGCGATAATGGTTGTTATAGTGGTGATAATGGTCATTACAGCGTTGATAATGGTCCTTCTACTGGTGATAATGGTTGATGTAGTGGTGATAATGGTCGTTATAATGGTGATAATGGTTGTTATAGTGGTGATAATAGTTGTTATAGTGGTGATAATGGTCCTTCTAGTGGTGATAATGGTTGTTATAGTGGTGGTAATGGTGGTTATAGTGTTGATAGTGGTCGTTATAGTGGTGGTAATGGTTGTTATAGTGCTGATAATGGTCGCTACAGTGGTGATAATGGCCGTTATAGTGGTGATAATGGTTGTTATAGTGGTGATAATAGTTGTTATAGTGGTGATAATGGTTGTTATAGTGTTGATAATGGTCGCTATAGTGGTGACAATGGCCGTTATAGTGGTGATAATGGTCGTTATAGTGGCGATAATGGTTGTTAAAGTGGTGATAGTGGTGGTTATAGTTGTCATAATGGTCCATATATTGGTGATAATGGTTGTTACAGTGGTGATAATGGTTGTTATAGTGGCGATAATGGTTGTTATAGTGGTGATAATGGTCATTACAGCGTTGATAATGGTCCTTCTACTGGTGATAATGGTTGTTATAGTGGTGATAGTGGTCGTTATAGTGGTGATAATGGTCCTTATAGTGGTGATAATTGTGGTTATAGTGTTGATAGTGGTCGTTATAGTGGTGATAGTGGTCGTTGTAGTGGTGATAATGGTTGTTATAGTGGTGATAATGGTCCTTATAGTGGTGATAATGGTTGTTATAGTGGTGATAATGGTTGTTATAGTGGTGATAATGGTCCTTATAGAGGTGATAATGGTTGTTATAGTGGTGATAGTGGTCGTTATAGTGGTGATAATGGTGGTTATAGTGCTGATAATGGTCGCTATAGTGGTGATAATGGTTGTTATAGTGGTGATAGTGGTCGTAATAGTGGTGACAATGGTCCATATAGTGGTGATAATGGTTGTTATAGTGGTGGTAATGGTGCTTATAGTGTTGATAGTGGTCGTTATAGTGGTGATAATGGTGGTTATAGTGCTGATAATGGTCGCTACAGTGGTGATAATGGCCGTTATAGTGGTGATAATGGTCGTTATAGTTGTGATAACGGTCGTTATAGTGGTGATAATCTTTGTTATAGTGGTGATAATGGTTGTTAAAGTAGTGATAGTGGTGCTTATAGTGGTCATAATGGTCCATATAGTGGTGATAATGGTTGTTATAGTTGTGATAATGGTTGTTATAGTGGTGATAATGGTGGTTATAGTGTTGATAAGGGTCGCTGTAATGGTGATAATGGCCGTTATAGTGGTGATAGTGGTCGTTATAGTGGTGATAATGGTCCTTATAGTGGTGATAATGGTTGTTATAGTGGTGATAATGGTCATTACAGCGTTGATAATGGTCCTTCTACTGGTGATAATGGTTGATATAGTGGTGATAATGGTCGTTATAATGGTGATAATGGTTGTTATAGTGGTGATAATAGTTGTTATAGTGGTGATAATGGTTGTTATAGTGGTGATAATGGTTGTTATAGTGGTGATAATGGTTGTTATAGTGGTGATAGTGGTCGTTATAGTGGTGATAATGGTTGTTATAGTGGTGATAATGGTCCTTATAGTGGTGATAATGGTTGTTATAGTGGTGATAATGGTCATTACAGCGTTGATAATGGTCCTTCTACTGGTGATAATGGTTGATATAGTGGTGATAATGGTCGTTATAATGGTGATAATGGTTGTTATAGTGGTGATAATAGTTGTTATAGTGGTGATAATGGTTGTTATAGTGGTGATAGTGGTCGTTATAGTGGTGATAATGGTTGTTATAGTGGTGATAGTGGTCCTTATAGTGGTGATAATGGCCGTTATAGTGGTGATAATGGTTGTTATACTGGTGATAATAGTTGTTATAGTGGTGATAATGGTTGTTATAGTGTTGATAATGGTCGCTATAGTGGTGATAATGGCCGTTATAGTGGTGATAATGGTCGTTATAGTAGCGATAATGGTTGTTAAAGTGGTGATAGGGGTGGTTATAGTTGTCATAATGGTCCATATAGTGTTGATAATGGTTGTTATAGTGGTGATAATGGTTGTTATAGTGGCGATAATGGTTGTTATAGTGGTGATAATGGTCATTACAGCGTTGATAATGGTCCTTCTACTGGTGATAATGGTTGATGTAGTGGTGATAATGGTCGTTATAATGGTGATAATGGTTGTTATAGTGGTGATAATAGTTGTTATAGTGGTGATAATGGTCCTTCTAGTGGTGATAATGGTTGTTATAGTGGTGGTAATGGTGGTTATAGTGTTGATAGTGGTCGTTATAGTGGTGGTAATGGTTGTTATAGTGCTGATAATGGTCGCTACAGTGGTGATAATGGCCGTTATAGTGGTGATAATGGTTGTTACAGTGGTGATAATGGTTGTTATAGTGGCGATAATGGTTGTTATAGTGGTGATAATGGTCATTACAGCGTTGATAATGGTCCTTCTACTGGTGATAATGGTTGTTATAGTGGTGATAGTGGTCGTTATAGTGGTGATAATGGTCCTTATAGTGGTGATAATTGTGGTTATAGTGTTGATAGTGGTCGTTATAGTGGTGATAGTGGTCGTTGTAGTGGTGATAATGGTTGTTATAGTGGTGATAATGGTCCTTATAGTGGTGATAATGGTTGTTATAGTGGTGATAATGGTTGTTATAGTGGTGATAATGGTCCTTATAGAGGTGATAATGGTTGTTATAGTGGTGATAGTGGTCGTTATAGTGGTGATAATGGTGGTTATAGTGCTGATAATGGTCGCTATAGTGGTGATAATGGTTGTTATAGTGGTGATAGTGGTCGTAATAGTGGTGACAATGGTCCATATAGTGGTGATAATGGTTGTTATAGTGGTGGTAATGGTGCTTATAGTGTTGATAGTGGTCGTTATAGTGGTGATAATGGTGGTTATAGTGCTGATAATGGTCGCTACAGTGGTGATAATGGCCGTTATAGTGGTGATAATGGTCGTTATAGTTGTGATAACGGTCGTTATAGTGGTGATAATCTTTGTTATAGTGGTGATAATGGTTGTTAAAGTAGTGATAGTGGTGCTTATAGTGGTCATAATGGTCCATATAGTGGTGATAATGGTTGTTATAGTGGTGATAATGGTCATTACAGCGTTGATAATGGTCCTTCTACTGGTGATAATGGTTGATATAGTGGTGATAATGGTCGTTATAATGGTGATAATGGTTGTTATAGTGGTGATAATAGTTGTTATAGTGGTGATAATGGTTGTTATAGTGGTGATAGTGGTCGTTATAGTGGTGATAATGGTTGTTATAGTGGTGATAGTGGTCCTTATAGTGGTGATAATGGCCGTTATAGTGGTGATAATGGTTGTTATACTGGTGATAATAGTTGTTATAGTGGTGATAATGGTTGTTATAGTGTTGATAATGGTCGCTATAGTGGTGATAATGGCCGTTATAGTGGTGATAATGGTCGTTATAGTAGCGATAATGGTTGTTAAAGTGGTGATAGGGGTGGTTATAGTTGTCATAATGGTCCATATAGTGTTGATAATGGTTGTTATAGTGGTGATAATGGTTGTTATAGTGGCGATAATGGTTGTTATAGTGGTGATAATGGTCATTACAGCGTTGATAATGGTCCTTCTACTGGTGATAATGGTTGATGTAGTGGTGATAATGGTCGTTATAATGGTGATAATGGTTGTGATAGTGGTGATAATAGTTGTTATAGTGGTGATAATGGTCCTTCTAGTGGTGATAATGGTTGTTATAGTGGTGGTAATGGTGGTTATAGTGTTGATAGTGGTCGTTATAGTGGTGATAATGGTTGTTATAGTGCTGATAATGGTCGCTACAGTGGTGATAATGGCCGTTATAGTGGTGATAATGGTTGTTATAGTGGTGATAATAGTTGTTATAGTGGTGATAATGGTTGTTATAGTCTTGATAATGGTCGCTATAGTGGTGACAATGGCCGTTATAGTGGTGATAATGGTCGTTATAGTGGCGATAATGGTTGTTAAAGTGGTGATAGTGGTGGTTATAGTTGTCATAATGGTCCATATATTGGTGATAATGGTTGTTACAGTGGTGATAATGGTTGTTATAGTGGCGATAATGGTTGTTATAGTGGTGATAATGGTCATTACAGCGTTGATAATGGTCCTTCTACTGGTGATAATGGTTGTTATAGTGGTGATAGTGGTCGTTATAGTGGTGATAATGGTCCTTATAGTGGTGATAATTGTGGTTATAGTGTTGATAGTGATCGTTATAGTGGTGATAGTGGTCGTTGTAGTGGTGATAATGGTTGTTATAGTGGTGATAATGGTCCTTATAGTGGTGATAATGGTTGTTATAGTGGTGATAATGGTTGTTATAGTGGTGATAATGGTCCTTATAGAGGTGATAATGGTTGTTATAGTGGTGATAGTGGTCGCTATAGTGGTGATAATGGTGGTTATAGTGCTGATAATGGTCGCTATAGTGGTGATAATGGTTGTTATAGTGGTGATAGTGGTCGTAATAGTGGTGACAATGGTCCATATAGTGGTGATAATGGTTGTTATAGTGGTGGTAATGGTGCTTATAGTGTTGATAGTGGTCGTTATAGTGGTGATAATGGTGGTTATAGTGCTGATAATGGTCGCTACAGTGGTGATAATGGCCGTTATAGTGGTGATAATGGTCGTTATAGTTGTGATAACGGTCGTTATAGTGGTGATAATCTTTGTTATAGTGGTGATAATGGTTGTTAAAGTAGTGATAGTGGTGCTTATAGTGGTCATAATGGTCCATATAGTGGTGATAATGGTTGTTATAGTGGTGATAATGGTCCTTATAGTGGTGATAATGGTTGTTATAGTGGTGATAGTGGTCGTAATAGTGGTGATAATGGTCCATATAGTGGTGATAATGGTTGTTATAGTGGTGGTAATGGTGCTTATAGTGTTGATAGTGGTCGTTATAGTGGTGATAATGGTGGTTATAGTGCTGATAATGGTCGCTACAGTGGTGATAATGGCCGTTATAGTGGTGATAATGGTCGTTATAGTTGTGATAACGGTCGTTATAGTGGTGATAATCTTTGTTATAGTGGTGATAATGGTTGTTAAAGTAGTGATAGTGGTGCTTATAGTGGTCATAATGGTCCATATAGTGGTGATAATGGTTGTTATAGTTGTGATAATGGTTGTTATAGTGGTGATAATGGTTGTTATAGTGGTGGTAATGGTGGTTATAGTGTTGATAATGGTCGCTATAGTGGTGATAATGGCCGTTATAGTGGTGATATTGTTCGTTATAGTGGTGATAATGGTCGTTATAGTGGTGATAATGGTTGTTATAGTGGTGATAATAGTTGTTATAGTGGTGATAATGGTTGTTATAGTGGTGATAGTGGCCGTTATAGTGGTGATAATGGTCATTACAGTGTTGATAATGATCCTTCTACTGGTGATAATGGTTGATATAGTGGTGATAATGGTGGTTATAGTGTTGATAAAGGTCGCTATAATGGTGATAATGGCCGTTATAGTGGTGATAGTGGTCGTTATAGTGGTGATAATGGTTCTTAAAGTGGTGATAGTGGTGGTTATAGTCATCATAATGGTCCATATAGTGGTGATAATGGTTGTTATAGTGGTGATAATGGTTGTTATAGTGGTGATAATGGTTGTTATAGTGGTGATAGTGGTCGTTATAGTGGTGATAATGGTTGTTATAGTGGTGATAATGGTCCTTATAGTGGTGATAATGGTTGTTATAGTGGTGATAATGGTCATTACAGCGTTGATAATGGTCCTTCTACTGGTGATAATGGTTGATATAGTGGTGATAATGGTCGTTATAATGGTGATAATGGTTGTTATAGTGGTGATAATAGTTGTTATAGTGGTGATAATGGTTGTTATAGTGGTGATAGTGGTCGTTATAGTGGTGATAATGGTTGTTATAGTGGTGATAGTGGTCCTTATAGTGGTGATAATGGCCGTTATAGTGGTGATAATGGTTGTTATACTGGTGATAATAGTTGTTATAGTGGTGATAATAGTTGTTATAGTGTTGATAATGGTCGCTATAGTGGTGATAATGGCCGTTATAGTGGTGATATTGGTCGTTATAGTGGTGATAATGGTCGTTATAGTGGTGATAATGGTTGTTATAGTGGTGATAATAGTTGTTATAGTGGTGATAATGGTTGTTATAGTGGTGATAGTGGCCGTTATAGTGGTGATAATGGTCATTACAGTGTTGATAATGATCCTTCTACTGGTGATAATGGTTGATATAGTGGTGATAATGGTGGTTATAGTGTTGATAAGGGTCGCTATAATGGTGATAATGGCCGTTATAGTGGTGATAGTGGTCGTTATAGTGGTGATAATGGTTCTTAAAGTGGTGATAGTGGTGGTTATAGTCATCATAATGGTCCATATAGTGGTGATAATGGTTGTTATAGTGGTGATAATGGTTGTTATAGTGGTGATAATGGTTGTTATAGTGGTGATAGTGGTCGTTATAGTGGTGATAATGGTTGTTATAGTGGTGATAATGGTCCTTATAGTGGTGATAATGGTTGTTATAGTGGTGATAATGGTCATTACAGCGTTGATAATGGTCCTTCTACTGGTGATAATGGTTGATATAGTGGTGATAATGGTCGTTATAATGGTGATAATGGTTGTTATAGTGGTGATAATAGTTGTTATAGTGGTGATAATGGTTGTTATAGTGGTGATAGTGGTCGTTATAGTGGTGATAATGGTTGTTATAGTGGTGATAGTGGTCCTTATAGTGGTGATAATGGCCGTTATAGTGGTGATAATGGTTGTTATACTGGTGATAATAGTTGTTATAGTGGTGATAATGGTTGTTATAGTGTTGATAATGGTCGCTATAGTGGTGATAATGGCCGTTATAGTGGTGATAATGGTCGTTATAGTAGCGATAATGGTTGTTAAAGTGGTGATAGGGGTGGTTATAGTTGTCATAATGGTCCATATAGTGTTGATAATGGTTGTTATAGTGGTGATAATGGTTGTTATAGTGGCGATAATGGTTGTTATAGTGGTGATAATGGTCATTACAGCGTTGATAATGGTCCTTCTACTGGTGATAATGGTTGATGTAGTGGTGATAATGGTCGTTATAATGGTGATAATGGTTGTTATAGTGGTGATAATAGTTGTTATAGTGGTGATAATGGTCGTTATAGTGGCGATAATGGTTGTTAAAGTGGTGATAGTGGTGGTTATAGTTGTCATAATGGTCCATATATTGGTGATAATGGTTGTTACAGTGGTGATAATGGTTGTTATAGTGGCGATAATGGTTGTTATAGTGGTGATAATGGTCATTACAGCGTTGATAATGGTCCTTCTACTGGTGATAATGGTCGATATAATGGTGATAATGGTTGTTATAGTGGTGATAATAGTTGTTATAGTGGTGATAATGGTTGTTATAGTGTTGATAATGGTCGCCATAGTGGTGATAGTGGTCGTTATAGTGGTGATAATGGTTGTTATAGTGGTGATAATGGTCATTACAGCGTTGATAATGGTCCTTCTACTGGTGATAATGTTTGATATAGTGGTGATAATGGTCGTTATAATGGTGATAATGGTTGTTATAGTGGTGATAATAGTTGTTGTAGTGGTGATAATGGTTGTTATAGTGGTGATAGTGGTCGTTATAGTGGTGATAATGGTCCATGTAGTGTTGATAATGGTTGCTATAGTGGTGATAATGTTTGATATAGTGGTGATAATGGTCGTTATAATGGTGATAATGGTTGTTATAGTGGTGATAATAGTTGTTATAGTGGTGATAATGGTTGTTATAGTGATGATAGTGGTCGTTATAGTGGTGATAATGGTCCATATAGTGGTGATAATTGTGGTTATAGTGTTGATAGTGGTCGTTATAGTGGTGATAATGGTGGTTATAGTGCTGATAATGGTCGCTATAGTGGTGATAATGGCCGTTATAGTGGTGATAATGGTCGTTATAGGGGTGATAATGGTCGTTATACTAGTGATAATGGTTGTTATAGTGGTGATAATGGTCCTTATAGTGGTGATAATGGTTGTTATAGTGGTGATAATGGTTGTTATAGTGGTGATAATGGTCCTTATAGAGGTGATAATGGTTGTTATAGTGGTGATAGTGGTCGTTATAGTGGTGATAATGGTGGTTATAGTGCTGATAATGGTCGCTATAGTGGTGATAATGGTTGTTATAGTGGTGATAGTGGTCGTAATAGTGGTGACAATGGTCCATATAGTGGTGATAATGGTTGTTATAGTGGTGGTAATGGTGCTTATAGTGTTGCTAGTGGTCGTTATAGTGGTGATAATGGTGGTTATAGTGCTGATAATGGTCGCTACAGTGGTGATAATGGCCGTTATAGTGGTGATAATGGTCGTTATAGTGGTGATAATGGTTGTTATAGTGGTGATAATAGTCGTTATAGTGGTGATAATGGTTGTTATAGTGGTGATAATAGTCCTTATAGTGGTGATAATGGTTGTTATAGTGGTGATAGTGGTCGTAATAGTGGTGATAATGGTCCATATAGTGGTGATAATGGTTGTTATAGTGGTGGTAATGGTGCTTATAGTGTTGATAGTGGTCGTTATAGTGGTCATAATGGTGGTTATAGTGCTGATAATGGTCGCTACAGTGGTGATAATGGCCGTTATAGTGGTGATAATGGTCGTTATAGTTGTGATAACGGTCGTTATAGTGGTGATAATCTTTGTTATAGTGGTGATAATGATTGTTAAAGTGGTGATAGTGGTGCTTATAGTGGTCATAATGGTCCATATAGTGGTGATAATGGTTGTTATAGTTGTGATAATGGTTGTTATAGTGGTGATAATGGTTGTTATAGTTGTTATAATGGTTGTTATAGTGGTGATAATGGTTGTTATAGTGGTGGTAATGGTGGTTATAGTGGCGATAATGGTTGTTAAAGTGGTGATAGTGGTCGTTATAGTGGTGATAATGGTTGTTATAGTGGTGATAATGGTTGTTATAGTGGCGATAATGGTTGTTATAGTGGTGATAATGGTCATTACAGCGTTGATAATGGTCCTTCTACTGGTGATAATGGTCGATATAATGGTGATAATGGTTGTTATAGTGGTGATAATAGTTGTTATAGTGGTGATAATGGTTGTTATAGTGTTGATAATGGTCGCCATAGTGGTGATAGTGGTCGTTATAGTGGTGATAATGGTTGTTATAGTGGTGATAATGGTCATTACAGCGTTGATAATGGTCCTTCTACTGGTGATAATGTTTGATATAGTGGTGATAATGGTCGTTATAATGGTGATAATGGTTGTTATAGTGGTGATAATAGTTGTTATAGTGGTGATAATGGTTGTTATAGTGGTGATAGTGGTCGTTATAGTGGTGATAATGGTCCATGTAGTGTTGATAATGGTTGCTATAGTGGTGATAATGTTTGATATAGTGGTGATAATGGTCGTTATAATGGTGATAATGGTTGTTATAGTGGTGATAATAGTTGTTATAGTGGTGATAATGGTTGTTATAGTGATGATAGTGGTCGTTATAGTGGTGATAATGGTCCATATAGTGGTGATAATTGTGGTTATAGTGTTGATAGTGGTCGTTATAGTGGTGATAATGGTGGTTATAGTGCTGATAATGGTCGCTATAGTGGTGATAATGGCCGTTATAGTGGTGATAATGGTCGTTATAGGGGTGATAATGGTCGTTATACTAGTGATAATGGTTGTTATAGTGGTGATAATGGTCCTTATAGTGGTGATAATGGTTGTTATAGTGGTGATAGTGGTCGTAATAGTGGTGATAATGGTCCATATAGTGGTGATAATGGTTGTTATAGTGGTGGTAATGGTGCTTATAGTGTTGATAGTGGTCGTTATAGTGGTGATAATGGTGGTTATAGTGCTGATAATGGTCGCTACAGTGGTGATAATGGCCGTTATAGTGGTGATAATGGTCGTTATAGTTGTGATAACGGTCGTTATAGTGGTGATAATCTTTGTTATAGTGGTGATAATGGTTGTTAAAGTAGTGATAGTGGTGCTTATAGTGGTCATAATGGTCCATATAGTGGTGATAATGGTTGTTATAGTTGTGATAATGGTTGTTATAGTGGTGATAATGGTTGTTATAGTGGTGGTAATGGTGGTTATAGTGTTGATAATGGTCGCTATAGTGGTGATAATGGCCGTTATAGTGGTGATATTGTTCGTTATAGTGGTGATAATGGTCGTTATAGTGGTGATAATGGTTGTTATAGTGGTGATAATAGTTGTTATAGTGGTGATAATGGTTGTTATAGTGGTGATAGTGGCCGTTATAGTGGTGATAATGGTCATTACAGTGTTGATAATGATCCTTCTACTGGTGATAATGGTTGATATAGTGGTGATAATGGTGGTTATAGTGTTGATAAGGGTCGCTATAATGGTGATAATGGCCGTTATAGTGGTGATAGTGGTCGTTATAGTGGTGATAATGGTTCTTAAAGTGGTGATAGTGGTGGTTATAGTCATCATAATGGTCCATATAGTGGTGATAATGGTTGTTATAGTGGTGATAATGGTTGTTATAGTGGTGATAATGGTTGTTATAGTGGTGATAGTGGTCGTTATAGTGGTGATAATGGTTGTTATAGTGGTGATAATGGTCCTTATAGTGGTGATAATGGTTGTTATAGTGGTGATAATGGTCATTACAGCGTTGATAATGGTCCTTCTACTGGTGATAATGGTTGATATAGTGGTGATAATGGTCGTTATAATGGTGATAATGGTTGTTATAGTGGTGATAATAGTTGTTATAGTGATGATAATGGTTGTTATAGTGGTGATAGTGGTCGTTATAGTGGTGATAATGGTTGTTATAGTGGTGATAGTGGTCCTTATAGTGGTGATAATGGCCGTTATAGTGGTGATAATGGTTGTTATACTGGTGATAATAGTTGTTATAGTGGTGATAATGGTTGTTATAGTGTTGATAATGGTCGCTATAGTGGTGATAATGGCCGTTATAGTGGTGATAATGGTCGTTATAGTAGCGATAATGGTTGTTAAAGTGGTGATAGGGGTGGTTATAGTTGTCATAATGGTCCATATAGTGTTGATAATGGTTGTTATAGTGGTGATAATGGTTGTTATAGTGGCGATAATGGTTGTTATAGTGGTGATAATGGTCATTACAGCGTTGATAATGGTCGTTCTACTGGTGATAATGGTTGATGTGGTGGTGATAATGGTCGTTATAATGGTGATAATGGTTGTTATAGTGGTGATAATAGTTGTTATAGTGGTGATAATGGTCCTTCTAGTGGTGATAATGGTTGTTATAGTGGTGGTAATGGTGGTTATAGTGTTGATAGTGGTCGTTATAGTGGTGATAATGGTTGTTATAGTGCTGATAATGGTCGCTACAGTGGTGATAATGGCCGTTATAGTGGTGATAATGGTTGTTATAGTGGTGATAATAGTTGTTATAGTGGTGATAATGGTTGTTATAGTGTTGATAATGGTCGCTATAGTGGTGACAATGGCCGTTATAGTGGTGATAATGGTCGTTATAGTGGCGATAATGGTTGTTAAAGTGGTGATAGTGGTGGTTATAGTTGTCATAATGGTCCATATATTGGTGATAATGGTTGTTACAGTGGTGATAATGGTTGTTATAGTGGCGATAATGGTTGTTATAGTGGTGATAATGGTCATTACAGCGTTGATAATGGTCCTTCTACTGGTGATAATGGTTGTTATAGTGGTGATAGTGGTCGTTATAGTGGTGATAATGGTCCTTATAGTGGTGATAATTGTGGTTATAGTGTTGATAGTGGTCGTTATAGTGGTGATAGTGGTCGTTGTAGTGGTGATAATGGTTGTTATAGTGGTGATAATGGTCCTTATAGTGGTGATAATGGTTGTTATAGTGGTGATAATGGTTGTTATAGTGGTGATAATGGTCCTTATAGAGGTGATAATGGTTGTTATAGTGGTGATAGTGGTCGTTATAGTGGTGATAATGGTGGTTATAGTGCTGATAATGGTCGCTATAGTGGTGATAATGGTTGTTATAGTGGTGATAGTGGTCGTAATAGTGGTGACAATGGTCCATATAGTGGTGATAATGGTTGTTATAGTGGTGGTAATGGTGCTTATAGTGTTGCTAGTGGTCGTTATAGTGGTGATAATGGTGGTTATAGTGCTGATAATGGTCGCTACAGTGGTGATAATGGCCGTTATAGTGGTGATAATGGTCGTTATAGTGGTGATAATGGTTGTTATAGTGGTGATAATAGTCGTTATAGTGGTGATAATGGTTGTTATAGTGGTGATAATAGTCCTTATAGTGGTGATAATGGTTGTTATAGTGGTGATAGTGGTCGTAATAGTGGTGATAATGGTCCATATAGTGGTGATAATGGTTGTTATAGTGGTGGTAATGGTGCTTATAGTGTTGATAGTGGTCGTTATAGTGGTGATAATGGTGGTTATAGTGCTGATAATGGTCGCTACAGTGGTGATAATGGCCGTTATAGTGGTGATAATGGTCGTTATAGTTGTGATAACGGTCGTTATAGTGGTGATAATCTTTGTTATAGTGGTGATAATGGTTGTTAAAGTGGTGATAGTGGTGCTTATAGTGGTCATAATGGTCCATATAGTGGTGATAATGGTTGTTATAGTTGTGATAATGGTTGTTATAGTGGTGATAATGGTTGTTATAGTGGTGGTAATGGTGGTTATAGTGTTGATAATGGTCGCTATAGTGGTGATAATGGCCGTTATAGTGGTGATATTGTTCGTTATAGTGGTGATAATGGTCGTTATAGTGGTGATAATGGTTGTTATAGTGGTGATAATAGTTGTTATAGTGGTGATAATGGTTGTTATAGTGGTGATAGTGGCCGTTATAGTGGTGATAATGGTCATTACAGTGTTGATAATGATCCTTCTACTGGTGATAATGGTTGATATAGTGGTGATAATGGTGGTTATAGTGTTGATAAGGGTCGCTATAATGGTGATAATGGCCGTTATAGTGGTAACAGTGGTCGTTATAGTGGTGATAATGGTTCTTAAAGTGGTGATAGTGGTGGTTATAGTCATCATAATGGTCCATATAGTGGTGATAATGGTTGTTATAGTGGTGATAATGGTTGTTATAGTGGTGATAATGGTTGTTATAGTGGTGATAGTGGTCGTTATAGTGGTGATAATGGTTGTTATAGTGGTGATAATGGTCCTTATAGTGGTGATAATGGTTGTTATAGTGGTGATAATGGTCATTACAGCGTTGATAATGGTCCTTCTACTGGTGATAATGGTTGATATAGTGGTGATAATGGTCGTTATAATGGTGATAATGGTTGTTATAGTGGTGATAATAGTTGTTATAGTGGTGATAATGGTTGTTATAGTGGTGATAGTGGTCGTTATAGTGGTGATAATGGTTGTTATAGTGGTGATAGTGGTCCTTATAGTGGTGATAATGGCCGTTATAGTGGTGATAATGGTTGTTATACTGGTGATAATAGTTGTTATAGTGGTGATAATGGTCCTTATAGTGGTGATAATGGTTGTTATAGTGGTGATAGTGGTCGTAATAGTGGTGATAATGGTCCATATAGTGGTGATAATGGTTGTTATAGTGGTGGTAATGGTGCTTATAGTGTTGATAGTGGTCGTTATAGTGGTGATAATGGTGGTTATAGTGCTGATAATGGTCGCTACAGTGGTGATAATGGCCGTTATAGTGGTGATAATGGTCGTTATAGTTGTGATAACGGTCGTTATAGTGGTGATAATCTTTGTTATAGTGGTGATAATGGTTGTTAAAGTAGTGATAGTGGTGCTTATAGTGGTCATAATGGTCCATATAGTGGTGATAATGGTTGTTATAGTTGTGATAATGGTTGTTATAGTGGTGATAATGGTTGTTATAGTGGTGGTAATGGTGGTTATAGTGTTGATAATGGTCGCTATAGTGGTGATAATGGCCGTTATAGTGGTGATATTGTTCGTTATAGTGGTGATAATGGTCGTTATAGTGGTGATAATGGTTGTTATAGTGGTGATAATAGTTGTTATAGTGGTGATAATGGTTGTTATAGTGGTGATAGTGGCCGTTATAGTGGTGATAATGGTCATTACAGTGTTGATAATGATCCTTCTACTGGTGATAATGGTTGATATAGTGGTAATAATGGTGGTTATAGTGTTGATAAGGGTCGCTATAATGGTGATAATGGCCGTTATAGTGGTGATAGTGGTCGTTATAGTGGTGATAATGGTTCTTAAAGTGGTGATAGTGGTGGTTATAGTCATCATAATGGTCCATATAGTGGTGATAATGGTTGTTATAGTGGTGATAATGGTTGTTATAGTGGTGATAATGGTTGTTATAGTGGTGATAGTGGTCGTTATAGTGGTGATAATGGTTGTTATAGTGGTGATAATGGTCCTTATAGTGGTGATAATGGTTGTTATAGTGGTGATAATGGTCATTACAGCGTTGATAATGGTCCTTCTACTGGTGATAATGGTTGATATAGTGGTGATAATGGTCGTTATAATGGTGATAATGGTTGTTATAGTGGTGATAATAGTTGTTATAGTGATGATAATGGTTGTTATAGTGGTGATAGTGGTCGTTATAGTGGTGATAATGGTTGTTATAGTGGTGATAGTGGTCCTTATAGTGGTGATAATGGCCGTTATAGTGGTGATAATGGTTGTTATACTGGTGATAATAGTTGTTATAGTGGTGATAATGGTTGTTATAGTGTTGATAATGGTCGCTATAGTGGTGATAATGGCCGTTATAGTGGTGATAATGGTCGTTATAGTAGCGATAATGGTTGTTAAAGTGGTGATAGGGGTGGTTATAGTTGTCATAATGGTCCATATAGTGTTGATAATGGTTGTTATAGTGGTGATAATGGTTGTTATAGTGGCGATAATGGTTGTTATAGTGGTGATAATGGTCATTACAGCGTTGATAATGGTCGTTCTACTGGTGATAATGGTTGATGTAGTGGTGATAATGGTCGTTATAATGGTGATAATGGTTGTTATAGTGGTGATAATAGTTGTTATAGTGGTGATAATGGTCCTTCTAGTGGTGATAATGGTTGTTATAGTGGTGGTAATGGTGGTTATAGTGTTGATAGTGGTCGTTATAGTGGTGATAATGGTTGTTATAGTGCTGATAATGGTCGCTACAGTGGTGATAATGGCCGTTATAGTGGTGATAATGGTTGTTATAGTGGTGATAATAGTTGTTATAGTGGTGATAATGGTTGTTATAGTGTTGATAATGGTCGCTATAGTGGTGACAATGGCCGTTATAGTGGTGATAATGGTCGTTATAGTGGCGATAATGGTTGTTAAAGTAGTGATAGTGGTGCTTATAGTGGTCATAATGGTCCATATAGTGGTGATAATGGTTGTTATAGTTGTGATAATGGTTGTTATAGTGGTGATAATGGTTGTTATAGTGGTGGTAATGGTGGTTATAGTGTTGATAATGGTCGCTATAGTGGTGATAATGGCCGTTATAGTGGTGATATTGTTCGTTATAGTGGTGATAATGGTCGTTATAGTGGTGATAATGGTTGTTATAGTGGTGATAATAGTTGTTATAGTGGTGATAATGGTTGTTATAGTGGTGATAGTGGCCGTTATAGTGGTGATAATGGTCATTACAGTGTTGATAATGATCCTTCTACTGGTGATAATGGTTGATATAGTGGTGATAATGGTGGTTATAGTGTTGATAAGGGTCGCTATAATGGTGATAATGGCCGTTATAGTGGTGATAGTGGTCGTTATAGTGGTGATAATGGTTCTTAAAGTGGTGATAGTGGTGGTTATAGTCATCATAATGGTCCATATAGTGGTGATAATGGTTGTTATAGTGGTGATAATGGTTGTTATAGTGGTGATAGTGGTCGTTATAGTGATGATAATGGTTGTTATAGTGGTGATAATGGTCCTTATAGTGGTGATAATGGTTGTTATAGTGGTGATAATGGTCATTACAGCGTTGATAATGGTCCTTCTACTGGTGATAATGGTTGATATAGTGGTGATAATGGTCGTTATAATGGTGATAATGGTTGTTATAGTGGTGATAATAGTTGTTATAGTGATGATAATGGTTGTTATAGTGGTGATAGTGGTCGTTATAGTGGTGATAATGGTTGTTATAGTGGTGATAGTGGTCCTTATAGTGGTGATAATGGCCGTTATAGTGGTGATAATGGTTGTTATACTGGTGATCATAGTTGTTATAGTGGTGATAATGGTTGTTATAGTGTTGATAATGGTCGCTATAGTGGTGATAATGGCCGTTATAGTGGTGATAGTGGTCGTTATAGTAGCGATAATGGTTGTTAAAGTGGTGATAGGGGTGGTTATAGTTGTCATAATGGTCCATATAGTGTTGATAATGGTTGTTATAGTGGTGATAATGGTTGTTATAGTGGCGATAATGGTTGTTATAGTGGTGATAATGGTCATTACAGCGTTGATAATGGTCGTTCTACTGGTGATAATGGTTGATGTAGTGGTGATAATGGTCGTTATAATGGTGATAATGGTTGTTATAGTGGTGATAATAGTTGTTATAGTGGTGATAATGGTCCTTCTAGTGGTGATAATGGTTGTTATAGTGGTGGTAATGGTGGTTATAGTGTTGATAGTGGTCGTTATAGTGGTGATAATGGTTGTTATAGTGCTGATAATGGTCGCTACAGTGGTGATAATGGCCGTTATAGTGGTGATAATGGTTGTTATAGTGGTGATAATAGTTGTTATAGTGGTGATAATGGTTGTTATAGTGTTGATAATGGTCGCTATAGTGGTGACAATGGCCGTTATAGTGGTGATAATGGTCGTTATAGTGGCGATAATGGTTGTTAAAGTGGTGATAGTGGTGGTTATAGTTGTCATAATGGTCCATATATTGGTGATAATGGTTGTTACAGTGGTGATAATGGTTGTTATAGTGGCGATAATGGTTGTTATAGTGGTGATAATGGTCATTACAGCGTTGATAATGGTCCTTCTACTGGTGATAATGGTTGTTATAGTGGTGATAGTGGTCGTTATAGTGGTGATAATGGTCCTTATAGTGGTGATAATTGTGGTTATAGTGTTGATAGTGGTCGTTATAGTGGTGATAGTGGTCGTTGTAGTGGTGATAATGGTTGTTATAGTGGTGATAATGGTCCTTATAGTGGTGATAATGGTTGTTATAGTGGTGATAATGGTTGTTATAGTGGTGATAATGGTCCTTATAGAGGTGATAATGGTTGTTATAGTGGTGATAGTGGTCGTTATAGTGGTGATAATGGTGGTTATAGTGCTGATAATGGTCGCTATAGTGGTGATAATGGTTGTTATAGTGGTGATAGTGGTCGTAATAGTGGTGACAATGGTCCATATAGTGGTGATAATGGTTGTTATAGTGGTGGTAATGGTGCTTATAGTGTTGCTAGTGGTCGTTATAGTGGTGATAATGGTGGTTATAGTGCTGATAATGGTCGCTACAGTGGTGATAATGGCCGTTATAGTGGTGATAATGGTCGTTATAGTGGTGATAATGGTTGTTATAGTGGTGATAATAGACGTTATAGTGGTGATAATGGTTGTTATAGTGGTGATAATAGTCCTTATAGTGGTGATAATGGTTGTTATAGTGGTGATAGTGGTCGTAATAGTGGTGATAATGGTCCATATAGTGGTGATAATGGTTGTTATAGTGGTGGTAATGGTGCTTATAGTGTTGATAGTGGTCGTTATAGTGGTGATAATGGTGGTTATAGTGCTGATAATGGTCGCTACAGTGGTGATAATGGCCGTTATAGTGGTGATAATGGTCGTTATAGTTGTGATAACGGTCGTTATAGTGGTGATAATCTTTGTTATAGTGGTGATAATGGTTGTTAAAGTGGTGATAGTGGTGCTTATAGTGGTCATAATGGTCCATATAGTGGTGATAATGGTTGTTATAGTTGTGATAATGGTTGTTATAGTGGTGATAATGGTTGTTATAGTTGTTATAATGGTTGTTATAGTGGTGATAATGGTTGTTATAGTGGTGGTAATGGTGGTTATAGTGGCGATAATGGTTGTTAAAGTGGTGATAGTGGTCGTTATAGTGGTGATAATGGTTGTTATAGTGGTGATAATGGTTGTTATAGTGGCGATAATGGTTGTTATAGTGGTGATAATGGTCATTACAGCGTTGATAATGGTCCTTCTACTGGTGATAATGGTCGATATAATGGTGATAATGGTTGTTATAGTGGTGATAATAGTTGTTATAGTGGTGATAATGGTTGTTATAGTGTTGATAATGGTCGCCATAGTGGTGATAGTGGTCGTTATAGTGGTGATAATGGTTGTTATAGTGGTGATAATGGTCATTACAGCGTTGATAATGGTCCTTCTACTGGTGATAATGTTTGATATAGTGGTGATAATGGTCGTTATAATGGTGATAATGGTTGTTATAGTGGTGATAATAGTTGTTATAGTGGTGATAATGGTTGTTATAGTGGTGATAGTGGTCGTTATAGTGGTGATAATGGTCCATGTAGTGTTGATAATGGTTGCTATAGTGGTGATAATGTTTGATATAGTGGTGATAATGGTCGTTATAATGGTGATAATGGTTGTTATAGTGGTGATAATAGTTGTTATAGTGGTGATAATGGTTGTTATAGTGATGATAGTGGTCGTTATAGTGGTGATAATGGTTGTTATAGTGGTGGTAATGGTGCTTATAGTGTTGATAGTGGTCGTTATAGTGGTGATAATGGTGGTTATAGTGCTGATAATGGTCGCTGCAGTGGTGATAATGGCCGTTATAGTGGTGATAATGGTCGTTATAGTTGTGATAACGGTCGTTATAGTGGTGATAATCTTTGTTATAGTGGTGATAATGGTTGTTAAAGTAGTGATAGTGGTGCTTATAGTGGTCATAATGGTCCATATAGTGGTGATAATGGTTGTTATAGTTGTGATAATGGTTGTTATAGTGGTGATAATGGTTGTTATAGTGGTGGTAATGGTGGTTATAGTGTTGATAATGGTCGCTATAGTGGTGATAATGGCCGTTATAGTGGTGATATTGTTCGTTATAGTGGTGATAATGGTCGTTATAGTGGTGATAATGGTTGTTATAGTGGTGATAATAGTTGTTATAGTGGTGATAATGGTTGTTATAGTGGTGATAGTGGCCGTTATAGTGGTGATAATGGTCATTACAGTGTTGATAATGATCCTTCTACTGGTGATAATGGTTGATATAGTGGTGATAATGGTGGTTATAGTGTTGATAAGGGTCGCTATAATGGTGATAATGGCCGTTATAGTGGTGATAGTGGTCGTTATAGTGGTGATAATGGTTCTTAAAGTGGTGATAGTGGTGGTTATAGTCATCATAATGGTCCATATAGTGGTGATAATGGTTGTTATAGTGGTGATAATGGTTGTTATAGTGGTGATAATGGTTGTTATAGTGGTGATAGTGGTCGTTATAGTGGTGATAATGGTTGTTATAGTGGTGATAATGGTCCTTATAGTGGTGATAATGGTTGTTATAGTGGTGATAATGGTCATTACAGCGTTGATAATGGTCCTTCTACTGGTGATAATGGTTGATATAGTGGTGATAATGGTCGTTATAATGGTGATAATGGTTGTTATAGTGGTGATAATAGTTGTTATAGTGGTGATAATGGTTGTTATAGTGGTGATAGTGGTCGTTATAGTGGTGATAATGGTTGTTATAGTGGTGATAGTGGTCCTTATAGTGGTGATAATGGCCGTTATAGTGGTGATAATGGTTGTTATACTGGTGATAATAGTTGTTATAGTGGTGATAATGGTTGTTATAGTGTTGATAATGGTCGCTATAGTGGTGATAATGGCCGTCATAGTGGTGATAATGGTCGTTATAGTAGCGATAATGGTTGTTAAAGTGGTGATAGGGGTGGTTATAGTTGTCATAATGGTCCATATAGTGTTGATAATGGTTGTTATAGTGGTGATAATGGTTGTTATAGTGGCGATAATGGTTGTTATAGTGGTGATAATGGTCATTACAGCGTTGATAATGGTCCTTCTACTGGTGATAATGGTTGATGTAGTGGTGATAATGGTCGTTATAATGGTGATAATGGTTGTTATAGTGGTGATAATAGTTGTTATAGTGGTGATAATGGTCCTTCTAGTGGTGATAATGGTTGTTATAGTGGTGGTAATGGTGGTTATAGTGTTGATAGTGGTCGTTATAGTGGTGATAATGGTTGTTATAGTGCTGATAATGGTCGCTACAGTGGTGATAATGGCCGTTATAGTGGTGATAATGGTTGTTATAGTGGTGATAATAGTTGTTATAGTGGTGATAATGGTTGTTATAGTGTTGATAATGGTCGCTATAGTGGTGACAATGGCCGTTATAGTGGTGATAATGGTCGTTATAGTGGCGATAATGGTTGTTAAAGTGGTGATAGTGGTGGTTATAGTTGTCATAATGGTCCATATATTGGTGATAATGGTTGTTACAGTGGTGATAATGGTTGTTATAGTGGCGATAATGGTTGTTATAGTGGTGATAATGGTCATTACAGCGTTGATAATGGTCCTTCTACTGGTGATAATGGTTGTTATAGTGGTGATAGTGGTCGTTATAGTGGTGATAATGGTCCTTATAGTGGTGATAATTGTGGTTATAGTGTTGATAGTGGTCGTTATAGTGGTGATAGTGGTCGTTGTAGTGGTGATAATGGTTGTTATAGTGGTGATAATGGTCCTTATAGTGGTGATAATGGTTGTTATAGTGGTGATAATGGTGGTTATAGTGCTGATAATGGTCGCTATAGTGGTGATAATGGTTGTTATAGTGGTGATAGTGGTCGTAATAGTGGTGACAATGGTCCATATAGTGGTGATAATGGTTGTTATAGTGGTGGTAATGGTGCTTATAGTGTTGATAGTGGTCGTTATAGTGGTGATAATGGTGGTTATAGTGCTGATAATGGTCGCTACAGTGGTGATAATGGCCGTTATAGTGGTGATAATGGTCGTTATAGTTGTGATAACGGTCGTTATAGTGGTGATAATCTTTGTTATAGTGGTGATAATGGTTGTTAAAGTAGTGATAGTGGTGCTTATAGTGGTCATAATGGTCCATATAGTGGTGATAATGGTTGTTATAGTTGTGATAATGGTTGTTATAGTGGTGATAATGGTTGTTATAGTGGTGGTAATGGTGGTTATAGTGTTGATAATGGTCGCTATAGTGGTGATAATGGCCGTTATAGTGGTGATATTGGTCGTTATAGTGGTGATAATGGTCGTTATAGTGGTGATAATGGTTGTTATAGTGGTGATAATAGTTGTTATAGTGGTGATAATGGTTGTTATAGTGGTGATAGTGGCCGTTAGAGTGGTGATAATGGTCATTACAGTGTTGATAATGATCCTTCTACTGGTGATAATGGTTGATATAGTGGTGATAATGGTGGTTATAGTGTTGATAAAGGTCGCTATAATGGTGATAATGGCCGTTATAGTGGTGATAGTGGTCGTTATAGTGGTGATAATGGTTCTTAAAGTGGTGATAGTGGTGGTTATAGTCATCATAATGGTCCATATAGTGGTGATAATGGTTGTTATAGTGGTGATAATGGTTGTTATAGTGGTGATAATGGTTGTTATAGTGGTGATAGTGGTCGTTATAGTGGTGATAATGGTTGTTATAGTGGTGATAATGGTCCTTATAGTGGTGATAATGGTTGTTATAGTGGTGATAATGGTCATTACAGCGTTGATAATGGTCCTTCTACTGGTGATAATGGTTGATATAGTGGTGATAATGGTCGTTATAATGGTGATAATGGTTGTTATAGTGGTGATAATAGTTGTTATAGTGGTGATAATGGTTGTTATAGTGGTGATAGTGGTCGTTATAGTGGTGATAATGGTTGTTATAGTGGTGATAGTGGTCCTTATAGTGGTGATAATGGTTGTTATAGTGGTGATAATGGTTGTTATAGTGGTGATAATGGTCCTTATAGTGGTGATAATGGTTGTTATAGTGGTGATAGTGGTCGTTATAGTGGTGATAATGGTCCATATAGTGGTGATAATGCTGGTTATGGTGTTGATAGTGGTCGTTATACTGGTGATAATGGCCGTTATAGTGGTGATAATGGTTGTTATACTGGTGATAATGGTCATTACAGCGTTGATAATGGTCCTTCTACTGGTGATAATGGTTGATATAGTGGTGATAATGGTCGTTATAATGGTGATAATGGTTGTTATAGTGGTGATAATAGTTGTTATAGTGATGATAATGGTTGTTATAGTGGTGATAGTGGTCGTTATAGTGGTGATAATGGTTGTTATAGTGGTGATAGTGGTCCTTATAGTGGTGATAATGGCCGTTATAGTGGTGATAATGGTTGTTATACTGGTGATAATAGTTGTTATAGTGGTGATAATGGTTGTTATAGTGTTGATAATGGTCGCTATAGTGGTGATAATGGCCGTTATAGTGGTGATAATGGTCGTTATAGTAGCGATAATGGTTGTTAAAGTGGTGATAGGGGTGGTTATAGTTGTCATAATGGTCCATATAGTGTTGATAATGGTTGTTATAGTGGTGATAATGGTTGTTATAGTGGCGATAATGGTTGTTATAGTGGTGATAATGGTCATTACAGCGTTGATAATGGTCGTTCTACTGGTGATAATGGTTGATGTGGTGGTGATAATGGTCGTTATAATGGTGATAATGGTTGTTATAGTGGTGATAATAGTTGTTATAGTGGTGATAATGGTCCTTCTAGTGGTGATAATGGTTGTTATAGTGGTGGTAATGGTGGTTATAGTGTTGATAGTGGTCGTTATAGTGGTGATAATGGTTGTTATAGTGCTGATAATGGTCGCTACAGTGGTGATAATGGCCGTTATAGTGGTGATAATGGTTGTTATAGTGGTGATAATAGTTGTTATAGTGGTGATAATGGTTGTTATAGTGTTGATAATGGTCGCTATAGTGGTGACAATGGCCGTTATAGTGGTGATAATGGTCGTTATAGTGGCGATAATGGTTGTTAAAGTGGTGATAGTGGTGGTTATAGTTGTCATAATGGTCCATATATTGGTGATAATGGTTGTTACAGTGGTGATAATGGTTGTTATAGTGGCGATAATGGTTGTTATAGTGGTGATAATGGTCATTACAGCGTTGATAATGGTCCTTCTACTGGTGATAATGGTTGTTATAGTGGTGATAGTGGTCGTTATAGTGGTGATAATGGTCCTTATAGTGGTGATAATTGTGGTTATAGTGTTGATAGTGGTCGTTATAGTGGTGATAGTGGTCGTTGTAGTGGTGATAATGGTTGTTATAGTGGTGATAATGGTCCTTATAGTGGTGATAATGGTTGTTATAGTGGTGATAATGGTTGTTATAGTGGTGATAATGGTCCTTATAGAGGTGATAATGGTTGTTATAGTGGTGATAGTGGTCGTTATAGTGGTGATAATGGTGGTTATAGTGCTGATAATGGTCGCTATAGTGGTGATAATGGTTGTTATAGTGGTGATAGTGGTCGTAATAGTGGTGACAATGGTCCATATAGTGGTGATAATGGTTGTTATAGTGGTGGTAATGGTGCTTATAGTGTTGCTAGTGGTCGTTATAGTGGTGATAATGGTGGTTATAGTGCTGATAATGGTCGCTACAGTGGTGATAATGGCCGTTATAGTGGTGATAATGGTCGTTATAGTGGTGATAATGGTTGTTATAGTGGTGATAATAGTCGTTATAGTGGTGATAATGGTTGTTATAGTGGTGATAATAGTCCTTATAGTGGTGATAATGGTTGTTATAGTGGTGATAGTGGTCGTAATAGTGGTGATAATGGTCCATATAGTGGTGATAATGGTTGTTATAGTGGTGGTAATGGTGCTTATAGTGTTGATAGTGGTCGTTATAGTGGTGATAATGGTGGTTATAGTGCTGATAATGGTCGCTACAGTGGTGATAATGGCCGTTATAGTGGTGATAATGGTCGTTATAGTTGTGATAACGGTCGTTATAGTGGTGATAATCTTTGTTATAGTGGTGATAATGGTTGTTAAAGTGGTGATAGTGGTGCTTATAGTGGTCATAATGGTCCATATAGTGGTGATAATGGTTGTTATAGTTGTGATAATGGTTGTTATAGTGGTGATAATGGTTGTTATAGTGGTGGTAATGGTGGTTATAGTGTTGATAATGGTCGCTATAGTGGTGATAATGGCCGTTATAGTGGTGATATTGTTCGTTATAGTGGTGATAATGGTCGTTATAGTGGTGATAATGGTTGTTATAGTGGTGATAATAGTTGTTATAGTGGTGATAATGGTTGTTATAGTGGTGATAGTGGCCGTTATAGTGGTGATAATGGTCATTACAGTGTTGATAATGATCCTTCTACTGGTGATAATGGTTGATATAGTGGTGATAATGGTGGTTATAGTGTTGATAAGGGTCGCTATAATGGTGATAATGGCCGTTATAGTGGTAATAGTGGTCGTTATAGTGGTGATAATGGTTCTTAAAGTGGTGATAGTGGTGGTTATAGTCATCATAATGGTCCATATAGTGGTGATAATGGTTGTTATAGTGGTGATAATGGTTGTTATAGTGGTGATAATGGTTGTTATAGTGGTGATAGTGGTCGTTATAGTGGTGATAATGGTTGTTATAGTGGTGATAATGGTCCTTATAGTGGTGATAATGGTTGTTATAGTGGTGATAATGGTCATTACAGCGTTGATAATGGTCCTTCTACTGGTGATAATGGTTGATATAGTGGTGATAATGGTCGTTATAATGGTGATAATGGTTGTTATAGTGGTGATAATAGTTGTTATAGTGGTGATAATGGTTGTTATAGTGGTGATAGTGGTCGTTATAGTGGTGATAATGGTTGTTATAGTGGTGATAGTGGTCCTTATAGTGGTGATAATGGCCGTTATAGTGGTGATAATGGTTGTTATACTGGTGATAATAGTTGTTATAGTGGTGATAATGGTCCTTATAGTGGTGATAATGGTTGTTATAGTGGTGATAGTGGTCGTAATAGTGGTGATAATGGTCCATATAGTGGTGATAATGGTTGTTATAGTGGTGGTAATGGTGCTTATAGTGTTGATAGTGGTCGTTATAGTGGTGATAATGGTGGTTATAGTGCTGATAATGGTCGCTACAGTGGTGATAATGGCCGTTATAGTGGTGATAATGGTCGTTATAGTTGTGATAACGGTCGTTATAGTGGTGATAATCTTTGTTATAGTGGTGATAATGGTTGTTAAAGTAGTGATAGTGGTGCTTATAGTGGTCATAATGGTCCATATAGTGGTGATAATGGTTGTTATAGTTGTGATAATGGTTGTTATAGTGGTGATAATGGTTGTTATAGTGGTGGTAATGGTGGTTATAGTGTTGATAATGGTCGCTATAGTGGTGATAATGGCCGTTATAGTGGTGATATTGTTCGTTATAGTGGTGATAATGGTCGTTATAGTGGTGATAATGGTTGTTATAGTGGTGATAATAGTTGTTATAGTGGTGATAATGGTTGTTATAGTGGTGATAGTGGCCGTTATAGTGGTGATAATGGTCATTACAGTGTTGATAATGATCCTTCTACTGGTGATAATGGTTGATATAGTGGTGATAATGGTGGTTATAGTGTTGATAAGGGTCGCTATAATGGTGATAATGGCCGTTATAGTGGTGATAGTGGTCGTTATAGTGGTGATAATGGTTCTTAAAGTGGTGATAGTGGTGGTTATAGTCATCATAATGGTCCATATAGTGGTGATAATGGTTGTTATAGTGGTGATAATGGTTGTTATAGTGGTGATAATGGTTGTTATAGTGGTGATAGTGGTCGTTATAGTGGTGATAATGGTTGTTATAGTGGTGATAATGGTCCTTATAGTGGTGATAATGGTTGTTATAGTGGTGATAATGGTCATTACAGCGTTGATAATGGTCCTTCTACTGGTGATAATGGTTGATATAGTGGTGATAATGGTCGTTATAATGGTGATAATGGTTGTTATAGTGGTGATAATAGTTGTTATAGTGATGATAATGGTTGTTATAGTGGTGATAGTGGTCGTTATAGTGGTGATAATGGTTGTTATAGTGGTGATAGTGGTCCTTATAGTGGTGATAATGGCCGTTATAGTGGTGATAATGGTTGTTATACTGGTGATAATAGTTGTTATAGTGGTGATAATGGTTGTTATAGTGTTGATAATGGTCGCTATAGTGGTGATAATGGCCGTTATAGTGGTGATAATGGTCGTTATAGTAGCGATAATGGTTGTTAAAGTGGTGATAGGGGTGGTTATAGTTGTCATAATGGTCCATATAGTGTTGATAATGGTTGTTATAGTGGTGATAATGGTTGTTATAGTGGCGATAATGGTTGTTATAGTGGTGATAATGGTCATTACAGCGTTGATAATGGTCGTTCTACTGGTGATAATGGTTGATGTAGTGGTGATAATGGTCGTTATAATGGTGATAATGGTTGTTATAGTGGTGATAATAGTTGTTATAGTGGTGATAATGGTCCTTCTAGTGGTGATAATGGTTGTTATAGTGGTGGTAATGGTGGTTATAGTGTTGATAGTGGTCGTTATAGTGGTGATAATGGTTGTTATAGTGCTGATAATGGTCGCTACAGTGGTGATAATGGCCGTTATAGTGGTGATAATGGTTGTTATAGTGGTGATAATAGTTGTTATAGTGGTGATAATGGTTGTTATAGTGTTGATAATGGTCGCTATAGTGGTGACAATGGCCGTTATAGTGGTGATAATGGTCGTTATAGTGGCGATAATGGTTGTTAAAGTAGTGATAGTGGTGCTTATAGTGGTCATAATGGTCCATATAGTGGTGATAATGGTTGTTATAGTTGTGATAATGGTTGTTATAGTGGTGATAATGGTTGTTATAGTGGTGGTAATGGTGGTTATAGTGTTGATAATGGTCGCTATAGTGGTGATAATGGCCGTTATAGTGGTGATATTGTTCGTTATAGTGGTGATAATGGTCGTTATAGTGGTGATAATGGTTGTTATAGTGGTGATAATAGTTGTTATAGTGGTGATAATGGTTGTTATAGTGGTGATAGTGGCCGTTATAGTGGTGATAATGGTCATTACAGTGTTGATAATGATCCTTCTACTGGTGATAATGGTTGATATAGTGGTGATAATGGTGGTTATAGTGTTGATAAGGGTCGCTATAATGGTGATAATGGCCGTTATAGTGGTGATAGTGGTCGTTATAGTGGTGATAATGGTTCTTAAAGTGGTGATAGTGGTGGTTATAGTCATCATAATGGTCCATATAGTGGTGATAATGGTTGTTATAGTGGTGATAATGGTTGTTATAGTGGTGATAGTGGTCGTTATAGTGATGATAATGGTTGTTATAGTGGTGATAATGGTCCTTATAGTGGTGATAATGGTTGTTATAGTGGTGATAATGGTCATTACAGCGTTGATAATGGTCCTTCTACTGGTGATAATGGTTGATATAGTGGTGATAATGGTCGTTATAATGGTGATAATGGTTGTTATAGTGGTGATAATAGTTGTTATAGTGATGATAATGGTTGTTATAGTGGTGATAGTGGTCGTTATAGTGGTGATAATGGTTGTTATAGTGGTGATAGTGGTCCTTATAGTGGTGATAATGGCCGTTATAGTGGTGATAATGGTTGTTATACTGGTGATCATAGTTGTTATAGTGGTGATAATGGTTGTTATAGTGTTGATAATGGTCGCTATAGTGGTGATAATGGCCGTTATAGTGGTGATAGTGGTCGTTATAGTAGCGATAATGGTTGTTAAAGTGGTGATAGGGGTGGTTATAGTTGTCATAATGGTCCATATAGTGTTGATAATGGTTGTTATAGTGGTGATAATGGTTGTTATAGTGGCGATAATGGTTGTTATAGTGGTGATAATGGTCATTACAGCGTTGATAATGGTCGTTCTACTGGTGATAATGGTTGATGTAGTGGTGATAATGGTCGTTATAATGGTGATAATGGTTGTTATAGTGGTGATAATAGTTGTTATAGTGGTGATAATGGTCCTTCTAGTGGTGATAATGGTTGTTATAGTGGTGGTAATGGTGGTTATAGTGTTGATAGTGGTCGTTATAGTGGTGATAATGGTTGTTATAGTGCTGATAATGGTCGCTACAGTGGTGATAATGGCCGTTATAGTGGTGATAATGGTTGTTATAGTGGTGATAATAGTTGTTATAGTGGTGATAATGGTTGTTATAGTGTTGATAATGGTCGCTATAGTGGTGACAATGGCCGTTATAGTGGTGATAATGGTCGTTATAGTGGCGATAATGGTTGTTAAAGTGGTGATAGTGGTGGTTATAGTTGTCATAATGGTCCATATATTGGTGATAATGGTTGTTACAGTGGTGATAATGGTTGTTATAGTGGCGATAATGGTTGTTATAGTGGTGATAATGGTCATTACAGCGTTGATAATGGTCCTTCTACTGGTGATAATGGTTGTTATAGTGGTGATAGTGGTCGTTATAGTGGTGATAATGGTCCTTATAGTGGTGATAATTGTGGTTATAGTGTTGATAGTGGTCGTTATAGTGGTGATAGTGGTCGTTGTAGTGGTGATAATGGTTGTTATAGTGGTGATAATGGTCCTTATAGTGGTGATAATGGTTGTTATAGTGGTGATAATGGTTGTTATAGTGGTGATAATGGTCCTTATAGAGGTGATAATGGTTGTTATAGTGGTGATAGTGGTCGTTATAGTGGTGATAATGGTGGTTATAGTGCTGATAATGGTCGCTATAGTGGTGATAATGGTTGTTATAGTGGTGATAGTGGTCGTAATAGTGGTGACAATGGTCCATATAGTGGTGATAATGGTTGTTATAGTGGTGGTAATGGTGCTTATAGTGTTGCTAGTGGTCGTTATAGTGGTGATAATGGTGGTTATAGTGCTGATAATGGTCGCTACAGTGGTGATAATGGCCGTTATAGTGGTGATAATGGTCGTTATAGTGGTGATAATGGTTGTTATAGTGGTGATAATAGACGTTATAGTGGTGATAATGGTTGTTATAGTGGTGATAATAGTCCTTATAGTGGTGATAATGGTTGTTATAGTGGTGATAGTGGTCGTAATAGTGGTGATAATGGTCCATATAGTGGTGATAATGGTTGTTATAGTGGTGGTAATGGTGCTTATAGTGTTGATAGTGGTCGTTATAGTGGTGATAATGGTGGTTATAGTGCTGATAATGGTCGCTACAGTGGTGATAATGGCCGTTATAGTGGTGATAATGGTCGTTATAGTTGTGATAACGGTCGTTATAGTGGTGATAATCTTTGTTATAGTGGTGATAATGGTTGTTAAAGTGGTGATAGTGGTGCTTATAGTGGTCATAATGGTCCATATAGTGGTGATAATGGTTGTTATAGTTGTGATAATGGTTGTTATAGTGGTGATAATGGTTGTTATAGTTGTTATAATGGTTGTTATAGTGGTGATAATGGTTGTTATAGTGGTGGTAATGGTGGTTATAGTGGCGATAATGGTTGTTAAAGTGGTGATAGTGGTCGTTATAGTGGTGATAATGGTTGTTATAGTGGTGATAATGGTTGTTATAGTGGCGATAATGGTTGTTATAGTGGTGATAATGGTCATTACAGCGTTGATAATGGTCCTTCTACTGGTGATAATGGTCGATATAATGGTGATAATGGTTGTTATAGTGGTGATAATAGTTGTTATAGTGGTGATAATGGTTGTTATAGTGTTGATAATGGTCGCCATAGTGGTGATAGTGGTCGTTATAGTGGTGATAATGGTTGTTATAGTGGTGATAATGGTCATTACAGCGTTGATAATGGTCCTTCTACTGGTGATAATGTTTGATATAGTGGTGATAATGGTCGTTATAATGGTGATAATGGTTGTTATAGTGGTGATAATAGTTGTTATAGTGGTGATAATGGTTGTTATAGTGGTGATAGTGGTCGTTATAGTGGTGATAATGGTCCATGTAGTGTTGATAATGGTTGCTATAGTGGTGATAATGTTTGATATAGTGGTGATAATGGTCGTTATAATGGTGATAATGGTTGTTATAGTGGTGATAATAGTTGTTATAGTGGTGATAATGGTTGTTATAGTGATGATAGTGGTCGTTATAGTGGTGATAATGGTTGTTATAGTGGTGGTAATGGTGCTTATAGTGTTGATAGTGGTCGTTATAGTGGTGATAATGGTGGTTATAGTGCTGATAATGGTCGCTGCAGTGGTGATAATGGCCGTTATAGTGGTGATAATGGTCGTTATAGTTGTGATAACGGTCGTTATAGTGGTGATAATCTTTGTTATAGTGGTGATAATGGTTGTTAAAGTAGTGATAGTGGTGCTTATAGTGGTCATAATGGTCCATATAGTGGTGATAATGGTTGTTATAGTTGTGATAATGGTTGTTATAGTGGTGATAATGGTTGTTATAGTGGTGGTAATGGTGGTTATAGTGTTGATAATGGTCGCTATAGTGGTGATAATGGCCGTTATAGTGGTGATATTGTTCGTTATAGTGGTGATAATGGTCGTTATAGTGGTGATAATGGTTGTTATAGTGGTGATAATAGTTGTTATAGTGGTGATAATGGTTGTTATAGTGGTGATAGTGGCCGTTATAGTGGTGATAATGGTCATTACAGTGTTGATAATGATCCTTCTACTGGTGATAATGGTTGATATAGTGGTGATAATGGTGGTTATAGTGTTGATAAGGGTCGCTATAATGGTGATAATGGCCGTTATAGTGGTGATAGTGGTCGTTATAGTGGTGATAATGGTTCTTAAAGTGGTGATAGTGGTGGTTATAGTCATCATAATGGTCCATATAGTGGTGATAATGGTTGTTATAGTGGTGATAATGGTTGTTATAGTGGTGATAATGGTTGTTATAGTGGTGATAGTGGTCGTTATAGTGGTGATAATGGTTGTTATAGTGGTGATAATGGTCCTTATAGTGGTGATAATGGTTGTTATAGTGGTGATAATGGTCATTACAGCGTTGATAATGGTCCTTCTACTGGTGATAATGGTTGATATAGTGGTGATAATGGTCGTTATAATGGTGATAATGGTTGTTATAGTGGTGATAATAGTTGTTATAGTGGTGATAATGGTTGTTATAGTGGTGATAGTGGTCGTTATAGTGGTGATAATGGTTGTTATAGTGGTGATAGTGGTCCTTATAGTGGTGATAATGGCCGTTATAGTGGTGATAATGGTTGTTATACTGGTGATAATAGTTGTTATAGTGGTGATAATGGTTGTTATAGTGTTGATAATGGTCGCTATAGTGGTGATAATGGCCGTCATAGTGGTGATAATGGTCGTTATAGTAGCGATAATGGTTGTTAAAGTGGTGATAGGGGTGGTTATAGTTGTCATAATGGTCCATATAGTGTTGATAATGGTTGTTATAGTGGTGATAATGGTTGTTATAGTGGCGATAATGGTTGTTATAGTGGTGATAATGGTCATTACAGCGTTGATAATGGTCCTTCTACTGGTGATAATGGTTGATGTAGTGGTGATAATGGTCGTTATAATGGTGATAATGGTTGTTATAGTGGTGATAATAGTTGTTATAGTGGTGATAATGGTCCTTCTAGTGGTGATAATGGTTGTTATAGTGGTGGTAATGGTGGTTATAGTGTTGATAGTGGTCGTTATAGTGGTGATAATGGTTGTTATAGTGCTGATAATGGTCGCTACAGTGGTGATAATGGCCGTTATAGTGGTGATAATGGTTGTTATAGTGGTGATAATAGTTGTTATAGTGGTGATAATGGTTGTTATAGTGTTGATAATGGTCGCTATAGTGGTGACAATGGCCGTTATAGTGGTGATAATGGTCGTTATAGTGGCGATAATGGTTGTTAAAGTGGTGATAGTGGTGGTTATAGTTGTCATAATGGTCCATATATTGGTGATAATGGTTGTTACAGTGGTGATAATGGTTGTTATAGTGGCGATAATGGTTGTTATAGTGGTGATAATGGTCATTACAGCGTTGATAATGGTCCTTCTACTGGTGATAATGGTTGTTATAGTGGTGATAGTGGTCGTTATAGTGGTGATAATGGTCCTTATAGTGGTGATAATTGTGGTTATAGTGTTGATAGTGGTCGTTATAGTGGTGATAGTGGTCGTTGTAGTGGTGATAATGGTTGTTATAGTGGTGATAATGGTCCTTATAGTGGTGATAATGGTTGTTATAGTGGTGATAATGGTGGTTATAGTGCTGATAATGGTCGCTATAGTGGTGATAATGGTTGTTATAGTGGTGATAGTGGTCGTAATAGTGGTGACAATGGTCCATATAGTGGTGATAATGGTTGTTATAGTGGTGGTAATGGTGCTTATAGTGTTGATAGTGGTCGTTATAGTGGTGATAATGGTGGTTATAGTGCTGATAATGGTCGCTACAGTGGTGATAATGGCCGTTATAGTGGTGATAATGGTCGTTATAGTTGTGATAACGGTCGTTATAGTGGTGATAATCTTTGTTATAGTGGTGATAATGGTTGTTAAAGTAGTGATAGTGGTGCTTATAGTGGTCATAATGGTCCATATAGTGGTGATAATGGTTGTTATAGTTGTGATAATGGTTGTTATAGTGGTGATAATGGTTGTTATAGTGGTGGTAATGGTGGTTATAGTGTTGATAATGGTCGCTATAGTGGTGATAATGGCCGTTATAGTGGTGATATTGGTCGTTATAGTGGTGATAATGGTCGTTATAGTGGTGATAATGGTTGTTATAGTGGTGATAATAGTTGTTATAGTGGTGATAATGGTTGTTATAGTGGTGATAGTGGCCGTTAGAGTGGTGATAATGGTCATTACAGTGTTGATAATGATCCTTCTACTGGTGATAATGGTTGATATAGTGGTGATAATGGTGGTTATAGTGTTGATAAAGGTCGCTATAATGGTGATAATGGCCGTTATAGTGGTGATAGTGGTCGTTATAGTGGTGATAATGGTTCTTAAAGTGGTGATAGTGGTGGTTATAGTCATCATAATGGTCCATATAGTGGTGATAATGGTTGTTATAGTGGTGATAATGGTTGTTATAGTGGTGATAATGGTTGTTATAGTGGTGATAGTGGTCGTTATAGTGGTGATAATGGTTGTTATAGTGGTGATAATGGTCCTTATAGTGGTGATAATGGTTGTTATAGTGGTGATAATGGTCATTACAGCGTTGATAATGGTCCTTCTACTGGTGATAATGGTTGATATAGTGGTGATAATGGTCGTTATAATGGTGATAATGGTTGTTATAGTGGTGATAATAGTTGTTATAGTGGTGATAATGGTTGTTATAGTGGTGATAGTGGTCGTTATAGTGGTGATAATGGTTGTTATAGTGGTGATAGTGGTCCTTATAGTGGTGATAATGGTTGTTATAGTGGTGATAATGGTTGTTATAGTGGTGATAATGGTCCTTATAGTGGTGATAATGGTTGTTATAGTGGTGATAGTGGTCGTTATAGTGGTGATAATGGTCCATATAGTGGTGATAATGCTGGTTATGGTGTTGATAGTGGTCGTTATACTGGTGATAATGGCCGTTATAGTGGTGATAATGGTTGTTATACTGGTGATAATAGTTGTTATAGTGGTGTTAATGGTTGTTATAGTGTTGATAATGGTCGCTATAGTGGTGATAATGGCCGTTATAGTGGTGATAATGGTCGTTATAGTAGCGATAATGGTTGTTAAAGTGGTGATTGGGGTGGTTATAGTTGTCATAATGGTCCATATAGTGTTGATAATGGTTGTTATAGTGGTGATAATGGTTGTTACAGTGGCGATAATGGTTGTTATAGTGGTGATAATGGTCATTACAGCGTTGATAATGGTCCTTCTACTGGTGATAATGGTTGATGTAGTGGTGATAATGGTCGTTATAATGGTGATAATGGTTGTTACAGTGGCGATAATAGTTGTTATAGTGGTGATAATGGTCCTTCTAGTGGTGATAATGGTTGTTATAGTGGTGATAGTGGTCGTAATAGTGGTGATAATGGTGCATATAGTGGTGATAATGGTTGTTATAGTGGTGGTAATGGTGGTTATAGTGTTGATAGTGGTCGTTATAGTGGTGATAATGGTTGTTATAGTGCTGATAATGGTCGCTACAGTGGTGATAATGGCCGTTATAGTGGTGATAATGGTTGTTATAGTGGTGATAATAGTTGTTATAGTGGTGATAATGGTTGTTATAGTGTTGATAATGGTCGCTATAGTGGTGACAATGGCCGTTATAGTGGTGATAATGGTCGTTATAGTGGCGATAATGGTTGTTAAAGTGGTGATAGTGGTGGTTATAGTTGTCATAATGGTCCATATATTGGTGATAATGGTTGTTACAGTGGTGATAATGGTTGTTATAGTGGCGATAATGGTTGTTATAGTGGTGATAATGGTCATTACAGCGTTGATAATGGTCCTTCTACTGGTGATAATGGTTGTTATAGTGGTGATAGTGGTCGTTATAGTGGTGATAATGGTTGTTATAGTGGTGATAATGGTCCTTATAGTGGTGATAATGGTTGTTATAGTGGTGATAATAGTCGTTATAGTGGTGATAATGGTTGTTATAGTGGTGATAATAGTCCTTACAGTGGTGATAATGGTTGTTATAGTGGTGATAGTGGTCGTAATAGTGGTGATAATGGTCCATATAGTGGTGATAATGGTTGTTATAGTGGTGGTAATGGTGCTTATAGTGTTGATAGTGGTCGTTATAGTGGTGATAATGGTGGTTATAGTGCTGATAATGGTCGCTACAGTGGTGATAATGGCCGTTATAGTGGTGATAATGGTCGTTATAGTTGTGATAACGGTCGTTATAGTGGTGATAATCTTTGTTATAGTGGTGATAATGGTTGTTAAAGTAGTGATAGTGGTGCTTATAGTGGTCATAATGGTCCATATAGTGGTGATAATGGTTGTTATAGTTGTGATAATGGTTGTTATAGTGGTGATAATGGTTGTTATAGTGGTGGTAATGGTGGTTATAGTGTTGATAATGGTCGCTATAGTGGTGATAATGGCCGTTATAGTGGTGATATTGGTCGTTATAGTGGTGATAATGGTCGTTATAGTGGTGATAATGGTTGTTATAGTGGTGATAATAGTTGTTATAGTGGTGATAATGGTTGTTATAGTGGTGATAGTGGCCGTTATAGTGGTGATAATGGTCATTACAGTGTTGATAATGATCCTTCTACTGGTGATAATGGTTGATATAGTGGTGATAATGGTGGTTATAGTGTTGATAAAGGTCGCTATAATGGTGATAATGGCCGTTATAGTGGTGATAGTGGTCGTTATAGTGGTGATAATGGTTCTTAAAGTGGTGATAGTGGTGGTTATAGTCATCATAATGGTCCATATAGTGGTGATAATGGTTGTTATAGTGGTGATAATGGTTGTTATAGTGGTGATAATGGTTGTTATAGTGGTGATAGTGGTCGTTATAGTGGTGATAATGGTTGTTATAGTGGTGATAATGGTCCTTATAGTGGTGATAATGGTTGTTATAGTGGTGATAATGGTCATTACAGCGTTGATAATGGTCCTTCTACTGGTGATAATGGTTGATATAGTGGTGATAATGGTCGTTATAATGGTGATAATGGTTGTTATAGTGGTGATAATAGTTGTTATAGTGGTGATAATGGTTGTTATAGTGGTGATAGTGGTCGTTATAGTGGTGATAATGGTTGTTATAGTGGTGATAGTGGTCCTTATAGTGGTGATAATGGTTGTTATAGTGGTGATAATGGTTGTTATAGTGGTGATAATGGTCCTTATAGTGGTGATAATGGTTGTTATAGTGGTGATAGTGGTCGTTATAGTGGTGATAATGGTCCATATAGTGGTGATAATGCTGGTTATGGTGTTGATAGTGGTCGTTATACTGGTGATAATGGCCGTTATAGTGGTGATAATGGTTGTTATACTGGTGATAATAGTTGTTATAGTGGTGTTAATGGTTGTTATAGTGTTGATAATGGTCGCTATAGTGGTGATAATGGCCGTTATAGTGGTGATAATGGTCGTTATAGTAGCGATAATGGTTGTTAAAGTGGTGATAGGGGTGGTTATAGTTGTCATAATGGTCCATATAGTGTTGATAATGGTTGTTATAGTGGTGATAATGGTTGTTACAGTGGCGATAATGGTTGTTATAGTGGTGATAATGGTCATTACAGCGTTGATAATGGTCCTTCTACTGGTGATAATGGTTGATGTAGTGGTGATAATGGTCGTTATAATGGTGATAATGGTTGTTACAGTGGCGATAATAGTTGTTATAGTGGTGATAATGGTCCTTCTAGTGGTGATAATGGTTGTTATAGTGGTGATAGTGGTCGTAATAGTGGTGATAATGGTGCATATAGTGGTGATAATGGTTGTTATAGTGGTGGTAATGGTGGTTATAGTGTTGATAGTGGTCGTTATAGTGGTGATAATGGTTGTTATAGTGCTGATAATGGTCGCTACAGTGGTGAGAATGGCCGTTATAGTGGTGATAATGGTTGTTATAGTGGTGATAATAGTTGTTATAGTGGTGATAATGGTTGTTATAGTGTTGATAATGGTCGCTATAGTGGTGACAATGGCCGTTATAGTGGTGATAATGGTCGTTATAGTGGCGATAATGGTTGTTAAAGTGGTGATAGTGGTGGTTATAGTTGTCATAATGGTCCATATATTGGTGATAATGGTTGTTACAGTGGTGATAATGGTTGTTATAGTGGCGATAATGGTTGTTATAGTGGTGATAATGGTCATTACAGCGTTGATAATGGTCCTTCTACTGGTGATAATGGTTGTTATAGTGGTGATAGTGGTCGTTATAGTGGTGATAATGGTTGTTATAGTGGTGATAATGGTCCTTATAGTGGTGATAATGGTTGTTATAGTGGTGATAATAGTCGTTATAGTGGTGATAATGGTTGTTATAGTGGTGATAATAGTCCTTACAGTGGTGATAATGGTTGTTATAGTGGTGATAGTGGTCGTAATAGTGGTGATAATGGTCCATATAGTGGTGATAATGGTTGTTATAGTGGTGGTAATGGTGCTTATAGTGTTGATAGTGGTCGTTATAGTGGTGATAATGGTGGTTATAGTGCTGATAATGGTCGCTACAGTGGTGATAATGGCCGTTATAGTGGTGATAATGGTCGTTATAGTTGTGATAACGGTCGTTATAGTGGTGATAATCTTTGTTATAGTGGTGATAATGGTTGTTAAAGTAGTGATAGTGGTGCTTATAGTGGTCATAATGGTCCATATAGTGGTGATAATGGTTGTTATAGTTGTGATAATGGTTGTTATAGTGGTGATAATGGTTGTTATAGTTGTTATAATGGTTGTTATAGTGGTGATAATGGTTGTTATAGTGGTGGTAATGGTGGTTATAGTGGCGATAATGGTTGTTAAAGTGGTGATAGTGGTCGTTATAGTGGTGATAATGGTTGTTATAGTGGTGATAATGGTTGTTATAGTGGCGATAATGGTTGTTATAGTGGTGATAATGGTCATTACAGCGTTGATAATGGTCCTTCTACTGGTGATAATGGTCGATATAATGGTGATAATGGTTGTTATAGTGGTGATAATAGTTGTTATAGTGGTGATAATGGTTGTTATAGTGTTGATAATGGTCGCCATAGTGGTGATAGTGGTCGTTATAGTGGTGATAATGGTTGTTATAGTGGTGATAATGGTCATTACAGCGTTGATAATGGTCCTTCTACTGGTGATAATGTTTGATATAGTGGTGATAATGGTCGTTATAATGGTGATAATGGTTGTTATAGTGGTGATAATAGTTGTTATAGTGGTGATAATGGTTGTTATAGTGGTGATAGTGGTCGTTATAGTGGTGATAATGGTCCATGTAGTGTTGATAATGGTTGCTATAGTGGTGATAATGTTTGATATAGTGGTGATAATGGTTGTTATAATGGTGATAATGGTTGTTATAGTGGTGATAATAGTTGTTATAGTGGTGATAATGGTTGTTATAGTGATGATAGTGGTCGTTATAGTGGTGATAATGGTCCATATAGTGGTGATAATTGTGGTTATAGTGTTGATAGTGGTCGTTATAGTGGTGATAATGGTGGTTATAGTGCTGATAATGGTCGCTATAGTGGTGATAATGGCCGTTATAGTGGTGATAATGGTCGTTATAGGGGTGATAATGGTCGTTATACTAGTGATAATGGTTGTTATAGTGGTGATAATGGTCCTTATAGTGGTGATAATGGTTGTTATAGTGGTGATAGTGGTCGTAATAGTGGTGATAATGGTCCATATAGTGGTGATAATGGTTGTTATAGTGGTGGTAATGGTGCTTATAGTGTTGATAGTGGTCGTTATAGTGGTGATAATGGTGGTTATAGTGCTGATAATGGTCGCTACAGTGGTGATAATGGCCGTTATAGTGGTGATAATGGTCGTTATAGTTGTGATAACGGTCGTTATAGTGGTGATAATCTTTGTTATAGTGGTGATAATGGTTGTTAAAGTAGTGATAGTGGTGCTTATAGTGGTCATAATGGTCCATATAGTGGTGATAATGGTTGTTATAGTTGTGATAATGGTTGTTATAGTGGTGATAATGGTTGTTATAGTGGTGGTAATGGTGGTTATAGTGTTGATAATGGTCGCTATAGTGGTGATAATGGCCGTTATAGTGGTGATATTGTTCGTTATAGTGGTGATAATGGTCGTTATAGTGGTGATAATGGTTGTTATAGTGGTGATAATAGTTGTTATAGTGGTGATAATGGTTGTTATAGTGGTGATAGTGGCCGTTATAGTGGTGATAATGGTCATTACAGTGTTGATAATGATCCTTCTACTGGTGATAATGGTTGATATAGTGGTGATAATGGTGGTTATAGTGTTGATAAAGGTCGCTATAATGGTGATAATGGCCGTTATAGTGGTGATAGTGGTCGTTATAGTGGTGATAATGGTTCTTAAAGTGGTGATAGTGGTGGTTATAGTCATCATAATGGTCCATATAGTGGTGATAATGGTTGTTATAGTGGTGATAATGGTTGTTATAGTGGTGATAATGGTTGTTATAGTGGTGATAGTGGTCGTTATAGTGGTGATAATGGTTGTTATAGTGGTGATAATGGTCCTTATAGTGGTGATAATGGTTGTTATAGTGGTGATAATGGTCATTACAGCGTTGATAATGGTCCTTCTACTGGTGATAATGGTTGATATAGTGGTGATAATGGTCGTTATAATGGTGATAATGGTTGTTATAGTGGTGATAATAGTTGTTATAGTGGTGATAATGGTTGTTATAGTGGTGATAGTGGTCGTTATAGTGGTGATAATGGTTGTTATAGTGGTGATAGTGGTCCTTATAGTGGTGATAATGGCCGTTATAGTGGTGATAATGGTTGTTATACTGGTGATAATAGTTGTTATAGTGGTGATAATAGTTGTTATAGTGTTGATAATGGTCGCTATAGTGGTGATAATGGCCGTTATAGTGGTGATATTGGTCGTTATAGTGGTGATAATGGTCGTTATAGTGGTGATAATGGTTGTTATAGTGGTGATAATAGTTGTTATAGTGGTGATAATGGTTGTTATAGTGGTGATAGTGGCCGTTATAGTGGTGATAATGGTCATTACAGTGTTGATAATGATCCTTCTACTGGTGATAATGGTTGATATAGTGGTGATAATGGTGGTTATAGTGTTGATAAAGGTCGCTATAATGGTGATAATGGCCGTTATAGTGGTGATAGTGGTCGTTATAGTGGTGATAATGGTTCTTAAAGTGGTGATAGTGGTGGTTATAGTCATCATAATGGTCCATATAGTGGTGATAATGGTTGTTATAGTGGTGATAATGGTTGTTATAGTGGTGATAATGGTTGTTATAGTGGTGATAGTGGTCGTTATAGTGGTGATAATGGTTGTTATAGTGGTGATAATGGTCCTTATAGTGGTGATAATGGTTGTTATAGTGGTGATAATGGTCATTACAGCGTTGATAATGGTCCTTCTACTGGTGATAATGGTTGATATAGTGGTGATAATGGTCGTTATAATGGTGATAATGGTTGTTATAGTTGTGATAATAGTTGTTATAGTGGTGATAATGGTTGTTATAGTGGTGATAGTGGCCGTTATAGTGGTGATAATGGTCATTACAGTGTTGATAATGATCCTTCTACTGGTGATAATGGTTGATATAGTGGTGATAATGGTGGTTATAGTGTTGATAAAGGTCGCTATAATGGTGATAATGGCCGTTATAGTGGTGATAGTGGTCGTTATAGTGGTGATAATGGTTCTTAAAGTGGTGATAGTGGTGGTTATAGTCATCATAATGGTCCATAGAGTGGTGATAATGGTTGTTATAGTGGTGATAATGGTTGTTATAGTGGTGATAATGGTTGTTATAGTGGTGATAGTGGTCGTTATAGTGGTGATAATGGTTGTTATAGTGGTGATAATGGTCCTTATAGTGGTGATAATGGTTGTTATAGTGGTGATAGTGGTCGTTATAGTGGTGATAATGGTTGTTATAGTGGTGATAGTGGTCCTTATAGTGGTGATAATGGCCGTTATAGTGGTGATAATGGTTGTTATACTGGTGATAATAGTTGTTATAGTGGTGATAATAGTTGTTATAGTGTTGATAATGGTCGCTATAGTGGTGATAATGGTTGTTATAGTGGTGATAATGGTCATTACAGCGTTGATAATGGTCCTTCTACTGGTGATAATGGTTGATATAGTGGTGATAATGGTCGTTATAATGGTGATAATGGTTGTTATAGTGGTGATAATAGTTGTTATAGTGGTGATAATGGTTGTTATAGTGGTGATAGTGGTCGTTATAGTGGTGATAATGGTTGTTATAGTGGTGATAGTGGTCGTTATAGTGGTGATAATGGTTGTTATAGTGGTGATAATGGTCCTTATAGTGGTGATAATGGTTGTTATAGTGGTGATAATGGTCATTACAGCGTTGATAATGGTCCTTCTACTGGTGATAATGGTTGATATAGTGGTGATAATGGTCGTTATAATGGTGATAATGGTTGTTATAGTGGTGATAATAGTTGTTATAGTGGTGATAATGGTTGTTATAGTGGTGATAGTGGTCGTTATAGTGGTGATAATGGTTGTTATAGTGGTGATAGTGGTCCTTATAGTGGTGATAATGGCCGTTATAGTGGTGATAATGGTTGTTATACTGGTGATAATAGTTGTTATAGTGGTGATAATAGTTGTTATAGTGTTGATAATGGTCGCTATAGTGGTGATAATGGCCGTTATAGTGGTGATAATGGTCGTTATAGTGGTGATAATGGTTGTTATAGTGGTGATAATAGTTGTTATAGTGGGGATAATGGTTGTTATAGTGGTGATAGTGGCCGTTATAGTGGTGATAATGGTCATTACAGTGTTGATAATGATCCTTCTACTGGTGATAATGGTTGATATAGTGGTGATAATGGTGGTTATAGTGTTGATAAGGGTCGCTATAATGGTGATAATGGCCGTTATAGTGGTGATAGTGGTCGTTATAGTGGTGATAATGGTTCTTAAAGTGGTGATAGTGGTGGTTATAGTCATCATAATGGTCCATATAGTGGTGATAATGGTTGTTATAGTGGTGATAATGGTTGTTATAGTGGTGATAGTGGTCGTTATAGTGGTGATAATGGTTGTTATAGTGGTGATAATGGTCCTTATAGTGGTGATAATGGTTGTTATAGTGGTGATAATGGTCATTACAGCGTTGATAATGGTCCTTCTACTGGTGATAATGGTTGATATAGTGGTGATAATGGTCGTTATAATGGTGATAATGGTTGTTATAGTGGTGATAATAGTTGTTATAGTGGTGATAATGGTTGTTATAGTGGTGATAGTGGTCGTTATAGTGGTGATAATGGTTGTTATAGTGGTGATAGTGGTCCTTATAGTGGTGATAATGGCCGTTATAGTGGTGATAATGGTTGTTATACTGGTGATAATAGTTGTTATAGTGGTGATAATGGTTGTTATAGTGTTGATAATGGTCGCTATAGTGGTGATAATGACCGTTATAGTGGTGATAATGGTCGTTATAGTAGCGATAATGGTTGTTAAAGTGGTGATAGGGGTGGTTATAGTTGTCATAATGGTCCATATAGTGTTGATAATGGTTGTTATAGTGGTGATAATGGTTGTTATAGTGGCGATAATGGTTGTTATAGTGGTGATAATGGTCATTACAGCGTTGATAATGGTCCTTCTACTGGTGATAATGGTTGATGTAGTGGTGATAATGGTCGTTATAATGGTGATAATGGTTGTGATAGTGGTGATAATAGTTGTTATAGTGGTGATAATGGTCCTTCTAGTGGTGATAATGGTTGTTATAGTGGTGGTAATGGTGGTTATAGTGTTGATAGTGGTCGTTATAGTGGTGATAATGGTTGTTATAGTGCTGATAATGGTCGCTACAGTGGTGATAATGGCCGTTATAGTGGTGATAATGGTTGTTATAGTGGTGATAATAGTTGTTATAGTGGTGATAATGGTTGTTATAGTGTTGATAATGGTCGCTATAGTGGTGACAATGGCCGTTATAGTGGTGATAATGGTCGTTATAGTGGCGATAATGGTTGTTAAAGTGGTGATAGTGGTGGTTATAGTTGTCATAATGGTCCATATATTGGTGATAATGGTTGTTACAGTGGTGATAATGGTTGTTATAGTGGCGATAATGGTTGTTATAGTGGTGATAATGGTCATTACAGCGTTGATAATGGTCCTTCTACTGGTGATAATGGTTGTTATAGTGGTGATAGTGGTCGTTATAGTGGTGATAATGGTCCTTATAGTGGTGATAATTGTGGTTATAGTGTTGATAGTGGTCGTTATAGTGGTGATAGTGGTCGTTGTAGTGGTGATAATGGTTGTTATAGTGGTGATAATGGTCCTTATAGTGGTCATAATGGTTGTTATAGTGGTGATAATGGTTGTTATAGTGGTGATAATGGTCCTTATAGAGGTGATAATGGTTGTTATAGTGGTGATAGTGGTCGTTATAGTGGTGATAATGGTGGTTATAGTGCTGATAATGGTCGCTATAGTGGTGATAATGGTTGTTATAGTGGTGATAGTGGTCGTAATAGTGGTGACAATGGTCCATATAGTGGTGATAATGGTTGTTATAGTGGTGGTAATGGTGCTTATAGTGTTGATAGTGGTCGTTATAGTGGTGATAATGGTGGTTATAGTGCTGATAATGGTCGCTACAGTGGTGATAATGGCCGTTATAGTGGTGATAATGGTCGTTATAGTTGTGATAACGGTCGTTATAGTGGTGATAATCTTTGTTATAGTGGTGATAATGGTTGTTAAAGTAGTGATAGTGGTGCTTATAGTGGTCATAATGGTCCATATAGTGGTGATAATGGTTGTTATAGTGGTGATAATGGTCCTTATAGTGGTGATAATGGTTGTTATAGTGGTGATAGTGGTCGTAATAGTGGTGATAATGGTCCATATAGTGGTGATAATGGTTGTTATAGTGGTGGTAATGGTGCTTATAGTGTTGATAGTGGTCGTTATAGTGGTGATAATGGTGGTTATAGTGCTGATAATGGTCGCTACAGTGGTGATAATGGCCGTTATAGTGGTGATAATGGTCGTTATAGTTGTGATAACGGTCGTTATAGTGGTGATAATCTTTGTTATAGTGGTGATAATGGTTGTTAAAGTAGTGATAGTGGTGCTTATAGTGGTCATAATGGTCCATATAGTGGTGGTAATGGTTGTTATAGTTGTGATAATGGTTGTTATAGTGGTGATAATGGTTGTTATAGTGGTGGTAATTGTGGTTATAGTGTTGATAATGGTCGCTATAGTGGTGATAATGGCCGTTATAGTGGTGATATTGTTCGTTATAGTGGTGATAATGGTCGTTATAGTGGTGATAATGGTTGTTATAGTGGTGATAATAGTTGTTATAGTGGTGATAATGGTTGTTATAGTGGTGATAGTGGCCGTTATAGTGGTGATAATGGTCATTACAGTGTTGATAATGATCCTTCTACTGGTGATAATGGTTGATATAGTGGTGATAATGGTGGTTATAGTGTTGATAAAGGTCGCTATAATGGTGATAATGGCCGTTATAGTGGTGATAGTGGTCGTTATAGTGGTGATAATGGTTCTTAAAGTGGTGATAGTGGTGGTTATAGTCATCATAATGGTCCATATAGTGGTGATAATGGTTGTTATAGTGGTGATAATGGTTGTTATAGTGGTGATAATGGTTGTTATAGTGGTGATAGTGGTCGTTATAGTGGTGATAATGGTTGTTATAGTGGTGATAATGGTCCTTATAGTGGTGATAATGGTTGTTATAGTGGTGATAATGGTCATTACAGCGTTGATAATGGTCCTTCTACTGGTGATAATGGTTGATATAGTGGTGATAATGGTCGTTATAATGGTGATAATGGTTGTTATAGTGGTGATAATAGTTGTTATAGTGGTGATAATGGTTGTTATAGTGGTGATAGTGGTCGTTATAGTGGTGATAATGGTTGTTATAGTGGTGATAGTGGTCCTTATAGTGGTGATAATGGCCGTTATAGTGGTGATAATGGTTGTTATACTGGTGATAATAGTTGTTATAGTGGTGATAATAGTTGTTATAGTGTTGATAATGGTCGCTATAGTGGTGATAATGGCCGTTATAGTGGTGATATTGGTCGTTATAGTGGTGATAATGGTCGTTATAGTGGTGATAATGGTTGTTATAGTGGTGATAATAGTTGTTATAGTGGTGATAATGGTTGTTATAGTGGTGATAGTGGCCGTTATAGTGGTGATAATGGTCATTACAGTGTTGATAATGATCCTTCTACTGGTGATAATGGTTGATATAGTGGTGATAATGGTGGTTATAGTGTTGATAAGGGTCGCTATAATGGTGATAATGGCCGTTATAGTGGTGATAGTGGTCGTTATAGTGGTGATAATGCTTCTTAAAGTGGTGATAGTGGTGGTTATAGTCATCATAATGGTCCATATAGTGGTGATAATGGTTGTTATAGTGGTGATAATGGTTGTTATAGTGGTGATAATGGTTGTTATAGTGGTGATAGTGGTCGTTATAGTGGTGATAATGGTTGTTATAGTGGTGATAATGGTCCTTATAGTGGTGATAATGGTTGTTATAGTGGTGATAATGGTCATTACAGCGTTGATAATGGTCCTTCTACTGGTGATAATGGTTGATATAGTGGTGATAATGGTCGTTATAATGGTGATAATGGTTGTTATAGTGGTGATAATAGTTGTTATAGTGGTGATAATGGTTGTTATAGTGGTGATAGTGGTCGTTATAGTGGTGATAATGGTTGTTATAGTGGTGATAGTGGTCCTTATAGTGGTGATAATGGCCGTTATAGTGGTGATAATGGTTGTTATACTGGTGATAATAGTTGTTATAGTGGTGATAATGGTTGTTATAGTGTTGATAATGGTCGCTATAGTGGTGATAATGGCCGTTATAGTGGTGATAATGGTCGTTATAGTAGCGATAATGGTTGTTAAAGTGGTGATAGGGGTGGTTATAGTTGTCATAATGGTCCATATAGTGTTGATAATGGTTGTTATAGTGGTGATAATGGTTGTTATAGTGGCGATAATGGTTGTTATAGTGGTGATAATGGTCATTACAGCGTTGATAATGGTCCTTCTACTGGTGATAATGGTTGATGTAGTGGTGATAATGGTCGTTATAATGGTGATAATGGTTGTTATAGTGGTGATAATAGTTGTTATAGTGGTGATAATGGTCCTTCTAGTGGTGATAATGGTTGTTATAGTGGTGGTAATGGTGGTTATAGTGTTGATAGTGGTCGTTATAGTGGTGATAATGGTTGTTATAGTGCTGATAATGGTCGCTACAGTGGTGATAATGGCCGTTATAGTGGTGATAATGGTTGTTATAGTGGTGATAATAGTTGTTATAGTGGTGATAATGGTTGTTATAGTGTTGATAATGGTCGCTATAGTGGTGACAATGGCCGTTATAGTGGTGATAATGGTCGTTATAGTGGCGATAATGGTTGTTAAAGTGGTGATAGTGGTGGTTATAGTTGTCATAATGGTCCATATATTGGTGATAATGGTTGTTACAGTGGTGATAATGGTTGTTATAGTGGCGATAATGGTTGTTATAGTGGTGATAATGGTCATTACAGCGTTGATAATGGTCCTTCTACTGGTGATAATGGTTGTTATAGTGGTGATAGTGGTCGTTATAGTGGTGATAATGGTCCTTATAGTGGTGATAATTGTGGTTATAGTGTTGATAGTGGTCGTTATAGTGGTGATAGTGGTCGTTGTAGTGGTGATAATGGTTGTTATAGTGGTGATAATGGTCCTTATAGTGGTGATAATTGTTGTTATAGTGGTGATAATGGTTGTTATAGTGGTGATAATGGTCCTTATAGAGGTGATAATGGTTGTTATAGTGGTGATAGTGGTCGTTATAGTGGTGATAATGGTGGTTATAGTGCTGATAATGGTCGCTATAGTGGTGATAATGGTTGTTATAGTGGTGATAGTGGTCGTAATAGTGGTGACAATGGTCCATATAGTGGTGATAATGGTTGTTATAGTGGTGGTAATGGTGCTTATAGTGTTGCTAGTGGTCGTTATAGTGGTGATAATGGTGGTTATAGTGCTGATAATGGTCGCTACAGTGGTGATAATGGCCGTTATAGTGGTGATAATGGTCGTTATAGTGGTGATAATGGTTGTTATAGTGGTGATAATAGTCGTTATAGTGGTGATAATGGTTGTTATAGTGGTGATAATAGTCCTTATAGTGGTGATAATGGTTGTTATAGTGGTGATAGTGGTCGTAATAGTGGTGATAATGGTCCATATAGTGGTGATAATGGTTGTTATAGTGGTGGTAATGGTGCTTATAGTGTTGATAGTGGTCGTTATAGTGGTGATAATGGTGGTTATAGTGCTGATAATGGTCGCTACAGTGGTGATAATGGCCGTTATAGTGGTGATAATGGTCGTTATAGTTGTGATAACGGTCGTTATAGTGGTGATAATCTTTGTTATAGTGGTGATAATGGTTGTTAAAGTGGTGATAGTGGTGCTTATAGTGGTCATAATGGTCCATATAGTGGTGATAATGGTTGTTATAGTTGTGATAATGGTTGTTATAGTGGTGATAATGGTTGTTATAGTTGTTATAATGGTTGTTATAGTGGTGATAATGGTTGTTATAGTGGTGGTAATGGTGGTTATAGTGGCGATAATGGTTGTTAAAGTGGTGATAGTGGTCGTTATAGTGGTGATAATGGTTGTTATAGTGGTGATAATGGTTGTTATAGTGGCGATAATGGTTGTTATAGTGGTGATAATGGTCATTACAGCGTTGATAATGGTCCTTCTACTGGTGATAATGGTCGATATAATGGTGATAATGGTTGTTATAGTGGTGATAATAGTTGTTATAGTGGTGATAATGGTTGTTATAGTGTTGATAATGGTCGCCATAGTGGTGATAGTGGTCGTTATAGTGGTGATAATGGTTGTTATAGTGGTGATAATGGTCATTACAGCGTTGATAATGGTCCTTCTACTGGTGATAATGTTTGATATAGTGGTGATAATGGTCGTTATAATGGTGATAATGGTTGTTATAGTGGTGATAATAGTTGTTGTAGTGGTGATAATGGTTGTTATAGTGGTGATAGTGGTCGTTATAGTGGTGATAATGGTCCATGTAGTGTTGATAATGGTTGCTATAGTGGTGATAATGTTTGATATAGTGGTGATAATGGTCGTTATAATGGTGATAATGGTTGTTATAGTGGTGATAATAGTTGTTATAGTGGTGATAATGGTTGTTATAGTGATGATAGTGGTCGTTATAGTGGTGATAATGGTCCATATAGTGGTGATAATTGTGGTTATAGTGTTGATAGTGGTCGTTATAGTGGTGATAATGGTGGTTATAGTGCTGATAATGGTCGCTATAGTGGTGATAATGGCCGTTATAGTGGTGATAATGGTCGTTATAGGGGTGATAATGGTCGTTATACTAGTGATAATGGTTGTTATAGTGGTGATAATGGTCCTTATAGTGGTGATAATGGTTGTTATAGTGGTGATAGTGGTCGTAATAGTGGTGATAATGGTCCATATAGTGGTGATAATGGTTGTTATAGTGGTGGTAATGGTGCTTATAGTGTTGATAGTGGTCGTTATAGTGGTGATAATGGTGGTTATAGTGCTGATAATGGTCGCTACAGTGGTGATAATGGCCGTTATAGTGGTGATAATGGTCGTTATAGTTGTGATAACGGTCGTTATAGTGGTGATAATCTTTGTTATAGTGGTGATAATGGTTGTTAAAGTAGTGATAGTGGTGCTTATAGTGGTCATAATGGTCCATATAGTGGTGATAATGGTTGTTATAGTTGTGATAATGGTTGTTATAGTGGTGATAATGGTTGTTATACTGGTGGTAATGGTGGTTATAGTGTTGATAATGGTCGCTATAGTGGTGATAATGGCCGTTATAGTGGTGATATTGTTCGTTATAGTGGTGATAATGGTCGTTATAGTGGTGATAATGGTTGTTATAGTGGTGATAATAGTTGTTATAGTGGTGATAATGGTTGTTATAGTGGTGATAGTGGCCGTTATAGTGGTGATAATGGTCATTACAGTGTTGATAATGATCCTTCTACTGGTGATAATGGTTGATATAGTGGTGATAATGGTGGTTATAGTGTTGATAAAGGTCGCTATAATGGTGATAATGGCCGTTATAGTGGTGATAGTGGTCGTTATAGTGGTGATAATGGTTCTTAAAGTGGTGATAGTTGTGGTTATAGTCATCATAATGGTCCATATAGTGGTGATAATGGTTGTTATAGTGGTGATAATGGTGGTTATAGTGGTGATAATGGTTGTTATAGTGGTGATAGTGGTCGTTATAGTGGTGATAATGGTTGTTATAGTGGTGATAATGGTCCTTATAGTGGTGATAATGGTTGTTATAGTGGTGATAATGGTCATTACAGCGTTGATAATGGTCCTTCTACTGGTGATAATGGTTGATATAGTGGTGATAATGGTCGTTATAATGGTGATAATGGTTGTTATAGTGGTGATAATAGTTGTTATAGTGGTGATAATGGTTGTTATAGTGGTGATAGTGGTCGTTATAGTGGTGATAATGGTTGTTATAGTGGTGATAGTGGTCCATATAGTGGTGATAATGGCCGTTATAGTGGTGATAATGGTTGTTATACTGGTGATAATAGTTGTTATAGTGGTGATAATAGTTGTTATAGTGTTGATAATGGTCGCTATAGTGGTGATAATGGCCGTTATAGTGGTGATATTGGTCGTTATAGTGGTGATAATGGTCGTTATAGTGGTGATAATGGTTGTTATAGTGGTGATAATAGTTGTTATAGTGGTGATAATGGTTGTTATAGTGGTGATAGTGGCCGTTATAGTGGTGATAATGGTCATTACAGTGTTGATAATGATCCTTCTACTGGTGATAATGGTTGATATAGTGGTGATAATGGTGGTTATAGTGTTGATAAGGGTCGCTATAATGGTGATAATGGCCGTTATAGTGGTGATAGTGGTCGTTATAGTGGTGATAATGGTTCTTAAAGTGGTGATAGTGGTGGTTATAGTCATCATAATGGTCCATATAGTGGTGATAATGGTTGTTATAGTGGTGATAATGGTTGTTATAGTGGTGATAATGGTTGTTATAGTGGTGATAGTGGTCGTTATAGTGGTGATAATGGTTGTTATAGTGGTGATAATGGTCCTTATAGTGGTGATAATGGTTGTTATAGTGGTGATAATGGTCATTACAGCGTTGATAATGGTCCTTCTACTGGTGATAATGGTTGATATAGTGGTGATAATGGTCGTTATAATGGTGATAATGGTTGTTATAGTGGTGATAATAGTTGTTATAGTGGTGATAATGGTTGTTATAGTGGTGATAGTGGTCGTTATAGTGGTGATAATGGTTGTTATAGTGGTGATAGTGGTCCTTATAGTGGTGATAATGGCCGTTATAGTGGTGATAATGGTTGTTATACTGGTTATAATAGTTGTTATAGTGGTGATAATGGTTGTTATAGTGTTGATAATGGTCGCTATAGTGGTGATAATGGCCGTTATAGTGGTGATAATGGTCGTTATAGTAGCGATAATGGTTGTTAAAGTGGTGATAGGGGTGGTTATAGTTGTCATAATGGTCCATATAGTGTTGATAATGGTTGTTATAGTGGTGATAATGGTTGTTATAGTGGCGATAATGGTTGTTATAGTGGTGATAATGGTCATTACAGCGTTGATAATGGTCCTTCTACTGGTGATAATGGTTGATGTAGTGGTGATAATGGTCGTTATAATGGTGATAATGGTTGTTATAGTGGTGATAATAGTTGTTATAGTGGTGATAATGGTCCTTCTAGTGGTGATAATGGTTGTTATAGTGGTGGTAATGGTGGTTATAGTGTTGATAGTGGTCGTTATAGTGGTGGTAATGGTTGTTATAGTGCTGATAATGGTCGCTACAGTGGTGATAATGGCCGTTATAGTGGTGATAATGGTTGTTATAGTGGTGATAATAGTTGTTATAGTGGTGATAATGGTTGTTATAGTGTTGATAATGGTCGCTATAGTGGTGACAATGGCCGTTATAGTGGTGATAATGGTCGTTATAGTGGCGATAATGGTTGTTAAAGTGGTGATAGTGGTGGTTATAGTTGTCATAATGGTCCATATATTGGTGATAATGGTTGTAACAGTGGTGATAATGGTTGTTATAGTGGCGATAATGGTTGTTATAGTGGTGATAATGGTCATTACAGCGTTGATAATGGTCCTTCTACTGGTGATAATGGTTGTTATAGTGGTGATAGTGGTCGTTATAGTGGTGATAATGGTCCTTATAGTGGTGATAATTGTGGTTATAGTGTTGATAGTGGTCGTTATAGTGGTGATAGTGGTCGTTGTAGTGGTGATAATGGTTGTTATAGTGGTGATAATGGTCCTTATAGTGGTGATAATGGTTGTTATAGTGGTGATAATGGTTGTTATAGTGGTGATAATGGTCCTTATAGAGGTGATAATGGTTGTTATAGTGGTGATAGTGGTCCTTATAGTGGTGATAATGGTTGTTATAGTGGTGATAATGGTCATTACAGCGTTGATAATGGTCCTTCTACTGGTGATAATGGTTGATATAGTGGTGATAATGGTCGTTATAATGGTGATAATGGTTGTTATAGTGGTGATAATAGTTGTTATAGTGGTGATAATGGTTGTTATAGTGGTGATAGTGGTCGTTATAGTGGTGATAATGGTTGTTATAGTGGTGATAGTGGTCCTTATAGTGGTGATAATGGTTGTTATAGTGGTGATAATGGTCATTACAGCGTTGATAATGGTCCTTCTACTGGTGATAATGGTTGATATAGTGGTGATAATGGTCGTTATAATGGTGATAATGGTTGTTATAGTGGTGATAATAGTTGTTATAGTGGTGATAATGGTTGTTATAGTGGTGATAGTGGTCGTTATAGTGGTGATAATGGTTGTTATAGTGGTGATAGTGGTCCTTATAGTGGTGATAATGGTTGTTATAGTGGTGATAATGGTTGTTATAGTGGTGATAATGGTCCTTATAGTGGTGATAATGGTTGTTATAGTGGTGATAGTGGTCGTTATAGTGGTGATAATGGTCCACATAGTGGTGATAATGCTGGTTATGGTGTTGATAGTGGTCGTTATACTGGTGATAATGGCCGTTATAGTGGTGATAATGGTTGTTATACTGGTGATAATAGTTGTTATAGTGGTGTTAATGGTTGTTATAGTGTTGATAATGGTCGCTATAGTGGTGATAATGGCCGTTATAGTGGTGATAATGGTCGTTATAGTAGCGATAATGGTTGTTAAAGTGGTGATTGGGGTGGTTATAGTTGTCATAATGGTCCATATAGTGTTGATAATGGTTGTTATAGTGGTGATAATGGTTGTTACAGTGGCGATAATGGTTGTTATAGTGGTGATAATGGTCATTACAGCGTTGATAATGGTCCTTCTACTGGTGATAATGGTTGATGTAGTGGTGATAATGGTCGTTATAATGGTGATAATGGTTGTTACAGTGGCGATAATAGTTGTTATAGTGGTGATAATGGTCCTTCTAGTGGTGATAATGGTTGTTATAGTGGTGATAGTGGTCGTAATAGTGGTGATAATGGTGCATATAGTGGTGATAATGGTTGTTATAGTGGTGGTAATGGTGGTTATAGTGTTGATAGTGGTCGTTATAGTGGTGATAATGGTTGTTATAGTGCTGATAATGGTCGCTACAGTGGTGATAATGGCCGTTATAGTGGTGATAATGGTTGTTATAGTGGTGATAATAGTTGTTATAGTGGTGATAATGGTTGTTATAGTGTTGATAATGGTCGCTATAGTGGTGACAATGGCCGTTATAGTGGTGATAATGGTCGTTATAGTGGTGATAATGGTTGTTATAGTGGTGATAATAGTTGTTATAGTGGTGATAATGGTTGTTATAGTGGTGATAGTGGCCGTTATAGTGGTGATAATGGTCATTACAGTGTTGATAATGATCCTTCTACTGGTGATAATGGTTGATATAGTGGTGATAATGGTGGTTATAGTGTTGATAAAGGTCGCTATAATGGTGATAATGGCCGTTATAGTGGTGATAGTGGTCGTTATAGTGGTGATAATGGTTCTTAAAGTGGTGATAGTGGTGGTTATAGTCATCATAATGGTCCATATAGTGGTGATAATGGTTGTTATAGTGGTGATAATGGTTGTTATAGTGGTGATAATGGTTGTTATAGTGGTGATAGTGGTCGTTATAGTGGTGATAATGGTTGTTATAGTGGTGATAATGGTCCTTATAGTGGTGATAATGGTTGTTATAGTGGTGATAATGGTCATTACAGCGTTGATAATGGTCCTTCTACTGGTGATAATGGTTGATATAGTGGTGATAATGGTCGTTATAATGGTGATAATGGTTGTTATAGTGGTGATAATAGTTGTTATAGTGGTGATAATGGTTGTTATAGTGGTGATAGTGGTCGTTATAGTGGTGATAATGGTTGTTATAGTGGTGATAGTGGTCCTTATAGTGGTGATAATGGCCGTTATAGTGGTGATAATGGTTGTTATACTGGTGATAATAGTTGTTATAGTGGTGATAATAGTTGTTATAGTGTTGATAATGGTCGCTATAGTGGTGATAATGGCCGTTATAGTGGTGATATTGGTCGTTATAGTGGTGATAATGGTCGTTATAGTGGTGATAATGGTTGTTATAGTGGTGATAATAGTTGTTATAGTGGTGATAATGGTTGTTATAGTGGTGATAGTGGCCGTTATAGTGGTGATAATGGTCATTACAGTGTTGATAATGATCCTTCTACTGGTGATAATGGTTGATATAGTGGTGATAATGGTGGTTATAGTGTTGATAAGGGTCGCTATAATGGTGATAATGGCCGTTATAGTGGTGATAGTGGTCGTTATAGTGGTGATAATGCTTCTTAAAGTGGTGATAGTGGTGGTTATAGTCATCATAATGGTCCATATAGTGGTGATAATGGTTGTTATAGTGGTGATAATGGTTGTTATAGTGGTGATAATGGTTGTTATAGTGGTGATAGTGGTCGTTATAGTGGTGATAATGGTTGTTATAGTGGTGATAATGGTCCTTATAGTGGTGATAATGGTTGTTATAGTGGTGATAATGGTCATTACAGCGTTGATAATGGTCCTTCTACTGGTGATAATGGTTGATATAGTGGTGATAATGGTCGTTATAATGGTGATAATGGTTGTTATAGTGGTGATAATAGTTGTTATAGTGGTGATAATGGTTGTTATAGTGGTGATAGTGGTCGTTATAGTGGTGATAATGGTTGTTATAGTGGTGATAGTGGTCCTTATAGTGGTGATAATGGCCGTTATAGTGGTGATAATGGTTGTTATACTGGTGATAATAGTTGTTATAGTGGTGATAATGGTTGTTATAGTGTTGATAATGGTCGCTATAGTGGTGATAATGGCCGTTATAGTGGTGATAATGGTCGTTATAGTAGCGATAATGGTTGTTAAAGTGGTGATAGGGGTGGTTATAGTTGTCATAATGGTCCATATAGTGTTGATAATGGTTGTTATAGTGGTGATAATGGTTGTTATAGTGGCGATAATGGTTGTTATAGTGGTGATAATGGTCATTACAGCGTTGATAATGGTCCTTCTACTGGTGATAATGGTTGATGTAGTGGTGATAATGGTCGTTATAATGGTGATAATGGTTGTTATAGTGGTGATAATAGTTGTTATAGTGGTGATAATGGTCCTTCTAGTGGTGATAATGGTTGTTATAGTGGTGGTAATGGTGGTTATAGTGTTGATAGTGGTCGTTATAGTGGTGATAATGGTTGTTATAGTGCTGATAATGGTCGCTACAGTGGTGATAATGGCCGTTATAGTGGTGATAATGGTTGTTATAGTGGTGATAATAGTTGTTATAGTGGTGATAATGGTTGTTATAGTGTTGATAATGGTCGCTATAGTGGTGACAATGGCCGTTATAGTGGTGATAATGGTCGTTATAGTGGCGATAATGGTTGTTAAAGTGGTGATAGTGGTGGTTATAGTTGTCATAATGGTCCATATATTGGTGATAATGGTTGTTACAGTGGTGATAATGGTTGTTATAGTGGCGATAATGGTTGTTATAGTGGTGATAATGGTCATTACAGCGTTGATAATGGTCCTTCTACTGGTGATAATGGTTGTTATAGTGGTGATAGTGGTCGTTATAGTGGTGATAATGGTCCTTATAGTGGTGATAATTGTGGTTATAGTGTTGATAGTGGTCGTTATAGTGGTGATAGTGGTCGTTGTAGTGGTGATAATGGTTGTTATAGTGGTGATAATGGTCCTTATAGTGGTGATAATTGTTGTTATAGTGGTGATAATGGTTGTTATAGTGGTGATAATGGTCCTTATAGAGGTGATAATGGTTGTTATAGTGGTGATAGTGGTCGTTATAGTGGTGATAATGGTGGTTATAGTGCTGATAATGGTCGCTATAGTGGTGATAATGGTTGTTATAGTGGTGATAGTGGTCGTAATAGTGGTGACAATGGTCCATATAGTGGTGATAATGGTTGTTATAGTGGTGGTAATGGTGCTTATAGTGTTGCTAGTGGTCGTTATAGTGGTGATAATGGTGGTTATAGTGCTGATAATGGTCGCTACAGTGGTGATAATGGCCGTTATAGTGGTGATAATGGTCGTTATAGTGGTGATAATGGTTGTTATAGTGGTGATAATAGTCGTTATAGTGGTGATAATGGTTGTTATAGTGGTGATAATAGTCCTTATAGTGGTGATAATGGTTGTTATAGTGGTGATAGTGGTCGTAATAGTGGTGATAATGGTCCATATAGTGGTGATAATGGTTGTTATAGTGGTGGTAATGGTGCTTATAGTGTTGATAGTGGTCGTTATAGTGGTGATAATGGTGGTTATAGTGCTGATAATGGTCGCTACAGTGGTGATAATGGCCGTTATAGTGGTGATAATGGTCGTTATAGTTGTGATAACGGTCGTTATAGTGGTGATAATCTTTGTTATAGTGGTGATAATGGTTGTTAAAGTGGTGATAGTGGTGCTTATAGTGGTCATAATGGTCCATATAGTGGTGATAATGGTTGTTATAGTTGTGATAATGGTTGTTATAGTGGTGATAATGGTTGTTATAGTTGTTATAATGGTTGTTATAGTGGTGATAATGGTTGTTATAGTGGTGGTAATGGTGGTTATAGTGGCGATAATGGTTGTTAAAGTGGTGATAGTGGTCGTTATAGTGGTGATAATGGTTGTTATAGTGGTGATAATGGTTGTTATAGTGGCGATAATGGTTGTTATAGTGGTGATAATGGTCATTACAGCGTTGATAATGGTCCTTCTACTGGTGATAATGGTCGATATAATGGTGATAATGGTTGTTATAGTGGTGATAATAGTTGTTATAGTGGTGATAATGGTTGTTATAGTGTTGATAATGGTCGCCATAGTGGTGATAGTGGTCGTTATAGTGGTGATAATGGTTGTTATAGTGGTGATAATGGTCATTACAGCGTTGATAATGGTCCTTCTACTGGTGATAATGTTTGATATAGTGGTGATAATGGTCGTTATAATGGTGATAATGGTTGTTATAGTGGTGATAATAGTTGTTGTAGTGGTGATAATGGTTGTTATAGTGGTGATAGTGGTCGTTATAGTGGTGATAATGGTCCATGTAGTGTTGATAATGGTTGCTATAGTGGTGATAATGTTTGATATAGTGGTGATAATGGTCGTTATAATGGTGATAATGGTTGTTATAGTGGTGATAATAGTTGTTATAGTGGTGATAATGGTTGTTATAGTGATGATAGTGGTCGTTATAGTGGTGATAATGGTCCATATAGTGGTGATAATTGTGGTTATAGTGTTGATAGTGGTCGTTATAGTGGTGATAATGGTGGTTATAGTGCTGATAATGGTCGCTATAGTGGTGATAATGGCCGTTATAGTGGTGATAATGGTCGTTATAGGGGTGATAATGGTCGTTATACTAGTGATAATGGTTGTTATAGTGGTGATAATGGTCCTTATAGTGGTGATAATGGTTGTTATAGTGGTGATAGTGGTCGTAATAGTGGTGATAATGGTCCATATAGTGGTGATAATGGTTGTTATAGTGGTGGTAATGGTGCTTATAGTGTTGATAGTGGTCGTTATAGTGGTGATAATGGTGGTTATAGTGCTGATAATGGTCGCTACAGTGGTGATAATGGCCGTTATAGTGGTGATAATGGTCGTTATAGTTGTGATAACGGTCGTTATAGTGGTGATAATCTTTGTTATAGTGGTGATAATGGTTGTTAAAGTAGTGATAGTGGTGCTTATAGTGGTCATAATGGTCCATATAGTGGTGATAATGGTTGTTATAGTTGTGATAATGGTTGTTATAGTGGTGATAATGGTTGTTATACTGGTGGTAATGGTGGTTATAGTGTTGATAATGGTCGCTATAGTGGTGATAATGGCCGTTATAGTGGTGATATTGTTCGTTATAGTGGTGATAATGGTCGTTATAGTGGTGATAATGGTTGTTATAGTGGTGATAATAGTTGTTATAGTGGTGATAATGGTTGTTATAGTGGTGATAGTGGCCGTTATAGTGGTGATAATGGTCATTACAGTGTTGATAATGATCCTTCTACTGGTGATAATGGTTGATATAGTGGTGATAATGGTGGTTATAGTGTTGATAAAGGTCGCTATAATGGTGATAATGGCCGTTATAGTGGTGATAGTGGTCGTTATAGTGGTGATAATGGTTCTTAAAGTGGTGATAGTTGTGGTTATAGTCATCATAATGGTCCATATAGTGGTGATAATGGTTGTTATAGTGGTGATAATGGTGGTTATAGTGGTGATAATGGTTGTTATAGTGGTGATAGTGGTCGTTATAGTGGTGATAATGGTTGTTATAGTGGTGATAATGGTCCTTATAGTGGTGATAATGGTTGTTATAGTGGTGATAATGGTCATTACAGCGTTGATAATGGTCCTTCTACTGGTGATAATGGTTGATATAGTGGTGATAATGGTCGTTATAATGGTGATAATGGTTGTTATAGTGGTGATAATAGTTGTTATAGTGGTGATAATGGTTGTTATAGTGGTGATAGTGGTCGTTATAGTGGTGATAATGGTTGTTATAGTGGTGATAGTGGTCCATATAGTGGTGATAATGGCCGTTATAGTGGTGATAATGGTTGTTATACTGGTGATAATAGTTGTTATAGTGGTGATAATAGTTGTTATAGTGTTGATAATGGTCGCTATAGTGGTGATAATGGCCGTTATAGTGGTGATATTGGTCGTTATAGTGGTGATAATGGTCGTTATAGTGGTGATAATGGTTGTTATAGTGGTGATAATAGTTGTTATAGTGGTGATAATGGTTGTTATAGTGGTGATAGTGGCCGTTATAGTGGTGATAATGGTCATTACAGTGTTGATAATGATCCTTCTACTGGTGATAATGGTTGATATAGTGGTGATAATGGTGGTTATAGTGTTGATAAGGGTCGCTATAATGGTGATAATGGCCGTTATAGTGGTGATAGTGGTCGTTATAGTGGTGATAATGGTTCTTAAAGTGGTGATAGTGGTGGTTATAGTCATCATAATGGTCCATATAGTGGTGATAATGGTTGTTATAGTGGTGATAATGGTTGTTATAGTGGTGATAATGGTTGTTATAGTGGTGATAGTGGTCGTTATAGTGGTGATAATGGTTGTTATAGTGGTGATAATGGTCCTTATAGTGGTGATAATGGTTGTTATAGTGGTGATAATGGTCATTACAGCGTTGATAATGGTCCTTCTACTGGTGATAATGGTTGATATAGTGGTGATAATGGTCGTTATAATGGTGATAATGGTTGTTATAGTGGTGATAATAGTTGTTATAGTGGTGATAATGGTTGTTATAGTGGTGATAGTGGTCGTTATAGTGGTGATAATGGTTGTTATAGTGGTGATAGTGGTCCTTATAGTGGTGATAATGGCCGTTATAGTGGTGATAATGGTTGTTATACTGGTTATAATAGTTGTTATAGTGGTGATAATGGTTGTTATAGTGTTGATAATGGTCGCTATAGTGGTGATAATGGCCGTTATAGTGGTGATAATGGTCGTTATAGTAGCGATAATGGTTGTTAAAGTGGTGATAGGGGTGGTTATAGTTGTCATAATGGTCCATATAGTGTTGATAATGGTTGTTATAGTGGTGATAATGGTTGTTATAGTGGCGATAATGGTTGTTATAGTGGTGATAATGGTCATTACAGCGTTGATAATGGTCCTTCTACTGGTGATAATGGTTGATGTAGTGGTGATAATGGTCGTTATAATGGTGATAATGGTTGTTATAGTGGTGATAATAGTTGTTATAGTGGTGATAATGGTCCTTCTAGTGGTGATAATGGTTGTTATAGTGGTGGTAATGGTGGTTATAGTGTTGATAGTGGTCGTTATAGTGGTGGTAATGGTTGTTATAGTGCTGATAATGGTCGCTACAGTGGTGATAATGGCCGTTATAGTGGTGATAATGGTTGTTATAGTGGTGATAATAGTTGTTATAGTGGTGATAATGGTTGTTATAGTGTTGATAATGGTCGCTATAGTGGTGACAATGGCCGTTATAGTGGTGATAATGGTCGTTATAGTGGCGATAATGGCTGTTAAAGTGGTGATAGTGGTGGTTATAGTTGTCATAATGGTCCATATATTGGTGATAATGGTTGTAACAGTGGTGATAATGGTTGTTATAGTGGCGATAATGGTTGTTATAGTGGTGATAATGGTCATTACAGCGTTGATAATGGTCCTTCTACTGGTGATAATGGTTGTTATAGTGGTGATAGTGGTCGTTATAGTGGTGATAATGGTCCTTATAGTGGTGATAATTGTGGTTATAGTGTTGATAGTGGTCGTTATAGTGGTGATAGTGGTCGTTGTAGTGGTGATAATGGTTGTTATAGTGGTGATAATGGTCCTTATAGTGGTGATAATGGTTGTTATAGTGGTGATAATGGTTGTTATAGTGGTGATAATGGTCCTTATAGAGGTGATAATGGTTGTTATAGTGGTGATAGTGGTCCTTATAGTGGTGATAATGGTTGTTATAGTGGTGATAATGGTCATTACAGCGTTGATAATGGTCCTTCTACTGGTGATAATGGTTGATATAGTGGTGATAATGGTCGTTATAATGGTGATAATGGTTGTTATAGTGGTGATAATAGTTGTTATAGTGGTGATAATGGTTGTTATAGTGGTGATAGTGGTCGTTATAGTGGTGATAATGGTTGTTATAGTGGTGATAGTGGTCCTTATAGTGGTGATAATGGTTGTTATAGTGGTGATAATGGTCATTACAGCGTTGATAATGGTCCTTCTACTGGTGATAATGGTTGATATAGTGGTGATAATGGTCGTTATAATGGTGATAATGGTTGTTATAGTGGTGATAATAGTTGTTATAGTGGTGATAATGGTTGTTATAGTGGTGATAGTGGTCGTTATAGTGGTGATAATGGTTGTTATAGTGGTGATAGTGGTCCTTATAGTGGTGATAATGGTTGTTATAGTGGTGATAATGGTTGTTATAGTGGTGATAATGGTCCTTATAGTGGTGATAATGGTTGTTATAGTGGTGATAGTGGTCGTTATAGTGGTGATAATGGTCCACATAGTGGTGATAATGCTGGTTATGGTGTTGATAGTGGTCGTTATACTGGTGATAATGGCCGTTATAGTGGTGATAATGGTTGTTATACTGGTGATAATAGTTGTTATAGTGGTGTTAATGGTTGTTATAGTGTTGATAATGGTCGCTATAGTGGTGATAATGGCCGTTATAGTGGTGATAATGGTCGTTATAGTAGCGATAATGGTTGTTAAAGTGGTGATTGGGGTGGTTATAGTTGTCATAATGGTCCATATAGTGTTGATAATGGTTGTTATAGTGGTGATAATGGTTGTTACAGTGGCGATAATGGTTGTTATAGTGGTGATAATGGTCATTACAGCGTTGATAATGGTCCTTCTACTGGTGATAATGGTTGATGTAGTGGTGATAATGGTCGTTATAATGGTGATAATGGTTGTTACAGTGGCGATAATAGTTGTTATAGTGGTGATAATGGTCCTTCTAGTGGTGATAATGGTTGTTATAGTGGTGATAGTGGTCGTAATAGTGGTGATAATGGTGCATATAGTGGTGATAATGGTTGTTATAGTGGTGGTAATGGTGGTTATAGTGTTGATAGTGGTCGTTATAGTGGTGATAATGGTTGTTATAGTGCTGATAATGGTCGCTACAGTGGTGATAATGGCCGTTATAGTGGTGATAATGGTTGTTATAGTGGTGATAATAGTTGTTATAGTGGTGATAATGGTTGTTATAGTGTTGATAATGGTCGCTATAGTGGTGACAATGGCCGTTATAGTGGTGATAATGGTCGTTATAGTGGCGATAATGGTTGTTAAAGTGGTGATAGTGGTGGTTATAGTTGTCATAATGGTCCATATATTGGTGATAATGGTTGTTACAGTGGTGATAATGGTTGTTATAGTGGCGATAATGGTTGTTATAGTGGTGATAATGGTGATTACAGCGTTGCTAATGGTCCTTCTACTGGTGATAATGGTTGTTATAGTGGTGATAGTGGTCGTTATAGTGGTGATAATGGTTGTTATAGTGGTGATAATGGTCCTTATAGTGGTGATAATGGTTGTTATAGTGGTGATAATAGTCGTTATAGTGGTGATAATGGTTGTTATAGTGGTGATAATAGTCCTTACAGTGGTGATAATGGTTGTTATAGTGGTGATAGTGGTCGTAATAGTGGTGATAATGGTCCATATAGTGGTGATAATGGTTGTTATAGTGGTGGTAATGGTGCTTATAGTGTTGATAGTGGTCGTTATAGTGGTGATAATGGTGGTTATAGTGCTGATAATGGTCGCTACAGTGGTGATAATGGCCGTTATAGTGGTGATAATGGTCGTTATAGTTGTGATAACGGTCGTTATAGTGGTGATAATCTTTGTTATAGTGGTGATAATGGTTGTTAAAGTAGTGATAGTGGTGCTTATAGTGGTCATAATGGTCCATATAGTGGTGATAATGGTTGTTATAGTTGTGATAATGGTTGTTATAGTGGTGATAATGGTTGTTATAGTGGTGGTAATGGTGGTTATAGTGTTGATAATGGTCGCTATAGTGGTGATAATGGCCGTTATAGTGGTGATATTGGTCGTTATAGTGGTGATAATGGTCGTTATAGTGGTGATAATGGTTGTTATAGTGGTGATAATAGTTGTTATAGTGGTGATAATGGTTGTTATAGTGGTGATAGTGGCCGTTATAGTGGTGATAATGGTCATTACAGTGTTGATAATGATCCTTCTACTGGTGATAATGGTTGATATAGTGGTGATAATGGTGGTTATAGTGTTGATAAAGGTCGCTATAATGGTGATAATGGCCGTTATAGTGGTGATAGTGGTCGTTATAGTGGTGATAATGGTTCTTAAAGTGGTGATAGTGGTGGTTATAGTCATCATAATGGTCCATATAGTGGTGATAATGGTTGTTATAGTGGTGATAATGGTTGTTATAGTGGTGATAATGGTTGTTATAGTGGTGATAGTGGTCGTTATAGTGGTGATAATGGTTGTTATAGTGGTGATAATGGTCCTTATAGTGGTGATAATGGTTGTTATAGTGGTGATAATGGTCATTACAGCGTTGATAATGGTCCTTCTACTGGTGATAATGGTTGATATAGTGGTGATAATGGTCGTTATAATGGTGATAATGGTTGTTATAGTGGTGATAATAGTTGTTATAGTGGTGATAATGGTTGTTATAGTGGTGATAGTGGTCGTTATAGTGGTGATAATGGTTGTTATAGTGGTGATAGTGGTCCTTATAGTGGTGATAATGGTTGTTATAGTGGTGATAATGGTTGTTATAGTGGTGATAATGGTCCTTATAGTGGTGATAATGGTTGTTATAGTGGTGATAGTGGTCGTTATAGTGGTGATAATGGTCCATATAGTGGTGATAATGCTGGTTATGGTGTTGATAGTGGTCGTTATACTGGTGATAATGGCCGTTATAGTGGTGATAATGGTTGTTATACTGGTGATAATAGTTGTTATAGTGGTGTTAATGGTTGTTATAGTGTTGATAATGGTCGCTATAGTGGTGATAATGGCCGTTATAGTGGTGATAATGGTCGTTATAGTAGCGATAATGGTTGTTAAAGTGGTGATAGGGGTGGTTATAGTTGTCATAATGGTCCATATAGTGTTGATAATGGTTGTTATAGTGGTGATAATGGTTGTTACAGTGGCGATAATGGTTGTTATAGTGGTGATAATGGTCATTACAGCGTTGATAATGGTCCTTCTACTGGTGATAATGGTTGATGTAGTGGTGATAATGGTCGTTATAATGGTGATAATGGTTGTTACAGTGGCGATAATAGTTGTTATAGTGGTGATAATGGTCCTTCTAGTGGTGATAATGGTTGTTATAGTGGTGATAGTGGTCGTAATAGTGGTGATAATGGTGCATACAGTGGTGATAATGGTTGTTATAGTGGTGGTAATGGTGGTTATAGTGTTGATAGTGGTCGTTATAGTGGTGATAATGGTTGTTATAGTGCTGATAATGGTCGCTACAGTGGTGATAATGGCCGTTATAGTGGTGATAATGGTTGTTATAGTGGTGATAATAGTTGTTATAGTGGTGATAATGGTTGTTATAGTGTTGATAATGGTCGCTATAGTGGTGACAATGGCCGTTATAGTGGTGATAATGGTCGTTATAGTGGCGATAATGGTTGTTAAAGTGGTGATAGTGGTGGTTATAGTTGTCATAATGGTCCATATATTGGTGATAATGGTTGTTACAGTGGTGATAATGGTTGTTATAGTGGCGATAATGGTTGTTATAGTGGTGATAATGGTCATTACAGCGTTGATAATGGTCCTTCTACTGGTGATAATGGTTGTTATAGTGGTGATAGTGGTCGTTATAGTGGTGATAATGGTTGTTATAGTGGTGATAATAGTCGTTATAGTGGTGATAATGGTTGTTATAGTGGTGATAATAGTCCTTATAGTGGTGATAATGGTTGTTATAGTGGTGATAGTGGTCGTAATAGTGGTGATAATGGTCCATATAGTGGTGATAATGGTTGTTATAGTGGTGGTAATGGTGCTTATAGTGTTGATAGTGGTCGTTATAGTGGTGATAATGGTGGTTATAGTGCTGATAATGGTCGCTACAGTGGTGATAATGGCCGTTATAGTGGTGATAATGGTCGTTATAGTTGTGATAACGGTCGTTATAGTGGTGATAATCTTTGTTATAGTGGTGATAATGGTTGTTAAAGTGGTGATAGTGGTGCTTATAGTGGTCATAATGGTCCATATAGTGGTGATAATGGTTGTTATAGTTGTGATAATGGTTGTTATAGTGGTGATAATGGTTGTTATAGTTGTTATAATGGTTGTTATAGTGGTGATAATGGTTGTTATAGTGGTGGTAATGGTGGTTATAGTGGCGATAATGGTTGTTAAAGTGGTGATAGTGGTCGTTATAGTGGTGATAATGGTTGTTATAGTGGTGATAATGGTTGTTATAGTGGCGATAATGGTTGTTATAGTGGTGATAATGGTCATTACAGCGTTGATAATGGTCCTTCTACTGGTGATAATGGTCGATATAATGGTGATAATGGTTGTTATAGTGGTGATAATAGTTGTTATAGTGGTGATAATGGTTGTTATAGTGTTGATAATGGTCGCCATAGTGGTGATAGTGGTCGTTATAGTGGTGATAATGGTTGTTATAGTGGTGATAATGGTCATTACAGCGTTGATAATGGTCCTTCTACTGGTGATAATGTTTGATATAGTGGTGATAATGGTCGTTATAATGGTGATAATGGTTGTTATAGTGGTGATAATAGTTGTTATAGTGGTGATAATGGTTGTTATAGTGGTGATAGTGGTCGTTATAGTGGTGATAATGGTCCATGTAGTGTTGATAATGGTTGCTATAGTGGTGATAATGTTTGATATAGTGGTGATAATGGTCGTTATAATGGTGATAATGGTTGTTATAGTGGTGATAATAGTTGTTATAGTGGTGATAATGGTTGTTATAGTGATGATAGTGGTCGTTATAGTGGTGATAATGGTCCATATAGTGGTGATAATTGTGGTTATAGTGTTGATAGTGGTCGTTATAGTGGTGATAATGGTGGTTATAGTGCTGATAATGGTCGCTATAGTGGTGATAATGGCCGTTATAGTGGTGATAATGGTCGTTATAGGGGTGATAATGGTCGTTATACTAGTGATAATGGTTGTTATAGTGGTGATAATGGTCCTTATAGTGGTGATAATGGTTGTTATAGTGGTGATAGTGGTCGTAATAGTGGTGATAATGGTCCATATAGTGGTGATAATGGTTGTTATAGTGGTGGTAATGGTGCTTATAGTGTTGATAGTGGTCGTTATAGTGGTGATAATGGTGGTTATAGTGCTGATAATGGTCGCTACAGTGGTGATAATGGCCGTTATAGTGGTGATAATGGTCGTTATAGTTGTGATAACGGTCGTTATAGTGGTGATAATCTTTGTTATAGTGGTGATAATGGTTGTTAAAGTAGTGATAGTGGTGCTTATAGTGGTCATAATGGTCCATATAGTGGTGATAATGGTTGTTATAGTTGTGATAATGGTTGTTATAGTGGTGATAATGGTTGTTATAGTGGTGGTAATGGTGGTTATAGTGTTGATAATGGTCGCTATAGTGGTGATAATGGCCGTTATAGTGGTGATATTGTTCGTTATAGTGGTGATAATGGTCGTTATAGTGGTGATAATGGTTGTTATAGTGGTGATAATAGTTGTTATAGTGGTGATAATGGTTGTTATAGTGGTGATAGTGGCCGTTATAGTGGTGATAATGGTCATTACAGTGTTGATAATGATCCTTCTACTGGTGATAATGGTTGATATAGTGGTGATAATGGTGGTTATAGTGTTGATAAAGGTCGCTATAATGGTGATAATGGCCGTTATAGTGGTGATAGTGGTCGTTATAGTGGTGATAATGGTTCTTAAAGTGGTGATAGTGGTGGTTATAGTCATCATAATGGTCCATATAGTGGTGATAATGGTTGTTATAGTGGTGATAATGGTTGTTATAGTGGTGATAATGGTTGTTATAGTGGTGATAGTGGTCGTTATAGTGGTGATAATGGTTGTTATAGTGGTGATAATGGTCCTTATAGTGGTGATAATGGTTGTTATAGTGGTGATAATGGTCATTACAGCGTTGATAATGGTCCTTCTACTGGTGATAATGGTTGATATAGTGGTGATAATGGTCGTTATAATGGTGATAATGGTTGTTATAGTGGTGATAATAGTTGTTATAGTGGTGATAATGGTTGTTATAGTGGTGATAGTGGTCGTTATAGTGGTGATAATGGTTGTTATAGTGGTGATAATAGTTGTTATAGTGGTGATAATGGTTGTTATAGTGGTGATAGTGGCCGTTATAGTGGTGATAATGGTCATTACAGTGTTGATAATGATCCTTCTACTGGTGATAATGGTTGATATAGTGGTGATAATGGTGGTTATAGTGTTGATAAGGGTCGCTATAATGGTGATAATGGCCGTTATAGTGGTGATAGTGGTCGTTATAGTGGTGATAATGGTTCTTAAAGTGGTGATAGTGGTGGTTATAGTCATCATAATGGTCCATATAGTGGTGATAATGGTTGTTATAGTGGTGATAATGGTTGTTATAGTGGTGATAATGGTTGTTATAGTGGTGATAGTGGTCGTTATAGTGGTGATAATGGTTGTTATAGTGGTGATAATGGTCCTTATAGTGGTGATAATGGTTGTTATAGTGGTGATAATGGTCATTATAGCGTTGATAATGGTCCTTCTACTGGTGATAATGGTTGATATAGTGGTGATAATGGTCGTTATAATGGTGATAATGGTTGTTATAGTGGTGATAATAGTTGTTATAGTGGTGATAATGGTTGTTATAGTGGTGATAGTGGTCGTTATAGTGGTGATAATGGTTGTTATAGTGGTGATAGTGGTCCTTATAGTGGTGATAATGGCCGTTATAGTGGTGATAATGGTTGTTATACTGGTGATAATAGTTGTTATAGTGGTGATAATGGTTGTTATAGTGTTGATAATGGTCGCTATAGTGGTGATAATGGCCGTTATAGTGGTGATAATGGTCGTTATAGTAGCGATAATGGTTGTTAAAGTGGTGATAGGGGTGGTTATAGTTGTCATAATGGTCCATATAGTGTTGATAATGGTTGTTATAGTGGTGATAATGGTTGTTATAGTGGCGATAATGGTTGTTATAGTGGTGATAATGGTCATTACAGCGTTGATAATGGTCCTTCTACTGGTGATAATGGTTGATGTAGTGGTGATAATGGTCGTTATAATGGTGATAATGGTTGTTATAGTGGTGATAATAGTTGTTATAGTGGTGATAATGGTCCTTCTAGTGGTGATAATGGTTGTTATAGTGGTGGTAATGGTCGCTACAGTGGTGATAATGGCCGTTATAGTGGTGATAATGGTTGTTATAGTGGTGATAATAGTTGTTATAGTGGTGATAATGGTTGTTATAGTGTTGATAATGGTCGCTATAGTGGTGACAATGGCCGTTATAGTGGTGATAATGGTCGTTATAGTGGCGATAATGGTTGTTAAAGTGGTGATAGTGGTGGTTATAGTTGTCATAATGGTCCATATATTGGTGATAATGGTTGTTACAGTGGTGATAATGGTTGTTATAGTGGCGATAATGGTTGTTATAGTGGTGATAATGGTCATTACAGCGTTGATAATGGTCCTTCTACTGGTGATAATGGTTGTTATAGTGGTGATAGTGGTCGTTATAGTGGTGATAATGGTCCTTATAGTGGTGATAATTGTGGTTATAGTGTTGATAGTGGTCGTTATAGTGGTGATAGTGGTCGTTGTAGTGGTGATAATGGTTGTTATAGTGGTGATAATGGTGGTTATAGTGTTGATAATGGTCGCTATAGTGGTGATAATGGCCGTTATAGTGGTGATATTGGTCGTTATAGTGGTGATAATGGTCGTTATAGTGGTGATAATGGTTGTTATAGTGGTGATAATAGTTGTTATAGTGGTGATAATGGTTGTTATAGTGGTGATAGTGGCCGTTATAGTGGTGATAATGGTCATTACAGTGTTGATAATGATCCTTCTACTGGTGATAATGATTGATATAGTGGTGATAATGGTGGTTATAGTGTTGATAAAGGTCGCTATAATGGTGATAATGGCCGTTATAGTGGTGATAGTGGTCGTTATAGTGGTGATAATGGTTCTTAAAGTGGTGATAGTGGTGGTTATAGTCATCATAATGGTCCATATAGTGGTGATAATGGTTGTTATAGTGGTGATAATGGTTGTTATAGTGGTGATAATGGTTGTTATAGTGGTGATAGTGGTCGTTATAGTGGTGATAATGGTTGTTATAGTGGTGATAATGGTCCTTATAGTGGTGATAATGGTTGTTATAGTGGTGATAATGGTCATTACAGCGTTGATAATGGTCCTTCTACTGGTGATAATGGTTGATATAGTGGTGATAATAGTTGTTATAGTGGTGATAATGGTTGTTATAGTGGTGATAGTGGTCGTTATAGTGGTGATAATGGTTGTTATAGTGGTGATAGTGGTCCTTATAGTGGTGATAATGGTTGTTATAGTGGTGATAATGGTTGTTATAGTGGTGATAATGGTCCTTATAGTGGTGATAATGGTTGTTATAGTGGTGATAGTGGTCGTTATAGTGGTGATAATGGTCCATATAGTGGTGATAATGCTGGTTATGGTGTTGATAGTGGTCGTTATACTGGTGATAATGGCCGTCATAGTGGTGATAATGGTTGTTATACTGGTGATAATAGTTGTTATAGTGGTGTTAATGGTTGTTATAGTGTTGATAATGGTCGCTATAGTGGTGATAATGGCCGTTATAGTGGTGATAATGGTCGTTATAGTAGCGATAATGGTTGTTAAAGTGGTGATAGGGGTGGTTATAGTTGTCATAATGGTCCATATAGTGTTGATAATGGTTGTTATAGTGGTGATAATGGTTGTTACAGTGGCGATAATGGTTGTTATAGTGGTGATAATGGTCATTACAGCGTTGATAATGGTCCTTCTACTGGTGATAATGGTTGATGTAGTGGTGATAATGGTCGTTATAATGGTGATAATGGTTGTTACAGTGGCGATAATAGTTGTTATAGTGGTGATAATGGTCCTTCTAGTGGTGATAATGGTTGTTATAGTGGTGATAGTGGTCGTAATAGTGGTGATAATGGTGCATATAGTGGTGATAATGGTTGTTATAGTGGTGGTAATGGTGGTTATAGTGTTGATAGTGGTCGTTATAGTGGTGATAATGGTTGTTATAGTGCTGATAATGGTCGCTACAGTGGTGATAATGGCCGTTATAGTGGTGATAATGGTTGTTATAGTGGTGATAATAGTTGTTATAGTGGTGATAATGGTTGTTATAGTGTTGATAATGGTCGCTATAGTGGTGATAATGGCCGTTATAGTGGTGATAATGGTGGTTATAGTGCTGATAATGGTCGCTACAGTGGTGATAATGGCCGTTATAGTGGTGATAATGGTCGTTATAGTTGTGATAACGGTCGTTATAGTGGTGATAATCTTTGTTATAGTGGTGATAATGGTTGTTAAAGTAGTGATAGTGGTGCTTATAGTGGTCATAATGGTCCATATAGTGGTGATAATGGTTGTTATAGTTGTGATAATGGTTGTTATAGTGGTGATAATGGTTGTTATAGTGGTGGTAATGGTGGTTATAGTGTTGATAATGGTCGCTATAGTGGTGATAATGGCCGTTATAGTGGTGATATTGTTCGTTATAGTGGTGATAATGGTCGTTATAGTGGTGATAATGGTTGTTATAGTGGTGATAATAGTTGTTATAGTGGTGATAATGGTTGTTATAGTGGTGATAGTGGCCGTTATAGTGGTGATAATGGTCATTACAGTGTTGATAATGATCCTTCTACTGGTGATAATGGTTGATATAGTGGTGATAATGGTGGTTATAGTGTTGATAAAGGTCGCTATAATGGTGATAATGGCCGTTATAGTGGTGATAGTGGTCGTTATAGTGGTGATAATGGTTCTTAAAGTGGTGATAGTGGTGGTTATAGTCATCATAATGGTCCATATAGTGGTGATAATGGTTGTTATAGTGGTGATAATGGTTGTTATAGTGGTGATAATGGTTGTTATAGTGGTGATAGTGGTCGTTATAGTGGTGATAATGGTTGTTATAGTGGTGATAATGGTCCTTATAGTGGTGATAATGGTTGTTATAGTGGTGATAATGGTCATTACAGCGTTGATAATGGTCCTTCTACTGGTGATAATGGTTGATATAGTGGTGATAATGGTCGTTATAATGGTGATAATGGTTGTTATAGTGGTGATAATAGTTGTTATAGTGGTGATAATGGTTGTTATAGTGGTGATAGTGGTCGTTATAGTGGTGATAATGGTTGTTATAGTGGTGATAATAGTTGTTATAGTGGTGATAATGGTTGTTATAGTGGTGATAGTGGCCGTTATAGTGGTGATAATGGTCATTACAGTGTTGATAATGATCCTTCTACTGGTGATAATGGTTGATATAGTGGTGATAATGGTGGTTATAGTGTTGATAAGGGTCGCTATAATGGTGATAATGGCCGTTATAGTGGTGATAGTGGTCGTTATAGTGGTGATAATGGTTCTTAAAGTGGTGATAGTGGTGGTTATAGTCATCATAATGGTCCATATAGTGGTGATAATGGTTGTTATAGTGGTGATAATGGTTGTTATAGTGGTGATAATGGTTGTTATAGTGGTGATAGTGGTCGTTATAGTGGTGATAATGGTTGTTATAGTGGTGATAATGGTCCTTATAGTGGTGATAATGGTTGTTATAGTGGTGATAATGGTCATTATAGCGTTGATAATGGTCCTTCTACTGGTGATAATGGTTGATATAGTGGTGATAATGGTCGTTATAATGGTGATAATGGTTGTTATAGTGGTGATAATAGTTGTTATAGTGGTGATAATGGTTGTTATAGTGGTGATAGTGGTCGTTATAGTGGTGATAATGGTTGTTATAGTGGTGATAGTGGTCCTTATAGTGGTGATAATGGCCGTTATAGTGGTGATAATGGTTGTTATACTGGTGATAATAGTTGTTATAGTGGTGATAATGGTTGTTATAGTGTTGATAATGGTCGCTATAGTGGTGATAATGGCCGTTATAGTGGTGATAATGGTCGTTATAGTAGCGATAATGGTTGTTAAAGTGGTGATAGAGGTGGTTATAGTTGTCATAATGGTCCATATAGTGTTGATAATGGTTGTTATAGTGGTGATAATGGTTGTTATAGTGGCGATAATGGTTGTTATAGTGGTGATAATGGTCATTACAGCGTTGATAATGGTCCTTCTACTGGTGATAATGGTTGATGTAGTGGTGATAATGGTCGTTATAATGGTGATAATGGTTGTTATAGTGGTGATAATAGTTGTTATAGTGGTGATAATGGTCCTTCTAGTGGTGATAATGGTTGTTATAGTGGTGGTAATGGTCGCTACAGTGGTGATAATGGCCGTTATAGTGGTGATAATGGTTGTTATAGTGGTGATAATAGTTGTTATAGTGGTGATAATGGTTGTTATAGTGTTGATAATGGTCGCTATAGTGGTGACAATGGCCGTTATAGTGGTGATAATGGTCGTTATAGTGGCGATAATGGTTGTTAAAGTGGTGATAGTGGTGGTTATAGTTGTCATAATGGTCCATATATTGGTGATAATGGTTGTTACAGTGGTGATAATGGTTGTTATAGTGGCGATAATGGTTGTTATAGTGGTGATAATGGTCATTACAGCGTTGATAATGGTCCTTCTACTGGTGATAATGGTTGTTATAGTGGTGATAGTGGTCGTTATAGTGGTGATAATGGTCCTTATAGTGGTGATAATTGTGGTTATAGTGTTGATAGTGGTCGTTATAGTGGTGATAGTGGTCGTTGTAGTGGTGATAATGGTTGTTATAGTGGTGATAATGGTGGTTATAGTGTTGATAATGGTCGCTATAGTGGTGATAATGGCCGTTATAGTGGTGATATTGGTCGTTATAGTGGTGATAATGGTCGTTATAGTGGTGATAATGGTTGTTATAGTGGTGATAATAGTTGTTATAGTGGTGATAATGGTTGTTATAGTGGTGATAGTGGCCGTTATAGTGGTGATAATGGTCATTACAGTGTTGATAATGATCCTTCTACTGGTGATAATGATTGATATAGTGGTGATAATGGTGGTTATAGTGTTGATAAAGGTCGCTATAATGGTGATAATGGCCGTTATAGTGGTGATAGTGGTCGTTATAGTGGTGATAATGGTTCTTAAAGTGGTGATAGTGGTGGTTATAGTCATCATAATGGTCCATATAGTGGTGATAATGGTTGTTATAGTGGTGATAATGGTTGTTATAGTGGTGATAATGGTTGTTATAGTGGTGATAGTGGTCGTTATAGTGGTGATAATGGTTGTTATAGTGGTGATAATGGTCCTTATAGTGGTGATAATGGTTGTTATAGTGGTGATAATGGTCATTACAGCGTTGATAATGGTCCTTCTACTGGTGATAATGGTTGATATAGTGGTGATAATGGTCGTTATAATGGTGATAATGGTTGTTATAGTGGTGATAATAGTTGTTATAGTGGTGATAATGGTTGTTATAGTGGTGATAGTGGTCGTTATAGTGGTGATAATGGTTGTTATAGTGGTGATAGTGGTCCTTATAGTGGTGATAATGGTTGTTATAGTGGTGATAATGGTTGTTATAGTGGTGATAATGGTCCTTATAGTGGTGATAATGGTTGTTATAGTGGTGATAGTGGTCGTTATAGTGGTGATAATGGTCCATATAGTGGTGATAATGCTGGTTATGGTGTTGATAGTGGTCGTTATACTGGTGATAATGGCCGTTATAGTGGTGATAATGGTTGTTATACTGGTGATAATAGTTGTTATAGTGGTGTTAATGGTTGTTATAGTGTTGATAATGGTCGCTATAGTGGTGATAATGGCCGTTATAGTGGTGATAATGGTCGTTATAGTAGCGATAATGGTTGTTAAAGTGGTGATAGGGGTGGTTATAGTTGTCATAATGGTCCATATAGTGTTGATAATGGTTGTTATAGTGGTGATAATGGTTGTTACAGTGGCGATAATGGTTGTTATAGTGGTGATAATGGTCATTACAGCGTTGATAATGGTCCTTCTACTGGTGATAATGGTTGATGTAGTGGTGATAATGGTCGTTATAATGGTGATAATGGTTGTTACAGTGGCGATAATAGTTGTTATAGTGGTGATAATGGTCCTTCTAGTGGTGATAATGGTTGTTATAGTGGTGATAGTGGTCGTAATAGTGGTGATAATGGTGCATATAGTGGTGATAATGGTTGTTATAGTGGTGGTAATGGTGGTTATAGTGTTGATAGTGGTCGTTATAGTGGTGATAATGGTTGTTATAGTGCTGATAATGGTCGCTACAGTGGTGATAATGGCCGTTATAGTGGTGATAATGGTTGTTATAGTGGTGATAATAGTTGTTATAGTGGTGATAATGGTTGTTATAGTGTTGATAATGGTCGCTATAGTGGTGACAATGGCCGTTATAGTGGTGATAATGGTCGTTATAGTGGCGATAATGGTTGTTAAAGTGGTGATAGTGGTGGTTATAGTTGTCATAATGGTCCATATATTGGTGATAATGGTTGTTACAGTGGTGATAATGGTTGTTATAGTGGCGATAATGGTTGTTATAGTGGTGATAATGGTCATTACAGCGTTGATAATGGTCCTTCTACTGGTGATAATGGTTGTTATAGTGGTGATAGTGGTCGTTATAGTGGTGATAATGGTTGTTATAGTGGTGATAATGGTCCTTATAGTGGTGATAATGGTTGTTATAGTGGTGATAATAGTCGTTATAGTGGTGATAATGGTTGTTATAGTGGTGATAATAGTCCTTATAGTGGTGATAATGGTTGTTATAGTGGTGATAGTGGTCGTAATAGTGGTGATAATGGTCCATATAGTGGTGATAATGGTTGTTATAGTGGTGGTAATGGTGCTTATAGTGTTGATAGTGGTCGTTATAGTGGTGATAATGGTGGTTATAGTGCTGATAATGGTCGCTACAGTGGTGATAATGGCCGTTATAGTGGTGATAATGGTCGTTATAGTTGTGATAACGGTCGTTATAGTGGTGATAATCTTTGTTATAGTGGTGATAATGGTTGTTAAAGTGGTGATAGTGGTGCTTATAGTGGTCATAATGGTCCATATAGTGGTGATGATGGTTGTTATAGTTGTGATAATGGTTGTTATAGTGGTGATAATGGTTGTTATAGTTGTTATAATGGTTGTTATAGTGGTGATAATGGTTGTTATAGTGGTGGTAATGGTGGTTATAGTGGCGATAATGGTTGTTAAAGTGGTGATAGTGGTCGTTATAGTGGTGATAATGGTTGTTATAGTGGTGATAATGGTTGTTATAGTGGCGATAATGGTTGTTATAGTGGTGATAATGGTCATTACAGCGTTGATAATGGTCCTTCTACTGGTGATAATGGTCGATATAATGGTGATAATGGTTGTTATAGTGGTGATAATAGTTGTTATAGTGGTGATAATGGTTGTTATAGTGTTGATAATGGTCGCCATAGTGGTGATAGTGGTCGTTATAGTGGTGATAATGGTTGTTATAGTGGTGATAATGGTCATTACAGCGTTGATAATGGTCCTTCTACTGGTGATAATGTTTGATATAGTGGTGATAATGGTCGTTATAATGGTGATAATGGTTGTTATAGTGGTGATAATAGTTGTTATAGTGGTGATAATGGTTGTTATAGTGCTGATAGTGGTCGTTATAGTGGTGATAATGGTCCATGTAGTGTTGATAATGGTTGCTATAGTGGTGATAATGTTTGATATAGTGGTGATAATGGTCGTTATAATGGTGATAATGGTTGTTATAGTGGTGATAATAGTTGTTATAGTGGTGATAATGGTTGTTATAGTGATGATAGTGGTCGTTATAGTGGTGATAATGGTCCATATAGTGGTGATAATTGTGGTTATAGGATTGATAGTGGTCGTTATAGTGGTGATAATGGTGGTTATAGTGCTGATAATGGTCGCTATAGTGGTGATAATGGCCGTTATAGTGGTGATAATGGTCGTTATAGGGGTGATAATGGTCGTTATACTAGTGATAATGGTTGTTATAGTGGTGATAATGGTCCTTATAGTGGTGATAATGGTTGTTATAGTGGTGATAGTGGTCGTAATAGTGGTGATAATGGTCCATATAGTGGTGATAATGGTTGTTATAGTGGTGGTAATGGTGCTTATAGTGTTGATAGTGGTCGTTATAGTGGTGATAATGGTGGTTATAGTGCTGATAATGGTCGCTACAGTGGTGATAATGGCCGTTATAGTGGTGATAATGGTCGTTATAGTTGTGATAACGGTCGTTATAGTGGTGATAATCTTTGTTATAGTGGTGATAATGGTTGTTAAAGTAGTGATAGTGGTGCTTATAGTGGTCATAATGGTCCATATAGTGGTGATAATGGTTGTTATAGTTGTGATAATGGTTGTTATAGTGGTGATAATGGTTGTTATAGTGGTGGTAATGGTGGTTATAGTGTTGATAATGGTCGCTATAGTGGTGATAATGGCCGTTATAGTGGTGATATTGTTCGTTATAGTGGTGATAATGGTCGTTATAGTGGTGATAATGGTTGTTATAGTGGTGATAATAGTTGTTATAGTGGTGATAATGGTTGTTATAGTGGTGATAGTGGCCGTTATAGTGGTGATAATGGTCATTACAGTGTTGATAATGATCCTTCTACTGGTGATAATGGTTGATATAGTGGTGATAATGGTGGTTATAGTGTTGATAAAGGTCGCTATAATGGTGATAATGGCCGTTATAGTGGTGATAGTGGTCGTTATAGTGGTGATAATGGTTCTTAAAGTGGTGATAGTGGTGGTTATAGTCATCATAATGGTCCATATAGTGGTGATAATGGTTGTTATAGTGGTGATAATGGTTGTTATAGTGGTGATAATGGTTGTTATAGTGGTGATAGTGGTCGTTATAGTGGTGATAATGGTTGTTATAGTGGTGATAATGGTCCTTATAGTGGTGATAATGGTTGTTATAGTGGTGATAATGGTCATTACAGCGTTGATAATGGTCCTTCTACTGGTGATAATGGTTGATATAGTGGTGATAATGGTCGTTATAATGGTGATAATGGTTGTTATAGTGGTGATAATAGTTGTTATAGTGGTGATAATGGTTGTTATAGTGGTGATAGTGGTCGTTATAGTGGTGATAATGGTTGTTATAGTGGTGATAGTGGTCCTTATAGTGGTGATAATGGCCGTTATAGTGGTGATAATGGTTGTTATACTGGTGATAATAGTTGTTATAGTGGTGATAATAGTTGTTATAGTGTTGATAATGGTCGCTATAGTGGTGATAATGGCCGTTATAGTGGTGATATTGGTCGTTATAGTGGTGATAATGGTCGTTATAGTGGTGATAATGGTTGTTATAGTGGTGATAATAGTTGTTATAGTGGTGATAATGGTTGTTATAGTGGTGATAGTGGCCGTTATAGTGGTGATAATGGTCATTACAGTGTTGATAATGATCCTTCTACTGGTGATAATGGTTGATATAGTGGTGATAATGGTGGCTATAGTGTTGATAAAGGTCGCTATAATGGTGATAATGGCCGTTATAGTGGTGATAGTGGTCGTTATAGTGGTGATAATGGTTCTTAAAGTGGTGATAGTGGTGGTTATAGTCATCATAATGGTCCATATAGTGGTGATAATGGTTGTTATAGTGGTGATAATGGTTGTTATAGTGGTGATAATGGTTGTTATAGTGGTGATAGTGGTCGTTATAGTGGTGATAATGGTTGTTATAGTGGTGATAATGGTCCTTATAGTGGTGATAATGGTTGTTATAGTGGTGATAATGGTCATTACAGCGTTGATAATGGTCCTTCTACTGGTGATAATGGTTGATATAGTGGTGATAATGGTCGTTATAATGGTGATAATGGTTGTTATAGTGGTGATAATAGTTGTTATAGTGGTGATAATGGTTGTTATAGTGGTGATAGTGGTCGTTATAGTGGTGATAATGGTTGTTATAGTGGTGATAGTGGTCCTTATAGTGGTGATAATGGCCGTTATAGTGGTGATAATGGTTGTTATACTGGTGATAATAGTTGTTATAGTGGTGATAATAGTTGTTATAGTGTTGATAATGGTCGCTATAGTGGTGATAATGGCCGTTATAGTGGTGATATTGGTCGTTATAGTGGTGATAATGGTCGTTATAGTGGTGATAATGGTTGTTATAGTGGTGATAATAGTTGTTATAGTGGGGATAATGGTTGTTATAGTGGTGATAGTGGCCGTTATAGTGGTGATAATGGTCATTACAGTGTTGATAATGATCCTTCTACTGGTGATAATGGTTGATATAGTGGTGATAATGGTGGTTATAGTGTTGATAAGGGTCGCTATAATGGTGATAATGGCCGTTATAGTGGTGATAGTGGTCGTTATAGTGGTGATAATGGTTCTTAAAGTGGTGATAGTGGTGGTTATAGTCATCATAATGGTCCATATAGTGGTGATAATGGTTGTTATAGTGGTGATAATGGTTGTTATAGTGGTGATAGTGGTCGTTATAGTGGTGATAATGGTTGTTATAGTGGTGATAATGGTCCTTATAGTGGTGATAATGGTTGTTATAGTGGTGATAATGGTCATTACAGCGTTGATAATGGTCCTTCTACTGGTGATAATGGTTGATATAGTGGTGATAATGGTCGTTATAATGGTGATAATGGTTGTTATAGTGGTGATAATAGTTGTTATAGTGGTGATAATGGTTGTTATAGTGGTGATAGTGGTCGTTATAGTGGTGATAATGGTTGTTATAGTGGTGATAGTGGTCCTTATAGTGGTGATAATGGCCGTTATAGTGGTGATAATGGTTGTTATACTGGTGATAATAGTTGTTATAGTGGTGATAATGGTTGTTATAGTGTTGATAATGGTCGCTATAGTGGTGATAATGGCCGTTATAGTGGTGATAATGGTCGTTATAGTAGCGATAATGGTTGTTAAAGTGGTGATAGGGGTGGTTATAGTTGTCATAATGGTCCATATAGTGTTGATAATGGTTGTTATAGTGGTGATAATGGTTGTTATAGTGGCGATAATGGTTGTTATAGTGGTGATAATGGTCATTACAGCGTTGATAATGGTCCTTCTACTGGTGATAATGGTTGATGTAGTGGTGATAATGGTCGTTATAATGGTGATAATGGTTGTGATAGTGGTGATAATAGTTGTTATAGTGGTGATAATGGTCCTTCTAGTGGTGATAATGGTTGTTATAGTGGTGGTAATGGTGGTTATAGTGTTGATAGTGGTCGTTATAGTGGTGATAATGGTTGTTATAGTGCTGATAATGGTCGCTACAGTGGTGATAATGGCCGTTATAGTGGTGATAATGGTTGTTATAGTGGTGATAATAGTTGTTATAGTGGTGATAATGGTTGTTATAGTGTTGATAATGGTCGCTATAGTGGTGACAATGGCCGTTATAGTGGTGATAATGGTCGTTATAGTGGCGATAATGGTTGTTAAAGTGGTGATAGTGGTGGTTATAGTTGTCATAATGGTCCATATATTGGTGATAATGGTTGTTACAGTGGTGATAATGGTTGTTATAGTGGCGATAATGGTTGTTATAGTGGTGATAATGGTCATTACAGCGTTGATAATGGTCCTTCTACTGGTGATAATGGTTGTTATAGTGGTGATAGTGGTCGTTATAGTGGTGATAATGGTCCTTATAGTGGTGATAATTGTGGTTATAGTGTTGATAGTGATCGTTATAGTGGTGATAGTGGTCGTTGTAGTGGTGATAATGGTTGTTATAGTGGTGATAATGGTCCTTATAGTGGTGATAATGGTTGTTATAGTGGTGATAATGGTTGTTATAGTGGTGATAATGGTCCTTATAGAGGTGATAATGGTTGTTATAGTGGTGATAGTGGTCGTTATAGTGGTGATAATGGTGGTTATAGTGCTGATAATGGTCGCTATAGTGGTGATAATGGTTGTTATAGTGGTGATAGTGGTCGTAATAGTGGTGACAATGGTCCATATAGTGGTGATAATGGTTGTTATAGTGGTGGTAATGGTGCTTATAGTGTTGATAGTGGTCGTTATAGTGGTGATAATGGTGGTTATAGTGCTGATAATGGTCGCTACAGTGGTGATAATGGCCGTTATAGTGGTGATAATGGTCGTTATAGTTGTGATAACGGTCGTTATAGTGGTGATAATCTTTGTTATAGTGGTGATAATGGTTGTTAAAGTAGTGATAGTGGTGCTTATAGTGGTCATAATGGTCCATATAGTGGTGATAATGGTTGTTATAGTGGTGATAATGGTCCTTATAGTGGTGATAATGGTTGTTATAGTGGTGATAGTGGTCGTAATAGTGGTGATAATGGTCCATATAGTGGTGATAATGGTTGTTATAGTGGTGGTAATGGTGCTTATAGTGTTGATAGTGGTCGTTATAGTGGTGATAATGGTGGTTATAGTGCTGATAATGGTCGCTACAGTGGTGATAATGGCCGTTATAGTGGTGATAATGGTCGTTATAGTTGTGATAACGGTCGTTATAGTGGTGATAATCTTTGTTATAGTGGTGATAATGGTTGTTAAAGTAGTGATAGTGGTGCTTATAGTGGTCATAATGGTCCATATAGTGGTGATAATGGTTGTTATAGTTGTGATAATGGTTGTTATAGTGGTGATAATGGTTGTTATAGTGGTGGTAATGGTGGTTATAGTGTTGATAATGGTCGCTATAGTGGTGATAATGGCCGTTATAGTGGTGATATTGTTCGTTATAGTGGTGATAATGGTCGTTATAGTGGTGATAATGGTTGTTATAGTGGTGATAATAGTTGTTATAGTGGTGATAATGGTTGTTATAGTGGTGATAGTGGCCGTTATAGTGGTGATAATGGTCATTACAGTGTTGATAATGATCCTTCTACTGGTGATAATGGTTGATATAGTGGTGATAATGGTGGTTATAGTGTTGATAAAGGTCGCTATAATGGTGATAATGGCCGTTATAGTGGTGATAGTGGTCGTTATAGTGGTGATAATGGTTCTTAAAGTGGTGATAGTGGTGGTTATAGTCATCATAATGGTCCATATAGTGGTGATAATGGTTGTTATAGTGGTGATAATGGTTGTTATAGTGGTGATAATGGTTGTTATAGTGGTGATAGTGGTCGTTATAGTGGTGATAATGGTTGTTATAGTGGTGATAATGGTCCTTATAGTGGTGATAATGGTTGTTATAGTGGTGATAATGGTCATTACAGCGTTGATAATGGTCCTTCTACTGGTGATAATGGTTGATATAGTGGTGATAATGGTCGTTATAATGGTGATAATGGTTGTTATAGTGGTGATAATAGTTGTTATAGTGGTGATAATGGTTGTTATAGTGGTGATAGTGGTCGTTATAGTGGTGATAATGGTTGTTATAGTGGTGATAGTGGTCCTTATAGTGGTGATAATGGCCGTTATATTGGTGATAATGGTTGTTATACTGGTGATAATAGTTGTTATAGTGGTGATAATAGTTGTTATAGTGTTGATAATGGTCGCTATAGTGGTGATAATGGCCGTTATAGTGGTGATATTGGTCGTTATAGTGGTGATAATGGTCGTTATAGTGGTGATAATGGTTGTTATAGTGGTGATAATAGTTGTTATAGTGGTGATAATGGTTGTTATAGTGGTGATAGTGGCCGTTATAGTGGTGATAATGGTCATTACAGTGTTGATAATGATCCTTCTACTGGTGATAATGGTTGATATAGTGGTGATAATGGTGGTTATAGTGTTGATAAGGGTCGCTATAATGGTGATAATGGCCGTTATAGTGGTGATAGTGGTCGTTATAGTGGTGATAATGGTTCTTAAAGTGGTGATAGTGGTGGTTATAGTCATCATAATGGTCCATATAGTGGTGATAATGGTTGTTATAGTGGTGATAATGGTTGTTATAGTGGTGATAATGGTTGTTATAGTGGTGATAGTGGTCGTTATAGTGGTGATAATGGTTGTTATAGTGGTGATAATGGTCCTTATAGTGGTGATAATGGTTGTTATAGTGGTGATAATGGTCATTACAGCGTTGATAATGGTCCTTCTACTGGTGATAATGGTTGATATAGTGGTGATAATGGTCGTTATAATGGTGATAATGGTTGTTATAGTGGTGATAATAGTTGTTATAGTGGTGATAATGGTTGTTATAGTGGTGATAGTGGTCGTTATAGTGGTGATAATGGTTGTTATAGTGGTGATAGTGGTCCTTATAGTGGTGATAATGGCCGTTATAGTGGTGATAATGGTTGTTATACTGGTGATAATAGTTGTTATAGTGGTGATAATGGTTGTTATAGTGTTGATAATGGTCGCTATAGTGGTGATAATGGCCGTTATAGTGGTGATAATGGTCGTTATAGTAGCGATAATGGTTGTTAAAGTGGTGATAGGGGTGGTTATAGTTGTCATAATGGTCCATATAGTGTTGATAATGGTTGTTATAGTGGTGATAATGGTTGTTATAGTGGCGATAATGGTTGTTATAGTGGTGATAATGGTCATTACAGCGTTGATAATGGTCCTTCTACTGGTGATAATGGTTGATGTAGTGGTGATAATGGTCGTTATAATGGTGATAATGGTTGTTATAGTGGTGATAATAGTTGTTATAGTGGTGATAATGGTCGTTATAGTGGCGATAATGGTTGTTAAAGTGGTGATAGTGGTGGTTATAGTTGTCATAATGGTCCATATATTGGTGATAATGGTTGTTACAGTGGTGATAATGGTTGTTATAGTGGCGATAATGGTTGTTATAGTGGTGATAATGGTCATTACAGCGTTGATAATGGTCCTTCTACTGGTGATAATGGTTGTTATAGTGGTGATAGTGGTCGTTATAGTGGTGATAATGGTCCTTATAGTGGTGATAATTGTGGTTATAGTGTTGATAGTGGTCGTTATAGTGGTGATAGTGGTCGTTGTAGTGGTGATAATGGTTGTTATAGTGGTGATAATGGTCCTTATAGTGGTGATAATGGTTGTTATAGTGGTGATAATGGTTGTTATAGTGGTGATAATGGTCCTTATAGAGGTGATAATGGTTGTTATAGTGGTGATAGTGGTCGTTATAGTGGTGATAATGGTGGTTATAGTGCTGATAATGGTCGCTATAGTGGTGATAATGGTTGTTATAGTGGTGATAGTGGTCGTAATAGTGGTGACAATGGTCCATATAGTGGTGATAATGGTTGTTATAGTGGTGGTAATGGTGCTTATAGTGTTGCTAGTGGTCGTTATAGTGGTGATAATGGTGGTTATAGTGCTGATAATGGTCGCTACAGTGGTGATAATGGCCGTTATAGTGGTGATAATGGTCGTTATAGTGGTGATAATGGTTGTTATAGTGGTGATAATAGTCGTTATAGTGGTGATAATGGTTGTTATAGTGGTGATAATAGTCCTTATAGTGGTGATAATGGTTGTTATAGTGGTGATAGTGGTCGTAATAGTGGTGATAATGGTCCATATAGTGGTGATAATGGTTGTTATAGTGGTGGTAATGGTGCTTATAGTGTTGATAGTGGTCGTTATAGTGGTGATAATGGTGGTTATAGTGCTGATAATGGTCGCTACAGTGGTGATAATGGCCGTTATAGTGGTGATAATGGTCGTTATAGTTGTGATAACGGTCGTTATAGTGGTGATAATCTTTGTTATAGTGGTGATAATGGTTGTTAAAGTGGTGATAGTGGTGCTTATAGTGGTCATAATGGTCCATATAGTGGTGATAATGGTTGTTATAGTTGTGATAATGGTTGTTATAGTGGTGATAATGGTTGTTATAGTTGTTATAATGGTTGTTATAGTGGTGATAATGGTTGTTATAGTGGTGGTAATGGTGGTTATAGTGGCGATAATGGTTGTTAAAGTGGTGATAGTGGTCGTTATAGTGGTGATAATGGTTGTTATAGTGGTGATAATGGTTGTTATAGTGGCGATAATGGTTGTTATAGTGGTGATAATGGTCATTACAGCGTTGATAATGGTCCTTCTACTGGTGATAATGGTCGATATAATGGTGATAATGGTTGTTATAGTGGTGATAATAGTTGTTATAGTGGTGATAATGGTTGTTATAGTGTTGATAATGGTCGCCATAGTGGTGATAGTGGTCGTTATAGTGGTGATAATGGTTGTTATAGTGGTGATAATGGTCATTACAGCGTTGATAATGGTCCTTCTACTGGTGATAATGTTTGATATAGTGGTGATAATGGTCGTTATAATGGTGATAATGGTTGTTATAGTGGTGATAATAGTTGTTGTAGTGGTGATAATGGTTGTTATAGTGGTGATAGTGGTCGTTATAGTGGTGATAATGGTCCATGTAGTGTTGATAATGGTTGCTATAGTGGTGATAATGTTTGATATAGTGGTGATAATGGTCGTTATAATGGTGATAATGGTTGTTATAGTGGTGATAATAGTTGTTATAGTGGTGATAATGGTTGTTATAGTGATGATAGTGGTCGTTATAGTGGTGATAATGGTCCATATAGTGGTGATAATTGTGGTTATAGTGTTGATAGTGGTCGTTATAGTGGTGATAATGGTGGTTATAGTGCTGATAATGGTCGCTATAGTGGTGATAATGGCCGTTATAGTGGTGATAATGGTCGTTATAGGGGTGATAATGGTCGTTATACTAGTGATAATGGTTGTTATAGTGGTGATAATGGTCCTTATAGTGGTGATAATGGTTGTTATAGTGGTGATAGTGGTCGTAATAGTGGTGATAATGGTCCATATAGTGGTGATAATGGTTGTTATACTGGTGGTAATGGTGCTTATAGTGTTGATAGTGGTCGTTATAGTGGTGATAATGGTGGTTATAGTGCTGATAATGGTCGCTACAGTGGTGATAATGGCCGTTATAGTGGTGATAATGGTCGTTATAGTTGTGATAACGGTCGTTATAGTGGTGATAATCTTTGTTATAGTGGTGATAATGGTTGTTAAAGTAGTGATAGTGGTGCTTATAGTGGTCATAATGGTCCATATAGTGGTGATAATGGTTGTTATAGTTGTGATAATGGTTGTTATAGTGGTGATAATGGTTGTTATACTGGTGGTAATGGTGGTTATAGTGTTGATAATGGTCGCTATAGTGGTGATAATGGCCGTTATAGTGGTGATATTGTTCGTTATAGTGGTGATAATGGTCGTTATAGTGGTGATAATGGTTGTTATAGTGGTGATAATAGTTGTTATAGTGGTGATAATGGTTGTTATAGTGGTGATAGTGGCCGTTATAGTGGTGATAATGGTCATTACAGTGTTGATAATGATCCTTCTACTGGTGATAATGGTTGATATAGTGGTGATAATGGTGGTTATAGTGTTGATAAAGGTCGCTATAATGGTGATAATGGCCGTTATAGTGGTGATAGTGGTCGTTATAGTGGTGATAATGGTTCTTAAAGTGGTGATAGTGGTGGTTATAGTCATCATAATGGTCCATATAGTGGTGATAATGGTTGTTATAGTGGTGATAATAGTTGTTATAGTGGTGATAATGGTTGTTATAGTGGTGATAATGGTTGTTATAGTGGTGATAATGGTTGTTATAGTGGTGATAGTGGTCGTTATAGTGGTGATAATGGTTGTTATAGTGGTGATAATGGTCCTTATAGTGGTGATAATGGTTGTTATAGTGGTGATAATGGTCATTACAGCGTTGATAATGGTCCTTCTACTGGTGATAATGGTTGATATAGTGGTGATAATGGTCGTTATAATGGTGATAATGGTTGTTATAGTGGTGATAATAGTTGTTATAGTGGTGATAATGGTTGTTATAGTGGTGATAGTGGTCGTTATAGTGGTGATAATGGTTGTTATAGTGGTGATAGTGGTCCTTATAGTGGTGATAATGGCCGTTATAGTGGTGATAATGGTTGTTATACTGGTGATAATAGTTGTTATAGTGGTGATAATGGTTGTTATAGTGTTGATAATGGTCGCTATAGTGGTGATAATGGCCGTTATAGTGGTGATAATGGTCGTTATAGTAGCGATAATGGTTGTTAAAGTGGTGATAGGGGTGGTTATAGTTGTCATAATGGTCCATATAGTGTTGATAATGGTTGTTATAGTGGTGATAATGGTTGTTATAGTGGCGATAATGGTTGTTATAGTGGTGATAATGGTCATTACAGCGTTGATAATGGTCCTTCTACTGGTGATAATGGTTGATGTAGTGGTGATAATGGTCGTTATAATGGTGATAATGGTTGTTATAGTGGTGATAATAGTTGTTATAGTGGTGATAATGGTCGTTATAGTGGCGATAATGGTTGTTAAAGTGGTGATAGTGGTGGTTATAGTTGTCATAATGGTCCATATATTGGTGATAATGGTTGTTACAGTGGTGATAATGGTTGTTATAGTGGCGATAATGGTTGTTATAGTGGTGATAATGGTCATTACAGCGTTGATAATGGTCCTTCTACTGGTGATAATGGTTGTTATAGTGGTGATAGTGGTCGTTATAGTGGTGATAATGGTCCTTATAGTGGTGATAATTGTGGTTATAGTGTTGATAGTGGTCGTTATAGTGGTGATAGTGGTCGTTGTAGTGGTGATAATGGTTGTTATAGTGGTGATAATGGTCCTTATAGTGGTGATAATGGTTGTTATAGTGGTGATAATGGTTGTTATAGTGGTGATAATGGTCCTTATAGAGGTGATAATGGTTGTTATAGTGGTGATAGTGGTCGTTATAGTGGTGATAATGGTGGTTATAGTGCTGATAATGGTCGCTATAGTGGTGATAATGGTTGTTATAGTGGTGATAGTGGTCGTAATAGTGGTGACAATGGTCCATATAGTGGTGATAATGGTTGTTATAGTGGTGGTAATGGTGCTTATAGTGTTGCTAGTGGTCGTTATAGTGGTGATAATGGTGGTTATAGTGCTGATAATGGTCGCTACAGTGGTGATAATGGCCGTTATAGTGGTGATAATGGTCGTTATAGTGGTGATAATGGTTGTTATAGTGGTGATAATAGTCGTTATAGTGGTGATAATGGTTGTTATAGTGGTGATAATAGTCCTTATAGTGGTGATAATGGTTGTTATAGTGGTGATAGTGGTCGTAATAGTGGTGATAATGGTCCATATAGTGGTGATAATGGTTGTTATAGTGGTGGTAATGGTGCTTATAGTGTTGATAGTGGTCGTTATAGTGGTGATAATGGTGGTTATAGTGCTGATAATGGTCGCTACAGTGGTGATAATGGCCGTTATAGTGGTGATAATGGTCGTTATAGTTGTGATAACGGTCGTTATAGTGGTGATAATCTTTGTTATAGTGGTGATAATGGTTGTTAAAGTGGTGATAGTGGTGCTTATAGTGGTCATAATGGTCCATATAGTGGTGATAATGGTTGTTATAGTTGTGATAATGGTTGTTATAGTGGTGATAATGGTTGTTATAGTTGTTATAATGGTTGTTATAGTGGTGATAATGGTTGTTATAGTGGTGGTAATGGTGGTTATAGTGGCGATAATGGTTGTTAAAGTGGTGATAGTGGTCGTTATAGTGGTGATAATGGTTGTTATAGTGGTGATAATGGTTGTTATAGTGGCGATAATGGTTGTTATAGTGGTGATAATGGTCATTACAGCGTTGATAATGGTCCTTCTACTGGTGATAATGGTTGATATAGTGGTGATAATGGTCGTTATAATGGTGATAATGGTTGTTATAGTGGTGATAATAGTTGTTATAGTGGTGATAATGGTCCATATAGTGGTGATAATTGTGGTTATAGTGTTGATAGTGGTCGTTATAGTGGTGATAATGGTGGTTATAGTGCTGATAATGGTCGCTATAGTGGTGATAATGGCCGTTATAGTGGTGATAATGGTCGTTATAGGGGTGATAATGGTCGTTATACTAGTGATAATGGTTGTTATAGTGGTGATAATGGTCCTTATAGTGGTGATAATGGTTGTTATAGTGGTGATAGTGGTCGTAATAGTGGTGATAATGGTCCATATAGTGGTGATAATGGTTGTTATACTGGTGGTAATGGTGCTTATAGTGTTGATAGTGGTCGTTATAGTGGTGATAATGGTGGTTATAGTGCTGATAATGGTCGCTACAGTGGTGATAATGGCCGTTATAGTGGTGATAATGGTCGTTATAGTTGTGATAACGGTCGTTATAGTGGTGATAATCTTTGTTATAGTGGTGATAATGGTTGTTAAAGTAGTGATAGTGGTGCTTATAGTGGTCATAATGGTCCATATAGTGGTGATAATGGTTGTTATAGTTGTGATAATGGTTGTTATAGTGGTGATAATGGTTGTTATACTGGTGGTAATGGTGGTTATAGTGTTGATAATGGTCGCTATAGTGGTGATAATGGCCGTTATAGTGGTGATATTGTTCGTTATAGTGGTGATAATGGTCGTTATAGTGGTGATAATGGTTGTTATAGTGGTGATAATAGTTGTTATAGTGGTGATAATGGTTGTTATAGTGGTGATAGTGGCCGTTATAGTGGTGATAATGGTCATTACAGTGTTGATAATGATCCTTCTACTGGTGATAATGGTTGATATAGTGGTGATAATGGTGGTTATAGTGTTGATAAAGGTCGCTATAATGGTGATAATGGCCGTTATAGTGGTGATAGTGGTCGTTATAGTGGTGATAATGGTTCTTAAAGTGGTGATAGTGGTGGTTATAGTCATCATAATGGTCCATATAGTGGTGATAATGGTTGTTATAGTGGTGATAATGGTGGTTATAGTGGTGATAATGGTCCTTATAGTGGTGATAATGGTTGTTATAGTGGTGATAATGGTCATTACAGCGTTGATAATGGTCCTTCTACTGGTGATAATGGTTGATATAGTGGTGATAATGGTCGTTATAATGGTGATAATGGTTGTTATAGTGGTGATAATAGTTGTTATAGTGGTGATAATGGTTGTTATAGTGGTGATAGTGGTCGTTATAGTGGTGATAATGGTTGTTATAGTGGTGATAGTGGTCCATATAGTGGTGATAATGGCCGTTATAGTGGTGATAATGGTTGTTATACTGGTGATAATAGTTGTTATAGTGGTGATAATAGTTGTTATAGTGTTGATAATGGTCGCTATAGTGGTGATAATGGCCGTTATAGTGGTGATATTGGTCGTTATAGTGGTGATAATGGTCGTTATAGTGGTGATAATGGTTGTTATAGTGGTGATAATAGTTGTTATAGTGGTGATAATGGTTGTTATAGTGGTGATAGTGGCCGTTATAGTGGTGATAATGGTCATTACAGTGTTGATAATGATCCTTCTACTGGTGATAATGGTTGATATAGTGGTGATAATGGTGGTTATAGTGTTGATAAGGGTCGCTATAATGGTGATAATGGCCGTTATAGTGGTGATAGTGGTCGTTATAGTGGTGATAATGGTTCTTAAAGTGGTGATAGTGGTGGTTATAGTCATCATAATGGTCCATATAGTGGTGATAATGGTTGTTATAGTGGTGATAATGGTTGTTATAGTGGTGATAATGGTTGTTATAGTGGTGATAGTGGTCGTTATAGTGGTGATAATGGTTGTTATAGTGGTGATAATGGTCCTTATAGTGGTGATAATGGTTGTTATAGTGGTGATAATGGTCATTACAGCGTTGATAATGGTCCTTCTACTGGTGATAATGGTTGATATAGTGGTGATAATGGTCGTTATAATGGTGATAATGGTTGTTATAGTGGTGATAATAGTTGTTATAGTGGTGATAATGGTTGTTATAGTGGTGATAGTGGTCGTTATAGTGGTGATAATGGTTGTTATAGTGGTGATAGTGGTCCTTATAGTGGTGATAATGGCCGTTATAGTGGTGATAATGGTTGTTATACTGGTGATAATAGTTGTTATAGTGGTGATAATGGTTGTTATAGTGTTGATAATGGTCGCTATAGTGGTGATAATGGCCGTTATAGTGGTGATAATGGTCGTTATAGTAGCGATAATGGTTGTTAAAGTGGTGATAGGGGTGGTTATAGTTGTCATAATGGTCCATATAGTGTTGATAATGGTTGTTATAGTGGTGATAATGGTTGTTATAGTGGCGATAATGGTTGTTATAGTGGTGATAATGGTCATTACAGCGTTGATAATGGTCCTTCTACTGGTGATAATGGTTGATGTAGTGGTGATAATGGTCGTTATAATGGTGATAATGGTTGTTATAGTGGTGATAATAGTTGTTATAGTGGTGATAATGGTCCTTCTAGTGGTGATAATGGTTGTTATAGTGGTGGTAATGGTGGTTATAGTGTTGATAGTGGTCGTTATAGTGGTGGTAATGGTTGTTATAGTGCTGATAATGGTCGCTACAGTGGTGATAATGGCCGTTATAGTGGTGATAATGGTTGTTATAGTGGTGATAATAGTTGTTATAGTGGTGATAATGGTTGTTATAGTGTTGATAATGGTCGCTATAGTGGTGACAATGGCCGTTATAGTGGTGATAATGGTCGTTATAGTGGCGATAATGGTTGTTAAAGTGGTGATAGTGGTGGTTATAGTTGTCATAATGGTCCATATATTGGTGATAATGGTTGTTACAGTGGTGATAATGGTTGTTATAGTGGCGATAATGGTTGTTATAGTGGTGATAATGGTCATTACAGCGTTGATAATGGTCCTTCTACTGGTGATAATGGTTGATATAGTGGTGATAATGGTCGTTATAATGGTGATAATGGTTGTTATAGTGGTGATAATAGTTGTTATAGTGGTGATAATGGTTGTTATAGTGGTGATAATGGTTGTTATAGTGGTGATAATGGTCATTACAGCGTTGATAATGGTCCTTCTACTGGTGATAATGGTTGATATAGTGGTGATAATGGTCGTTATAATGGTGATAATGGTTGTTATAGTGGTGATAATAGTTGTTATAGTGGTGATAATGGTTGTTATAGTGGTGATAATGGTTGTTATAGTGGTGATAATGGTTGTTATAGTGGTGATAGTGGTCGTTATAGTGGTGATAATGGTTGTTATAGTGGTGATAATGGTCCTTATAGTGGTGATAATGGTTGTTATAGTGGTGATAATGGTCATTACAGCGTTGATAATGGTCCTTCTACTGGTGATAATGGTTGATATAGTGGTGATAATGGTCGTTATAATGGTGATAATGGTTGTTATAGTGGTGATAATAGTTGTTATAGTGGTGATAATGGTTGTTATAGTGGTGATAGTGGTCGTTATAGTGGTGATAATGGTTGTTATAGTGGTGATAGTGGTCCTTATAGTGGTGATAATGGCCGTTATAGTGGTGATAATGGTTGTTATACTGGTGATAATAGTTGTTATAGTGGTGATAATGGTTGTTATAGTGTTGATAATGGTCGCTATAGTGGTGATAATGGCCGTTATAGTGGTGATAATGGTCGTTATAGTAGCGATAATGGTTGTTAAAGTGGTGATAGGGGTGGTTATAGTTGTCATAATGGTCCATATAGTGTTGATAATGGTTGTTATAGTGGTGATAATGGTCATTACAGCGTTGATAATGGTCCTTCTACTGGTGATAATGGTTGATGTAGTGGTGATAATGGTCGTTATAATGGTGATAATGGTTGTTATAGTGGTGATAATAGTTGTTATAGTGGTGATAATGGTCCTTCTAGTGGTGATAATGGTTGTTATAGTGGTGGTAATGGTGGTTATAGTGTTGATAGTGGTCGTTATAGTGGTGGTAATGGTTGTTATAGTGCTGATAATGGTCGCTACAGTGGTGATAATGGCCGTTATAGTGGTGATAATGGTTGTTATAGTGGTGATAATAGTTGTTATAGTGGTGATAATGGTTGTTATAGTGTTGATAATGGTCGCTATAGTGGTGACAATGGCCGTTATAGTGGTGATAATGGTCGTTATAGTGGCGATAATGGTTGTTAAAGTGGTGATAGTGGTGGTTATAGTTGTCATAATGGTCCATATATTGGTGATAATGGTTGTTACAGTGGTGATAATGGTTGTTATAGTGGCGATAATGGTCATTACAGCGTTGATAATGGTCCTTCTACTGGTGATAATGGTTGATATAGTGGTGATAATGGTCGTTATAATGGTGATAATGGTTGTTATAGTGGTGATAATAGTTGTTATAGTGGTGATAATGGTTGTTATAGTGGTGATAGTGGTCGTTATAGTGGTGATAATGGTTGTTATAGTGGTGATAGTGGTCCTTATAGTGGTGATAATGGCCGTTATAGTGGTGATAATGGTTGTTATACTGGTGATAATAGTTGTTATAGTGGTGATAATAGTTGTTATAGTGTTGATAATGGTCGCTATAGTGGTGATAATGGCCGTTATAGTGGTGATATTGGTCGTTATAGTGGTGATAATGGTCGTTATAGTGGTGATAATGGTTGTTATAGTGGTGATAATAGTTGTTATAGTGGTGATAATGGTTGTTATAGTGGTGATAGTGGCCGTTATAGTGGTGATAATGGTCATTACAGTGTTGATAATGATCCTTCTACTGGTGATAATGGTTGATATAGTGGTGATAATGGTGGTTATAGTGTTGATAAGGGTCGCTATAATGGTGATAATGGCCGTTATAGTGGTGATAGTGGTCGTTATAGTGGTGATAATGGTTCTTAAAGTGGTGATAGTGGTGGTTATAGTCATCATAATGGTCCATATAGTGGTGATAATGGTTGTTATAGTGGTGATAATGGTTGTTATAGTGGTGATAATGGTTGTTATAGTGGTGATAGTGGTCGTTATAGTGGTGATAATGGTTGTTATAGTGGTGATAATGGTCCTTATAGTGGTGATAATGGTTGTTATAGTGGTGATAATGGTCATTACAGCGTTGATAATGGTCCTTCTACTGGTGATAATGGTTGATATAGTGGTGATAATGGTCGTTATAATGGTGATAATGGTTGTTATAGTGGTGATAATAGTTGTTATAGTGGTGATAATGGTTGTTATAGTGGTGATAGTGGTCGTTATAGTGGTGATAATGGTTGTTATAGTGGTGATAGTGGTCCTTATAGTGGTGATAATGGCCGTTATAGTGGTGATAATGGTTGTTATACTGGTGATAATAGTTGTTATAGTGGTGATAATGGTTGTTATAGTGTTGATAATGGTCGCTATAGTGGTGATAATGGCCGTTATAGTGGTGATAATGGTCGTTATAGTAGCGATAATGGTTGTTAAAGTGGTGATAGGGGTGGTTATAGTTGTCATAATGGTCCATATAGTGTTGATAATGGTTGTTATAGTGGTGATAATGGTTGTTATAGTGGCGATAATGGTTGTTATAGTGGTGATAATGGTCATTACAGCGTTGATAATGGTCCTTCTACTGGTGATAATGGTTGATGTAGTGGTGATAATGGTCGTTATAATGGTGATAATGGTTGTTATAGTGGTGATAATAGTTGTTATAGTGGTGATAATGGTCGTTATAGTGGCGATAATGGTTGTTAAAGTGGTGATAGTGGTGGTTATAGTTGTCATAATGGTCCATATATTGGTGATAATGGTTGTTACAGTGGTGATAATGGTTGTTATACTGGTGATAATAGTTGTTATAGTGGTGATAATAGTTGTTATAGTGTTGATAATGGTCGCTATAGTGGTGATAATGGCCGTTATAGTGGTGATATTGTTCGTTATAGTGGTGATAATGGTCGTTATAGTGGTGATAATGGTTGTTATAGTGGTGATAATAGTTGTTATAGTGGTGATAATGGTTGTTATAGTGGTGATAGTGGCCGTTATAGTGGTGATAATGGTCATTACAGTGTTGATAATGATCCTTCTACTGGTGATAATGGTTGATATAGTGGTGATAATGGTGGTTATAGTGTTGATAAAGGTCGCTATAATGGTGATAATGGCCGTTATAGTGGTGATAGTGGTCGTTATAGTGGTGATAATGGTTCTTAAAGTGGTGATAGTGGTGGTTATAGTCATCATAATGGTCCATATAGTGGTGATAATGGTTGTTATAGTGGTGATAATGGTGGTTATAGTGGTGATAATGGTTGTTATAGTGGTGATAGTGGTCGTTATAGTGGTGATAATGGTTGTTATAGTGGTGATAATGGTCCTTATAGTGGTGATAATGGTTGTTATAGTGGTGATAATGGTCATTACAGCGTTGATAATGGTCCTTCTACTGGTGATAATGGTTGATATAGTGGTGATAATGGTCGTTATAATGGTGATAATGGTTGTTATAGTGGTGATAATAGTTGTTATAGTGGTGATAATGGTTGTTATAGTGGTGATAGTGGTCGTTATAGTGGTGATAATGGTTGTTATAGTGGTGATAGTGGTCCATATAGTGGTGATAATGGCCGTTATAGTGGTGATAATGGTTGTTATACTGGTGATAATAGTTGTTATAGTGGTGATAATAGTTGTTATAGTGTTGATAATGGTCGCTATAGTGGTGATAATGGCCGTTATAGTGGTGATATTGGTCGTTATAGTGGTGATAATGGTCGTTATAGTGGTGATAATGGTTGTTATAGTGGTGATAATAGTTGTTATAGTGGTGATAATGGTTGTTATAGTGGTGATAGTGGCCGTTATAGTGGTGATAATGGTCATTACAGTGTTGATAATGATCCTTCTACTGGTGATAATGGTTGATATAGTGGTGATAATGGTGGTTATAGTGTTGATAAGGGTCGCTATAATGGTGATAATGGCCGTTATAGTGGTGATAGTGGTCGTTATAGTGGTGATAATGGCTCTTAAAGTGGTGATAGTGGTGGTTATAGTCATCATAATGGTCCATATAGTGGTGATAATGGTTGTTATAGTGGTGATAATGGTTGTTATAGTGGTGATAATGGTTGTTATAGTGGTGATAGTGGTCGTTATAGTGGTGATAATGGTTGTTATAGTGGTGATAATGGTCCTTATAGTGGTGATAATGGTTGTTATAGTGGTGATAATGGTCATTACAGCGTTGATAATGGTCCTTCTACTGGTGATAATGGTTGATATAGTGGTGATAATGGTCGTTATAATGGTGATAATGGTTGTTATAGTGGTGATAATAGTTGTTATAGTGGTGATAATGGTTGTTATAGTGGTGATAGTGGTCGTTATAGTGGTGATAATGGTTGTTATAGTGGTGATAGTGGTCCTTATAGTGGTGATAATGGCCGTTATAGTGGTGATAATGGTTGTTATACTGGTGATAATAGTTGTTATAGTGGTGATAATGGTTGTTATAGTGTTGATAATGGTCGCTATAGTGGTGATAATGGCCGTTATAGTGGTGATAATGGTCGTTATAGTAGCGATAATGGTTGTTAAAGTGGTGATAGGGGTGGTTATAGTTGTCATAATGGTCCATATAGTGTTGATAATGGTTGTTATAGTGGTGATAATGGTTGTTATAGTGGCGATAATGGTTGTTATAGTGGTGATAATGGTCATTACAGCGTTGATAATGGTCCTTCTACTGGTGATAATGGTTGTTATAGTGGTGGTAATGGTGGTTATAGTGTTGATAGTGGTCGTTATAGTGGTGGTAATGGTTGTTATAGTGCTGATAATGGTCGCTACAGTGGTGATAATGGCCGTTATAGTGGTGATAATGGTTGTTATAGTGGTGATAATAGTTGTTATAGTGGTGATAATGGTTGTTATAGTGTTGATAATGGTCGCTATAGTGGTGACAATGGCCGTTATAGTGGTGATAATGGTCGTTATAGTGGCGATAATGGTTGTTAAAGTGGTGATAGTGGTGGTTATAGTTGTCATAATGGTCCATATATTGGTGATAATGGTTGTTACAGTGGTGATAATGGTTGTTATAGTGGCGATAATGGTTGTTATAGTGGTGATAATGGTCATTACAGCGTTGATAATGGTCCTTCTACTGGTGATAATGGTTGTTATAGTGGTGATAGTGGTCGTTATAGTGGTGATAATGGTCCTTATAGTGGTGATAATTGTGGTTATAGTGTTGATAGTGGTCGTTATAGTGGTGATAGTGGTCGTTGTAGTGGTGATAATGGTTGTTATAGTGGTGATAATGGTCCTTATAGTGGTGATAATGGTTGTTATAGTGGTGATAATGGTTGTTATAGTGGTGATAATGGTCCTTATAGAGGTGATAATGGTTGTTATAGTGGTGATAGTGGTCGTTATAGTGGTGATAATGGTGGTTATAGTGCTGATAATGGTCGCTATAGTGGTGATAATGGTTGTTATAGTGGTGATAGTGGTCGTAATAGTGGTGACAATGGTCCATATAGTGGTGATAATGGTTGTTATAGTGGTGGTAATGGTGCTTATAGTGTTGATAGTGGTCGTTATAGTGGTGATAATGGTGGTTATAGTGCTGATAATGGTCGCTACAGTGGTGATAATGGCCGTTATAGTGGTGATAATGGTCGTTATAGTTGTGATAACGGTCGTTATAGTGGTGATAATCTTTGTTATAGTGGTGATAATGGTTGTTAAAGTAGTGATAGTGGTGCTTATAGTGGTCATAATGGTCCATATAGTGGTGATAATGGTTGTTATAGTTGTGATAATGGTTGTTATAGTGGTGATAATGGTGGTTATAGTGTTGATAAGGGTCGCTATAATGGTGATAATGGCCGTTATAGTGGTGATAGTGGTCGTTATAGTGGTGATAATGGTCCTTATAGTGGTGATAATGGTTGTTATAGTGGTGATAATGGTCATTACAGCGTTGATAATGGTCCTTCTACTGGTGATAATGGTTGATATAGTGGTGATAATGGTCGTTATAATGGTGATAATGGTTGTTATAGTGGTGATAATAGTTGTTATAGTGGTGATAATGGTTGTTATAGTGGTGATAATGGTTGTTATAGTGGTGATAATGGTTGTTATAGTGGTGATAGTGGTCGTTATAGTGGTGATAATGGTTGTTATAGTGGTGATAATGGTCCTTATAGTGGTGATAATGGTTGTTATAGTGGTGATAATGGTCATTACAGCGTTGATAATGGTCCTTCTACTGGTGATAATGGTTGATATAGTGGTGATAATGGTCGTTATAATGGTGATAATGGTTGTTATAGTGGTGATAATAGTTGTTATAGTGGTGATAATGGTTGTTATAGTGGTGATAGTGGTCGTTATAGTGGTGATAATGGTTGTTATAGTGGTGATAGTGGTCCTTATAGTGGTGATAATGGCCGTTATAGTGGTGATAATGGTTGTTATACTGGTGATAATAGTTGTTATAGTGGTGATAATGGTTGTTATAGTGTTGATAATGGTCGCTATAGTGGTGATAATGGCCGTTATAGTGGTGATAATGGTCGTTATAGTAGCGATAATGGTTGTTAAAGTGGTGATAGGGGTGGTTATAGTTGTCATAATGGTCCATATAGTGTTGATAATGGTTGTTATAGTGGTGATAATGGTTGTTATAGTGGCGATAATGGTTGTTATAGTGGTGATAATGGTCATTACAGCGTTGATAATGGTCCTTCTACTGGTGATAATGGTTGATGTAGTGGTGATAATGGTCGTTATAATGGTGATAATGGTTGTTATAGTGGTGATAATAGTTGTTATAGTGGTGATAATGGTCCTTCTAGTGGTGATAATGGTTGTTATAGTGGTGGTAATGGTGGTTATAGTGTTGATAGTGGTCGTTATAGTGGTGGTAATGGTTGTTATAGTGCTGATAATGGTCGCTACAGTGGTGATAATGGCCGTTATAGTGGTGATAATGGTTGTTATAGTGGTGATAATAGTTGTTATAGTGGTGATAATGGTTGTTATAGTGTTGATAATGGTCGCTATAGTGGTGACAATGGCCGTTATAGTGGTGATAATGGTCGTTATAGTGGCGATAATGGTTGTTAAAGTGGTGATAGTGGTGGTTATAGTTGTCATAATGGTCCATATATTGGTGATAATGGTTGTTACAGTGGTGATAATGGTTGTTATAGTGGCGATAATGGTTGTTATAGTGGTGATAATGGTCATTACAGCGTTGATAATGGTCCTTCTACTGGTGATAATGGTTGTTATAGTGGTGATAGTGGTCGTTATAGTGGTGATAATGGTCCTTATAGTGGTGATAATTGTGGTTATAGTGTTGATAGTGGTCGTTATAGTGGTGATAGTGGTCGTTGTAGTGGTGATAATGGTTGTTATAGTGGTGATAATGGTCCTTATAGTGGTGATAATGGTTGTTATAGTGGTGATAATGGTTGTTATAGTGGTGATAATGGTCCTTATAGAGGTGATAATGGTTGTTATAGTGGTGATAGTGGTCGTTATAGTGGTGATAATGGTGGTTATAGTGCTGATAATGGTCGCTATAGTGGTGATAATGGTTGTTATAGTGGTGATAGTGGTCGTAATAGTGGTGACAATGGTCCATATAGTGGTGATAATGGTTGTTATAGTGGTGGTAATGGTGCTTATAGTGTTGATAGTGGTCGTTATAGTGGTGATAATGGTGGTTATAGTGCTGATAATGGTCGCTACAGTGGTGATAATGGCCGTTATAGTGGTGATAATGGTCGTTATAGTTGTGATAACGGTCGTTATAGTGGTGATAATCTTTGTTATAGTGGTGATAATGGTTGTTAAAGTAGTGATAGTGGTGCTTATAGTGGTCATAATGGTCCATATAGTGGTGATAATGGTTGTTATAGTGGTGATAATGGTCATTACAGCGTTGATAATGGTCCTTCTACTGGTGATAATGGTTGATATAGTGGTGATAATGGTCGTTATAATGGTGATAATGGTTGTTATAGTGGTGATAATAGTTGTTATAGTGGTGATAATGGTTGTTATAGTGGTGATAGTGGTCGTTATAGTGGTGATAATGGTTGTTATAGTGGTGATAGTGGTCCTTATAGTGGTGATAATGGCCGTTATAGTGGTGATAATGGTTGTTATACTGGTGATAATAGTTGTTATAGTGGTGATAATGGTTGTTATAGTGTTGATAATGGTCGCTATAGTGGTGATAATGGCCGTTATAGTGGTGATAATGGTCGTTATAGTAGCGATAATGGTTGTTAAAGTGGTGATAGGGGTGGTTATAGTTGTCATAATGGTCCATATAGTGTTGATAATGGTTGTTATAGTGGTGATAATGGTTGTTATAGTGGCGATAATGGTTGTTATAGTGGTGATAATGGTCATTACAGCGTTGATAATGGTCCTTCTACTGGTGATAATGGTTGATGTAGTGGTGATAATGGTCGTTATAATGGTGATAATGGTTGTGATAGTGGTGATAATAGTTGTTATAGTGGTGATAATGGTCCTTCTAGTGGTGATAATGGTTGTTATAGTGGTGGTAATGGTGGTTATAGTGTTGATAGTGGTCGTTATAGTGGTGATAATGGTTGTTATAGTGCTGATAATGGTCGCTACAGTGGTGATAATGGCCGTTATAGTGGTGATAATGGTTGTTATAGTGGTGATAATAGTTGTTATAGTGGTGATAATGGTTGTTATAGTGTTGATAATGGTCGCTATAGTGGTGACAATGGCCGTTATAGTGGTGATAATGGTCGTTATAGTGGCGTAAATGGTTGTTAAAGTGGTGATAGTGGTGGTTATAGTTGTCATAATGGTCCATATATTGGTGATAATGGTTGTTACAGTGGTGATAATGGTTGTTATAGTGGCGATAATGGTTGTTATAGTGGTGATAATGGTCATTACAGCGTTGATAATGGTCCTTCTACTGGTGATAATGGTTGTTATAGTGGTGATAGTGGTCGTTATAGTGGTGATAATGGTCCTTATAGTGGTGATAATTGTGGTTATAGTGTTGATAGTGATCGTTATAGTGGTGATAGTGGTCGTTGTAGTGGTGATAATGGTTGTTATAGTGGTGATAATGGTCCTTATAGTGGTGATAATGGTTGTTATAGTGATGATAATGGTTGTTATAGTGGTGATAATGGTCCTTATAGAGGTGATAATGGTTGTTATAGTGGTGATAGTGGTCGTTATAGTGGTGATAATGGTGGTTATAGTGCTGATAATGGTCGCTATAGTGGTGATAATGGTTGTTATAGTGGTGATAGTGGTCGTAATAGTGGTGACAATGGTCCATATAGTGGTGATAATGGTTGTTATAGTGGTGGTAATGGTGCTTATAGTGTTGATAGTGGTCGTTATAGTGGTGATAATGGTGGTTATAGTGCTGATAATGGTCGCTACAGTGGTGATAATGGCCGTTATAGTGGTGATAATGGTCGTTATAGTTGTGATAACGGTCGTTATAGTGGTGATAATCTTTGTTATAGTGGTGATAATGGTTGTTAAAGTAGTGATAGTGGTGCTTATAGTGGTCATAATGGTCCATATAGTGGTGATAATGGTTGTTATAGTGGTGATAATGGTCCTTATAGTGGTGATAATGGTTGTTATAGTGGTGATAGTGGTCGTAATAGTGGTGATAATGGTCCATATAGTGGTGATAATGGTTGTTATAGTGGTGGTAATGGTGCTTATAGTGTTGATAGTGGTCGTTATAGTGGTGATAATGGTGGTTATAGTGCTGATAATGGTCGCTACAGTGGTGATAATGGCCGTTATAGTGGTGATAATGGTCGTTATAGTTGTGATAACGGTCGTTATAGTGGTGATAATCTTTGTTATAGTGGTGATAATGGTTGTTAAAGTAGTGATAGTGGTGCTTATAGTGGTCATAATGGTCCATATAGTGGTGATAATGGTTGTTATAGTTGTGATAATGGTTGTTATAGTGGTGATAATGGTTGTTATAGTGGTGGTAATGGTGGTTATAGTGTTGATAATGGTCGCTATAGTGGTGATAATGGCCGTTATAGTGGTGATATTGTTCGTTATAGTGGTGATAATGGTCGTTATAGTGGTGATAATGGTTGTTATAGTGGTGATAATAGTTGTTATAGTGGTGATAATGGTTGTTATAGTGGTGATAGTGGCCGTTATAGTGGTGATAATGGTCATTACAGTGTTGATAATGATCCTTCTACTGGTGATAATGGTTGATATAGTGGTGATAATGGTGGTTATAGTGTTGATAAAGGTCGCTATAATGGTGATAATGGCCGTTATAGTGGTGATAGTGGTCGTTATAGTGGTGATAATGGTTCTTAAAGTGGTGATAGTGGTGGTTATAGTCATCATAATGGTCCATATAGTGGTGATAATGGTTGTTATAGTGGTGATAATGGTTGTTATAGTGGTGATAATGGTTGTTATAGTGGTGATAGTGGTCGTTATAGTGGTGATAATGGTTGTTATAGTGGTGATAATGGTCCTTATAGTGGTGATAATGGTTGTTATAGTGGTGATAATGGTCATTACAGCGTTGATAATGGTCCTTCTACTGGTGATAATGGTTGATATAGTGGTGATAATGGTCGTTATAATGGTGATAATGGTTGTTATAGTGGTGATAATAGTTGTTATAGTGGTGATAGTGGTCCTTATAGTGGTGATAATGGCCGTTATAGTGGTGATAATGGTTGTTATACTGGTGATAATAGTTGTTATAGTGGTGATAATAGTTGTTATAGTGTTGATAATGGTCGCTATAGTGGTGATAATGGCCGTTATAGTGGTGATATTGGTCGTTATAGTGGTGATAATGGTCGTTATAGTGGTGATAATGGTTGTTATAGTGGTGATAATAGTTGTTATAGTGGTGATAATGGTTGTTATAGTGGTGATAGTGGCCGTTATAGTGGTGATAATGGTCATTACAGTGTTGATAATGATCCTTCTACTGGTGATAATGGTTGATATAGTGGTGATAATGGTGGTTATAGTGTTGATAAGGGTCGCTATAATGGTGATAATGGCCGTTATAGTGGTGATAGTGGTCGTTATAGTGGTGATAATGGTTCTTAAAGTGGTGATAGTGGTGGTTATAGTCATCATAATGGTCCATATAGTGGTGATAATGGTTGTTATAGTGGTGATAATGGTTGTTATAGTGGTGATAATGGTTGTTATAGTGGTGATAGTGGTCGTTATAGTGGTGATAATGCTTGTTATAGTGGTGATAATGGTCCTTATAGTGGTGATAATGGTTGTTATAGTGGTGATAATGGTCATTACAGCGTTGATAATGGTCCTTCTACTGGTGATAATGGCTGATATAGTGGTGATAATGGTCGTTATAATGGTGATAATGGTTGTTATAGTGGTGATAATAGTTGTTATAGTGGTGATAATGGTTGTTATAGTGGTGATAGTGGTCGTTATAGTGGTGATAATGGTTGTTATAGTGGTGATAGTGGTCCTTATAGTGGTGATAATGGCCGTTATAGTGGTGATAATGGTTGTTATACTGGTGATAATAGTTGTTATAGTGGTGATAATGGTTGTTATAGTGTTGATAATGGTCGCTATAGTGGTGATAATGGCCGTTATAGTGGTGATAATGGTCGTTATAGTAGCGATAATGGTTGTTAAAGTGGTGATAGGGGTGGTTATAGTTGTCATAATGGTCCATATAGTGTTGATAATGGTTGTTATAGTGGTGATAATGGTTGTTATAGTGGCGATAATGGTTGTTATAGTGGTGATAATGGTCATTACAGCGTTGATAATGGTCCTTCTACTGGTGATAATGGTTGATGTAGTGGTGATAATGGTCGTTATAATGGTGATAATGGTTGTTATAGTGGTGATAATAGTTGTTATAGTGGTGATAATGGTCGTTATAGTGGCGATAATGGTTGTTAAAGTTGTGATAGTGGTGGTTATAGTTGTCATAATGGTCCATATATTGGTGATAATGGTTGTTACAGTGGTGATAATGGTTGTTATAGTGGCGATAATGGTTGTTATAGTGGTGATAATGGTCATTACAGCGTTGATAATGGTCCTTCTACTGGTGATAATGGTTGTTATAGTGGTGATAGTGGTCGTTATAGTGGTGATAATGGTCCTTATAGTGGTGATAATTGTGGTTATAGTGTTGATAGTGGTCGTTATAGTGGTGATAGTGGTCGTTGTAGTGGTGATAATGGTTGTTATAGTGGTGATAATGGTCCTTATAGTGGTGATAATGGTTGTTATAGTGGTGATAATGGTTGTTATAGTGGTGATAATGGTCCTTATAGAGGTGATAATGGTTGTTATAGTGGTGATAGTGGTCGTTATAGTGGTGATAATGGTGGTTATAGTGCTGATAATGGTCGCTATAGTGGTGATAATGGTTGTTATAGTGGTGATAGTGGTCGTAATAGTGGTGACAATGGTCCATATAGTGGTGATAATGGTTGTTATAGTGGTGGTAATGGTGCTTATAGTGTTGCTAGTGGTCGTTATAGTGGTGATAATGGTGGTTATAGTGCTGATAATGGTCGCTACAGTGGTGATAATGGCCGTTATAGTGGTGATAATGGTCGTTATAGTGGTGATAATGGTTGTTATAGTGGTGATAATAGTCGTTATAGTGGTGATAATGGTTGTTATAGTGGTGATAATAGTCCTTATAGTGGTGATAATGGTTGTTATAGTGGTGATAGTGGTCGTAATAGTGGTGATAATGGTCCATATAGTGGTGATAATGGTTGTTATAGTGGTGGTAATGGTGCTTATAGTGTTGATAGTGGTCGTTATAGTGGTGATAATGGTGGTTATAGTGCTGATAATGGTCGCTACAGTGGTGATAATGGCCGTTATAGTGGTGATAATGGTCGTTATAGTTGTGATAACGGTCGTTATAGTGGTGATAATCTTTGTTATAGTGGTGATAATGGTTGTTAAAGTGGTGATAGTGGTGCTTATAGTGGTCATAATGGTCCATATAGTGGTGATAATGGTTGTTATAGTTGTGATAATGGTTGTTATAGTGGTGATAATGGTTGTTATAGTTGTTATAATGGTTGTTATAGTGGTGATAATGGTTGTTATAGTGGTGGTAATGGTGGTTATAGTGGCGATAATGGTTGTTAAAGTGGTGATAGTGGTCGTTATAGTGGTGATAATGGTTGTTATAGTGGTGATAATGGTTGTTATAGTGGCGATAATGGTTGTTATAGTGGTGATAATGGTCATTACAGCGTTGATAATGGTCCTTCTACTGGTGATAATGGTCGATATAATGGTGATAATGGTTGTTATAGTGGTGATAATAGTTGTTATAGTGGTGATAATGGTTGTTATAGTGTTGATAATGGTCGCCATAGTGGTGATAGTGGTCGTTATAGTGGTGATAATGGTTGTTATAGTGGTGATAATGGTCATTACAGCGTTGATAATGGTCCTTCTACTGGTGATAATGTTTGATATAGTGGTGATAATAGTTGTTATAGTGGTGATAATGGTTGTTATAGTGATGATAGTGGTCGTTATAGTGGTGATAATGGTCCATATAGTGGTGATAATTGTGGTTATAGTGTTGATAGTGGTCGTTATAGTGGTGATAATGGTGGTTATAGTGCTGATAATGGTCGCTATAGTGGTGATAATGGCCGTTATAGTGGTGATAATGGTCGTTATAGGGGTGATAATGGTTGTTATAGTGGTGATAATAGTTGTTATAGTGGTGATAATGGTTGTTATAGTGGTGATAGTGGCCGTTATAGTGGTGATAATGGTCATTACAGTGTTGATAATGATCCTTCTACTGGTGATAATGGTTGATATAGTGGTGATAATGGTGGTTATAGTGTTGATAAAGGTCGCTATAGTGGTGATAATGGCCGTTATAGTGGTGATATTGTTCGTTATAGTGGTGATAATGGTCGTTATACTAGTGATAATGGTTGTTATAGTGGTGATAATGGTCCTTATAGTGGTGATAATGGTTGTTATAGTGGTGATAGTGGTCGTAATAGTGGTGATAATGGTCCATATAGTGGTGATAATGGTTGTTATACTGGTGGTAATGGTGCTTATAGTGTTGATAGTGGTCGTTATAGTGGTGATAATGGTGGTTATAGTGCTGATAATGGTCGCTACAGTGGTGATAATGGCCGTTATAGTGGTGATAATGGTCGTTATAGTTGTGATAACGGTCGTTATAGTGGTGATAATCTTTGTTATAGTGGTGATAATGGTTGTTAAAGTAGTGATAGTGGTGCTTATAGTGGTCATAATGGTCCATATAGTGGTGATAATGGTTGTTATAGTTGTGATAATGGTTGTTATAGTGGTGATAATGGTTGTTATACTGGTGGTAATGGTGGTTATAGTGTTGATAATGGTCGCTATAGTGGTGATAATGGCCGTTATAGTGGTGATATTGTTCGTTATAGTGGTGATAATGGTCGTTATAGTGGTGATAATGGTTGTTATAGTGGTGATAATAGTTGTTATAGTGGTGATAATGGTTGTTATAGTGGTGATAGTGGCCGTTATAGTGGTGATAATGGTCATTACAGTGTTGATAATGATCCTTCTACTGGTGATAATGGTTGATATAGTGGTGATAATGGTGGTTATAGTGTTGATAAAGGTCGCTATAATGGTGATAATGGCCGTTATAGTGGTGATAGTGGTCGTTATAGTGGTGATAATGGTTCTTAAAGTGGTGATAGTGGTGGTTATAGTCATCATAATGGTCCATATAGTGGTGATAATGGTTGTTATAGTGGTGATAATGGTGGTTATAGTGGTGATAATGGTTGTTATAGTGGTGATAGTGGTCGTTATAGTGGTGATAATGGTTGTTATAGTGGTGATAATGGTCCTTATAGTGGTGATAATGGTTGTTATAGTGGTGATAATGGTCATTACAGCGTTGATAATGGTCCTTCTACTGGTGATAATGGTTGATATAGTGGTGATAATGGTCGTTATAATGGTGATAATGGTTGTTATAGTGGTGATAATAGTTGTTATAGTGGTGATAATGGTTGTTATAGTGGTGATAGTGGTCGTTATAGTGGTGATATTGGTTGTTATAGTGGTGATAGTGGTCCATATAGTGGTGATAATGGCCGTTATAGTGGTGATAATGGTTGTTATACTGGTGATAATAGTTGTTATAGTGGTGATAATAGTTGTTATAGTGTTGATAATGGTCGCTATAGTGGTGATAATGGCCGTTATAGTGGTGATATTGGTCGTTATAGTGGTGATAATGGTCGTTATAGTGGTGATAATGGTTGTTATAGTGGTGATAATAGTTGTTATAGTGGTGATAATGGTTGTTATAGTGGTGATAGTGGCCGTTATAGTGGTGATAATGGTCATTACAGTGTTGATAATGATCCTTCTACTGGTGATAATGGTTGATATAGTGGTGATAATGGTGGTTATAGTGTTGATAAGGGTCGCTATAATGGTGATAATGGCCGTTATAGTGGTGATAGTGGTCGTTATAGTGGTGATAATGGTTCTTAAAGTGGTGATAGTGGTGGTTATAGTCATCATAATGGTCCATATAGTGGTGATAATGGTTGTTATAGTGGTGATAATGGTTGTTATAGTGGTGATAATGGTTGTTATAGTGGTGATAGTGGTCGTTATAGTGGTGATAATGGTTGTTATAGTGGTGATAATGGTCCTTATAGTGGTGATAATGGTTGTTATAGTGGTGATAATGGTCATTACAGCGTTGATAATGGTCCTTCTACTGGTGATAATGGTTGATATAGTGGTGATAATGGTCGTTATAATGGTGATAATGGTTGTTATAGTGGTGATAATAGTTGTTATAGTGGTGATAATGGTTGTTATAGTGGTGATAGTGGTCGTTATAGTGGTGATAATGGTTGTTATAGTGGTGATAGTGGTCCTTATAGTGGTGATAATGGCCGTTATAGTGGTGATAATGGTTGTTATACTGGTGATAATAGTTGTTATAGTGGTGATAATGGTTGTTATAGTGTTGATAATGGTCGCTATAGTGGTGATAATGGCCGTTATAGTGGTGATAATGGTCGTTATAGTAGCGATAATGGTTGTTAAAGTGGTGATAGGGGTGGTTATAGTTGTCATAATGGTCCATATAGTGTTGATAATGGTTGTTATAGTGGTGATAATGGTTGTTATAGTGGCGATAATGGTTGTTATAGTGGTGATAATGGTCATTACAGCGTTGATAATGGTCCTTCTACTGGTGATAATGGTTGATGTAGTGGTGATAATGGTCGTTATAATGGTGATAATGGTTGTTATAGTGGTGATAATAGTTGTTATAGTGGTGATAATGGTCGTTATAGTGGCGATAATGGTTGTTAAAGTGGTGATAGTGGTGGTTATAGTTGTCATAATGGTCCATATATTGGTGATAATGGTTGTTACAGTGGTGATAATGGTTGTTATAGTGGCGATAATGGTTGTTATAGTGGTGATAATGGTCATTACAGCGTTGATAATGGTCCTTCTACTGGTGATAATGGTTGTTATAGTGGTGATAGTGGTCGTTATAGTGGTGATAATGGTCCTTATAGTGGTGATAATTGTGGTTATAGTGTTGATAGTGGTCGTTATAGTGGTGATAGTGGTCGTTGTAGTGGTGATAATGGTTGTTATAGTGGTGATAATGGTCCTTATAGTGGTGATAATGGTTGTTATAGTGGTGATAATGGTTGTTATAGTGGTGATAATGGTCCTTATAGAGGTGATAATGGTTGTTATAGTGGTGATAGTGGTCGTTATAGTGGTGATAATGGTGGTTATAGTGCTGATAATGGTCGCTATAGTGGTGATAATGGTTGTTATAGTGGTGATAGTGGTCGTAATAGTGGTGACAATGGTCCATATAGTGGTGATAATGGTTGTTATAGTGGTGGTAATGGTGCTTATAGTGTTGCTAGTGGTCGTTATAGTGGTGATAATGGTGGTTATAGTGCTGATAATGGTCGCTACAGTGGTGATAATGGCCGTTATAGTGGTGATAATGGTCGTTATAGTGGTGATAATGGTTGTTATAGTGGTGATAATAGTCGTTATAGTGGTGATAATGGTTGTTATAGTGGTGATAATAGTCCTTATAGTGGTGATAATGGTTGTTATAGTGGTGATAGTGGTCGTAATAGTGGTGATAATGGTCCATATAGTGGTGATAATGGTTGTTATAGTGGTGGTAATGGTGCTTATAGTGTTGATAGTGGTCGTTATAGTGGTGATAATGGTGGTTATAGTGCTGATAATGGTCGCTACAGTGGTGATAATGGCCGTTATAGTGGTGATAATGGTCGTTATAGTTGTGATAACGGTCGTTATAGTGGTGATAATCTTTGTTATAGTGGTGATAATGGTTGTTAAAGTGGTGATAGTGGTGCTTATAGTGGTCATAATGGTCCATATAGTGGTGATAATGGTTGTTATAGTTGTGATAATGGTTGTTATAGTGGTGATAATGGTTGTTATAGTTGTTATAATGGTTGTTATAGTGGTGATAATGGTTGTTATAGTGGTGGTAATGGTGGTTATAGTGGCGATAATGGTTGTTAAAGTGGTGATAGTGGTCGTTATAGTGGTGATAATGGTTGTTATAGTGGTGATAATGGTTGTTATAGTGGCGATAATGGTTGTTATAGTGGTGATAATGGTCATTACAGCGTTGATAATGGTCCTTCTACTGGTGATAATGGTCGATATAATGGTGATAATGGTTGTTATAGTGGTGATAATAGTTGTTATAGTGGTGATAATGGTTGTTATAGTGTTGATAATGGTCGCCATAGTGGTGATAGTGGTCGTTATAGTGGTGATAATGGTTGTTATAGTGGTGATAATGGTCATTACAGCGTTGATAATGGTCCTTCTACTGGTGATAATGTTTGATATAGTGGTGATAATGGTCGTTATAATGGTGATAATGGTTGTTATAGTGGTGATAATAGTTGTTGTAGTGGTGATAATGGTTGTTATAGTGGTGATAGTGGTCGTTATAGTGGTGATAATGGTCCATGTAGTGTTGATAATGGTTGCTATAGTGGTGATAATGTTTGATATAGTGGTGATAATGGTCGTTATAATGGTGATAATGGTTGTTATAGTGGTGATAATAGTTGTTATAGTGGTGATAATGGTTGTTATAGTGATGATAGTGGTCGTTATAGTGGTGATAATGGTCCATATAGTGGTGATAATTGTGGTTATAGTGTTGATAGTGGTCGTTATAGTGGTGATAATGGTGGTTATAGTGCTGATAATGGTCGCTATAGTGGTGATAATGGCCGTTATAGTGGTGATAATGGTCGTTATAGGGGTGATAATGGTCGTTATACTAGTGATAATGGTTGTTATAGTGGTGATAATGGTCCTTATAGTGGTGATAATGGTTGTTATAGTGGTGATAGTGGTCGTAATAGTGGTGATAATGGTCCATATAGTGGTGATAATGGTTGTTATACTGGTGGTAATGGTGCTTATAGTGTTGATAGTGGTCGTTATAGTGGTGATAATGGTGGTTATAGTGCTGATAATGGTCGCTACAGTGGTGATAATGGCCGTTATAGTGGTGATAATGGTCGTTATAGTTGTGATAACGGTCGTTATAGTGGTGATAATCTTTGTTATAGTGGTGATAATGGTTGTTAAAGTAGTGATAGTGGTGCTTATAGTGGTCATAATGGTCCATATAGTGGTGATAATGGTTGTTATAGTTGTGATAATGGTTGTTATAGTGGTGATAATGGTTGTTATACTGGTGGTAATGGTGGTTATAGTGTTGATAATGGTCGCTATAGTGGTGATAATGGCCGTTATAGTGGTGATATTGTTCGTTATAGTGGTGATAATGGTCGTTATAGTGGTGATAATGGTTGTTATAGTGGTGATAATAGTTGTTATAGTGGTGATAATGGTTGTTATAGTGGTGATAGTGGCCGTTATAGTGGTGATAATGGTCATTACAGTGTTGATAATGATCCTTCTACTGGTGATAATGGTTGATATAGTGGTGATAATGGTGGTTATAGTGTTGATAAAGGTCGCTATAATGGTGATAATGGCCGTTATAGTGGTGATAGTGGTCGTTATAGTGGTGATAATGGTTCTTAAAGTGGTGATAGTGGTGGTTATAGTCATCATAATGGTCCATATAGTGGTGATAATGGTTGTTATAGTGGTGATAATGGTGGTTATAGTGGTGATAATGGTTGTTATAGTGGTGATAGTGGTCGTTATAGTGGTGATAATGGTTGTTATAGTGGTGATAATGGTCCTTATAGTGGTGATAATGGTTGTTATAGTGGTGATAATGGTCATTACAGCGTTGATAATGGTCCTTCTACTGGTGATAATGGTTGATATAGTGGTGATAATGGTCGTTATAATGGTGATAATGGTTGTTATAGTGGTGATAATAGTTGTTATAGTGGTGATAATGGTTGTTATAGTGGTGATAGTGGTCGTTATAGTGGTGATAATGGTTGTTATAGTGGTGATAGTGGTCCATATAGTGGTGATAATGGCCGTTATAGTGGTGATAATGGTTGTTATACTGGTGATAATAGTTGTTATAGTGGTGATAATAGTTGTTATAGTGTTGATAATGGTCGCTATAGTGGTGATAATGGCCGTTATAGTGGTGATATTGGTCGTTATAGTGGTGATAATGGTCGTTATAGTGGTGATAATGGTTGTTATAGTGGTGATAATAGTTGTTATAGTGGTGATAATGGTTGTTATAGTGGTGATAGTGGCCGTTATAGTGGTGATAATGGTCATTACAGTGTTGATAATGATCCTTCTACTGGTGATAATGGTTGATATAGTGGTGATAATGGTGGTTATAGTGTTGATAAGGGTCGCTATAATGGTGATAATGGCCGTTATAGTGGTGATAGTGGTCGTTATAGTGGTGATAATGGTTCTTAAAGTGGTGATAGTGGTGGTTATAGTCATCATAATGGTCCATATAGTGGTGATAATGGTTGTTATAGTGGTGATAATGGTTGTTATAGTGGTGATAATGGTTGTTATAGTGGTGATAGTGGTCGTTATAGTGGTGATAGTGGTTGTTATAGTGGTGATAATGGTCCTTATAGTGGTGATAATGGTTGTTATAGTGGTGATAATGGTCATTACAGCGTTGATAATGGTCCTTCTACTGGTGATAATGGTTGATATAGTGGTGATAATGGTCGTTATAATGGTGATAATGGTTGTTATAGTGGTGATAATAGTTGTTATAGTGGTGATAATGGTTGTTATAGTGGTGATAGTGGTCGTTATAGTGGTGATAATGGTTGTTATAGTGGTGATAGTGGTCCTTATAGTGGTGATAATGGCCGTTATAGTGGTGATAATGGTTGTTATACTGGTGATAATAGTTGTTATAGTGGTGATAATGGTTGTTATAGTGTTGATAATGGTCGCTATAGTGGTGATAATGGCCGTTATAGTGGTGATAATGGTCGTTATAGTAGCGATAATGGTTGTTAAAGTGGTGATAGGGGTGGTTATAGTTGTCATAATGGTCCATATAGTGTTGATAATGGTTGTTATAGTGGTGATAATGGTTGTTATAGTGGCGATAATGGTTGTTATAGTGGTGATAATGGTCATTACAGCGTTGATAATGGTCCTTCTACTGGTGATAATGGTTGATGTAGTGGTGATAATGGTCGTTATAATGGTGATAATGGTTGTTATAGTGGTGATAATAGTTGTTATAGTGGTGATAATGGTCCTTCTAGTGGTGATAATGGTTGTTATAGTGGTGGTAATGGTGGTTATAGTGTTGATAGTGGTCGTTATAGTGGTGGTAATGGTTGTTATAGTGCTGATAATGGTCGCTACAGTGGTGATAATGGCCGTTATAGTGGTGATAATGGTTGTTATAGTGGTGATAATAGTTGTTATAGTGGTGATAATGGTTGTTATAGTGTTGATAATGGTCGCTATAGTGGTGACAATGGCCGTTATAGTGGTGATAATGGTCGTTATAGTGGCGATAATGGTTGTTAAAGTGGTGATAGTGGTGGTTATAGTTGTCATAATGGTCCATATATTGGTGATAATGGTTGTTACAGTGGTGATAATGGTTGTTATAGTGGCGATAATGGTTGTTATAGTGGTGATAATGGTCATTACAGCGTTGATAATGGTCCTTCTACTGGTGATAATGGTTGATATAGTGGTGATAATGGTCGTTATAATGGTGATAATGGTTGTTATAGTGGTGATAATAGTTGTTATAGTGGTGATAATGGTTGTTATAGTGGTGATAATGGTTGTTATAGTGGTGATAATGGTCATTACAGCGTTGATAATGGTCCTTCTACTGGTGATAATGGTTGATATAGTGGTGATAATGGTCGTTATAATGGTGATAATGGTTGTTATAGTGGTGATAATAGTTGTTATAGTGGTGATAATGGTTGTTATAGTGGTGATAATGGTTGTTATAGTGGTGATAATGGTTGTTATAGTGGTGATAGTGGTCGTTATAGTGGTGATAATGGTTGTTATAGTGGTGATAATGGTCCTTATAGTGGTGATAATGGTTGTTATAGTGGTGATAATGGTCATTACAGCGTTGATAATGGTCCTTCTACTGGTGATAATGGTTGATATAGTGGTGATAATGGTCGTTATAATGGTGATAATGGTTGTTATAGTGGTGATAATAGTTGTTATAGTGGTGATAATGGTTGTTATAGTGGTGATAGTGGTCGTTATAGTGGTGATAATGGTTGTTATAGTGGTGATAGTGGTCCTTATAGTGGTGATAATGGCCGTTATAGTGGTGATAATGGTTGTTATACTGGTGATAATAGTTGTTATAGTGGTGATAATGGTTGTTATAGTGTTGATAATGGTCGCTATAGTGGTGATAATGGCCGTTATAGTGGTGATAATGGTCGTTATAGTAGCGATAATGGTTGTTAAAGTGGTGATAGGGGTGGTTATAGTTGTCATAATGGTCCATATAGTGTTGATAATGGTTGTTATAGTGGTGATAATGGTTGTTATAGTGGCGATAATGGTTGTTATAGTGGTGATAATGGTCATTACAGCGTTGATAATGGTCCTTCTACTGGTGATAATGGTTGATGTAGTGGTGATAATGGTCGTTATAATGGTGATAATGGTTGTTATAGTGGTGATAATAGTTGTTATAGTGGTGATAATGGTCCTTCTAGTGGTGATAATGGTTGTTATAGTGGTGGTAATGGTGGTTATAGTGTTGATAGTGGTCGTTATAGTGGTGGTAATGGTTGTTATAGTGCTGATAATGGTCGCTACAGTGGTGATAATGGCCGTTATAGTGGTGATAATGGTTGTTATAGTGGTGATAATAGTTGTTATAGTGGTGATAATGGTTGTTATAGTGTTGATAATGGTCGCTATAGTGGTGACAATGGCCGTTATAGTGGTGATAATGGTCGTTATAGTGGCGATAATGGTTGTTAAAGTGGTGATAGTGGTGGTTATAGTTGTCATAATGGTCCATATATTGGTGATAATGGTTGTTACAGTGGTGATAATGGTTGTTATAGTGGCGATAATGGTCATTACAGCGTTGATAATGGTCCTTCTACTGGTGATAATGGTTGATATAGTGGTGATAATGGTCGTTATAATGGTGATAATGGTTGTTATAGTGGTGATAATAGTTGTTATAGTGGTGATAATGGTTGTTATAGTGGTGATAGTGGTCGTTATAGTGGTGATAATGGTTGTTATAGTGGTGATAGTGGTCCTTATAGTGGTGATAATGGCCGTTATAGTGGTGATAATGGTTGTTATACTGGTGATAATAGTTGTTATAGTGGTGATAATAGTTGTTATAGTGTTGATAATGGTCGCTATAGTGGTGATAATGGCCGTTATAGTGGTGATATTGGTCGTTATAGTGGTGATAATGGTCGTTATAGTGGTGATAATGGTTGTTATAGTGGTGATAATAGTTGTTATAGTGGTGATAATGGTTGTTATAGTGGTGATAGTGGCCGTTATAGTGGTGATAATGGTCATTACAGTGTTGATAATGATCCTTCTACTGGTGATAATGGTTGATATAGTGGTGATAATGGTGGTTATAGTGTTGATAAGGGTCGCTATAATGGTGATAATGGCCGTTATAGTGGTGATAGTGGTCGTTATAGTGGTGATAATGGTTCTTAAAGTGGTGATAGTGGTGGTTATAGTCATCATAATGGTCCATATAGTGGTGATAATGGTTGTTATAGTGGTGATAATGGTTGTTATAGTGGTGATAATGGTTGTTATAGTGGTGATAGTGGTCGTTATAGTGGTGATAATGGTTGTTATAGTGGTGATAATGGTCCTTATAGTGGTGATAATGGTTGTTATAGTGGTGATAATGGTCATTACAGCGTTGATAATGGTCCTTCTACTGGTGATAATGGTTGATATAGTGGTGATAATGGTCGTTATAATGGTGATAATGGTTGTTATAGTGGTGATAATAGTTGTTATAGTGGTGATAATGGTTGTTATAGTGGTGATAGTGGTCGTTATAGTGGTGATAATGGTTGTTATAGTGGTGATAGTGGTCCTTATAGTGGTGATAATGGCCGTTATAGTGGTGATAATGGTTGTTATACTGGTGATAATAGTTGTTATAGTGGTGATAATGGTTGTTATAGTGTTGATAATGGTCGCTATAGTGGTGATAATGGCCGTTATAGTGGTGATAATGGTCGTTATAGTAGCGATAATGGTTGTTAAAGTGGTGATAGGGGTGGTTATAGTTGTCATAATGGTCCATATAGTGTTGATAATGGTTGTTATAGTGGTGATAATGGTTGTTATAGTGGCGATAATGGTTGTTATAGTGGTGATAATGGTCATTACAGCGTTGATAATGGTCCTTCTACTGGTGATAATGGTTGATGTAGTGGTGATAATGGTCGTTATAATGGTGATAATGGTTGTTATAGTGGTGATAATAGTTGTTATAGTGGTGATAATGGTCGTTATAGTGGCGATAATGGTTGTTAACGTGGTGATAGTGGTGGTTATAGTTGTCATAATGGTCCATATATTGGTGATAATGGTTGTTACAGTGGTGATAATGGTTGTTATAGTGGCGATAATGGTTGTTATAGTGGTGATAATGGTCATTACAGCGTTGATAATGGTCCTTCTACTGGTGATAATGGTTGTTATAGTGGTGATAGTGGTCGTTATAGTGGTGATAATGGTCCTTATAGTGGTGATAATTGTGGTTATATTGTTGATAGTGGTCGTTATAGTGGTGATAGTGGTCGTTGTAGTGGTGATAATGGTTGTTATAGTGGTGATAATGGTCCTTATAGTGGTGATAATGGTTGTTATAGTGGTGATAATGGTTGTTATAGTGGTGATAATGGTCCTTGTAGAGGTGATAATGGTTGTTATAGTGGTGATAGTGGTCGTTATAGTGGTGATAATGGTGGTTATAGTGCTGATAATGGTCGCTATAGTGGTGATAATGGTTGTTATAGTGGTGATAGTGGTCGTAATAGTGGTGACAATGGTCCATATAGTGGTGATAATGGTTGTTATAGTGGTGGTAATGGTGCTTATAGTGTTGCTAGTGGTCGTTATAGTGGTGATAATGGTGGTTATAGTGCTGATAATGGTCGCTACAGTGGTGATAATGGCCGTTATAGTGGTGATAATGGTCGTTATAGTGGTGATAATGGTTGTTATAGTGGTGATAATAGTCGTTATAGTGGTGATAATGGTTGTTATAGTGGTGATAATAGTCCTTATAGTGGTGATAATGGTTGTTATAGTGGTGATAGTGGTCGTAATAGTGGTGATAATGGTCCATATAGTGGTGATAATGGTTGTTATAGTGGTGGTAATGGTGCTTATAGTGTTGATAGTGGTCGTTATAGTGGTGATAATGGTGGTTATAGTGCTGATAATGGTCGCTACAGTGGTGATAATGGCCGTTATAGTGGTGATAATGGTCGTTATAGTTGTGATAACGGTCGTTATAGTGGTGATAATCTTTGTTATAGTGGTGATAATGGTTGTTAAAGTGGTGATAGTGGTGCTTATAGTGGTCATAATGGTCCATATAGTGGTGATAATGGTTGTTATAGTTGTGATAATGGTTGTTATAGTGGTGATAATGGTTGTTATAGTTGTTATAATGGTTGTTATAGTGGTGATAATGGTTGTTATAGTGGTGGTAATGGTGGTTATAGTGGCGATAATGGTTGTTAAAGTGGTGATAGTGGTCGTTATAGTGGTGATAATGGTTGTTATAGTGGTGATAATGGTTGTTATAGTGGCGATAATGGTTGTTATAGTGGTGATAATGGTCATTACAGCGTTGATAATGGTCCTTCTACTGGTGATAATGGTCGATATAATGGTGATAATGGTTGTTATAGTGGTGATAATAGTTGTTATAGTGGTGATAATGGTTGTTATAGTGTTGATAATGGTCGCCATAGTGGTGATAGTGGTCGTTATAGTGGTGATAATGGTTGTTATAGTGGTGATAATGGTCATTACAGCGTTGATAATGGTCCTTCTACTGGTGATAATGTTTGATATAGTGGTGATAATGGTCGTTATAATGGTGATAATGGTTGTTATAGTGGTGATAATAGTTGTTGTAGTGGTGATAATGGTTGTTATAGTGGTGATAGTGGTCGTTATAGTGGTGATAATGGTCCATGTAGTGTTGATAATGGTTGCTATAGTGGTGATAATGTTTGATATAGTGGTGATAATGGTCGTTATAATGGTGATAATGGTTGTTATAGTGGTGATAATAGTTGTTATAGTGGTGATAATGGTTGTTATAGTGATGATAGTGGTCGTTATAGTGGTGATAATGGTCCATATAGTGGTGATAATTGTGGTTATAGTGTTGATAGTGGTCGTTATAGTGGTGATAATGGTGGTTATAGTGCTGATAATGGTCGCTATAGTGGTGATAATGGCCGTTATAGTGGTGATAATGGTCGTTATAGGGGTGATAATGGTCGTTATACTAGTGATAATGGTTGTTACAGTGGTGATAATGGTCCTTATAGTGGTGATAATGGTTGTTATAGTGGTGATAGTGGTCGTAATAGTGGTGATAATGGTCCATATAGTGGTGATAATGGTTGTTATAGTGGTGGTAATGGTGCTTATAGTGTTGATAGTGGTCGTTATAGTGGTGATAATGGTGGTTATAGTGCTGATAATGGTCGCTACAGTGGTGATAATGGCCGTTATAGTGGTGATAATGGTCGTTATAGTTGTGATAACGGTCGTTATAGTGGTGATAATCTTTGTTATAGTGGTGATAATGGTTGTTAAAGTAGTGATAGTGGTGCTTATAGTGGTCATAATGGTCCATATAGTGGTGATAATGGTTGTTATAGTTGTGATAATGGTTGTTATAGTGGTGATAATGGTTGTTATACTGGTGGTAATGGTGGTTATAGTGTTGATAATGGTCGCTATAGTGGTGATAATGGCCGTTATAGTGGTGATATTGTTCGTTATAGTGGTGATAATGGTCGTTATAGTGGTGATAATGGTTGTTATAGTGGTGATAATAGTTGTTATAGTGGTGATAATGGTTGTTATAGTGGTGATAGTGGCCGTTATAGTGGTGATAATGGTCATTACAGTGTTGATAATGATCCTTCTACTGGTGATAATGGTTGATATAGTGGTGATAATGGTGGTTATAGTGTTGATAAAGGTCGCTATAATGGTGATAATGGCCGTTATAGTGGTGATAGTGGTCGTTATAGTGGTGATAATGGTTCTTAAAGTGGTGATAGTGGTGGTTATAGTCATCATAATGGTCCATATAGTGGTGATAATGGTTGTTATAGTGGTGATAATGGTGGTTATAGTGGTGATAATGGTTGTTATAGTGGTGATAGTGGTCGTTATAGTGGTGATAATGGTTGTTATAGTGGTGATAATGGTCCTTATAGTGGTGATAATGGTTGTTATAGTGGTGATAATGGTCATTACAGCGTTGATAATGGTCCTTCTACTGGTGATAATGGTTGATATAGTGGTGATAATGGTCGTTATAATGGTGATAATGGTTGTTATAGTGGTGATAATAGTTGTTATAGTGGTGATAATGGTTGTTATAGTGGTGATAGTGGTCGTTATAGTGGTGATAATGGTTGTTATAGTGGTGATAGTGGTCCATATAGTGGTGATAATGGCCGTTATAGTGGTGATAATGGTTGTTATACTGGTGATAATAGTTGTTATAGTGGTGATAATAGTTGTTATAGTGTTGATAATGGTCGCTATAGTGGTGATAATGGCCGTTATAGTGGTGATATTGGTCGTTATAGTGGTGATAATGGTCGTTATAGTGGTGATAATGGTTGTTATAGTGGTGATAATAGTTGTTATAGTGGTGATAATGGTTGTTATAGTGGTGATAGTGGCCGTTATAGTGGTGATAATGGTCATTATAGTGGTGATAATGGTTGTTATAGTGGTGATAATGGTCATTACAGCGTTGATAATGGTCCTTCTACTGGTGATAATGGTTGATATAGTGGTGATAATGGTCGTTATAATGGTGATAATGGTTGTTATAGTGGTGATAATAGTTGTTATAGTGGTGATAATGGTTGTTATAGTGGTGATAGTGGTCGTTATAGTGGTGATAATGGTTGTTATAGTGGTGATAGTGGTCCTTATAGTGGTGATAATGGCCGTTATAGTGGTGATAATGGTTGTTATACTGGTGATAATAGTTGTTATAGTGGTGATAATGGTTGTTATAGTGTTGATAATGGTCGCTATAGTGGTGATAATGGCCGTTATAGTGGTGATAATGGTCGTTATAGTAGCGATAATGGTTGTTAAAGTGGTGATAGGGGTGGTTATAGTTGTCATAATGGTCCATATAGTGTTGATAATGGTTGTTATAGTGGTGATAATGGTTGTTATAGTGGCGATAATGGTTGTTATAGTGGTGATAATGGTCATTACAGCGTTGATAATGGTCCTTCTACTGGTGATAATGGTTGATGTAGTGGTGATAATGGTCGTTATAATGGTGATAATGGTTGTTATAGTGGTGATAATAGTTGTTATAGTGGTGATAATGGTCCTTCTAGTGGTGATAATGGTTGTTATAGTGGTGGTAATGGTGGTTATAGTGTTGATAGTGGTCGTTATAGTGGTGGTAATGGTTGTTATAGTGCTGATAATGGTCGCTACAGTGGTGATAATGGCCGTTATAGTGGTGATAATGGTTGTTATAGTGGTGATAATAGTTGTTATAGTGGTGATAATGGTTGTTATAGTGTTGATAATGGTCGCTATAGTGGTGACAATGGCCGTTATAGTGGTGATAATGGTCGTTATAGTGGCGATAATGGTTGTTAAAGTGGTGATAGTGGTGGTTATAGTTGTCATAATGGTCCATATATTGGTGATAATGGTTGTTACAGTGGTGATAATGGTTGTTATAGTGGCGATAATGGTTGTTATAGTGGTGATAATGGTCATTACAGCGTTGATAATGGTCCTTCTACTGGTGATAATGGTTGTTATAGTGGTGATAGTGGTCGTTATAGTGGTGATAATGGTCCTTATAGTGGTGATAATTGTGGTTATAGTGTTGATAGTGGTCGTTATAGTGGTGATAGTGGTCGTTGTAGTGGTGATAATGGTTGTTATAGTGGTGATAATGGTCCTTATAGTGGTGATAATGGTTGTTATAGTGGTGATAATGGTTGTTATAGTGGTGATAATGGTCCTTATAGAGGTGATAATGGTTGTTATAGTGGTGCTAGTGGTCGTTATAGTGGTGATAATGGTGGTTATAGTGCTGATAATGGTCGCTATAGTGGTGATAATGGTTGTTATAGTGGTGATAGTGGTCGTAATAGTGGTGACAATGGTCCATATAGTGGTGATAATGGTTGTTATAGTGGTGGTAATGGTGCTTATAGTGTTGATAGTGGTCGTTATAGTGGTGATAATGGTGGTTATAGTGCTGATAATGGTCGCTACAGTGGTGATAATGGCCGTTATAGTGGTGATAATGGTCGTTATAGTTGTGATAACGGTCGTTATAGTGGTGATAATCTTTGTTATAGTGGTGATAATGGTTGTTAAAGTAGTGATAGTGGTGCTTATAGTGGTCATAATGGTCCGTATAGTGGTGATAATGGTTGTTATAGTTGTGATAATGGTTGTTATAGTGGTGATAATGGTGGTTATAGTGTTGATAAGGGTCGCTATAATGGTGATAATGGCCGTTATAGTGGTGATAGTGGTCGTTATAGTGGTGATAATGGTCCTTATAGTGGTGATAATGGTTGTTATAGTGGTGATAATGGTCATTACAGCGTTGATAATGGTCCTTCTACTGGTGATAATGGTTGATATAGTGGTGATAATGGTCGTTATAATGGTGATAATGGTTGTTATAGTGGTGATAATAGTTGTTATAGTGGTGATAATGGTTGTTATAGTGGTGATAATGGTTGTTATAGTGGTGATAATGGTCATTACAGCGTTGATAATGGTCCTTCTACTGGTGATAATGGTTGATATAGTGGTGATAATGGTCGTTATAATGGTGATAATGGTTGTTATAGTGGTGATAATAGTTGTTATAGTGGTGATAATGGTTGTTATAGTGGTGATAGTGGTCGTTATAGTGGTGATAATGGTTGTTATAGTGGTGATAGTGGTCCTTATAGTGGTGATAATGGCCGTTATAGTGGTGATAATGGTTGTTATACTGGTGATAATAGTTGTTATAGTGGTGATAATGGTTGTTATAGTGTTGATAATGGTCGCTATAGTGGTGATAATGGCCGTTATAGTGGTGATAATGGTCGTTATAGTAGCGATAATGGTTGTTAAAGTGGTGATAGGGGTGGTTATAGTTGTCATAATGGTCCATATAGTGTTGATAATGGTTGTTATAGTGGTGATAATGGTTGTTATAGTGGCGATAATGGTTGTTATAGTGGTGATAATGGTCATTACAGCGTTGATAATGGTCCTTCTACTGGTGATAATGGTTGATGTAGTGGTGATAATGGTCGTTATAATGGTGATAATGGTTGTTATAGTGGTGATAATAGTTGTTATAGTGGTGATAATGGTCCTTCTAGTGGTGATAATGGTTGTTATAGTGGTGGTAATGGTGGTTATAGTGTTGATAGTGGTCGTTATAGTGGTGGTAATGGTTGTTATAGTGCTGATAATGGTCGCTACAGTGGTGATAATGGCCGTTATAGTGGTGATAATGGTTGTTATAGTGGTGATAATAGTTGTTATAGTGGTGATAATGGTTGTTATAGTGTTGATAATGGTCGCTATAGTGGTGACAATGGCCGTTATAGTGGTGATAATGGTCGTTATAGTGGCGATAATGGTTGTTAAAGTGGTGATAGTGGTGGTTATAGTTGTCATAATGGTCCATATATTGGTGATAATGGTTGTTACAGTGGTGATAATGGTTGTTATAGTGGCGATAATGGTTGTTATAGTGGTGATAATGGTCATTACAGCGTTGATAATGGTCCTTCTACTGGTGATAATGGTTGTTATAGTGGTGATAGTGGTCGTTATAGTGGTGATAATGGTCCTTATAGTGGTGATAATTGTGGTTATAGTGTTGATAGTGGTCGTTATAGTGGTGATAGTGGTCGTTGTAGTGGTGATAATGGTTGTTATAGTGGTGATAATGGTCCTTATAGTGGTGATAATGGTTGTTATAGTGGTGATAATGGTTGTTATAGTGGTGATAATGGTCCTTATAGAGGTGATAATGGTTGTTATAGTGGTGATAGTGGTCGTTATAGTGGTGATAATGGTGGTTATAGTGCTGATAATGGTCGCTATAGTGGTGATAATGGTTGTTATAGTGGTGATAGTGGTCGTAATAGTGGTGACAATGGTCCATATAGTGGTGATAATGGTTGTTATAGTGGTGGTAATGGTGCTTATAGTGTTGATAGTGGTCGTTATAGTGGTGATAATGGTGGTTATAGTGCTGATAATGGTCGCTACAGTGGTGATAATGGCCGTTATAGTGGTGATAATGGTCGTTATAGTTGTGATAACGGTCGTTATAGTGGTGATAATCTTTGTTATAGTGGTGATAATGGTTGTTAAAGTAGTGATAGTGGTGCTTATAGTGGTCATAATGGTCCATATAGTGGTGATAATGGTTGTTATAGTGGTGATAATGGTCATTACAGCGTTGATAATGGTCCTTCTACTGGTGATAATGGTTGATATAGTGGTGATAATGGTCGTTATAATGGTGATAATGGTTGTTATAGTGGTGATAATAGTTGTTATAGTGGTGATAATGGTTGTTATAGTGGTGATAGTGGTCGTTATAGTGGTGATAATGGTTGTTATAGTGGTGATAGTGGTCCTTATAGTGGTGATAATGGCCGTTATAGTGGTGATAATGGTTGTTATACTGGTGATAATAGTTGTTATAGTGGTGATAATGGTTGTTATAGTGTTGATAATGGTCGCTATAGTGGTGATAATGGCCGTTATAGTGGTGATAATGGTCGTTATAGTAGCGATAATGGTTGTTAAAGTGGTGATAGGGGTGGTTATAGTTGTCATAATGGTCCATATAGTGTTGATAATGGTTGTTATAGTGGTGATAATGGTTGTTATAGTGGCGATAATGGTTGTTATAGTGGTGATAATGGTCATTACAGCGTTGATAATGGTCCTTCTACTGGTGATAATGGTTGATGTAGTGGTGATAATGGTCGTTATAATGGTGATAATGGTTGTGATAGTGGTGATAATAGTTGTTATAGTGGTGATAATGGTCCTTCTAGTGGTGATAATGGTTGTTATAGTGGTGGTAATGGTGGTTATAGTGTTGATAGTGGTCGTTATAGTGGTGATAATGGTTGTTATAGTGCTGATAATGGTCGCTACAGTGGTGATAATGGCCGTTATAGTGGTGATAATGGTTGTTATAGTGGTGATAATAGTTGTTATAGTGGTGATAATGGTTGTTATAGTGTTGATAATGGTCGCTATAGTGGTGACAATGGCCGTTATAGTGGTGATAATGGTCGTTATAGTGGCGTAAATGGTTGTTAAAGTGGTGATAGTGGTGGTTATAGTTGTCATAATGGTCCATATATTGGTGATAATGGTTGTTACAGTGGTGATAATGGTTGTTATAGTGGCGATAATGGTTGTTATAGTGGTGATAATGGTCATTACAGCGTTGATAATGGTCCTTCTACTGGTGATAATGGTTGTTATAGTGGTGATAGTGGTCGTTATAGTGGTGATAATGGTCCTTATAGTGGTGATAATTGTGGTTATAGTGTTGATAGTGATCGTTATAGTGGTGATAGTGGTCGTTGTAGTGGTGATAATGGTTGTTATAGTGGTGATAATGGTCCTTATAGTGGTGATAATGGTTGTTATAGTGGTGATAATGGTTGTTATAGTGGTGATAATGGTCCTTATAGAGGTGATAATGGTTGTTATAGTGGTGATAGTGGTCGTTATAGTGGTGATAATGGTGGTTATAGTGCTGATAATGGTCGCTATAGTGGTGATAATGGTTGTTATAGTGGTGATAGTGGTCGTAATAGTGGTGACAATGGTCCATATAGTGGTGATAATGGTTGTTATAGTGGTGGTAATGGTGCTTATAGTGTTGATAGTGGTCGTTATAGTGGTGATAATGGTGGTTATAGTGCTGATAATGGTCGCTACAGTGGTGATAATGGCCGTTATAGTGGTGATAATGGTCGTTATAGTTGTGATAACGGTCGTTATAGTGGTGATAATCTTTGTTATAGTGGTGATAATGGTTGTTAAAGTAGTGATAGTGGTGCTTATAGTGGTCATAATGGTCCATATAGTGGTGATAATGGTTGTTATAGTGGTGATAATGGTCCTTATAGTGGTGATAATGGTTGTTATAGTGGTGATAGTGGTCGTAATAGTGGTGATAATGGTCCATATAGTGGTGATAATGGTTGTTATAGTGGTGGTAATGGTGCTTATAGTGTTGATAGTGGTCGTTATAGTGGTGATAATGGTGGTTATAGTGCTGATAATGGTCGCTACAGTGGTGATAATGGCCGTTATAGTGGTGATAATGGTCGTTATAGTTGTGATAACGGTCGTTATAGTGGTGATAATCTTTGTTATAGTGGTGATAATGGTTGTTAAAGTAGTGATAGTGGTGCTTATAGTGGTCATAATGGTCCATATAGTGGTGATAATGGTTGTTATAGTTGTGATAATGGTTGTTATAGTGGTGATAATGGTTGTTATAGTGGTGGTAATGGTGGTTATAGTGTTGATAATGGTCGCTATAGTGGTGATAATGGCCGTTATAGTGGTGATATTGTTCGTTATAGTGGTGATAATGGTCGTTATAGTGGTGATAATGGTTGTTATAGTGGTGATAATAGTTGTTATAGTGGTGATAATGGTTGTTATAGTGGTGATAGTGGCCGTTATAGTGGTGATAATGGTCATTACAGTGTTGATAATGATCCTTCTACTGGTGATAATGGTTGATATAGTGGTGATAATGGTGGTTATAGTGTTGATAAAGGTCGCTATAATGGTGATAATGGCCGTTATAGTGGTGATAGTGGTCGTTATAGTGGTGATAATGGTTCTTAAAGTGGTGATAGTGGTGGTTATAGTCATCATAATGGTCCATATAGTGGTGATAATGGTTGTTATAGTGGTGATAATGGTTGTTATAGTGGTGATAATGGTTGTTATAGTGGTGATAGTGGTCGTTATAGTGGTGATAATGGTTGTTATAGTGGTGATAATGGTCCTTATAGTGGTGATAATGGTTGTTATAGTGGTGATAATGGTCATTACAGCGTTGATAATGGTCCTTCTACTGGTGATAATGGTTGATATAGTGGTGATAATGGTCGTTATAATGGTGATAATGGTTGTTATAGTGGTGATAATAGTTGTTATAGTGGTGATAATGGTTGTTATAGTGGTGATAGTGGTCGTTATAGTGGTGATAATGGTTGTTATAGTGGTGATAGTGGTCCTTATAGTGGTGATAATGGCCGTTATAGTGGTGATAATGGTTGTTATACTGGTGATAATAGTTGTTATAGTGGTGATAATAGTTGTTATAGTGTTGATAATGGTCGCTATAGTGGTGATAATGGCCGTTATAGTGGTGATATTGGTCGTTATAGTGGTGATAATGGTCGTTATAGTGGTGATAATGGTTGTTATAGTGGTGATAATAGTTGTTATAGTGGTGATAATGGTTGTTATAGTGGTGATAGTGGCCGTTATAGTGGTGATAATGGTCATTACAGTGTTGATAATGATCCTTCTACTGGTGATAATGGTTGATATAGTGGTGATAATGGTGGTTATAGTGTTGATAAGGGTCGCTATAATGGTGATAATGGCCGTTATAGTGGTGATAGTGGTCGTTATAGTGGTGATAATGGTTCTTAAAGTGGTGATAGTGGTGGTTATAGTCATCATAATGGTCCATATAGTGGTGATAATGGTTGTTATAGTGGTGATAATGGTTGTTGTAGTGGTGATAATGGTTGTTATAGTGGTGATAGTGGTCGTTATAGTGGTGATAATGGTTGTTATAGTGGTGATAATGGTCCTTATAGTGGTGATAATGGTTGTTATAGTGGTGATAATGGTCATTACAGCGTTGATAATGGTCCTTCTACTGGTGATAATGGCTGATATAGTGGTGATAATGGTCGTTATAATGGTGATAATGGTTGTTATAGTGGTGATAATAGTTGTTATAGTGGTGATAATGGTTGTTATAGTGGTGATAGTGGTCGTTATAGTGGTGATAATGGTTGTTATAGTGGTGATAGTGGTCCTTATAGTGGTGATAATGGCCGTTATAGTGGTGATAATGGTTGTTATACTGGTGATAATAGTTGTTATAGTGGTGATAATGGTTGTTATAGTGTTGATAATGGTCGCTATAGTGGTGATAATGGCCGTTATAGTGGTGATAATGGTCGTTATAGTAGCGATAATGGTTGTTAAAGTGGTGATAGGGGTGGTTATAGTTGTCATAATGGTCCATATAGTGTTGATAATGGTTGTTATAGTGGTGATAATGGTTGTTATAGTGGCGATAATGGTTGTTATAGTGGTGATAATGGTCATTACAGCGTTGATAATGGTCCTTCTACTGGTGATAATGGTTGATGTAGTGGTGATAATGGTCGTTATAATGGTGATAATGGTTGTTATAGTGGTGATAATAGTTGTTATAGTGGTGATAATGGTCGTTATAGTGGCGATAATGGTTGTTAAAGTGGTGATAGTGGTGGTTATAGTTGTCATAATGGTCCATATATTGGTGATAATGGTTGTTACAGTGGTGATAATGGTTGTTATAGTGGCGATAATGGTTGTTATAGTGGTGATAATGGTCATTACAGCGTTGATAATGGTCCTTCTACTGGTGATAATGGTTGTTATAGTGGTGATAGTGGTCGTTATAGTGGTGATAATGGTCCTTATAGTGGTGATAATTGTGGTTATAGTGTTGATAGTGGTCGTTATAGTGGTGATAGTGGTCGTTGTAGTGGTGATAATGGTTGTTATAGTGGTGATAATGGTCCTTATAGTGGTGATAATGGTTGTTATAGTGGTGATAATGGTTGTTATAGTGGTGATAATGGTCCTTATAGAGGTGATAATGGTTGTTATAGTGGTGATAGTGGTCGTTATAGTGGTGATAATGGTGGTTATAGTGCTGATAATGGTCGCTATAGTGGTGATAATGGTTGTTATAGTGGTGATAGTGGTCGTAATAGTGGTGACAATGGTCCATATAGTGGTGATAATGGTTGTTATAGTGGTGGTAATGGTGCTTATAGTGTTGCTAGTGGTCGTTATAGTGGTGATAATGGTGGTTATAGTGCTGATAATGGTCGCTACAGTGGTGATAATGGCCGTTATAGTGGTGATAATGGTCGTTATAGTGGTGATAATGGTTGTTATAGTGGTGATAATAGTCGTTATAGTGGTGATAATGGTTGTTATAGTGGTGATAATAGTCCTTATAGTGGTGATAATGGTTGTTATAGTGGTGATAGTGGTCGTAATAGTGGTGATAATGGTCCATATAGTGGTGATAATGGTTGTTATAGTGGTGGTAATGGTGCTTATAGTGTTGATAGTGGTCGTTATAGTGGTGATAATGGTGGTTATAGTGCTGATAATGGTCGCTACAGTGGTGATAATGGCCGTTATAGTGGTGATAATGGTCGTTATAGTTGTGATAACGGTCGTTATAGTGGTGATAATCTTTGTTATAGTGGTGATAATGGTTGTTAAAGTGGTGATAGTGGTGCTTATAGTGGTCATAATGGTCCATATAGTGGTGATAATGGTTGTTATAGTTGTGATAATGGTTGTTATAGTGGTGATAATGGTTGTTATAGTTGTTATAATGGTTGTTATAGTGGTGATAATGGTTGTTATAGTGGTGGTAATGGTGGTTATAGTGGCGATAATGGTTGTTAAAGTGGTGATAGTGGTCGTTATAGTGGTGATAATGGTTGTTATAGTGGTGATAATGGTTGTTATAGTGGCGATAATGGTTGTTATAGTGGTGATAATGGTCATTACAGCGTTGATAATGGTCCTTCTACTGGTGATAATGGTCGATATAATGGTGATAATGGTTGTTATAGTGGTGATAATAGTTGTTATAGTGGTGATAATGGTTGTTATAGTGTTGATAATGGTCGCCATAGTGGTGATAGTGGTCGTTATAGTGGTGATAATGGTTGTTATAGTGGTGATAATGGTCATTACAGCGTTGATAATGGTCCTTCTACTGGTGATAATGTTTGATATAGTGGTGATAATGGTCGTTATAATGGTGATAATGGTTGTTATAGTGGTGATAATAGTTGTTGTAGTGGTGATAATGGTTGTTATAGTGGTGATAGTGGTCGTTATAGTGGTGATAATGGTCCATGTAGTGTTGATAATGGTTGCTATAGTGGTGATAATGTTTGATATAGTGGTGATAATGGTCGTTATAATGGTGATAATGGTTGTTATAGTGGTGATAATAGTTGTTATAGTGGTGATAATGGTTGTTATAGTGATGATAGTGGTCGTTATAGTGGTGATAATGGTCCATATAGTGGTGATAATTGTGGTTATAGTGTTGATAGTGGTCGTTATAGTGGTGATAATGGTGGTTATAGTGCTGATAATGGTCGCTATAGTGGTGATAACGGCCGTTATAGTGGTGATAATGGTCGTTATAGGGGTGATAATGGTCGTTATACTAGTGATAATGGTTGTTATAGTGGTGATAATGGTCCTTATAGTGGTGATAATGGTTGTTATAGTGGTGATAGTGGTCGTAATAGTGGTGATAATGGTCCATATAGTGGTGATAATGGTTGTTATACTGGTGGTAATGGTGCTTATAGTGTTGATAGTGGTCGTTATAGTGGTGATAATGGTGGTTATAGTGCTGATAATGGTCGCTACAGTGGTGATAATGGCCGTTATAGTGGTGATAATGGTCGTTATAGTTGTGATAACGGTCGTTATAGTGGTGATAATCTTTGTTATAGTGGTGATAATGGTTGTTAAAGTAGTGATAGTGGTGCTTATAGTGGTCATAATGGTCCATATAGTGGTGATAATGGTTGTTATAGTTGTGATAATGGTTGTTATAGTGGTGATAATGGTTGTTATACTGGTGGTAATGGTGGTTATAGTGTTGATAATGGTCGCTATAGTGGTGATAATGGCCGTTATAGTGGTGATATTGTTCGTTATAGTGGTGATAATGGTCGTTATAGTGGTGATAATGGTTGTTATAGTGGTGATAATAGTTGTTATAGTGGTGATAATGGTTGTTATAGTGGTGATAGTGGCCGTTATAGTGGTGATAATGGTCATTACAGTGTTGATAATGATCCTTCTACTGGTGATAATGGTTGATATAGTGGTGATAATGGTGGTTATAGTGTTGATAAAGGTCGCTATAATGGTGATAATGGCCGTTATAGTGGTGATAGTGGTCGTTATAGTGGTGATAATGGTTCTTAAAGTGGTGATAGTGGTGGTTATAGTCATCATAATGGTCCATATAGTGGTGATAATGGTTGTTATAGTGGTGATAATGGTGGTTATAGTGGTGATAATGGTTGTTATAGTGGTGATAGTGGTCGTTATAGTGGTGATAATGGTTGTTATAGTGGTGATAATGGTCCTTATAGTGGTGATAATGGTTGTTATAGTGGTGATAATGGTCATTACAGCGTTGATAATGGTCCTTCTACTGGTGATAATGGTTGATATAGTGGTGATAATGGTCGTTATAATGGTGATAATGGTTGTTATAGTGGTGATAATAGTTGTTATAGTGGTGATAATAGTTGTTATAGTGTTGATAATGGTCGCTATAGTGGTGATAATGGCCGTTATAGTGGTGATAATGGTCGTTATAGTAGCGATAATGGTTGTTAAAGTGGTGATAGGGGTGGTTATAGTTGTCATAATGGTCCATATAGTGTTGATAATGGTTGTTATAGTGGTGATAATGGTTGTTATAGTGGCGATAATGGTTGTTATAGTGGTGATAATGGTCATTACAGCGTTGATAATGGTCCTTCTACTGGTGATAATGGTTGATGTAGTGGTGATAATGGTCGTTATAATGGTGATAATGGTTGTTATAGTGGTGATAATAGTTGTTATAGTGGTGATAATGGTCCTTCTAGTGGTGATAATAGTTGTTATAGTGGTGGTAATGGTGGTTATAGTGTTGATAGTGGTCGTTATAGTGGTGGTAATGGTTGTTATAGTGCTGATAATGGTCGCTACAGTGGTGATAATGGCCGTTATAGTGGTGATAATGGTTGTTATAGTGGTGATAATAGTTGTTATAGTGGTGATAATGGTTGTTATAGTGTTGATAATGGTCGCTATAGTGGTGACAATGGCCGTTATAGTGGTGATAATGGTCGTTATAGTGGCGATAATGGTTGTTAAAGTGGTGATAGTGGTGGTTATAGTTGTCATAATGGTCCATATATTGGTGATAATGGTTGTTACAGTGGTGATAATGGTTGTTATAGTGGCGATAATGGTTGTTATAGTGGTGATAATGGTCATTACAGCGTTGATAATGGTCCTTCTACTGGTGATAATGGTTGTTATAGTGGTGATAGTGGTCGTTATAGTGGTGATAATGGTCCTTATAGTGGTGATAATTGTGGTTATAGTGTTGATAGTGGTCGTTATAGTGGTGATAGTGGTCGTTGTAGTGGTGATAATGGTTGTTATAGTGGTGATAATGGTCCTTAGAGTGGTGATAATGGTTGTTATAGTGGTGATAATGGTTGTTATAGTGGTGATAATGGTCCTTATAGAGGTGATAATGGTTGTTATAGTGGTGATAGTGGTCGTTATAGTGGTGATAATGGTGGTTATAGTGCTGATAATGGTCGCTATAGTGGTGATAATGGTTGTTATAGTGGTGATAGTGGTCGTAATAGTGGTGACAATGGTCCATATAGTGGTGATAATGGTTGTTATAGTGGTGGTAATGGTGCTTATAGTGTTGATAGTGGTCGTTATAGTGGTGATAATGGTGGTTATAGTGCTGATAATGGTCGCTACAGTGGTGATAATGGCCGTTATAGTGGTGATAATGGTCGTTATAGTTGTGATAACGGTCGTTATAGTGGTGATAATCTTTGTTATAGTGGTGATAATGGTTGTTAAAGTAGTGATAGTGGTGCTTATAGTGGTCATAATGGTCCATATAGTGGTGATAATGGTTGTTATAGTTGTGATAATGGTTGTTATAGTGGTGATAATGGTGGTTATAGTGTTGATAAGGGTCGCTATAATGGTGATAATGGCCGTTATAGTGGTGATAGTGGTCGTTATAGTGGTGATAATGGTCCTTATAGTGGTGATAATGGTTGTTATAGTGGTGATAATGGTCATTACAGCGTTGATAATGGTCCTTCTACTGGTGATAATGGTTGATATAGTGGTGATAATGGTCGTTATAATGGTGATAATGGTTGTTATAGTGGTGATAATAGTTGTTATAGTGGTGATAATGGTTGTTATAGTGGTGATAATGGTTGTTATAGTGGTGATAATGGTTGTTATAGTGGTGATAGTGGTCGTTATAGTGGTGATAATGGTTGTTATAGTGGTGATAATGGTCGTTATAGTAGCGATAATGGTTGTTAAAGTGGTGATAGGGGTGGTTATAGTTGTCATAATGGTCCATATAGTGTTGATAATGGTTGTTATAGTGGTGATAATGGTTGTTATAGTGGCGATAATGGTTGTTATAGTGGTGATAATGGTCATTACAGCGTTGATAATGGTCCTTCTACTGGTGATAATGGTTGATGTAGTGGTGATAATGGTCGTTATAATGGTGATAATGGTTGTTATAGTGGTGATAATAGTTGTTATAGTGGTGATAATGGTCCTTCTAGTGGTGATAATGGTTGTTATAGTGGTGGTAATGGTGGTTATAGTGTTGATAGTGGTCGTTATAGTGGTGGTAATGGTTGTTATAGTGCTGATAATGGTCGCTACAGTGGTGATAATGGCCGTTATAGTGGTGATAATGGTTGTTATAGTGGTGATAATAGTTGTTATAGTGGTGATAATGGTTGTTATAGTGTTGATAATGGTCGCTATAGTGGTGACAATGGCCGTTATAGTGGTGATAATGGTCGTTATAGTGGCGATAATGGTTGTTAAAGTGGTGATAGTGGTGGTTATAGTTGTCATAATGGTCCATATATTGGTGATAATGGTTGTTACAGTGGTGATAATGGTTGTTATAGTGGCGATAATGGTCATTACAGCGTTGATAATGGTCCTTCTACTGGTGATAATGGTTGATATAGTGGTGATAATGGTCGTTATAATGGTGATAATGGTTGTTATAGTGGTGATAATAGTTGTTATAGTGGTGATAATGGTTGTTATAGTGGTGATAGTGGTCGTTATAGTGGTGATAATGGTTGTTATAGTGGTGATAGTGGTCCTTATAGTGGTGATAATGGCCGTTATAGTGGTGATAATGGTTGTTATACTGGTGATAATAGTTGTTATAGTGGTGATAATAGTTGTTATAGTGTTGATAATGGTCGCTATAGTGGTGATAATGGCCGTTATAGTGGTGATATTGGTCGTTATAGTGGTGATAATGGTCGTTATAGTGGTGATAATGGTTGTTATAGTGGTGATAATAGTTGTTATAGTGGTGATAATGGTTGTTATAGTGGTGATAGTGGCCGTTATAGTGGTGATAATGGTCATTACAGTGTTGATAATGATCCTTCTACTGGTGATAATGGTTGATATAGTGGTGATAATGGTGGTTATAGTGTTGATAAGGGTCGCTATAATGGTGATAATGGCCGTTATAGTGGTGATAGTGGTCGTTATAGTGGTGATAATGGTTCTTAAAGTGGTGATAGTGGTGGTTATAGTCATCATAATGGTCCATATAGTGGTGATAATGGTTGTTATAGTGGTGATAATGGTTGTTATAGTGGTGATAATGGTTGTTATAGTGGTGATAGTGGTCGTTATAGTGGTGATAATGGTTGTTATAGTGGTGATAATGGTCCTTATAGTGGTGATAATGGTTGTTATAGTGGTGATAATGGTCATTACAGCGTTGATAATGGTCCTTCTACTGGTGATAATGGTTGATATAGTGGTGATAATGGTCGTTATAATGGTGATAATGGTTGTTATAGTGGTGATAATAGTTGTTATAGTGGTGATAATGGTTGTTATAGTGGTGATAGTGGTCGTTATAGTGGTGATAATGGTTGTTATAGTGGTGATAGTGGTCCTTATAGTGGTGATAATGGCCGTTATAGTGGTGATAATGGTTGTTATACTGGTGATAATAGTTGTTATAGTGGTGATAATGGTTGTTATAGTGTTGATAATGGTCGCTATAGTGGTGATAATGGCCGTTATAGTGGTGATAATGGTCGTTATAGTAGCGATAATGGTTGTTAAAGTGGTGATAGGGGTGGTTATAGTTGTCATAATGGTCCATATAGTGTTGATAATGGTTGTTATAGTGGTGATAATGGTTGTTATAGTGGCGATAATGGTTGTTATAGTGGTGATAATGGTCATTACAGCGTTGATAATGGTCCTTCTACTGGTGATAATGGTTGATGTAGTGGTGATAATGGTCGTTATAATGGTGATAATGGTTGTTATAGTGGTGATAATAGTTGTTATAGTGGTGATAATGGTCGTTATAGTGGCGATAATGGTTGTTAAAGTGGTGATAGTGGTGGTTATAGTTGTCATAATGGTCCATATATTGGTGATAATGGTTGTTACAGTGGTGATAATGGTTGTTATAGTGGCGATAATGGTTGTTATAGTGGTGATAATGGTCATTACAGCGTTGATAATGGTCCTTCTACTGGTGATAATGGTTGTTATAGTGGTGATAGTGGTCGTTATAGTGGTGATAATGGTCCTTATAGTGGTGATAATTGTGGTTATAGTGTTGATAGTGGTCGTTATAGTGGTGATAGTGGTCGTTGTAGTGGTGATAATGGTTGTTATAGTGGTGATAATGGTCCTTATAGTGGTGATAATGGTTGTTATAGTGGTGATAATGGTTGTTATAGTGGTGATAATGGTCCTTATAGAGGTGATAATGGTTGTTATAGTGGTGATAGTGGTCGTTATAGTGGTGATAATGGTGGTTATAGTGCTGATAATGGTCGCTATAGTGGTGATAATGGTTGTTATAGTGGTGATAGTGGTCGTAATAGTGGTGACAATGGTCCATATAGTGGTGATAATGGTTGTTATAGTGGTGGTAATGGTGCTTATAGTGTTGCTAGTGGTCGTTATAGTGGTGATAATGGTGGTTATAGTGCTGATAATGGTCGCTACAGTGGTGATAATGGCCGTTATAGTGGTGATAATGGTCGTTATAGTGGTGATAATGGTTGTTATAGTGGTGATAATAGTCGTTATAGTGGTGATAATGGTTGTTATAGTGGTGATAATAGTCCTTATAGTGGTGATAATGGTTGTTATAGTGGTGATAGTGGTCGTAATAGTGGTGATAATGGTCCATATAGTGGTGATAATGGTTGTTATAGTGGTGGTAATGGTGCTTATAGTGTTGATAGTGGTCGTTATAGTGGTGATAATGGTGGTTATAGTGCTGATAATGGTCGCTACAGTGGTGATAATGGCCGTTATAGTGGTGATAATGGTCGTTATAGTTGTGATAACGGTCGTTATAGTGGTGATAATCTTTGTTATAGTGGTGATAATGGTTGTTAAAGTGGTGATAGTGGTGCTTATAGTGGTCATAATGGTCCATATAGTGGTGATAATGGTTGTTATAGTTGTGATAATGGTTGTTATAGTGGTGATAATGGTTGTTATAGTTGTTATAATGGTTGTTATAGTGGTGATAATGGTTGTTATAGTGGTGGTAATGGTGGTTATAGTGGCGATAATGGTTGTTAAAGTGGTGATAGTGGTCGTTATAGTGGTGATAATGGTTGTTATAGTGGTGATAATGGTTGTTATAGTGGCGATAATGGTTGTTATAGTGGTGATAATGGTCATTACAGCGTTGATAATGGTCCTTCTACTGGTGATAATGGTCGATATAATGGTGATAATGGTTGTTATAGTGGTGATAATAGTTGTTATAGTGGTGATAATGGTTGTTATAGTGTTGATAATGGTCGCCATAGTGGTGATAGTGGTCGTTATAGTGGTGATAATGGTTGTTATAGTGGTGATAATGGTCATTACAGCGTTGATAATGGTCCTTCTACTGGTGATAATGTTTGATATAGTGGTGATAATGGTCGTTATAATGGTGATAATGGTTGTTATAGTGGTGATAATAGTTGTTGTAGTGGTGATAATGGTTGTTATAGTGGTGATAGTGGTCGTTATAGTGGTGATAATGGTCCATGTAGTGTTGATAATGGTTGCTATAGTGGTGATAATGTTTGATATAGTGGTGATAATGGTCGTTATAATGGTGATAATGGTTGTTATAGTGGTGATAATAGTTGTTATAGTGGTGATAATGGTTGTTATAGTGATGATAGTGGTCGTTATAGTGGTGATAATGGTCCATATAGTGGTGATAATTGTGGTTATAGTGTTGATAGTGGTCGTTATAGTGGTGATAATGGTGGTTATAGTGCTGATAATGGTCGCTATAGTGGTGATAATGGCCGTTATAGTGGTGATAATGGTCGTTATAGGGGTGATAATGGTCGTTATACTAGTGATAATGGTTGTTACAGTGGTGATAATGGTCCTTATAGTGGTGATAATGGTTGTTATAGTGGTGATAGTGGTCGTAATAGTGGTGATAATGGTCCATATAGTGGTGATAATGGTTGTTATAGTGGTGGTAATGGTGCTTATAGTGTTGATAGTGGTCGTTATAGTGGTGATAATGGTGGTTATAGTGCTGATAATGGTCGCTACAGTGGTGATAATGGCCGTTATAGTGGTGATAATGGTCGTTATAGTTGTGATAACGGTCGTTATAGTGGTGATAATCTTTGTTATAGTGGTGATAATGGTTGTTAAAGTAGTGATAGTGGTGCTTATAGTGGTCATAATGGTCCATATAGTGGTGATAATGGTTGTTATAGTTGTGATAATGGTTGTTATAGTGGTGATAATGGTTGTTATACTGGTGGTAATGGTGGTTATAGTGTTGATAATGGTCGCTATAGTGGTGATAATGGCCGTTATAGTGGTGATATTGTTCGTTATAGTGGTGATAATGGTCGTTATAGTGGTGATAATGGTTGTTATAGTGGTGATAATAGTTGTTATAGTGGTGATAATGGTTGTTATAGTGGTGATAGTGGCCGTTATAGTGGTGATAATGGTCATTACAGTGTTGATAATGATCCTTCTACTGGTGATAATGGTTGATATAGTGGTGATAATGGTGGTTATAGTGTTGATAAAGGTCGCTATAATGGTGATAATGGCCGTTATAGTGGTGATAGTGGTCGTTATAGTGGTGATAATGGTTGTTATAGTGGTGATAGTGGTCCATATAGTGGTGATAATGGCCGTTATAGTGGTGATAATGGTTGTTATACTGGTGATAATAGTTGTTATAGTGGTGATAATAGTTGTTATAGTGTTGATAATGGTCGCTATAGTGGTGATAATGGCCGTTATAGTGGTGATATTGGTCGTTATAGTGGTGATAATGGTCGTTATAGTGGTGATAATGGTTGTTATAGTGGTGATAATAGTTGTTATAGTGGTGATAATGGTTGTTATAGTGGTGATAGTGGCCGTTATAGTGGTGATAATGGTCATTACAGTGTTGATAATGATCCTTCTACTGGTGATAATGGTTGATATAGTGGTGATAATGGTGGTTATAGTGTTGATAAGGGTCGCTATAATGGTGATAATGGCCGTTATAGTGGTGATAGTGGTCGTTATAGTGGTGATAATGGCTCTTAAAGTGGTGATAGTGGTGGTTATAGTCATCATAATGGTCCATATAGTGGTGATAATGGTTGTTATAGTGGTGATAATGGTTGTTATAGTGGTGATAATGGTTGTTATAGTGGTGATAGTGGTCGTTATAGTGGTGATAATGGTTGTTATAGTGGTGATAATGGTCCTTATAGTGGTGATAATGGTTGTTATAGTGGTGATAATGGTCATTACAGCGTTGATAATGGTCCTTCTACTGGTGATAATGGTTGATATAGTGGTGATAATGGTCGTTATAATGGTGATAATGGTTGTTATAGTGGTGATAATAGTTGTTATAGTGGTGATAATGGTTGTTATAGTGGTGATAGTGGTCGTTATAGTGGTGATAATGGTTGTTATAGTGGTGATAGTGGTCCTTATAGTGGTGATAATGGCCGTTATAGTGGTGATAATGGTTGTTATACTGGTGATAATAGTTGTTATAGTGGTGATAATGGTTGTTATAGTGTTGATAATGGTCGCTATAGTGGTGATAATGGCCGTTATAGTGGTGATAATGGTCGTTATAGTAGCGATAATGGTTGTTAAAGTGGTGATAGGGGTGGTTATAGTTGTCATAATGGTCCATATAGTGTTGATAATGGTTGTTATAGTGGTGATAATGGTTGTTATAGTGGCGATAATGGTTGTTATAGTGGTGATAATGGTCATTACAGCGTTGATAATGGTCCTTCTACTGGTGATAATGGTTGATGTAGTGGTGATAATGGTCGTTATAATGGTGATAATGGTTGTTATAGTGGTGATAATAGTTGTTATAGTGGTGATAATGGTCCTTCTAGTGGTGATAATGGTTGTTATAGTGGTGGTAATGGTGGTTATAGTGTTGATAGTGGTCGTTATAGTGGTGGTAATGGTTGTTATAGTGCTGATAATGGTCGCTACAGTGGTGATAATGGCCGTTATAGTGGTGATAATGGTTGTTATAGTGGTGATAATAGTTGTTATAGTGGTGATAATGGTTGTTATAGTGTTGATAATGGTCGCTATAGTGGTGACAATGGCCGTTATAGTGGTGATAATGGTCGTTATAGTGGCGATAATGGTTGTTAAAGTGGTGATAGTGGTGGTTATAGTTGTCATAATGGTCCATATATTGGTGATAATGGTTGTTACAGTGGTGATAATGGTTGTTATAGTGGCGATAGTGGTTGTTATAGTGGTGATAATGGTCATTACAGCGTTGATAATGGTCCTTCTACTGGTGATAATGGTTGTTATAGTGGTGATAGTGGTCGTTATAGTGGTGATAATGGTCCTTATAGTGGTGATAATTGTGGTTATAGTGTTGATAGTGGTCGTTATAGTGGTGATAGTGGTCGTTGTAGTGGTGATAATGGTTGTTATAGTGGTGATAATGGTCCTTATAGTGGTGATAATGGTTGTTATAGTGGTGATAATGGTTGTTATAGTGGTGATAATGGTCCTTATAGAGGTGATAATGGTTGTTATAGTGGTGATAGTGGTCGTTATAGTGGTGATAATGGTGGTTATAGTGCTGATAATGGTCGCTATAGTGGTGATAATGGTTGTTATAGTGGTGATAGTGGTCGTAATAGTGGTGACAATGGTCCATATAGTGGTGATAATGGTTGTTATAGTGGTGGTAATGGTGCTTATAGTGTTGATAGTGGTCGTTATAGTGGTGATAATGGTGGTTATAGTGCTGATAATGGTCGCTACAGTGGTGATAATGGCCGTTATAGTGGTGATAATGGTCGTTATAGTTGTGATAACGGTCGTTATAGTGGTGATAATCTTTGTTATAGTGGTGATAATGGTTGTTAAAGTAGTGATAGTGGTGCTTATAGTGGTCATAATGGTCCATATAGTGGTGATAATGGTTGTTATAGTTGTGATAATGGTTGTTATAGTGGTGATAATGGTGGTTATAGTGTTGATAAGGGTCGCTATAATGGTGATAATGGCCGTTATAGTGGTGATAGTGGTCGTTATAGTGGTGATAATGGTCCTTATAGTGGTGATAATGGTTGTTATAGTGGTGATAATGGTCATTACAGCGTTGATAATGGTCCTTCTACTGGTGATAATGGTTGATATAGTGGTGATAATGGTCGTTATAATGGTGATAATGGTTGTTATAGTGGTGATAATAGTTGTTATAGTGGTGATAATGGTTGTTATAGTGGTGATAATGGTTGTTATAGTGGTGATAATGGTTGTTATAGTGGTGATAGTGGTCGTTATAGTGGTGATAATGGTTGTTATAGTGGTGATAATGGTCCTTATAGTGGTGATAATGGTTGTTATAGTGGTGATAATGGTCATTACAGCGTTGATAATGGTCCTTCTACTGGTGATAATGGTTGATATAGTGGTGATAATGGTCGTTATAATGGTGATAATGGTTGTTATAGTGGTGATAATAGTTGTTATAGTGGTGATAATGGTTGTTATAGTGGTGATAGTGGTCGTTATAGTGGTGATAATGGTTGTTATAGTGGTGATAGTGGTCCTTATAGTGGTGATAATGGCCGTTATAGTGGTGATAATGGTTGTTATACTGGTGATAATAGTTGTTATAGTGGTGATAATGGTTGTTATAGTGTTGATAATGGTCGCTATAGTGGTGATAATGGCCGTTATAGTGGTGATAATGGTCGTTATAGTAGCGATAATGGTTGTTAAAGTGGTGATAGGGGTGGTTATAGTTGTCATAATGGTCCATATAGTGTTGATAATGGTTGTTATAGTGGTGATAATGGTTGTTATAGTGGCGATAATGGTTGTTATAGTGGTGATAATGGTCATTACAGCGTTGATAATGGTCCTTCTACTGGTGATAATGGTTGATGTAGTGGTGATAATGGTCGTTATAATGGTGATAATGGTTGTTATAGTGGTGATAATAGTTGTTATAGTGGTGATAATGGTCCTTCTAGTGGTGATAATGGTTGTTATAGTGGTGGTAATGGTGGTTATAGTGTTGATAGTGGTCGTTATAGTGGTGGTAATGGTTGTTATAGTGCTGATAATGGTCGCTACAGTGGTGATAATGGCCGTTATAGTGGTGATAATGGTTGTTATAGTGGTGATAATAGTTGTTATAGTGGTGATAATGGTTGTTATAGTGTTGATAATGGTCGCTATAGTGGTGACAATGGCCGTTATAGTGGTGATAATGGTCGTTATAGTGGCGATAATGGTTGTTAAAGTGGTGATAGTGGTGGTTATAGTTGTCATAATGGTCCATATATTGGTGATAATGGTTGTTACAGTGGTGATAATGGTTGTTATAGTGGCGATAATGGTTGTTATAGTGGTGATAATGGTCATTACAGCGTTGATAATGGTCCTTCTACTGGTGATAATGGTTGTTATAGTGGTGATAGTGGTCGTTATAGTGGTGATAATGGTCCTTATAGTGGTGATAATTGTGGTTATAGTGTTGATAGTGGTCGTTATAGTGGTGATAGTGGTCGTTGTAGTGGTGATAATGGTTGTTATAGTGGTGATAATGGTCCTTATAGTGGTGATAATGGTTGTTATAGTGGTGATAATGGTTGTTATAGTGGTGATAATGGTCCTTATAGAGGTGATAATGGTTGTTATAGTGGTGATAGTGGTCGTTATAGTGGTGATAATGGTGGTTATAGTGCTGATAATGGTCGCTATAGTGGTGATAATGGTTGTTATAGTGGTGATAGTGGTCGTAATAGTGGTGACAATGGTCCATATAGTGGTGATAATGGTTGTTATAGTGGTGGTAATGGTGCTTATAGTGTTGATAGTGGTCGTTATAGTGGTGATAATGGTGGTTATAGTGCTGATAATGGTCGCTACAGTGGTGATAATGGCCGTTATAGTGGTGATAATGGTCGTTATAGTTGTGATAACGGTCGTTATAGTGGTGATAATCTTTGTTATAGTGGTGATAATGGTTGTTAAAGTAGTGATAGTGGTGCTTATAGTGGTCATAATGGTCCATATAGTGGTGATAATGGTTGTTATAGTTGTGATAATGGTTGTTATAGTGGTGATAATGGTTGTTATAGTGGTGGTAATGGTGGTTATAGTGTTGATAATGGTCGCTATAGTGGTGATAATGGCCGTTATAGTGGTGATATTGGTCGTTATAGTGGTGATAATGGTCGTTATAGTGGTGATAATGGTTGTTATAGTGGTGATAATAGTTGTTATAGTGGTGATAATGGTTGTTATAGTGGTGATAGTGGCCGTTATAGTGGTGATAATGGTCATTACAGTGTTGATAATGATCCTTCTACTGGTGATAATGGTTGATATAGTGGTGATAATGGTGGTTATAGTGTTGATAAAGGTCGCTATAATGGTGATAATGGCCGTTATAGTGGTGATAGTGGTAGTTATAGTGGTGATAATGGTTCTTAAAGTGGTGATAGTGGTGGTTATAGTCATCATAATGGTCCATATAGTGGTGATAATGGTTGTTATAGTGGTGATAATGGTTGTTATAGTGGTGATAATGGTTGTTATAGTGGTGATAGTGGTCGTTATAGTGGTGATAATGGTTGTTATAGTGGTGATAATGGTCCTTATAGTGGTGATAATGGTTGTTATAGTGGTGATAATGGTCATTACAGCGTTGATAATGGTCCTTCTACTGGTGATAATGGTTGATATAGTGGTGATAATGGTCGTTATAATGGTGATAATGGTTGTTATAGTGGTGATAATAGTTGTTATAGTGGTGATAATGGTTGTTATAGTGGTGATAGTGGTCGTTATAGTGGTGATAATGGTTGTTATAGTGGTGATAGTGGTCCTTATAGTGGTGATAATGGTTGTTATAGTGGTGATAATGGTTGTTATAGTGGTGATAATGGTCCTTATAGTGGTGATAATGGTTGTTATAGTGGTGATAGTGGTCGTTATAGTGGTGATAATGGTCCATATAGTGGTGATAATGCTGGTTATGGTGTTGATAGTGGTCGTTATACTGGTGATAATGGCCGTTATAGTGGTGATAATGGTTGTTATACTGGTGATAATAGTTGTTATAGTGGTGTTAATGGTTGTTATAGTGTTGATAATGGTCGCTATAGTGGTGATAATGGCCGTTATAGTGGTGATAATGGTCGTTATAGTAGCGATAATGGTTGTTAAAGTGGTGATAGGGGTGGTTATAGTTGTCATAATGGTCCATATAGTGTTGATAATGGTTGTTATAGTGGTGATAATGGTTGTTACAGTGGCGATAATGGTTGTTATAGTGGTGATAATGGTCATTACAGCGTTGATAATGGTCCTTCTACTGGTGATAATGGTTGATGTAGTGGTGATAATGGGCGTTATAATGGTGATAATGGTTGTTACAGTGGCGATAATAGTTGTTATAGTGGTGATAATGGTCCTTCTAGTGGTGATAATGGTTGTTATAGTGGTGATAGTGGTCGTAATAGTGGTGATAATGGTGCATATAGTGGTGATAATGGTTGTTATAGTGGTGGTAATGGTGGTTATAGTGTTGATAGTGGTCGTTATAGTGGTGATAATGGTTGTTATAGTGCTGATAATGGTCGCTACAGTGGTGATAATGGCCGTTATAGTGGTGATAATGGTTGTTATAGTGGTGATAATAGTTGTTATAGTGGTGATAATGGTTGTTATAGTGTTGATAATGGTCGCTATAGTGGTGACAATGGCCGTTATAGTGGTGATAATGGTCGTTATAGTGGCGATAATGGTTGTTAAAGTGGTGATAGTGGTGGTTATAGTTGTCATAATGGTCCATATATTGGTGATAATGGTTGTTACAGTGGTGATAATGGTTGTTATAGTGGCGATAATGGTTGTTATAGTGGTGATAATGGTCATTACAGCGTTGATAATGGTCCTTCTACTGGTGATAATGGTTGTTATAGTGGTGATAGTGGTCGTTATAGTGGTGATAATGGTTGTTATAGTGGTGATAATGGTCCTTATAGTGGTGATAATGGTTGTTATAGTGGTGATAATAGTCGTTATAGTGGTGATAATGGTTGTTATAGTGGTGATAATAGTCCTTATAGTGGTGATAATGGTTGTTATAGTGGTGATAGTGGTCGTAATAGTGGTGATAATGGTCCATATAGTGGTGATAATGGTTGTTATAGTGGTGGTAATGGTGCTTATAGTGTTGATAGTGGTCGTTATAGTGGTGATAATGGTGGTTATAGTGCTGATAATGGTCGCTACAGTGGTGATAATGGCCGTTATAGTGGTGATAATGGTCGTTATAGTTGTGATAACGGTCGTTATAGTGGTGATAATCTTTGTTATAGTGGTGATAATGGTTGTTAAAGTGGTGATAGTGGTGCTTATAGTGGTCATAATGGTCCATATAGTGGTGATAATGGTTGTTATAGTTGTGATAATGGTTGTTATAGTGGTGATAATGATTGTTATAGTTGTTATAATGGTTGTTATAGTGGTGATAATGGTTGTTATAGTGGTGGTAATGGTGGTTATAGTGGCGATAATGGTTGTTAAAGTGGTGATAGTGGTCGTTATAGTGGTGATAATGGTTGTTATAGTGGTGATAATGGTTGTTATAGTGGCGATAATGGTTGTTATAGTGGTGATAATGGTCATTACAGCGTTGATAATGGTCCTTCTACTGGTGATAATGGTCGATATAATGGTGATAATGGTTGTTATAGTGGTGATAATAGTTGTTATAGTGGTGATAATGGTTGTTATAGTGTTGATAATGGTCGCCATAGTGGTGATAGTGGTCGTTATAGTGGTGATAATGGTTGTTATAGTGGTGATAATGGTCATTACAGCGTTGATAATGGTCCTTCTACTGGTGATAATGTTTGATATAGTGGTGATAATGGTCGTTATAATGGTGATAATGGTTGTTATAGTGGTGATAATAGTTGTTATAGTGGTGATAATGGTTGTTATAGTGGTGATAGTGGTCGTTATAGTGGTGATAATGGTCCATGTAGTGTTGATAATGGTTGCTATAGTGGTGATAATGTTTGATATAGTGGTGATAATGGTCGTTATAATGGTGATAATGGTTGTTATAGTGGTGATAATAGTTGTTATAGTGGTGATAATGGTTGTTATAGTGATGATAGTGGTCGTTATAGTGGTGATAATGGTCCATATAGTGGTGATAATTGTGGTTATAGTGTTGATAGTGGTCGTTATAGTGGTGATAATGGTGGTTATAGTGCTGATAATGGTCGCTATAGTGGTGATAATGGCCGTTATAGTGGTGATAATGGTCGTTATATGGGTGATAATGGTCGTTATACTAGTGATAATGGTTGTTATAGTGGTGATAATGGTCCTTATAGTGGTGATAATGGTTGTTATAGTGGTGATAGTGGTCGTAATAGTGGTGATAATGGTCCATATAGTGGTGATAATGGTTGTTATAGTGGTGGTAATGGTGCTTATAGTGTTGATAGTGGTCGTTATAGTGGTGATAATGGTGGTTATAGTGCTGATAATGGTCGCTACAGTGGTGATAATGGCCGTTATAGTGGTGATAATGGTCGTTATAGTTGTGATAACGGTCGTTATAGTGGTGATAATCTTTGTTATAGTGGTGATAATGGTTGTTAAAGTAGTGATAGTGGTGCTTATAGTGGTCATAATGGTCCATATAGTGGTGATAATGGTTGTTATAGTTGTGATAATGGTCGCTATAGTGGTGATAATGGCCGTTATAGTGGTGATATTGTTCGTTATAGTGGTGATAATGGTCGTTATAGTGGTGATAATGGTTGTTATAGTGGTGATAATAGTTGTTATAGTGGTGATAATGGTTGTTATAGTGGTGATAGTGGCCGTTATAGTGGTGATAATGGTCATTACAGTGTTGATAATGATCCTTCTACTGGTGATAATGGTTGATATAGTGGTGATAATGGTGGTTATAGTGTTGATAAAGGTCGCTATAATGGTGATAATGGCCGTTATAGTGGTGATAGTGGTCGTTATAGTGGTGATAATGGTTCTTAAAGGGGTGATAGTGGTGGTTATAGTCATCATAATGGTCCATATAGTGGTGATAATGGTTGTTATAGTGGTGATAATGGTTGTTATAGTGGTGATAATGGTTGTTATAGTGGTGATAGTGGTCCTTATAGTGGTGATAATGGTTGTTATAGTGGTGATAATGGTCATTACAGCGTTGATAATGGTCCTTCTACTGGTGATAATGGTTGATATAGTGGTGATAATGGTCGTTATAATGGTGATAATGGTTGTTATAGTGGTGATAATAGTTGTTATAGTGGTGATAATGGTTGTTATAGTGGTGATAGTGGTCGTTATAGTGGTGATAATGGTTGTTATAGTGGTGATAGTGGTCCTTATAGTGGTGATAATGGCCGTTATAGTGGTGATAATGGTTGTTATACTGGTGATAATAGTTGTTATAGTGGTGATAATAGTTGTTATAGTGTTGATAATGGTCGCTATAGTGGTGATAATGGCCGTTATAGTGGTGATATTGGTCGTTATAGTGGTGATAATGGTCGTTATAGTGGTGATAATGGTTGTTATAGTGGTGATAATAGTTGTTATAGTGGTGATAATGGTTGTTATAGTGGTGATAGTGGCCGTTATAGTGGTGATAATGGTCATTACAGTGTTGATAATGATCCTTCTACTGGTGATAATGGTTGATATAGTGGTGATAATGGTGGTTATAGTGTTGATAAAGGTCGCTATAATGGTGATAATGGCCGTTATAGTGGTGATAGTGGTCGTTATAGTGGTGATAATGGTTCTTAAAGTGGTGATAGTGGTGGTTATAGTCATCATAATGGTCCATATAGTGGTGATAATGGTTGTTATAGTGGTGATAATGGTTGTTATAGTGGTGATAATGGTTGTTATAGTCGTGATAGTGGTCGTTATAGTGGTGATAATGGTTGTTATAGTGGTGATAATGGTCCTTATAGTGGTGATAATGGTTGTTATAGTGGTGATAATGGTCATTACAGCGTTGATAATGGTCCTTCTACTGGTGATAATGGTTGATATAGTGGTGATAATGGTCGTTATAATGGTGATAATGGTTGTTATAGTGGTGATAATAGTTGTTATAGTGGTGATAATGGTTGTTATAGTGGTGATAGTGGTCGTTATAGTGGTGATAATGGTTGTTATAGTGGTGATAGTGGTCCTTATAGTGGTGATAATGGCCGTTATAGTGGTGATAATGGTTGTTATACTGGTGATAATAGTTGTTATAGTGGTGATAATAGTTGTTATAGTGTTGATAATGGTCGCTATAGTGGTGATAATGGCCGTTATAGTGGTGATATTGGTCGTTATAGTGGTGATAATGGTCGTTATATTGGTGATAATGGTTGTTATAGTGGTGATAATAGTTGTTATAGTGGGGATAATGGTTGTTATAGTGGTGATAGTGGCCGTTATAGTGGTGATAATGGTCATTACAGTGTTGATAATGATCCTTCTACTGGTGATAATGGTTGATATAGTGGTGATAATGGTGGTTATAGTGTTGATAAGGGTCGCTATAATGGTGATAATGGCCGTTATAGTGGTGATAGTGGTCGTTATAGTGGTGATAATGGTTCTTAAAGTGGTGATAGTGGTGGTTATAGTCATCATAATGGTCCATATAGTGGTGATAATGGTTGTTATAGTGGTGATAATGGTTGTTATAGTGGTGATAATGGTTGTTATAGTGGTGATAGTGGTCGTTATAGTGGTGATAATGGTTGTTATAGTGGTGATAATGGTCCTTATAGTGGTGATAATGGTTGTTATAGTGGTGATAATGGTCATTACAGCGTTGATAATGGTCCTTCTACTGGTGATAATGGTTGATGTAGTGGTGATAATGGTCGTTATAATGGTGATAATGGTTGTGACAGTGGTGATAATAGTTGTTATAGTGGTGATAATGGTCCTTCTAGTGGTGATAATGGTTGTTATAGTGGTGGTAATGGTGCTTATAGTGTTGATAGTGGTCGTTATAGTGGTGATAATGGTGGTTATAGTGCTGATAATGGTCGCTACAGTGGTGATAATGGCCGTTATAGTGGTGATAATGGTCGTTATAGTTGTGATAACGGTCGTTATAGTGGTGATAATCTTTGTTATAGTGGTGATAATGGTTGTTAAAGTAGTGATAGTGGTGCTTATGGTGGTCATAATGGTCCATATAGTGGTGATAATGGTTGTTATAGTTGTGATAATGGTTGTTATAGTGGTGATAATGGTTGTTATAGTGGTGGTAATGGTGGTTATAGTGTTGATAATGGTCGCTATAGTGGTGATAATGGCCGTTATAGTGGTGATATTGGTCGTTATAGTGGTGATAATGGTCGTTATAGTGGTGATAATGGTTGTTATAGTGGTGATAATAGTTGTTATAGTGGTGATAATGGTTGTTATAGTGGTGATAGTGGCCGTTATAGTGGTGATAATGGTCATTACAGTGTTGATAATGATCCTTCTACTGGTGATAATGGTTGATATAGTGGTGATAATGGTGGTTATAGTGTTGATAAAGGTCGCTATAATGGTGATAATGGCCGTTATAGTGGTGATAGTGGTCGTTATAGTGGTGATAATGGTTCTTGAAGTGGTGATAGTGGTGGTTATAGTCATCATAATGGTCCATATAGTGGTGATAATGGTTGTTATAGTGGTGATAATGGTTGTTATAGTGGTGATAATGGTTGTTATAGTGGTGATAATAGTTGTTATAGTGGTGATAATGGTTGTTATAGTGGTGATAGTGGTCGTTATAGTGGTGATAATGGTTGTTATAGTGGTGATAGTGGTCCTTATAGTGGTGATAATGGTTGTTATAGTGGTGATAATGGTTGTTATAGTGGTGATAATGGTCCTTATAGTGGTGATAATGGTTGTTATAGTGGTGATAGTGGTCGTTATAGTGGTGATAATGGTCCATATAGTGGTGATAATGCTGGTTATGGTGTTGATAGTGGTCGTTATACTGGTGATAATGGCCGTTATAGTGGTGATAATGGTTATGTCGTCTGCTATGCAGACGACACTTACATTCTGGCCGTCGGGGTGGAGCTGGAGAGGACCATCCGTCTGGTCGAGGTGGCAGTAGCCGCCGTCGTCGGACGGATCCACGAGTTGGGGTTGAGCATTGATCCCCGCAAGACCGAGGCTATTGTTTTCCACAACAGGCCTCGGTCGCGGGGACCTCCCCCCCCCTCGTGGGTCCGGGTAGGTGAGTCATGGGTCGAGGTTGGGTCCAGTTTGAGGTATTTGGGACTCGACCTCGACAGCCACTGGCGTTTTGATCGACACTTCGATCGCCTGGTCCCCCGAGTAGAGCGGGCTGCGGCCGCATTGGGCCGCATAATGCCCAATCTCGGGGGACCCGATGAGAGGGTTCGTCGCCTTTACGTGGGGGTGGTGCGGTCAATGGTGTCCTATGGGGCACCAATATGGGCACCATCCCTGATGGCCAGCCGCCGCAGTCTTCAGTTAGTGCATCGGCTGCAGCGGCGGTTGGCCATCAGGGTCATAAGGGGATACCGCACCATCTCCTACGGGGCGGCGATGGGTCTGGCGGGACTTATCCCGTTCGAGTTCCTCGCGGGGGCGGATGCGTCGTCATACACGCGCATCCGTGCCCTGCGACGACTCGACGGCGTCCCGCCGGACCCTACGGCGATCGAAGCGATCAGGCGTCAGGCCCGACAACTGGCTGAAACTTGCTGGCGTATCGAGATCAGCAAATACGCCAGCAAGCCAGTCGTCGGGGCTCTCCTGCCACATCTGGAGGAGTGGCGGGAGAGAGGCCATGGTAGACTCACCTACCGTATGACGCAGGTGTTCACCGGGCACGGATGCTTCGGTGAATACCTGCGTCGAATTGGGAAGGAGACGACGGCGGCCTGCCATCACTGTGGGGAGGATTTGGACACGGCGCAGCATACGCTGGAGGTTTGCCCCGCATTTTCAGCGCTGCGCCGTGTCCTGAAATACGAAATAGGCCATGACCTCTCCCTGCCAGCAGTATTTGGGGCGATGCTGGCAAGGGAGAGGAACTGGAGGGCCGTGGCCTCCTTCTGCGAAGAGGTTATGTTGCAGAAGGAGGCCGCGGAGCGGGCCCGCGAGATGACCGTAGGAGGTCGGGGGAGCCGCCGTGTCCGTCGCGGGACACGGCCGGACTCCCCCCGATGAGGCAGGCGGGTCGGCGGTACCCCAAACTAGTGGGGACCGCCGGCCCTCCCGGGTTCTCGGATCCGGTGGGGCAGCGGCGGCTCCGGGGAGGCTAGATAGCTCCCCTCGCAGAGCCGCCGCAGGGGCAGTCGGCGTCCTGGGTGGGGGCCCAGGACGCCATTGAACACTGCCCCGGGGGGGACGGCGGCGCCTCGGTGGTCCGGGCGCCGTCGTAAATGAGATGAGCATGGGGGAGGTCTCTCCGGCCTCCCCCGGGATGGGGCTCTAAGGAGCCAAGGCGCGGGGGGTCCCGGTCGTGTTCGTTAGAGTTCCCGGGGCCCCCCTTCCATGCGCTGAGGTAGGACCACCGTGGGGGTTTTAGCCGGTAAAAATCCGGCATAACCCCGCGCCCTCCCCCAGGGGTGCGGGGTATCTTTGGAAGATTTCCCCCACGTAAAAAAAAAAAAAAAAAAAAAAAAAGTGGTGATAATGGTTGTTATACTGGTGATAATAGTTGTTATAGTGGTGTTAATGGTTGTTATAGTGTTGATAATGGTCGCTATAGTGGTGATAATGGCCGTTATAGTGGTGATAATGGTCGTTATAGTAGCGATAATGGTTGTTAAAGTGGTGATAGGGGTGGTTATAGTTGTCATAATGGTCCATATAGTGTTGATAATGGTTGTTACAGTGGTGATAATGGTTGTTATAGTGGCGATAATGGTTGTTATAGTGGTGATAATGGTCATTACAGCGTTGATAATGGTCCTTCTACTGGTGATAATGGTTGTTATAGTGGTGATAGTGGTCGTTATAGTGGTGATAATGGTTGTTATAGTGGTGATAATGGTCCTTATAGTGGTGATAATGGTTGTTATAGTGGTGATAATAGTCGTTATAGTGGTGATAATGGTTGTTATAGTGGTGATAATAGTCCTTATAGTGGTGATAATGGTTGTTATAGTGGTGATAGTGGTCGTAATAGTGGTGATAATGGTCCATATAGTGGTGATAATGGTTGTTATAGTGGTGGTAATGGTGCTTATAGTGTTGATAGTGGTCGTTATAGTGGTGATAATGGTGGTTATAGTGCTGATAATGGTCGCTACAGTGGTGATAATGGCCGTTATAGTGGTGATAATGGTCGTTATAGTTGTGATAACGGTCGTTATAGTGGTGATAATCTTTGTTATAGTGGTGATAATGGTTGTTAAACTAGTGATAGTGGTGCTTATAGTGGTCATAATGGTCCATATAGTTGTGATAATGGTTGTTATAGTTGTGATAATGGTTGTTATAGTGGTGATAATGGTTGTTATAGTGGTGGTAATGGTGGTTATAGTGTTGATAATGGTCGCTATAGTGGTGATAATGGCCGTTATAGTGGTGATATTGGTCGTTATAGTGGTGATAATGGTCGTTATAGTGGTGATAATGGTTGTTATAGTGGTGATAATAGTTGTTATAGTGGTGATAATGGTTGTTATAGTGGTGATAGTGGCCGTTATAGTGGTGATAATGGTCATTACAGTGTTGATAATGATCCTTCTACTGGTGATAATGGTTGATATAGTGGTGATAATGGTGGTTATAGTGTTGATAAAGGTCGCTATAATGGTGATAATGGCCGTTATAGTGGTGATAGTGGTCGTTATAGTGGTGATAATGGTTCTTAAAGTGGTGATAGTGGTGGTTATAGTCATCATAATGGTCCATATAGTGGTGATAATGGTTGTTATAGTGGTGATAATGGTTGTTATAGTGGTGATAATGGTTGTTATAGTGGTGATAGTGGTCGTTATAGTGGTGATAATGGTTGTTATAGTGGTGATAATGGTCCTTATAGTGGTGATAATGGTTGTTATAGTGGTGATAATGGTCATTACAGCGTTGATAATGGTCCTTCTACTGGTGATAATGGTTGATATAGTGGTGATAATGGTCGTTATAATGGTGATAATGGTTGTTATAGTGGTGATAATAGTTGTTATAGTGGTGATAATGGTTGTTATAGTGGTGATAGTGGTCGTTATAGTGGTGATAATGGTTGTTATAGTGGTGATAGTGGTCCTTATAGTGGTGATAATGGTTGTTATAGTGGTGATAATGGTTGTTATAGTGGTGATAATGGTCCTTATAGTGGTGATAATGGTTGTTATAGTGGTGATAGTGGTCGTTATAGTGGTGATAATGGTCCATATAGTGGTGATAATAGTTGTTATAGTGTTGATAATGGTCGCTATAGTGGTGATAATGGCCGTTATAGTGGTGATATTGGTCGTTATAGTGGTGATAATGGTCGTTATATTGGTGATAATGGTTGTTATAGTGGTGATAATAGTTGTTATAGTGGGGATAATGGTTGTTATAGTGGTGATAGTGGCCGTTATAGTGGTGATAATGGTCATTACAGTGTTGATAATGATCCTTCTACTGGTGATAATGGTTGATATAGTGGTGATAATGGTGGTTATAGTGTTGATAAGGGTCGCTATAATGGTGATAATGGCCGTTATAGTGGTGATAGTGGTCGTTATAGTGGTGATAATGGTTCTTAAAGTGGTGATAGTGGTGGTTATAGTCATCATAATGGTCCATATAGTGGTGATAATGGTTGTTATAGTGGTGATAATGGTTGTTATAGTGGTGATAATGGTTGTTATAGTGGTGATAGTGGTCGTTATAGTGGTGATAATGGTTGTTATAGTGGTGATAATGGTCCTTATAGTGGTGATAATGGTTGTTATAGTGGTGATAATGGTCATTACAGCGTTGATAATGGTCCTTCTACTGGTGATAATGGTTGATGTAGTGGTGATAATGGTCGTTATAATGGTGATAATGGTTGTGACAGTGGTGATAATAGTTGTTATAGTGGTGATAATGGTCCTTCTAGTGGTGATAATGGTTGTTATAGTGGTGGTAATGGTGCTTATAGTGTTGATAGTGGTCGTTATAGTGGTGATAATGGTGGTTATAGTGCTGATAATGGTCGCTACAGTGGTGATAATGGCCGTTATAGTGGTGATAATGGTCGTTATAGTTGTGATAACGGTCGTTATAGTGGTGATAATCTTTGTTATAGTGGTGATAATGGTTGTTAAAGTAGTGATAGTGGTGCTTATGGTGGTCATAATGGTCCATATAGTGGTGATAATGGTTGTTATAGTTGTGATAATGGTTGTTATAGTGGTGATAATGCTTGTTATAGTGGTGGTAATGGTGGTTATAGTGTTGATAATGGTCGCTATAGTGGTGATAATGGCCGTTATAGTGGTGATATTGGTCGTTATAGTGGTGATAATGGTCGTTATAGTGGTGATAATGGTTGTTATAGTGGTGATAATAGTTGTTATAGTGGTGATAATGGTTGTTATAGTGGTGATAGTGGCCGTTATAGTGGTGATAATGGTCATTACAGTGTTGATAATGATCCTTCTACTGGTGATAATGGTTGATATAGTGGTGATAATGGTGGTTATAGTGTTGATAAAGGTCGCTATAATGGTGATAATGGCCGTTATAGTGGTGATAGTGGTCGTTATAGTGGTGATAATGGTTCTTAAAGTGGTGATAGTGGTGGTTATAGTCATCATAATGGTCCATATAGTGGTGATAATGGTTGTTATAGTGGTGATAATGGTTGTTATAGTGGTGATAATGGTTGTTATAGTGGTGATAGTGGTCGTTATAGTGGTGATAATGGTTGTTATAGTGGTGATAATGGTCCTTATAGTGGTGATAATGGTTGTTATAGTGGTGATAATGGTCATTACAGCGTTGATAATGGTCCTTCTACTGGTGATAATGGTTGATATAGTGGTGATAATGGTCGTTATAATGGTGATAATGGTTGTTATAGTGGTGATAATAGTTGTTATAGTGGTGATAATGGTTGTTATAGTGGTGATAGTGGTCGTTATAGTGGTGATAATGGTTGTTATAGTGGTGATAGTGGTCCTTATAGTGGTGATAATGGTTGTTATAGTGGTGATAATGGTTGTTATAGTGGTGATAATGGTCCTTATAGTGGTGATAATGGTTGTTATAGTGGTGATAGTGGTCGTTATAGTGGTGATAATGGTCCATATAGTGGTGATAATGCTGGTTATGGTGTTGATAGTGGTCGTTATACTGGTGATAATGGCCGTTATAGTGGTGATAATGGTTGTTATACTGGTGATAATAGTTGTTATAGTGGTGTTAATGGTTGTTATAGTGTTGATAATGGTCGCTATAGTGGTGATAATGGCCGTTATAGTGGTGATAATGGTCGTTATAGTAGCGATAATGGTTGTTAAAGTGGTGATAGGGGTGGTTATAGTCGTCATAATGGTCCATATAGTGTTGATAATGGTTGTTACAGTGGTGATAATGGTTGTTATAGTGGCGATAATGGTTGTTATAGTGGTGATAATGGTCATTACAGCGTTGATAATGGTTCTTCTACTGGTGATAATGGTTGTTATAGTGGTGATAGTGGTCGTTATAGTGGTGATAATGGTTGTTATAGTGGTGATAATGGTCCTTATAGTGGTGATAATGGTTGTTATAGTGGTGATAATAGTCGTTATAGTGGTGATAATGGTTGTTATAGTGGTGATAATAGTCCTTATAGTGGTGATAATGGTTGTTATAGTGGTGATAGTGGTCGTAATAGTGGTGATAATGGTCCATATAGTGGTGATAATGGTTGTTATAGTGGTGGTAATGGTGCTTATAGTGTTGATAGTGGTCGTTATAGTGGTGATAATGGTGGTTATAGTGCTGATAATGGTCGCTACAGTGGTGATAATGGCCGTTATAGTGGTGATAATGGTCGTTATAGTTGTGATAACGGTCGTTATAGTGGTGATAATCTTTGTTATAGTGGTGATAATGGTTGTTAAACTAGTGATAGTGGTGCTTATAGTGGTCATAATGGTCCATATAGTTGTGATAATGGTTGTTATAGTTGTGATAATGGTTGTTATAGTGGTGATAATGGTTGTTATAGTGGTGGTAATGGTGGTTATAGTGTTGATAATGGTCGCTATAGTGGTGATAATGGCCGTTATAGTGGTGATATTGGTCGTTATAGTGGTGATAATGGTCGTTATAGTGGTGATAATGGTTGTTATAGTGGTGATAATAGTTGTTATAGTGGTGATAATGGTTGTTATAGTGGTGATAGTGGCCGTTATAGTGGTGATAATGGTCATTACAGTGTTGATAATGATCCTTCTACTGGTGATAATGGTTGATATAGTGGTGATAATGGTGGTTATAGTGTTGATAAAGGTCGCTATAATGGTGATAATGGCCGTTATAGTGGTGATAGTGGTCGTTATAGTGGTGATAATGGTTCTTAAAGTGGTGATAGTGGTGGTTATAGTCATCATAATGGTCCATATAGTGGTGATAATGGTTGTTATAGTGGTGATAATGGCTGTTATAGTGGTGATAATGGTTGTTATAGTGGTGATAGTGGTCGTTATAGTGGTGATAATGGTTGTTATAGTGGTGATAATGGTCCTTATAGTGGTGATAATGGTTGTTATAGTGGTGATAATGGTCATTACAGCGTTGATAATGGTCCTTCTACTGGTGATAATGGTTGATATAGTGGTGATAATGGTCGTTATAATGGTGATAATGGTTGTTATAGTGGTGATAATAGTTGTTATAGTGGTGATAATGGTTGTTATAGTGGTGATAGTGGTCGTTATAGTGGTGATAATGGTTGTTATAGTGGTGATAGTGGTCCTTATAGTGGTGATAATGGTTGTTATAGTGGTGATAATGGTTGTTATAGTGGTGATAATGGTCCTTATAGTGGTGATAATGGTTGTTATAGTGGTGATAGTGGTCGTTATAGTGGTGATAATGGTCCATATAGTGGTGATAATGCTGGTTATGGTGTTGATAGTGGTCGTTATACTGGTGATAATGGCCGTTATAGTGGTGATAATGGTTGTTATACTGGTGATAATAGTTGTTATAGTGGTGTTAATGGTTGTTATAGTGTTGATAATGGTCGCTATAGTGGTGACAATGGCCGTTATAGTGGTGATAATGGTCGTTATAGTGGCGATAATGGTTGTTAAAGTGGTGATAGTGGTGGTTATAGTTGTCATAATGGTCCATATATTGGTGATAATGGTTGTTACAGTGGTGATAATGGTTGTTATAGTGGCGATAATGGTTGTTATAGTGGTGATAATGGTCATTACAGCGTTGATAATGGTCCTTCTACTGGTGATAATGGTTGTTATAGTGGTGATAGTGGTCGTTATAGTGGTGATAATGGTTGTTATAGTGGTGATAATGGTCCTTATAGTGGTGATAATGGTTGTTACAGTGGTGATAATAGTCGTTATAGTGGTGATAATGGTTGTTATAGTGGTGATAATAGTCCTTATAGTGGTGATAATGGTTGTTATAGTGGTGATAGTGGTCGTAATAGTGGTGATAATGGTCCATATAGTGGTGATAATGGTTGTTATAGTGGTGGTAATGGTGCTTATAGTGTTGATAGTGGTCGTTATAGTGGTGATAATGGTGGTTATAGTGCTGATAATGGTCGCTACAGTGGTGATAATGGCCGTTATAGTGGTGATAATGGTCGTTATAGTTGTGATAACGGTCGTTATAGTGGTGATAATCTTTGTTATAGTGGTGATAATGGTTGTTAAAGTGGTGATAGTGGTGCTTATAGTGGTCATAATGGTCCATATAGTGGTGATAATGGTTGTTATAGTTGTGATAATGGTTGTTATAGTGGTGATAATGGTTGTTATAGTTGTTATAATGGTTGTTATAGTGGTGATAATGGTTGTTATAGTGGTGGTAATGGTGGTTATAGTGGCGATAATGGTTGTTAAAGTGGTGATAGTGGTCGTTATAGTGGTGATAATGGTTGTTATAGTGGTGATAATGGTTGTTATAGTGGCGATAATGGTTGTTATAGTGGTGATAATGGTCATTACAGCGTTGATAATGGTCCTTCTACTGGTGATAATGGTCGATATAATGGTGATAATGGTTGTTATAGTGGTGATAATAGTTGTTATAGTGGTGATAATGGTTGTTATAGTGTTGATAATGGTCGCCATAGTGGTGATAGTGGTCGTTATAGTGGTGATAATGGTTGTTATAGTGGTGATAATGGTCATTACAGCGTTGATAATGGTCCTTCTACTGGTGATAATGTTTGATATAGTGGTGATAATGGTCGTTATAATGGTGATAATGGTTGTTATAGTGGTGATAATAGTTGTTATAGTGGTGATAATGGTTGTTATAGTGGTGATAGTGGTCGTTATAGTGGTGATAATGGTCCATGTAGTGTTGATAATGGTTGCTATAGTGGTGATAATGTTTGATATAGTGGTGATAATGGTCGTTATAATGGTGATAATGGTTGTTATAGTGGTGATAATAGTTGTTATAGTGGTGATAATGGTTGTTATAGTGATGATAGTGGTCGTTATAGTGGTGATAATGGTCCATATAGTGGTGATAATGGTGGTTATAGTGCTGATAATGGTCGCTATAGTGGTGATAATGGCCGTTATAGTGGTGATAATGGTCGTTATAGGGGTGATAATGGTCGTTATACTAGTGATAATGGTTGTTATAGTGGTGATAATGGTCCTTATAGTGGTGATAATGGTTGTTATAGTGGTGATAGTGGTCGTAATAGTGGTGATAATGGTCCATATAGTGGTGATAATGGTTGTTATAGTGGTGGTAATGGTGCTTATAGTGTTGATAGTGGTCGTTATAGTGGTGATAATGGTGGTTATAGTGCTGATAATGGTCGCTACAGTGGTGATAATGGCCGTTATAGTGGTGATAATGGTCGTTATAGTTGTGATAACGGTCGTTATAGTGGTGATAATCTTTGTTATAGTGGTGATAATGGTTGTTAAAGTAGTGATAGTGGTGCTTATAGTGGTCATAATGGTCCATATAGAGGTGATAATGGTTGTTATAGTTGTGATAATGGTTGTTATAGTGGTGATAATGCTTGTTATAGTGGTGGTAATGGTGGTTATAGTGTTGATAATGGTCGCTATAGTGGTGATAATGGCCGTTATAGTGGTGATATTGTTCGTTATAGTGGTGATAATGGTCGTTATAGTGGTGATAATGGTTGTTATAGTGGTGATAATAGTTGTTATAGTGGTGATAATGGTTGTTATAGTGGTGATAGTGGCCGTTATAGTGGTGATAATGGTCATTACAGCGTAGATAATGGTCCTTCTACTGGTGATAATGGTTGATATAGTGGTGATAGTGGCCGTTATAGTGGTGATAATGGTCGTTATAGTTGTGATAATGGTCGTTATAGTTGTGATAATCGTTGTTATAGTGGTGATAATGGTTGTTAAAGTGGTGATAGTGGTGGTTGTAGTGGTCATAATGGTCCATATAGCGGTGATAATGGTTGTTATAGTGGTGATAATGGTTGTTATTGTGGCGATAATGGTTGTTATAGTGGTGATAATGGTCATTACAGCGTAGATAATGGTCCTTCTACTGGTGATAATGGTTGATATAGTGGTGATAATGGTCGTTATAATGGTGATAATGGTTGTTATAGTGGTGATAGTAGTTGTTATAGTGGTGATAATGGTTGTTATAGTGGTGATAGTGGTCGTTATAGTGGTTATAATGGTCCATGTAGTGGTGATAATGGTTGCTATAGTGTTGATAGTGGTCGTTATAGTGGTGCTAATGGTGGTTATAGTGCTGATAATGGTCGTTATAGTGGTGATAATGGTTGTTATAGTGGTGATAGTCGTCGTTATAGTGGTGATAATGGTCATTACTGCGTTGATAATGGTCCTTCTACTGGTGATAATGGTTGATATAGTGGTGATAATGGTGGCTGTAGTGTTGATAATGGTCGCTATAGTGGTGATAATGGCCGTTATAGTGGTGATAATGGTCGTTATAGTGGCGATAATGGTTGTTAAAGTGGTGATAGTGGTGGTTATAGTGGTGATAATGGTTGTTATAGTGGTGATAATGGTTGTTATAGTGGCGATAATGGTTGTTATAGTGGTGATAATGGTCCTTATATTGGTGATAATGGTTGTTATAGTGATGATAGTGGTCGTAATAGTGGTGATAATGGTCCATATAGTGGTGATAATGGTTGCTATAGTGTTGATAGTGGTCGTTATAATGGTGCTAATGGTGGTTATAGTGCTGATAATGGTCGCTATAGTGCTGATAATGGCCGTTATAGTGGTGATAATGGTCGTTATAGGGGTGATAATGGTCGTTATAGTGGTGATAATGGTTGTTATAGTGGTGATAGTGGTCGTTATAGTGGTGATGATGGTTGTTATAGTTGTGATAGTGGTCGTTATAGTGGTGATAATGGTTGATATAGTGGTGATAATGAAGGTTATAGTGTTGATAATGGTCGCTATAGTGGTGATAATGGCCGTTATAGTGGTGATATTGGTCGTTATAGTGGTGATAATGGTCGTTATAGTGGTGATAATGGTTGATATAGTGGTGATAATAGTTGTTATAGTGGTGATAATGGTTGTTATAGAGGTGATAATGGTCATTACAGCGTTGATAATGGTCCTTCTACTGGTGATAATGGTTGATATAGTGGTGGTAATGGTCGTTATAATGGTGATAATGGTCGTTATAGTGGTGATAATGGTTGTTATAGTGGTGATAATGGTCCTTATAGTGGTGATAATGGTTGTTATAGTGGTGATAGTGGTCGTTATAGTGGTGATAATGGTCCATATAGTGGTGATAATGGTTGTTATAGTGGTGATAATGGTGGTTATAGTGTTGATAGTGGTCGTTATAGTGGTGATAATGGTTGCTATAGTGGTGATAATAGTTGTTATGGTGGTGATAATGGTCGTTATAGTGGTGATAATGGTTGTTACAGTGGTGATAATAGTTGTTATAGTGGTGATAATGGTTGTTATAGTGGTGATAATGGTCCTTATAGTGGTGATAATGGTTGTTATAGTGGTGATAATTGTTGTTATAGTGGTGATAGTGGTTGTTATAGTGATGATAGTGGTCGTTATAGTGGTGATAATGGTCATTACAGTGTTGATAATGATCCTTCTACTGGTGATAATGGTTGATATAGTGGTGATAATGGTGGTTATAGTGTTGATAAAGGTCGCTATAATGGTGATAATGGCCGTTATAGTGGTGATAGTGGTCGTTATAGTGGTGATAATGGTTCTTAAAGTGGTGATAGTGGTGGTTGTAGTGGTCATAATGGTCCATATAGCGGTGATAATGGTTGTTATAGTGGTGATAATGGTTGTTATTGTGGCGATAATGGTTGTTATAGTGGTGATAATGGTCATTACAGCGTAGATAATGGTCCTTCTACTGGTGATAATGGTTGATATAGTGGTGATAGTGGCCGTTATAGTGGTGATAATGGTCGTTATAGTTGTGATAATGGTCGTTATAGTTGTGATAATCGTTGTTATAGTGGTGATAATGGTTGTTAAAGTGGTGATAGTGGTGGTTGTAGTGGTCATAATGGTCCATATAGCGGTGATAATGGTTGTTATAGTGGTGATAATGGTTGTTATTGTGGCGATAATGGTTGTTATAGTGGTGATAATGGTCATTACAGCGTAGATAATGGTCCTTCTACTGGTGATAATGGTTGATATAGTGGTGATAATGGTCGTTATAATGGTGATAATGGTTGTTATAGTGGTGATAGTAGTTGTTATAGTGGTGATAATGGTTGTTATAGTGGTGATAGTGGTCGTTATAGTGGTTATAATGGTCCATGTAGTGGTGATAATGGTTGCTATAGTGTTGATAGTGGTCGTTATAGTGGTGCTAATGGTGGTTATAGTGCTGATAATGGTCGCTATAGTGCTGATAATGGTCGTTATAGTGGTGATAATGGTTGTTATAGTGGTGATAGTCGTCGTTATAGTGGTGATAATGGTCATTACTGCGTTGATAATGGTCCTTCTACTGGTGATAATGGTTGATATAGTGGTGATAATGGTGGCTGTAGTGTTGATAATGGTCGCTATAGTGGTGATAATGGCCGTTATAGTGGTGATAATGGTCGTTATAGTGGCGATAATGGTTGTTAAAGTGGTGATAGTGGTGGTTATAGTGGTGATAATGGTTGTTATAGTGGTGATAATGGTTGTTATAGTGGCGATAATGGTTGTTATAGTGGTGATAATGGTCCTTATATTGGTGATAATGGTTGTTATAGTGATGATAGTGGTCGTAATAGTGGTGATAATGGTCCATATAGTGGTGATAATGGTTGCTATAGTGTTGATAGTGGTCGTTATAATGGTGCTAATGGTGGTTATAGTGCTGATAATGGTCGCTATAGTGCTGATAATGGCCGTTATAGTGGTGATAATGGTCGTTATAGGGGTGATAATGGTCGTTATAGTGGTGATAATGGTTGTTATAGTGGTGATAGTGGTCGTTATAGTGGTGATGATGGTTGTTATAGTTGTGATAGTGGTCGTTATAGTGGTGATAATGGTTGATATAGTGGTGATAATGGTTGTTATAGAGGTGATAATGGTCATTACAGCGTTGATAATGGTCCTTCTACTGGTGATAATGGTTGATATAGTGGTGGTAATGGTCGTTATAATGGTGATAATGGTCGTTATAGTGGTGATAATGGTTGTTATAGTGGTGATAATGGTCCTTATAGTGGTGATAATGGTTGTTATAGTGGTGATAATGGTCCTTATAGTGGTGATAATGGTTGTTATAGTGGTGATAGTGGTCGTTATAGTGGTGATAATGGTGGTTATAGTGCTGATAATGGTCGCTATAGTGCTGATAATGGCCGTTATAGTGGTGATAATGGTCGTTATAGGGGTGATAATGGTCGTTATAGTGGTGATAATGGTTGTTATAGTGGTGATAGTGGTCGTTATAGTGGTGATGATGGTTGTTATAGTTGTGATAGTGGTCGTTATAGTGGTGATAATGGTTGATATAGTGGTGATAATGAAGGTTATAGTGTTGATAATGGTCGCTATAGTGGTGATAATGGCCGTTATAGTGGTGATATTGGTCGTTATAGTGGTGATAATGGTCGTTATAGTGGTGATAATGGTTGATATAGTGGTGATAATAGTTGTTATAGTGGTGATAATGGTTGTTATAGAGGTGATAATGGTCATTACAGCGTTGATAATGGTCCTTCTACTGGTGATAATGGTTGATATAGTGGTGGTAATGGTCGTTATAATGGTGATAATGGTCGTTATAGTGGTGATAATGGTTGTTATAGTGGTGATAATGGTCCTTATAGTGGTGATAATGGTTGTTATAGTGGTGATAGTGGTCGTTATAGTGGTGATAATGGTCCATATAGTGGTGATAATGGTTGTTATAGTGGTGATAATGGTGGTTATAGTGTTGATAGTGGTCGTTATAGTGGTGATAATGGTTGCTATAGTGGTGATAATAGTTGTTATGGTGGTGATAATGGTCGTTATAGTGGTGATAATGGTTGTTACAGTGGTGATAATAGTTGTTATAGTGGTGATAATGGTTGTTATAGTGGTGATAATGGTCCTTATAGTGGTGATAATGGTTGTTATAGTGGTGATAATTGTTGTTATAGTGGTGATAGTGGTTGTTATAGTGATGATAGTGGTCGTTATAGTGGTGATAATGGTCATTACAGTGTTGATAATGATCCTTCTACTGGTGATAATGGTTGATATAGTGGTGATAATGGTGGTTATAGTGTTGATAAAGGTCGCTATAATGGTGATAATGGCCGTTATAGTGGTGATAGTGGTCGTTATAGTGGTGATAATGGTTCTTAAAGTGGTGATAGTGGTGGTTGTAGTGGTCATAATGGTCCATATAGCGGTGATAATGGTTGTTATAGTGGTGATAATGGTTGTTATTGTGGCGATAATGGTTGTTATAGTGGTGATAATGGTCATTACAGCGTAGATAATGGTCCTTCTACTGGTGATAATGGTTGATATAGTGGTGATAGTGGCCGTTATAGTGGTGATAATGGTCGTTATAGTTGTGATAATGGTCGTTATAGTTGTGATAATCGTTGTTATAGTGGTGATAATGGTTGTTAAAGTGGTGATAGTGGTGGTTGTAGTGGTCATAATGGTCCATATAGCGGTGATAATGGTTGTTATAGTGGTGATAATGGTTGTTATTGTGGCGATAATGGTTGTTATAGTGGTGATAATGGTCATTACAGCGTAGATAATGGTCCTTCTACTGGTGATAATGGTTGATATAGTGGTGATAATGGTCGTTATAATGGTGATAATGGTTGTTATAGTGGTGATAGTAGTTGTTATAGTGGTGATAATGGTTGTTATAGTGGTGATAGTGGTCGTTATAGTGGTTATAATGGTCCATGTAGTGGTGATAATGGTTGCTATAGTGTTGATAGTGGTCGTTATAGTGGTGCTAATGGTGGTTATAGTGCTGATAATGGTCGCTATAGTGCTGATAATGGTCGTTATAGTGGTGATAATGGTTGTTATAGTGGTGATAGTCGTCGTTATAGTGGTGATAATGGTCATTACTGCGTTGATAATGGTCCTTCTACTGGTGATAATGGTTGATATAGTGGTGATAATGGTGGCTGTAGTGTTGATAATGGTCGCTATAGTGGTGATAATGGCCGTTATAGTGGTGATAATGGTCGTTATAGTGGCGATAATGGTTGTTAAAGTGGTGATAGTGGTGGTTATAGTGGTGATAATGGTTGTTATAGTGGTGATAATGGTTGTTATAGTGGCGATAATGGTTGTTATAGTGGTGATAATGGTCCTTATATTGGTGATAATGGTTGTTATAGTGATGATAGTGGTCGTAATAGTGGTGATAATGGTCCATATAGTGGTGATAATGGTTGCTATAGTGTTGATAGTGGTCGTTATAATGGTGCTAATGGTGGTTATAGTGCTGATAATGGTCGCTATAGTGCTGATAATGGCCGTTATAGTGGTGATAATGGTCGTTATAGGGGTGATAATGGTCGTTATAGTGGTGATAATGGTTGTTATAGTGGTGATAGTGGTCGTTATAGTGGTGATGATGGTTGTTATAGTTGTGATAGTGGTCGTTATAGTGGTGATAATGGTTGATATAGTGGTGATAATGAAGGTTATAGTGTTGATAATGGTCGCTATAGTGGTGATAATGGCCGTTATAGTGGTGATATTGGTCGTTATAGTGGTGATAATGGTCGTTATAGTGGTGATAATGGTTGATATAGTGGTGATAATAGTTGTTATAGTGGTGATAATGGTTGTTATAGAGGTGATAATGGTCATTACAGCGTTGATAATGGTCCTTCTACTGGTGATAATGGTTGATATAGTGGTGGTAATGGTCGTTATAATGGTGATAATGGTCGTTATAGTGGTGATAATGGTTGTTATAGTGGTGATAATGGTCCTTATAGTGGTGATAATGGTTGTTATAGTGGTGATAGTGGTCGTTATAGTGGTGATAATGGTCCATATAGTGGTGATAATGGTTGTTATAGTGGTGATAATGGTGGTTATAGTGTTGATAGTGGTCGTTATAGTGGTGATAATGGTTGCTATAGTGGTGATAATAGTTGTTATAGTGGTGATAATGGTCGTTATAGTGGTGATAATGGTTGTTACAGTGGTGATAATAGTTGTTATAGTGGTGATAATGGTTGTTATAGTGGTGATAATGGTCCTTATAGTGGTGATAATGGTTGTTAAAGTGGCGATAGTGGTGGTTATAGTGGTCATAATGGTCCATATAGTGGTGATAATGGTTGTTATAGTGGTGGTAATGGTGGTTATAGTGTTGATAGTGGTCGTTATAGTGGTGATAGTGGTGGTTATAGTGCTGATAACGGTCGCTACAGTGGTGATAATGGCCGTTATAGTGGTGATAATGGTCGTTATAGTTGTGATAACGGTCGTTATAGTGGTGATAATCGTTGTTGTAGTGGTGATAATGCTTGTTAAAGTGGTGATAGTGGTGCTTATAGTGGTCATAATGGTCCATATAGTGGTGATAATGGTTGTTATAGTGGTGATAATGGTTGTTATAGTGGTGATAATGGTTGTTATAGTGGTGGTAATGGTGGTTATAGTGTTGATAATGGTCGCTATGGTGGTGATAATGGCCGTTATAGTGGTGATAGTGGTCGTTATAGTGGTGATAATGGTTCTTAAAGTGGTGATAGTGGTGGTTATAGTCATCATAATGGTCCATATAGTGGTGATAATGGTTGTTATAGTGGTGATAATGGTTGTTATAGTGGTGATAATGGTTGTTATAGTGGTGATAATGGTTGTTATAGAGGTGATAATGGTCATTACAGCGTTGATAATGGTCCTTCTACTGGTGATAATGGTTGATATAGTGGTGATAATGGTGGTTATAGTGTTGATAAAGGTCGCTATAGTGGTGATAATGGCCGTTATAGTGTTGATAGTGGTCGTTATAGTGGTGATAATGGTGGTTATAGTGCTGATAATGGTCGCTATAGTGGTGGTAATGGCCGTTATAGTGGTGATAATGGTCGTAATAGTTGTGATAATGGTCGTTATAGTTGTGATAATCGTTGTTATAGTGGTGATAATGGTTGTTAAAGTGGTGATAGTGGTGGTTATAGTGGTCATACTGGTCCATATAGTGGTGATAATGGTTGTTATAGTGCTGATAATGGTTGTTATAGTGGCGATAATGGTTGTTATAGTGGTGATAATGGTCATTACAGGGTAGATAATGGTCCTTCTACTGGTGATAATGGTTGATATTGTGGTGATAATGGCCGTTATAATGGTGATAATGGTTGTTATAGTGGTGATAGTAGTTGTTATAGTGGTGATAATGGTTGTTATAGTGGTGATAGTGGTCGTTATAGTGGTTATAATGGTCCATGTAGTGGTGATAATGGTTGCTATAGTGTTGATAGTGGTCGCTATAGTGGTGCTAATGGTGGTTATAGTGCTGATAATGGTCGCTATAGTGCTGATAATGGCCGTTATAGTGGTGATAATGGTCGTTATAGTTGTGATAGTGGTCGTTATAGTGGTGATAATGGTTGATATAGTGGTGATAATGAAGGTTATAGTGTTGATAATGGTCGCTATAGTGGTGATAATGGCCGTTATAGTGGTGATATAGGTCGTTATAGTGGTGATAATGGTCGTTATAGTGGTGATAATGGTTGTTATAGTGGTGATAATAGTTGTTATAGTGGTGATAATGGTTGTTATAGTGGTGATAGTGGTCGTTATAGTGGTGATAATGGTCATTACAGTGTTGATAATGGTCCTTCTACTGGTGATAATGGTTGATATAGTGGTGATAATGGTGGTTATAGTGTTGATAAAGGTCGCTATAGTGGTGATAATGGCCGTTATAGTGGTGATAGTCGTCGTTATAGTGGTGATAATGGTTGTTAAAGTGGTGATAGTGGTGGTGATAGTCATCATAATGGTCCATATAGTGGTGATAATGGTTGTTATAGTGGTGATAATGGTTGTTATAGTGGTGATAATGGTTGTTATAGTGGTGATAATGGTTGTTATAGTGGTGATAATGGTTGTTATAGTGGTGATAATGGTTGTTATAGAGGTGATAATGGTCATTACAGCGTTGATAATGGTCCTTCTACTGGTGATAATGGTTGATATAGTGGTGATAATGGTCGTTATAATGGTGATAATGGTCGTTATAGTGGTGATAATGGTTGTTATAGTGGTGATAATGGTCCTTATAGTGGTGATAATGGTTGTTATAGTGTTGATAATGGTCGCCATAGTGGTGATAATGGCCGTTACAGTGGTGATAATGGTCGTTATAGTGGCGATAATGGTTGTTAAAGTGGTGATAGTGGTCGTTATAGTGGTGATAATGGTTGTTATAGTGGTGATAATGGTTGTTATAGTGGCGATAATGGTTGTTATAGTGGTGATAATGGTCGTAATAGTGGTGATAATGGTCCATATAGTGGTGATAATGGTTGTTATAGTGGTGGTAATGGTGGTTATAGTGTTGATAGTGGTCGTTATAGTGGTGATAACGGTGGTTATAGTGCTGATAATGGTCGCTACAGTGGTGATAATGGCCGTTATAGTGGTGATAATGGTCGTTATAGTTGTGATAACGGTCGTTATAGTGGTGATAATCGTTGTTGTAGTGGTGATAGTGGTTGTTAAAGTGGTGATAGTGGTGCTTATAGTGGTCATAATGGTCCATATAGTGGTGATAATGGTTGTTATAGTGGTGATAATGGTTGTTATAGTGGTGATAATGGTTGTTATAGTGGTGGTAATGGTGGTTATAGTGTTGATAATGGTCGCTATGGTGGTGATAATGGCCGTTGTAGTGGTGATATTGGTCGTTATAGTGGTGATAATGGTCGTTATAGTGGTGATAATGGTTGTTATAGTGGTGATAATAGTTGTTATAGTGGTGATAATGGTTGTTATAGTGGTGATAGTGGTCGTTGTAGTGGTGATAATGGTCATTACAGTGTTGATAATGGTCCTTCTACTGGTGATAATGGTTGATATAGTGGTGATAATGGTGGTTATAGTGTTGATAAAGGTCGCTATACTGGTGATAATGGCCGTTATAGTGGTGATAGTGGTCGTTATAGTGGTGATAATGGTTCTTAAAGTGGTGATAGTGGTGGTTATAGTCATCATAATGCTCCATATAGTGGTGATAATGGTTGTTATAGTGGTGATAATGGTTGTTATAGTGGTGATAATGGTTGTTATAGTGGTGATAATGGTTGTTATAGAGGTGATAATGGTCATTACAGCGTTGATAATGGTCCTTCTACTGGTGATAATGGTTGATATAGTGGTGATAATGGTTGTTATAGTGATGATAGTGGTCGTTATAGTGGTGATAATGGTCCATATAGTGGTGATAATGGTGGTTATAGTGGTGATAATGGTTGTTATAGTGGTGGTAATGGTGGTTATAGTGTTGATAATGGTCGCTATGGTGGTGATAATGGCCGTTATAGTGGTGATATTGGTCGTTATAGTGGTGATAATGGTCGTTATAGTGGTGATAATGGTTGTTATAGTGGTGATAATAGTTGTTATAGTGGTGATAATGGTTGTGATAGTGGTGATAGTGGTCGTTGTAGTGGTGATAATGGTCATTACAGTGTTGATAATGGTCCTTCTACTGGTGATAATGGTTGATATAGTGGTGATAATGGTGGTTATAGTGTTGATAAAGGTCGCTATACTGGTGATAATGGCCGATATAGTGGTGATAGTGGTCGTTATAGTGGTGATAATGGTTCTTAAAGTGGTGATAGTGGTGGTTATAGTCATCATAATGCTCCATATAGTGGTGATAATGGTTGTTATAGTGGTGATAATGGTTGTTATAGTGGTGATAATGGTTGTTACAGTGGTGATAATGGTTGTTATAGAGGTGATAATGGTCATTACAGCGTTGATAATGGTCCTTCTACTGGTGATAATGGTTGATATAGTGGTGATAATGGTGGTTATAGTGTTGATAAAGGTCGCTATAGTGGTGATAATGGCCGTTATAGTGTTGATAGTGGTCGTTATAGTGGTGATAATGGTGGTTATAGTGCTGATAATGGTCGCTATAGTGGTGATAATGGCCGTTATAGTGGTGATAATGGTCGTAATAGTTGTGATAATGGTCGTTATAGTTGTGATAATCGTTGTTATAGTGGTGATAATGGTCATTACAGCGTAGATAATGGTCCTTCTACTGGTGATAATGGTTGATATAGTGGTGATAATGGCCGTTATAATGGTGATAATAGTTGTTATAGTGGTGATAATGGTTGTTATAGTGGTGATAGTGGTCGTTGTAGTGGTGATAATGGTCATTACAGTGTTGATAATGGTCCTTCTACTGGTGATAATGGTTGATATAGTGGTGATAATGGTGGTTATAGTGTTGATAAAGGTCGCTATACTGGTGATAATGGCCGTTATAGTGGTGATAGTGGTCGTTATAGTGGTGACAATGGTTCTTAAAGTGGTGATAGTGGTGGTTATAGTCATCATAATGCTCCATATAGTGGTGATAATGGTTGTTATAGTGGTGATAATGGTTGTTATAGTGGTGATAATGGTTGTTATAGTGGTGATAATGGTTGTTATAGAGGTGATAATGGTCATTACAGCGTTGATAATGGTCCTTCTACTGGTGATAATGGTTGATATAGTGGTGATAATGGTGGTTATAGTGTTGATAAAGGTCGCTATAGTGGTGATAATGGCCGTTATAGTGTTGATAGTGGTCGTTATAGTGGTGATAATGGTGGTTATAGTGCTGATAATGGTCGTTATAGTGGCGATAATGGTTGTTAAAGTGGTGATAGTGGTCGTTACAGTGGTGATAATGGTTGTTATAGTGGTGATAATAGTTGTTATAGAGGTGATATTGGTCGTAATAGTTGTGATAATGGTTGATATAGTGGTGATAATGAAGGTTATAGTGTTGATAATGGTCGCTATAGTGGTGATAATGGCCGTTACAGTGGTGATAATGGTCGTTATAGTGGCGATAATGGTTGTTAAAGTGGTGATAGTGGTCGTTACAGTGGTGATAATGGTTGTTATAGTGGTGATAATGGTTGTTATAGTGGCGATAATGGTTGTTATAGTGGTGATAATGGTCATTACAGCGTTGATAATGGTCCTTCTACTGGTGATAATGGTCGATATAATGTTGATAATGGTTGTTATAGTGGTGATAATAGTTGTTATAGTGGTGATAATGGTTGTTATAGTGGTGATAGTGGTCGTTATAGTGGTGATAATGGTTGTTATAGTGGTGATAATGGTCGTTATAGTGGTGATAATGGTTGTTATAGTGATGATAGTGGTCGTTACAGTGGTGATAATGGTCATTACAGCGTTGATAATGGTCCTTCTACTGGTGATAATGGTTGATATAGTGCTGATAATGGTGGTTATAGTGTTGATAATGGTCGCTATAGTGGTGATAATGGCCGTTACAGTGGTGATAATGGTCGTTATAGTGGCGATAATGGTTGTTAAAGTGGTGATAGTGGTCGTTACAGTGGTGATAATGGTTGTTATAGTGGTGATAATGGTTGTTATAGTGGCGATAATGGTTGTTATAGTGGTGATAATGGTCATTACAGCGTTGATAATGGTCCTTCTACTGGTGATAATGGTCGATATAATGTTGATAATGGTTGTTATAGTGGTGATAATAGTTGTTATAGTGGTGATAATGGTTGTTATAGTGGTGATAGTGGTCGTTATAGTGGTGATAATGGTTGTTATAGTGGTGATAATGGTCCTTATAGTGGTGATAATGGTTGTTATAGTGGTGATAATGGTCATTACAGCGTTGATAATGGTCGCTCTACTGGTGATAATGGTTGATATAGTGGTGATAATGGTCGTTATAATGGTGATAATGGTTGTTATAGTGGTGATAATAGTTGTTATAGTGGTGATAATGGTTGTTATAGTGGTGATAGTGGTCGTTGTAGTGGTGATAATGGTTGTTATAGTGGTGATAATGGTCCTTATAGTGGTGATAATGGTTGTTATAGTGGTGATAATGGTTGTTATAGTGGTGATAATGGTCCTTATAGTGGTGATAATGGTTGTTATAGTGGTGATAGTGGTCGTTATAGTGGTGATAATGGTCCATGTAGTGGTGATAATGGTGGTTATGGTGTTGATAGTGGTCGTTATAGTGGTGATAATGGCCGTTATAGTGGTGATAATGGTTGTTATAGTGGTGATAATAGTTGTTATAGTGGTGATAATGGTTGTTATAGTGTTGATAATGGTCGCTATAGTGGTGATAATGGCCGTTATAGTGGTGATAATGGTCGTTATAGTGGCGATAATGGTTGTTAAAGTGGTGATAGTGGTGGTTATAGTTGTCATAATGGTCCATATAGTGGTGATAATGGTTGTTATAGTGGTGATAATGGTTGTTATAGTGGCGATAATGGTTGTTATAGTGGCGATAATGGTCATTACAGCGTTGATAATGGTCCTTCTACTGGTGATAATGGTTGATATAGTGGTGATAATGGTCGTTATAATGGTGATAATCATTGTTATAGTGGTGATAATGGTTGTTATAGTGGTGATAATGGTTGTTATAGTGGTGATAGTGGTCGTTATAGTGGTGATAATGGTTGTTATAGTGGTGATAATGGTCATTACAGCGTTGATAATGGTCCTTCTACTGGTGATAATGTTTGATAGAGTGGTGATAATGGTCGTTATAATGGTGATAATGGTTGTTATAGTGGTGATAATAGTTGTTATAGTGGTGATAATGGTTGTTATAGTGGTGATAGTGGTCGTTATAGTGGTGATAATGGTCCATGTAGTGTTGATAATGGTTGCTATAGTGGTGATAATGTTTGATATAGTGGTGATAATGGTCGTTATAATGGTGATAATGGTTGTTATAGTGGTGATAATAGTTGTTATAGTGGTGATAATGGTTGTTATAGTGGTGATAGTGGTCGTTGTAGTGGTGATAATGGTTGTTATAGTGGTGATAATGGTCCTTATAGTGGTGATAATGGTTGTTATAGTGGTGACAATGGTTGTTATAGTGGTGATAATGTTCATTACAGCGTTGATAATGGTCGTTCTACTGGTGATAATGGTTGATATAGTGGTGATAATGGTCGTTATAATGGTGATAATGGTTGTTATAGTGGTGATAATAGTCCTTATAGAGGTGATAATGGTTGTTATAGTGGTGATAGTGGTCGTTATAGTGGTGATAATGGTCCTTATAGTGGTGATAATGGTGGTTATGGTGTTGATAGTGGTCGTTATAGTGGTGATAATGGCCGTTATAGTGGTGATAATGGTTGTCATAGTGGTGATAATAGTTGTTATAGTGGTGATAATGGTTGTTATAGTGTTGATAATGGTCGCTATAGTGGTGATAGTGGTCGTTATAGTGGTGATAATGGTTGTTATAGTGGTGATAATGGTCATTACAGCGTTGATAATGGTCCTTCTACTGGTGATAATGTTTGATATAGTGGTGATAATGGTCGTTATAATGGTGATAATGGTTGTTATAGTGGTGATAATAGTTGTTATAGTGGTGATAATGGTTGTTATAGTGGCGATAGTGGTCGTTATAGTGGTGATAATGGTCCATGTAGTGTTGATAATGGTTGCTATAGTGGTGATAATGTTTGATATAGTGGTGATAATGGTCGTTATAATGGTGATAATGGTTGTTATAGAGGTGATAATAGTTGTTATAGTGGTGATAATGGTTGTTATAGTGATGATAGTGGTCGTTATAGTGGTGATAATGGTCCATATAGTGATGATAATGGTTGTTATAGTGGTGGTAATGGTGCTTATAGTGTTGATAGTGGTCGTTATAGTGGTGATAATGGTCCATATAGTGGTGATAATGGTTGTTATAGTGGTGGTAATGGTGCTTATAGTGTTGATAGTGGTCGTTATAGTGGTGATAATGGTGGTTATAGTGCTGATAATGGTCGCTACAGTGGTGATAATGGCCGTTATAGTGGTTCTAATGGTCGTTATAGTTGTGATAACGGTCGTTATAGTGGTGATAATCTTTGTTATAGTGGTGATAATGGTTGTTAAAGTAGTGATAATGGTCCTTATAGTGGTGATAATGGTTGTTATAGTGGTGACAATGGTTGTTATAGTGGTGATAATGTTCATTACAGCGTTGATAATGGTCGTTCTACTGGTGATAATGGTTGATATAGTGGTGATAATGGTCCTTATAGAGGTGATAATGGTTGTTATAGTGGTGATAGTGGTCGTTATAGTGGTGATAATGGTCCATGTAGTGTTGATAATGGTTGCTATAGTGGTGATAATGTTTGATATAGTGGTGATAATGGTCGTTATAATGGTGATAATGGTTGTTATAGAGGTGATAATAGTTGTTATAGTGGTGATAATGGTTGTTATAGTGATGATAGTGGTCGTTATAGTGGTGATAATGGTCCATATAGTGGTGATAATGGTTGTTATAGTGGTGGTAATGGTGCTTATAGTGTTGATAGTGGTCGTTATAGTGGTGATAATGGTGGTTATAGTGCTGATAATGGTCGCTACAGTGGTGATAATGGCCGTTATAGTGGTGATAATGGTCGTTATAGTTGTGATAACGGTCGTTATAGTGGTGATAATCTTTGTTATAGTGGTGATAATGGTTGTTAAAGTAGTGATAATGGTCCTTATAGTGGTGATAATGGTTGTTATAGTGGTGACAATGGTTGTTATAGTGGTGATAATGTTCATTACAGCGTTGATAATGGTCGTTCTACTGGTGATAATGGTTGATATAGTGGTGATAATGGTCCTTATAGAGGTGATAATGGTTGTTATAGTGGTGATAGTGGTCGTTATAGTGGTGATAATGGTCCTTATAGTGGTGATAATTGTGGTTATAGTGTTGATAGTGGTCGTTATAGTGGTGATAGTGGTCGTTGTAGTGGTGATAATGGTTGTTATAGTGGTGATAATGGTCCTTATAGTGGTGATAATGGTTGTTATAGTGGTGATAATGGTTGTTATAGTGGTGATAATGGTCCTTATAGAGGTGATAATGGTTGTTATAGTGGTGATAGTGGTCGTTATAGTGGTGATAATGGTGGTTATAGTGCTGATAATGGTCGCTATAGTGGTGATAATGGTTGTTATAGTGGTGATAGTGGTCGTAATAGTGGTGACAATGGTCCATATAGTGGTGATAATGGTTGTTATAGTGGTGGTAATGGTGCTTATAGTGTTGATAGTGGTCGTTATAGTGGTGATAATGGTGGTTATAGTGCTGATAATGGTCGCTACAGTGGTGATAATGGCCGTTATAGTGGTGATAATGGTCGTTATAGTTGTGATAACGGTCGTTATAGTGGTGATAATCTTTGTTATAGTGGTGATAATGGTTGTTAAAGTAGTGATAGTGGTGCTTATAGTGGTCATAATGGTCCATATAGTGGTGATAATGGTTGTTATAGTTGTGATAATGGTTGTTATAGTGGTGATAATGGTTGTTATAGTGGTGGTAATGGTGGTTATAGTGTTGATAATGGTCGCTATAGTGGTGATAATGGCCGTTATAGTGGTGATATTGGTCGTTATAGTGGTGATAATGGTCGTTATAGTGGTGATAATCTTTGTTATAGTGGTGATAATGGTTGTTAAAGTAGTGATAGTGGTGCTTATAGTGGTCATAATGGTCCATATAGTGGTGATAATGGTTGTTATAGTGGTGATAGTGGTCGTTATAGTGGTGATAATGGTTGTTATAGTGGTGATAATGGTCATTACAGCGTTGATAATGGTCCTTCTACTGGTGATAATGTTTGATAGAGTGGTGATAATGGTCGTTATAATGGTGATAATGGTTGTTATAGTGGTGATAATAGTTGTTATAGTGGTGATAATGGTTGTTATAGTGGTGATAGTGGTCGTTATAGTGGTGATAATGGTCCATGTAGTGTTGATAATGGTTGCTATAGTGGTGATAATGTTTGATATAGTGGTGATAATGGTCGTTATAATGGTGATAATGGTTGTTATAGTGGTGATAATAGTTGTTATAGTGGTGATAATGGTTGTTATAGTGGTGATAATGGTCCTTATAGTGGTGATAATGGTTGTTATAGTGGTGATAATAGTCCTTATAGAGGTGATAATGGTTGTTATAGTGGTGATAGTGGTCGTTATAGTGGTGATAATGGTCCTTATAGTGGTGATAATGGTGGTTATGGTGTTGATAGTGGTCGTTATAGTGGTGATAATGGCCGTTATAGTGGTGATAATGGTCCTTATAGTGGTGATAATGGTTGTTATAGTGGTGGTAATGGTGCTTATAGTGTTGATAGTGGTCGTTATAGTGGTGATAGTGGTCGTTATAGTGGTGATAATGGTTGTTATAGTGGTGATAATGGTTGTTATAGTGGCGATAATGGTTGTTATAGTGGCGATAATGGTTGTTATAGTGGTGATAATGGTCATTACAGCGTTGATAATGGTCCTTCTACTGGTGATAATGGTCGATATAATGGTGATAATGGTTGTTATAGTGGTGATAATAGTTGTTATAGTGGTGATAATGGTTGTTATAGTGGTGACAGTGGTCGTTATAGTGGTGATAATGGTTGTTATAGTGGTGATAATGGTCCTTATAGTGGTGATAATGGTTGTTATAGTGGTGACAATGGTTGTTATAGTGGTGATAATGTTCATTACAGCGTTGATAATGGTCGTTCTACTGGTGATAATGGTTGATATAGTGGTGATAATGGTCGTTATAATGGTGATAATGGTTGTTATAGTGGTGATAATAGTTGTTATAGTGGTGATAATGGTTGTTATAGTGGTGATAGTGGTCGTTGTAGTGGTGATAATGGTCCTTATAGTGGTGATAATGGTGGTTATGGTGTTGATAGTGGTCGTTATAGTGGTGATAATGGCCGTTATAGTGGTGATAATGGTTGTCATAGTGGTGATAATAGTTGTTATAGTGGTGATAATGGTTGTTATAGTGTTGATAATGGTCGCTATAGTGGTGATAGTGGTCGTTATAGTGGTGATAATGGTTGTTATAGTGGTGATAATGGTCATTACAGCGTTGATAATGGTCCTTCTACTGGTGATAATGTTTGATATAGTGGTGATAATGGTCGTTATAATGGTGATAATGGTTGTTATAGTGGTGATAATAGTTGTTATAGTGGTGATAATGGTTGTTATAGTGGCGATAGTGGTCGTTATAGTGGTGATAATGGTCCATGTAGTGTTGATAATGGTTGCTATAGTGGTGATAATGTTTGATATAGTGGTGATAATGGTCGTTATAATGGTGATAATGGTTGTTATAGAGGTGATAATAGTTGTTATAGTGGTGATAATGGTTGTTATAGTGATGATAGTGGTCGTTATAGTGGTGATAATGGTCCATATAGTGGTGATAATGGTTGTTATAGTGGTGGTAATGGTGCTTATAGTGTTGATAGTGGTCGTTATAGTGGTGATAATGGTCCATATAGTGGTGATAATGGTTGTTATAGTGGTGGTAATGGTGCTTATAGTGTTGATAGTGGTCGTTATAGTGGTGATAATGGTGGTTATAGTGCTGATAATGGTCGCTACAGTGGTGATAATGGCCGTTATAGTGGTGATAATGGTCGTTATAGTTGTGATAACGGTCGTTATAGTGGTGATAATCTTTGTTATAGTGGTGATAATGGTTGTTAAAGTAGTGATAATGGTCCTTATAGTGGTGATAATGGTTGTTATAGTGGTGACAATGGTTGTTATAGTGGTGATAATGTTCATTACAGCGTTGATAATGGTCGTTCTACTGGTGATAATGGTTGATATAGTGGTGATAATGGTCCTTATAGAGGTGATAATGGTTGTTATAGTGGTGATAGTGGTCGTTATAGTGGTGATAATGGTCCATGTAGTGTTGATAATGGTTGCTATAGTGGTGATAATGTTTGATATAGTGGTGATAATGGTCGTTATAATGGTGATAATGGTTGTTATAGAGGTGATAATAGTTGTTATAGTGGTGATAATGGTTGTTATAGTGATGATAGTGGTCGTTATAGTGGTGATAATGGTCCATATAGTGGTGATAATGGTTGTTATAGTGGTGGTAATGGTGCTTATAGTGTTGATAGTGGTCGTTATAGTGGTGATAATGGTGGTTATAGTGCTGATAATGGTCGCTACAGTGGTGATAATGGCCGTTATAGTGGTGATAATGGTCGTTATAGTTGTGATAACGGTCGTTATAGTGGTGATAATCTTTGTTATAGTGGTGATAATGGTTGTTAAAGTAGTGATAATGGTCCTTATAGTGGTGATAATGGTTGTTATAGTGGTGACAATGGTTGTTATAGTGGTGATAATGTTCATTACAGCGTTGATAATGGTCGTTCTACTGGTGATAATGGTTGATATAGTGGTGATAATGGTCCTTATAGAGGTGATAATGGTTGTTATAGTGGTGATAGTGGTCGTTATAGTGGTGATAATGGTCCTTATAGTGGTGATAATTGTGGTTATAGTGTTGATAGTGGTCGTTATAGTGGTGATAGTGGTCGTTGTAGTGGTGATAATGGTTGTTATAGTGGTGATAATGGTCCTTATAGTGGTGATAATGGTTGTTATAGTGGTGATAATGGTTGTTATAGTGGTGATAATGGTCCTTATAGAGGTGATAATGGTTGTTATAGTGGTGATAGTGGTCGTTATAGTGGTGATAATGGTGGTTATAGTGCTGATAATGGTCGCTATAGTGGTGATAATGGTTGTTATAGTGGTGATAGTGGTCGTAATAGTGGTGACAATGGTCCATATAGTGGTGATAATGGTTGTTATAGTGGTGGTAATGGTGCTTATAGTGTTGATAGTGGTCGTTATAGTGGTGATAATGGTGGTTATAGTGCTGATAATGGTCGCTACAGTGGTGATAATGGCCGTTATAGTGGTGATAATGGTCGTTATAGTTGTGATAACGGTCGTTATAGTGGTGATAATCTTTGTTATAGTGGTGATAATGGTTGTTAAAGTAGTGATAGTGGTGCTTATAGTGGTCATAATGGTCCATATAGTGGTGATAATGGTTGTTATAGTTGTGATAATGGTTGTTATAGTGGTGATAATGGTTGTTATAGTGGTGGTAATGGTGGTTATAGTGTTGATAATGGTCGCTATAGTGGTGATAATGGCCGTTATAGTGGTGATATTGGTCGTTATAGTGGTGATAATGGTCGTTATAGTGGTGATAATGGTTGTTATAGTGGTGATAATAGTTGTTATAGTGGTGATAATGGTTGTTATAGTGGTGATAGTGGCCGTTATAGTGGTGATAATGGTCATTACAGTGTTGATAATGATCCTTCTACTGGTGATAATGGTTGATATAGTGGTGATAATGGTGGTTATAGTGTTGATAAAGGTCGCTATAATGGTGATAATGGCCGTTATAGTGGTGATAGTGGTCGTTATAGTGGTGATAATGGTTCTTAAAGTGGTGATAGTGGTGGTTATAGTCATCATAATGGTCCATATAGTGGTGATAATGGTTGTTATAGTGGTGATAATGATTGTTATAGTGGTGATAATGGTTGTTATAGTGGTGATAGTGGTCGTTATAGTGGTGATAATGGTTGTTATAGTGGTGATAATGGTCCTTATAGTGGTGATAATGGTTGTTATAGTGGTGATAATGGTCATTACAGCGTTGATAATGGTCCTTCTACTGGTGATAATGGTTGATATAGTGGTGATAATGGTCGTTATAATGGTGATAATGGTTGTTATAGTGGTGATAATAGTTGTTATAGTGGTGATAATGGTTGTTATAGTGGTGATAGTGGTCGTTATAGTGGTGATAATGGTTGTTATAGTGGTGATAGTGGTCCTTATAGTGGTGATAATGGTTGTTATAGTGGTGATAATGGTTGTTATAGTGGTGATAATGGTCCTTATAGTGGTGATAATGGTTGTTATAGTGGTGATAGTGGTCGTTATAGTGGTGATAATGGTCCATATAGTGGTGATAATGCTGGTTATGGTGTTGATAGTGGTCGTTATACTGGTGATAATGGCCGTTATAGTGGTGATAATGGTTGTTATACTGGTGATAATAGTTGTTATAGTGGTGTTAATGGTTGTTATAGTGTTGATAATGGTCGCTATAGTGGTGATAATGGCCGTTATAGTGGTGATAATGGTCGTTATAGTAGCGATAATGGTTGTTAAAGTGGTGATAGGGGTGGTTATAGTTGTCATAATGGTCCATATAGTGTTGATAATGGTTGTTATAGTGGTGATAATGGTTGTTATAGTGGCGATAATGGTTGTTATAGTGGTGATAATGGTCATTACAGCGTTGATAATGGTCCTTCTACTGGTGATAATGGTTGATGTAGTGGTGATAATGGTCGTTATAATGGTGATAATGGTTGTTATAGTGGCGATAATAGTTGTTATAGTGGTGATAATGGTCCTTCTAGTGGTGATAATGGTTGTTATAGTGGTGATAATAGTCGTTATAGTGGTGATAATGGTTGTTATAGTGGTGATAATAGTCCTTATAGTGGTGATAATGGTTGTTATAGTGGTGATAGTGGTCGTAATAGTGGTGATAATGGTCCATATAGTGGTGATAATGGTTGTTATAGTGGTGGTAATGGTGCTTATAGTGTTGATAGTGGTCGTTATAGTGGTGATAATGGTGGTTATAGTGCTGATAATGGTCGCTACAGTGGTGATAATGGCCGTTATAGTGGTGATAATGGTCGTTATAGTTGTGATAACGGTCGTTATAGTGGTGATAATCTTTGTTATAGTGGTGATAATGGTTGTTAAAGTGGTGATAGTGGTGCTTATAGTGGTCATAATGGTCCATATAGTGGTGATAATGGTTGTTATAGTTGTGATAATGGTTGTTATAGTTGTTATAATGGTTGTTATAGTGGTGATAATGGTTGTTATAGTGGTGGTAATGGTGGTTATAGTGGCGATAATGGTTGTTAAAGTGGTGATAGTGGTCGTTATAGTCGTGACAATGGTTGTTATAGTGGTGATAATGTTCATTACAGCGTTGATAATGGTCGTTCTACTGGTGATAATGGTTGATATAGTGGTGATAATGGTCCTTATAGAGGTGATAATGGTTGTTATAGTGGTGATAGTGGTCGTTATAGTGGTGATAATGGTCCTTATAGTGGTGATAATTGTGGTTATAGTGTTGATAGTGGTCGTTATAGTGGTGATAGTGGTCGTTGTAGTGGTGATAATGGTTGTTATAGTGGTGATAATGGTCCTTATAGTGGTGATAATGGTTGTTATAGTGGTGATAATGGTTGTTATAGTAGTGATAATGGTCCTTATAGAGGTGATAATGGTTGTTATAGTGGTGATAGTGGTCGTTATAGTGGTGATAATGGTGGTTATAGTGCTGATAATGGTCGCTATAGTGGTGATAATGGTTGTTATAGTGGTGATAGTGGTCGTAATAGTGGTGACAATGGTCCATATAGTGGTGATAATGGTTGTTATAGTGGTGGTAATGGTGCTTATAGTGTTGATAGTGGTCGTTATAGTGGTGATAATGGTGGTTATAGTGCTGATAATGGTCGCTACAGTGGTGATAATGGCCGTTATAGTGGTGATAATGGTCGTTATAGTTGTGATAACGGTCGTTATAGTGGTGATAATCTTTGTTATAGTGGTGATAATGGTTGTTAAAGTAGTGATAGTGGTGCTTATAGTGGTCATAATGGTCCATATAGTGGTGATAATGGTTGTTATAGTTGTGATAATGGTTGTTATAGTGGTGATAATGGTTGTTATAGTGGTGGTAATGGTGGTTATAGTGTTGATAATGGTCGCTATAGTGGTGATAATGGCCGTTATAGTGGTGATATTGGTCGTTATAGTGGTGATAATGGTCGTTATAGTGGTGATAATGGTTGTTATAGTGGTGATAATAGTTGTTATAGTGGTGATAATGGTTGTTATAGTGGTGATAGTGGCCGTTAAGTGGTGATAATGGTCATTACAGTGTTGATAATGATCCTTCTACTGGTGATAATGGTTGATATAGTGGTGATAATGGTGGTTATAGTGTTGATAAAGGTCGCTATAATGGTGATAATGGCCGTTATAGTGGTGATAGTGGTCGTTATAGTGGTGATAATGGTTCTTAAAGTGGTGATAGTGGTGGTTATAGTCATCATAATGGTCCATATAGTGGTGATAATGGTTGTTATAGTGGTGATAATGGTTGTTATAGTGGTGATAATGGTTGTTATAGTGGTGATAGTGGTCGTTATAGTGGTGATAATGGTTGTTATAGTGGTGATAATGGTCCTTATAGTGGTGATAATGGTTGTTATAGTGGTGATAATGGTCATTACAGCGTTGATAATGGTCCTTCTACTGGTGATAACGGTTGATATAGTGGTGATAATGGTCGTTATAATGGTGATAATGGTTGTTATAGTGGTGATAATAGTTGTTATAGTGGTGATAATGGTTGTTATAGTGGTGATAGTGGTCGTTATAGTGGTGATAATGGTTGTTATAGTGGTGATAGTGGTCCTTATAGTGGTGATAATGGTTGTTATAGTGGTGATAATGGTTGTTATAGTGGTGATAATGGTCCTTATAGTGGTGATAATGGTTGTTATAGTGGTGATAGTGGTCGTTATAGTGGTGATAATGGTCCATATAGTGGTGATAATGCTGGTTATGGTGTTGATAGTGGTCGTTATACTGGTGATAATGGCCGTTATAGTGGTGATAATGGTTGTTATACTGGTGATAATAGTTGTTATAGTGGTGTTAATGGTTGTTATAGTGTTGATAATGGTCGCTATAGTGGTGATAATGGCCGTTATAGTGGTGATAATGGTCGTTATAGTAGCGATAATGGTTGTTAAAGTGGTGATAGGGGTGGTTATAGTTGTCATAATGGTCCATATAGTGTTGATAATGGTTGTTATAGTGGTGATAATGGTCCTTCTAGTGGTGATAATGGTTGTTATAGTGGTGATAGTGGTCGTAATAGTGGTGATAATGGTGCATATAGTGGTGATAATGGTTGTTATAGTGGTGGTAATGGTGGTTATAGTGTTGATAGTGGTCGTTATAGTGGTGATAATGGTTGTTATAGTGCTGATAATGGTCGCTACAGTGGTGATAATGGCCGTTATAGTGGTGATAATGGTTGTTATAGTGGTGATAATAGTTGTTATAGTGGTGATAATGGTTGTTATAGTGTTGATAATGGTCGCTATAGTGGTGACAATGGCCGTTATAGTGGTGATAATGGTCGTTATAGTGGCGATAATGGTTGTTAAAGTGGTGATAGTGGTGGTTATAGTTGTCATAATGGTCCATATATTGGTGATAATGGTTGTTACAGTGGTGATAATGGTTGTTATAGTGGCGATAATGGTTGTTATAGTGGTGATAATGGTCATTACAGCGTTGATAATGGTCCTTCTACTGGTGATAATGGTTGTTATAGTGGTGATAGTGGTCGTTATAGTGGTGATAATGGTTGTTATAGTGGTGATAATGGTCCTTATAGTGGTGATAATGGTTGTTATAGTGGTGATAATAGTCGTTATAGTGGTGATAATGGTTGTTATAGTGGTGATAATAGTCCTTATAGTGGTGATAATGGTTGTTATAGTGGTGATAGTGGTCGTAATAGTGGTGATAATGGTCCATATGGTGGTGATAATGGTTGTTATAGTGGTGGTAATGGTGCTTATAGTGTTGATAGTGGTCGTTATAGTGGTGATAATGGTGGTTATAGTGCTGATAATGGTCGCTACAGTGGTGATAATGGCCGTTATAGTGGTGATAATGGTCGTTATAGTTGTGATAACGGTCGTTATAGTGGTGATAATGGTTGTTAAAGTGGTGATAGTGGTGCTTATAGTGGTCATAATGGTCCATATAGTGGTGATAATGGTTGTTATAGTTGTGATAATGGTTGTTATAGTGGTGATAATGGTTGTTATAGTTGTTATAATGGTTGTTATAGTGGTGATAATGGTTGTTATAGTGGTGGTAATGGTGGTTATAGTGGCGATAATGGTTGTTAAAGTGGTGATAGTGGTCGTTATAGTGGTGATAATGGTTGTTATAGTGGTGATAATGGTTGTTATAGTGGCGATAATGGTTGTTATAGTGGTGATAATGGTCATTACAGCGTTGATAATGGTCCTTCTACTGGTGATAATGGTCGATATAATGGTGATAATGGTTGTTATAGTGGTGATAATAGTTGTTATAGTGGTGATAATGGTTGTTATAGTGTTGATAATGGTCGCCATAGTGGTGATAGTGGTCGTTATAGTGGTGATAATGGTTGTTATAGTGGTGATAATGGTCATTACAGCGTTGATAATGGTCCTTCTACTGGTGATAATGTTTGATATAGTGGTGATAATGGTCGTTATAATGGTGATAATGGTTGTTATAGTGGTGATAATAGTTGTTATAGTGGTGATAATGGTTGTTATAGTGGTGATAATAGTTGTTATAGTGGTGATAATGGTTGTTATAGTGATGATAGTGGTCGTTATAGTGTTGATAATGGTCCATATAGTGGTGATAATTGTGGTTATAGTGTTGATAGTGGTCGTTATAGTGGTGATAATGGTGGTTATAGTGCTGATAATGGTCGCTATAGTGGTGATAATGGCCGTTATAGTGGTGATAATGGTCGTTATAGGGGTGATAATGGTCGTTATACTAGTGATAATGGTTGTTATAGTGGTGATAATGGTCCTTATAGTGGTGATAATGGTTGTTATAGTGGTGATAGTGGTCGTAATAGTGGTGATAATGGTCCATATAGTGGTGATAATGGTTGTTATAGTGGTGGTAATGGTGCTTATAGTGTTGATAGTGGTCGTTATAGTGGTGATAATGGTGGTTATAGTGCTGATAATGGTCGCTACAGTGGTGATAATGGCCGTTATAGTGGTGATAATGGTCGTTATAGTTGTGATAACGGTCGTTATAGTGGTGATAATCTTTGTTATAGTGGTGATAATGGTTGTTAAAGTAGTGATAGTGGTGCTTATAGTGGTCATAATGGTCCATATAGTGGTGATAATGGTTGTTATAGTTGTGATAATGGTTGTTATAGTGGTGATAACGGTTGTTATAGTGGTGGTAATGGTGGTTATAGTGTTGATAATGGTCGCTATAGTGGTGATAATGGCCGTTATAGTGGTGATATTGTTCGTTATAGTGGTGATAATGGTCGTTATAGTGGTGATAATGGTTGTTATAGTGGTGATAATAGTTGTTATAGTGGTGATAATGGTTGTTATAGTGGTGATAGTGGCCGTTATAGTGGTGATAATGGTCATTACAGTGTTGATAATGATCCTTCTACTGGTGATAATGGTTGATATAGTGGTGATAATGGTCGTTATAATGGTGATAATGGTTGTTATAGTGGTGATAATAGTTGTTATAGTGGTGATAATGGTTGTTATAGTGGTGATAGTGGTCGTTATAGTGGTGATAATGGTTGTTATAGTGGTGGTAGTGGTCCTTATAGTGGTGATAATGGCCGTTATAGTGGTGATAATGGTTGTTAAAGTAGTGATAGTGGTGCTTATAGTGGTCATAATGGTCCATATAGTGGTGATAATGGTTGTTATAGTTGTGATAATGGTTGTTATAGTGGTGATAACGGTTGTTATAGTGGTGGTAATGGTGGTTATAGTGTTGATAATGGTCGCTATAGTGGTGATAATGGCCGTTATAGTGGTGATATTGTTCGTTATAGTGGTGATAATGGTCGTTATAGTGGTGATAATGGTTGTTATAGTGGTGATAATAGTTGTTATAGTGGTGATAATGGTTGTTATAGTGGTGATAGTGGCCGTTATAGTGGTGATAATGGTCATTACAGTGTTGATAATGATCCTTCTACTGGTGATAATGGTTGATATAGTGGTGATAATGGTCGTTATAATGGTGATAATGGTTGTTATAGTGGTGATAATAGTTGTTATAGTGGTGATAATGGTTTTTATAGTGGTGATAGTGGTCGTTATAGTGGTGATAATGGCCGTTATAGTGGTGATAGTGGTCGTTATAGTGGTGATAATGGTTCTTAAAGTGGTGATAGTGGTGGTTATAGTCATCATAATGGTCCATATAGTGGTGATAATGGTTGTTATAGTGGTGATAATGGTTGTTATAGTGGTGATAATGGTTGTTATAGTGGTGATAGTGGTCGTTATAGTGGTGATAATGGTTGTTATAGTGGTGATAATGGTCCTTATAGTGGTGATAATGGTTGTTATAGTGGTGATAATGGTCATTACAGCGTTGATAATGGTCCTTCTACTGGTGATAATGGTTGATATAGTGGTGATAATGGTCGTTATAATGGTGATAATGGTTGTTATAGTGGTGATAATAGTTGTTATAGTGGTGATAATGGTTGTTATAGTGGTGATAGTGGTCGTTATAGTGGTGATAATGGTTGTTATAGTGGTGATAGTGGTCCTTATAGTGGTGATAATGGCCGTTATAGTGGTGATAATGGTTGTTATACTGGTGATAATAGTTGTTATAGTGGTGATAATAGTTGTTATAGTGTTGATAATGGTCGCTATAGTGGTGATAATGGTTGTTATAGTGTTGATAATGGTCGCTATAGTGGTGACAATGGCCGTTATAGTGGTGATAATGGTCGTTATAGTGGCGATAATGGTTGTTAAAGTGGTGATAGTGGTGGTTATAGTTGTCATAATGGTCCATATATTGGTGATAATGGTTGTTACAGTGGTGATAATGGTTGTTATAGTGGCGATAATGGTTGTTATAGTGGTGATAATGGTCATTACAGCGTTGATAATGGTCCTTCTACTGGTGATAATGGTTGTTATAGTGGTGATAGTGGTCGTTATAGTGGTGATAATGGTTGTTATAGTGGTGATAATGGTCCTTATAGTGGTGATAATGGTTGTTATAGTGGTGATAATAGTCGTTATAGTGGTGATAATGGTTGTTATAGTGGTGATAATAGTCCTTATAGTGGTGATAATGGTTGTTATAGTGGTGATAGTGGTCGTAATAGTGGTGATAATGGTCCATATAGTGGTGATAATGGTTGTTATAGTGGTGGTAATGGTGCTTATAGTGTTGATAGTGGTCGTTATAGTGGTGATAATGGTGGTTATAGTGCTGATAATGGTCGCTACAGTGGTGATAATGGCCGTTATAGTGGTGATAATGGTCGTTATAGTTGTGATAACGGTCGTTATAGTGGTGATAATCTTTGTTATAGTGGTGATAATGGTTGTTAAAGTGGTGATAGTGGTGCTTATAGTGGTCATAATGGTCCATATAGTGGTGATAATGGTTGTTATAGTTGTGATAATGGTTGTTATAGTGGTGATAATGGTTGTTATAGTTGTTATAATGGTTGTTATAGTGGTGATAATGGTTGTTATAGTGGTGATAATAGTTGTTATAGTGGTGATAATGGTTGTTATAGTGGTGATAGTGGCCGTTATAGTGGTGATAATGGTCATTACAGTGTTGATAATGATCCTTCTACTGGTGATAATGGTTGATATAGTGGTGATAATGGTCGTTATAATGGTGATAATGGTTGTTATAGTGGTGATAATAGTTGTTATAGTGGTGATAATGGTTGTTATAGTGGTGATAGTGGTCGTTATAGTGGTGATAATGGTTGTTATAGTGGTGATAGTGGTCCTTATAGTGGTGATAATGGCCGTTATAGTGGTGATAATGGTTGTTAAAGTAGTGATAGTGGTGCTTATAGTGGTCATAATGGTCCATATAGTGGTGATAATGGTTGTTATAGTTGTGATAATGGTTGTTATAGTGGTGATAACGGTTGTTATAGTGGTGGTAATGGTGGTTATAGTGTTGATAATGGTCGCTATAGTGGTGATAATGGCCGTTATAGTGGTGATATTGTTCGTTATAGTGGTGATAATGGTCGTTATAGTGGTGATAATGGTTGTTATAGTGGTGATAATAGTTGTTATAGTGGTGATAATGGTTGTTATAGTGGTGATAGTGGCCGTTATAGTGGTGATAATGGTCATTACAGTGTTGATAATGATCCTTCTACTGGTGATAATGGTTGATATAGTGGTGATAATGGTCGTTATAATGGTGATAATGGTTGTTATAGTGGTGATAATAGTTGTTATAGTGGTGATAATGGTTTTTATAGTGGTGATAGTGGTCGTTATAGTGGTGATAATGGCCGTTATAGTGGTGATAGTGGTCGTTATAGTGGTGATAATGGTTCTTAAAGTGGTGATAGTGGTGGTTATAGTCATCATAATGGTCCATATAGTGGTGATAATGGTTGTTATAGTGGTGATAATGGTTGTTATAGTGGTGATAATGGTTGTTATAGTGGTGATAGTGGTCGTTATAGTGGTGATAATGGTTGTTATAGTGGTGATAATGGTCCTTATAGTGGTGATAATGGTTGTTATAGTGGTGATAATGGTCATTACAGCGTTGATAATGGTCCTTCTACTGGTGATAATGGTTGATATAGTGGTGATAATGGTCGTTATAATGGTGATAATGGTTGTTATAGTGGTGATAATAGTTGTTATAGTGGTGATAATGGTTGTTATAGTGGTGATAGTGGTCGTTATAGTGGTGATAATGGTTGTTATAGTGGTGATAGTGGTCCTTATAGTGGTGATAATGGCCGTTATAGTGGTGATAATGGTTGTTATACTGGTGATAATAGTTGTTATAGTGGTGATAATAGTTGTTATAGTGTTGATAATGGTCGCTATAGTGGTGATAATGGTTGTTATAGTGTTGATAATGGTCGCTATAGTGGTGACAATGGCCGTTATAGTGGTGATAATGGTCGTTATAGTGGCGATAATGGTTGTTAAAGTGGTGATAGTGGTGGTTATAGTTGTCATAATGGTCCATATATTGGTGATAATGGTTGTTACAGTGGTGATAATGGTTGTTATAGTGGCGATAATGGTTGTTATAGTGGTGATAATGGTCATTACAGCGTTGATAATGGTCCTTCTACTGGTGATAATGGTTGTTATAGTGGTGATAGTGGTCGTTATAGTGGTGATAATGGTTGTTATAGTGGTGATAATGGTCCTTATAGTGGTGATAATGGTTGTTATAGTGGTGATAATAGTCGTTATAGTGGTGATAATGGTTGTTATAGTGGTGATAATAGTCCTTATAGTGGTGATAATGGTTGTTATAGTGGTGATAGTGGTCGTAATAGTGGTGATAATGGTCCATATAGTGGTGATAATGGTTGTTATAGTGGTGGTAATGGTGCTTATAGTGTTGATAGTGGTCGTTATAGTGGTGATAATGGTGGTTATAGTGCTGATAATGGTCGCTACAGTGGTGATAATGGCCGTTATAGTGGTGATAATGGTCGTTATAGTTGTGATAACGGTCGTTATAGTGGTGATAATCTTTGTTATAGTGGTGATAATGGTTGTTAAAGTGGTGATAGTGGTGCTTATAGTGGTCATAATGGTCCATATAGTGGTGATAATGGTTGTTATAGTTGTGATAATGGTTGTTATAGTGGTGATAATGGTTGTTATAGTTGTTATAATGGTTGTTATAGTGGTGATAATGGTTGTTATAGTGGTGGTAATGGTGGTTATAGTGGCGATAATGGTTGTTAAAGTGGTGATAGTGGTCGTTATAGTGGTGACAATGGTTGTTATAGTGGTGATAATGTTCATTACAGCGTTGATAATGGTCGTTCTACTGGTGATAATGGTTGATATAGTGGTGATAATGGTACTTATAGAGGTGATAATGGTTGTTATAGTGGTGATAGTGGTCGTTATAGTGGTGATAATGGTCCTTATAGTGGTGATAATTGTGGTTATAGTGTTGATAGTGGTCGTTATAGTGGTGATAGTGGTCGTTGTAGTGGTGATAATGGTTGTTATAGTGGTGATAATGGTCCTTATAGTGGTGATAATGGTTGTTATAGTGGTGATAATGGTTGTTATAGTGGTGATAATGGTCCTTATAGAGGTGATAATGGTTGTTATAGTGGTGATAGTGGTCGTTATAGTGGTGATAATGGTGGTTATAGTGCTGATAATGGTCGCTATAGTGGTGATAATGGTTGTTATAGTGGTGATAGTGGTCGTAATAGTGGTGACAATGGTCCATATAGTGGTGATAATGGTTGTTATAGTGGTGGTAATGGTGCTTATAGTGTTGATAGTGGTCGTTATAGTGGTGATAATGGTGGTTATAGTGCTGATAATGGTCGCTACAGTGGTGATAATGGCCGTTATAGTGGTGATAATGGTCGTTATAGTTGTGATAACGGTCGTTATAGTGGTGATAATCTTTGTTATAGTGGTGATAATGGTTGTTAAAGTGGTGATAGTGGTGCTTATAGTGGTCATAATGGTCCATATAGTGGTGATAATGGTTGTTATAGTTGTGATAATGGTTGTTATAGTGGTGATAATGGTTGTTATAGTTGTTATAATGGTTGTTATAGTGGTGATAATGGTTGTTATAGTGGTGGTAATGGTGGTTATAGTGGCGATAATGGTTGTTAAAGTGGTGATAGTGGTCGTTATAGTGGTGATAATGGTTGTTATAGTGGTGATAATGGTTGTTATAGTGGCGATAATGGTTGTTATAGTGGTGATAATGGTCATTACAGCGTTGATAATGGTCCTTCTACTGGTGATAATGGTCGATATAATGGTGATAATGGTTGTTATAGTGGTGATAATAGTTGTTATAGTGGTGATAATGGTTGTTATAGTGTTGATAATGGTCGCCATAGTGGTGATAGTGGTCGTTATAGTGGTGATAATGGTTGTTATAGTGGTGATAATGGTCATTACAGCGTTGATAATGGTCCTTCTACTGGTGATAATGTTTGATATAGTGGTGATAATGGTCGTTATAATGGTGATAATGGTTGTTATAGTGGTGATAATAGTTGTTATAGTGGTGATAATGGTTGTTATAGTGGTGATAATAGTTGTTATAGTGGTGATAATGGTTGTTATAGTGATGATAGTGGTCGTTATAGTGTTGATAATGGTCCATATAGTGGTGATAATTGTGGTTATAGTGTTGATAGTGGTCGTTATAGTGGTGATAATGGTGGTTATAGTGCTGATAATGGTCGCTATAGTGGTGATAATGGCCGTTATAGTGGTGATAATGGTCGTTATAGGGGTGATAATGGTCGTTATACTAGTGATAATGGTTGTTATAGTGGTGATAATGGTCCTTATAGTGGTGATAATGGTTGTTATAGTGGTGATAGTGGTCGTAATAGTGGTGATAATGGTCCATATAGTGGTGATAATGGTTGTTATAGTGGTGGTAATGGTGCTTATAGTGTTGATAGTGGTCGTTATAGTGGTGATAATGGTGGTTATAGTGCTGATAATGGTCGCTACAGTGGTGATAATGGCCGTTATAGTGGTGATAATGGTCGTTATAGTTGTGATAACGGTCGTTATAGTGGTGATAATCTTTGTTATAGTGGTGATAATGGTTGTTAAAGTAGTGATAGTGGTGCTTATAGTGGTCATAATGGTCCATATAGTGGTGATAATGGTTGTTATAGTTGTGATAATGGTTGTTATAGTGGTGATAACGGTTGTTATAGTGGTGGTAATGGTGGTTATAGTGTTGATAATGGTCGCTATAGTGGTGATAATGGCCGTTATAGTGGTGATATTGTTCGTTATAGTGGTGATAATGGTCGTTATAGTGGTGATAATGGTTGTTATAGTGGTGATAATAGTTGTTATAGTGGTGATAATGGTTGTTATAGTGGTGATAGTGGCCGTTATAGTGGTGATAATGGTCATTACAGTGTTGATAATGATCCTTCTACTGGTGATAATGGTTGATATAGTGGTGATAATGGTCGTTATAATGGTGATAATGGTTGTTATAGTGGTGATAATAGTTGTTATAGTGGTGATAATGGTTGTTATAGTGGTGATAGTGGTCGTTATAGTGGTGATAATGGTTGTTATAGTGGTGATAGTGGTCCTTATAGTGGTGATAATGGCCGTTATAGTGGTGATAATGGTTGTTAAAGTAGTGATAGTGGTGCTTATAGTGGTCATAATGGTCCATATAGTGGTGATAATGGTTGTTATAGTTGTGATAATGGTTGTTATAGTGGTGATAACGGTTGTTATAGTGGTGGTAATGGTGGTTATAGTGTTGATAATGGTCGCTATAGTGGTGATAATGGCCGTTATAGTGGTGATATTGTTCGTTATAGTGGTGATAATGGTCGTTATAGTGGTGATAATGGTTGTTATAGTGGTGATAATAGTTGTTATAGTGGTGATAATGGTTGTTATAGTGGTGATAGTGGCCGTTATAGTGGTGATAATGGTCATTACAGTGTTGATAATGATCCTTCTACTGGTGATAATGGTTGATATAGTGGTGATAATGGTCGTTATAATGGTGATAATGGTTGTTATAGTGGTGATAATAGTTGTTATAGTGGTGATAATGGTTTTTATAGTGGTGATAGTGGTCGTTATAGTGGTGATAATGGCCGTTATAGTGGTGATAGTGGTCGTTATAGTGGTGATAATGGTTCTTAAAGTGGTGATAGTGGTGGTTATAGTCATCATAATGGTCCATATAGTGGTGATAATGGTTGTTATAGTGGTGATAATGGTTGTTATAGTGGTGATAATGGTTGTTATAGTGGTGATAGTGGTCGTTATAGTGGTGATAATGGTTGTTATAGTGGTGATAATGGTCCTTATAGTGGTGATAATGGTTGTTATAGTGGTGATAATGGTCATTACAGCGTTGATAATGGTCCTTCTACTGGTGATAATGGTTGATATAGTGGTGATAATGGTCGTTATAATGGTGATAATGGTTGTTATAGTGGTGATAATAGTTGTTATAGTGGTGATAATGGTTGTTATAGTGGTGATAGTGGTCGTTATAGTGGTGATAATGGTTGTTATAGTGGTGATAGTGGTCCTTATAGTGGTGATAATGGCCGTTATAGTGGTGATAATGGTTGTTATACTGGTGATAATAGTTGTTATAGTGGTGATAATAGTTGTTATAGTGTTGATAATGGTCGCTATAGTGGTGATAATGGTTGTTATAGTGTTGATAATGGTCGCTATAGTGGTGACAATGGCCGTTATAGTGGTGATAATGGTCGTTATAGTGGCGATAATGGTTGTTAAAGTGGTGATAGTGGTGGTTATAGTTGTCATAATGGTCCATATATTGGTGATAATGGTTGTTACAGTGGTGATAATGGTTGTTATAGTGGCGATAATGGTTGTTATAGTGGTGATAATGGTCATTACAGCGTTGATAATGGTCCTTCTACTGGTGATAATGGTTGTTATAGTGGTGATAGTGGTCGTTATAGTGGTGATAATGGTTGTTATAGTGGTGATAATGGTCCTTATAGTGGTGATAATGGTTGTTATAGTGGTGATAATAGTCGTTATAGTGGTGATAATGGTTGTTATAGTGGTGATAATAGTCCTTATAGTGGTGATAATGGTTGTTATAGTGGTGATAGTGGTCGTAATAGTGGTGATAATGGTCCATATAGTGGTGATAATGGTTGTTATAGTGGTGGTAATGGTGCTTATAGTGTTGATAGTGGTCGTTATAGTGGTGATAATGGTGGTTATAGTGCTGATAATGGTCGCTACAGTGGTGATAATGGCCGTTATAGTGGTGATAATGGTCGTTATAGTTGTGATAACGGTCGTTATAGTGGTGATAATCTTTGTTATAGTGGTGATAATGGTTGTTAAAGTGGTGATAGTGGTGCTTATAGTGGTCATAATGGTCCATATAGTGGTGATAATGGTTGTTATAGTTGTGATAATGGTTGTTATAGTGGTGATAATGGTTGTTATAGTTGTTATAATGGTTGTTATAGTGGTGATAATGGTTGTTATAGTGGTGGTAATGGTGGTTATAGTGGCGATAATGGTTGTTAAAGTGGTGATAGTGGTCGTTATAGTGGTGACAATGGTTGTTATAGTGGTGATAATGTTCATTACAGCGTTGATAATGGTCGTTCTACTGGTGATAATGGTTGATATAGTGGTGATAATGGTACTTATAGAGGTGATAATGGTTGTTATAGTGGTGATAGTGGTCGTTATAGTGGTGATAATGGTCCTTATAGTGGTGATAATTGTGGTTATAGTGTTGATAGTGGTCGTTATAGTGGTGATAGTGGTCGTTGTAGTGGTGATAATGGTTGTTATAGTGGTGATAATGGTCCTTATAGTGGTGATAATGGTTGTTATAGTGGTGATAATGGTTGTTATAGTGGTGATAATGGTCCTTATAGAGGTGATAATGGTTGTTATAGTGGTGATAGTGGTCGTTATAGTGGTGATAATGGTGGTTATAGTGCTGATAATGGTCGCTATAGTGGTGATAATGGTTGTTATAGTGGTGATAGTGGTCGTAATAGTGGTGACAATGGTCCATATAGTGGTGATAATGGTTGTTATAGTGGTGGTAATGGTGCTTATAGTGTTGATAGTGGTCGTTATAGTGGTGATAATGGTGGTTATAGTGCTGATAATGGTCGCTACAGTGGTGATAATGGCCGTTATAGTGGTGATAATGGTCGTTATAGTTGTGATAACGGTCGTTATAGTGGTGATAATCTTTGTTATAGTGGTGATAATGGTTGTTAAAGTAGTGATAGTGGTGCTTATAGTGGTCATAATGGTCCATATAGTGGTGATAATGGTTGTTATAGTTGTGATAATGGTTGTTATAGTGGTGATAATGGTTGTTATAGTGGTGGTAATGGTGGTTATAGTGTTGATAATGGTCGCTATTGTGGTGATAATGGCCGTTATAGTGGTGATATTGGTCGTTATAGTGGTGATAATGGTCGTTATAGTGGTGATAATGGTTGTTATAGTGGTGATAATAGTTGTTATAGTGGTGATAATGGTTGTTATAGTGGTGATAGTGGCCGTTATAGTGGTGATAATGGTCATTACAGTGTTGATAATGATCCTTCTACCGGTGATAATGGTTGATATAGTGGTGATAATGGTGGTTATAGTGTTGATAAAGGTCGCTATAATGGTGATAATGGCCGTTATAGTGGTGATAGTGGTCGTTATAGTGGTGATAATGGTTCTTAAAGTGGTGATAGTGGTGGTTATAGTCATCATAATGGTCCATATAGTGGTGATAATGGTTGTTATAGTGGTGATAATGGTTGTTATAGTGGTGATAATGGTTGTTATAGTGGTGATAGTGGTCGTTATAGTGGTGATAATGGTTGTTATAGTGGTGATAATGGTCCTTATAGTGGTGATAATGGTTGTTATAGTGGTGATAATGGTCATTACAGCGTTGATAATGGTCCTTCTACTGGTGATAATGGTTGATATAGTGGTGATAATGGTCGTTATAATGGTGATAATGGTTGTTATAGTGGTGATAATAGTTGTTATAGTGGTGATAATGGTTGTTATAGTGGTGATAGTGGTCGTTATAGTGGTGATAATGGTTGTTATAGTGGTGATAGTGGTCCTTATAGTGGTGATAATGGTTGTTATAGTGGTGATAATGGTTGTTATAGTGGTGATAATGGTCCTTATAGTGGTGATAATGGTTGTTATAGTGGTGATAGTGGTCGTTATAGTGGTGATAATGGTTGTTATAGTGCTGATAATGGTCGCTACAGTGGTGATAATGGCCGTTATAGTGGTGATAATGGTTGTTATAGTGGTGATAATAGTTGTTATAGTGGTGATAATGGTTGTTATAGTGGTGATAGTGGTCGTTATAGTGGTGATAATGGTTGTTATAGTGGTGATAATGGTCCTTATAGTGGTGATAATGGTTGTTATAGTGGTGATAATGGTCATTACAGCGTTGATAATGGTCCTTCTACTGGTGATAATGGTTGATATAGTGGTGATAATGGTCGTTATAATGGTGATAATGGTTGTTATAGTGGTGATAATAGTTGTTATAGTGGTGATAATGGTTGTTATAGTGGTGATAGTGGCCGTTATAGTGGTGATAATGGTCATTACAGTGTTGATAATGATCCTTCTACTGGTGATAATGGTTGATATAGTGGTGATAATGGTGGTTATAGTGTTGATAAAGGTCGCTATAATGGTGATAATGGCCGTTATAGTGGTGATAGTGGTCGTTATAGTGGTGATAATGGTTCTTAAAGTGGTGATAGTGGTGGTTATAGTCATCATAATGGTCCATATAGTGGTGATAATGGTTGTTATAGTGGTGATAATGGTTGTTATAGTGGTGATAATGGTTGTTATAGTGGTGATAGTGGTCGTTATAGTGGTGATAATGGTTGTTATAGTGGTGATAATGGTCCTTATAGTGGTGATAATGGTTGTTATAGTGGTGATAATGGTCATTACAGCGTTGATAATGGTCCTTCTACTGGTGATAATGGTTGATATAGTGGTGATAATGGTCGTTATAATGGTGATAATGGTTGTTATAGTGGTGATAATAGTTGTTATAGTGGTGATAATGGTTGTTATAGTGGTGATAGTGGTCGTTATAGTGGTGATAATGGTTGTTATAGTGGTGATAGTGGTCCTTATAGTGGTGATAATGGTTGTTATAGTGGTGATAATGGTTGTTATAGTGGTGATAATGGTCCTTATAGTGGTGATAATGGTTGTTATAGTGGTGATAGTGGTCGTTATAGTGGTGATAATGGTTGTTATAGTGCTGATAATGGTCGCTACAGTGGTGATAATGGCCGTTATAGTGGTGATAATGGTTGTTATAGTGGTGATAATAGTTGTTATAGTGGTGATAATGGTTGTTATAGTGTTGATAATGGTCGCTATAGTGGTGACAATGGCCGTTATAGTGGTGATAATGGTCGTTATAGTGGCGATAATGGTTGTTAAAGTGGTGATAGTGGTGGTTATAGTTGTCATAATGGTCCATATATTGGTGATAATGGTTGTTACAGTGGTGATAATGGTTGTTATAGTGGCGATAATGGTTGTTATAGTGGTGATAATGGTCATTACAGCGTTGATAATGGTCGTTCTACTGGTGATAATGGTTGATATAGTGGTGATAATGGTCCTTATAGAGGTGATAATGGTTGTTATAGTGGTGATAGTGGTCGTTATAGTGGTGATAATGGTCCTTATAGTGGTGATAATTGTGGTTATAGTGTTGATAGTGGTCGTTATAGTGGTGATAGTGGTGCTTATAGTGGTCATAATGGTCCATATAGTGGTGATAATGGTTGTTATAGTTGTGATAATGGTTGTTATAGTGGTGATAATGGTTGTTATAGTTGTTATAATGGTTGTTATAGTGGTGATAATGGTTGTTATAGTGGTGGTAATGGTGGTTATAGTGGCGATAATGGTTGTTAAAGTGGTGATAGTGGTCGTTATAGTGGTGACAATGGTTGTTATAGTGGTGATAATGTTCATTACAGCGTTGATAATGGTCGTTCTACTGGTGATAATGGTTGATATAGTGGTGATAATGGTCCTTATAGAGGTGATAATGGTTGTTATAGTGGTGATAGTGGTCGTTATAGTGGTGATAATGGTCCTTATAGTGGTGATAATTGTGGTTATAGTGTTGATAGTGGTCGTTATAGTGGTGATAGTGGTCGTTGTAGTGGTGATAATGGTTGTTATAGTGGTGATAATGGTCCTTATAGTGGTGATAATGGTTGTTATAGTGGTGATAATGGTTGTTATAGTGGTGATAATGGTCCTTATAGAGGTGATAATGGTTGTTATAGTGGTGATAGTGGTCGTTATAGTGGTGATAATGGTGGTTATAGTGCTGATAATGGTCGCTATAGTGGTGATAATGGTTGTTATAGTGGTGATAGTGGTCGTAATAGTGGTGACAATGGTCCATATAGTGGTGATAATGGTTGTTATAGTGGTGGTAATGGTGCTTATAGTGTTGATAGTGGTCGTTATAGTGGTGATAATGGTGGTTATAGTGCTGATAATGGTCGCTACAGTGGTGATAATGGCCGTTATAGTGGTGATAATGGTCGTTATAGTTGTGATAACGGTCGTTATAGTGGTGATAATCTTTGTTATAGTGGTTATAATGGTTGTTAAAGTAGTGATAGTGGTGCTTATAGTGGTCATAATGGTCCATATAGTGGTGATAATGGTTGTTATAGTTGTGATAATGGTTGTTATAGTGGTGATAATGGTTGTTATAGTGGTGGTAATGGTGGTTATAGTGTTGATAATGGTCGCTATAGTGGTGATAATGGCCGTTATAGTGGTGATATTGGTCGTTATAGTGGTGATAATGGTCGTTATAGTGGTGATAATGGTTGTTATAGTGGTGATAATAGTTGTTATAGTGGTGATAATGGTTGTTATAGTGGTGATAGTGGCCGTTATAGTGGTGATAATGGTCATTACAGTGTTGATAATGATCCTTCTACTGGTGATAATGGTTGATATAGTGGTGATAATGGTGGTTATAGTGTTGATAAAGGTCGCTATAATGGTGATAATGGCCGTTATAGTGGTGATAGTGGTCGTTATAGTGGTGATAATGGTTCTTAAAGTGGTGATAGTGGTGGTTATAGTCATCATAATGGTCCATATAGTGGTGATAATGGTTGTTATAGTGGTGATAATGGTTGTTATAGTGGTGATAATGGTTGTTATAGTGGTGATAGTGGTCGTTATAGTGGTGATAATGGTTGTTATAGTGGTGATAATGGTCCTTATAGTGGTGATAATGGTTGTTATAGTGGTGATAATGGTCATTACAGCGTTGATAATGGTCCTTCTACTGGTGATAATGGTTGATATAGTGGTGATAATGGTCGTTATAATGGTGATAATGGTTGTTATAGTGGTGATAATAGTTGTTATAGTGGTGATAATGGTTGTTATAGTGGTGATAGTGGTCGTTATAGTGGTGATAATGGTTGTTATAGTGGTGATAGTGGTCCTTATAGTGGTGATAATGGTTGTTATAGTGGTGATAATGGTTGTTATAGTGGTGATAATGGTCCTTATAGTGGTGATAATGGTTGTTATAGTGGTGATAGTGGTCGTTATAGTGGTGATAATGGTCCATATAGAGGTGATAATGCTGGTTATGGTGTTGATAGTGGTCGTTATACTGGTGATAATGGCCGTTATAGTGGTGATAATGGTTGTTATACTGGTGATAATAGTTGTTATAGTGGTGTTAATGGTTGTTATAGTGTTGATAATGGTCGCTATAGTGGTGATAATGGCCGTTATAGTGGTGATAATGGTCGTTATAGTAGCGATAATGGTTGTTAAAGTGGTGATAGGGGTGGTTATAGTTGTCATAATGGTCCATATAGTGTTGATAATGGTTGTTATAGTGGTGATAATGGTCCTTCTAGTGGTGATAATGGTTGTTATAGTGGTGATAGTGGTCGTAATAGTGGTGATAATGGTGCATATAGTGGTGATAATGGTTGTTATAGTGGTGGTAATGGTGGTTATAGTGTTGATAGTGGTCGTTATAGTGGTGATAATGGTTGTTATAGTGCTGATAATGGTCGCTACAGTGGTGATAATGGCCGTTATAGTGGTGATAATGGTTGTTATAGTGGTGATAATAGTTGTTATAGTGGTGATAATGGTTTTTATAGTGTTGATAATGGTCGCTATAGTGGTGACAATGGCCGTTATAGTGGTGATAATGGTCGTTATAGTGGCGATAATGGTTGTTAAAGTGGTGATAGTGGTGGTTATAGTTGTCATAATGGTCCATATATTGGTGATAATGGTTGTTACAGTGGTGATAATGGTTGTTATAGTGGCGATAATGGTTGTTATAGTGGTGATAATGGTCATTACAGCGTTGATAATGGTCCTTCTACTGGTGATAATGGTTGTTATAGTGGTGATAGTGGTCGTTATAGTGGTGATAATGGTTGTTATAGTGGTGATAATGGTCCTTATAGTGGTGATAATGGTTGTTATAGTGGTGATAATAGTCGTTATAGCGGTGATAATGGTTGTTATAGTGGTGATAATAGTCCTTATAGTGGTGATAATGGTTGTTATAGTGGTGATAGTGGTCGTAATAGTGGTGATAATGGTCCATATAGTGGTGATAATGGTTGTTATAGTGGTGGTAATGGTGCTTATAGTGTTGATAGTGGTCGTTATAGTGGTGATAATGGTGGTTATAGTGCTGATAATGGTCGCTACAGTGGTGATAATGGCCGTTATAGTGGTGATAATGGTCGTTATAGTTGTGATAACGGTCGTTATAGTGGTGATAATCTTTGTTATAGTGGTGATAATGGTTGTTAAAGTGGTGATAGTGGTGCTTATAGTGGTCATAATGGTCCATATAGTGGTGATAATGGTTGTTATAGTTGTGATAATGGTTGTTATAGTGGTGATAATGGTTGTTATAGTTGTTATAATGGTTGTTATAGTGGTGATAATGGTTGTTATAGTGGTGGTAATGGTGGTTATAGTGGCGATAATGGTTGTTAAAGTGGTGATAGTGGTCGTTATAGTGGTGATAATGGTTGTTATAGTGGTGATAATGGTTGTTATAGTGGCGATAATGGTTGTTATAGTGGTGATAATGGTCATTACAGCGTTGATAATGGTCCTTCTACTGGTGATAATGGTCGATATAATGGTGATAATGGTTGTTATAGTGGTGATAATAGTTGTTATAGTGGTGATAATGGTTGTTATAGTGTTGATAATGGTCGCCATAGTGGTGATAGTGGTCGTTATAGTGGTGATAATGGTTGTTATAGTGGTGATAATGGTCATTACAGCGTTGATAATGGTCCTTCTACTGGTGAAAATGTTTGATATAGTGGTGATAATGGTCGTTATAATGGTGATAATGGTTGTTATAGTGGTGATAATAGTTGTTATAGTGGTGATAATGGTTGTTATAGTGGTGATAGTGGTCGTTATAGTGGTGATAATGGTCCATGTAGTGTTGATAATGGTTGCTATAGTGGTGATAATGTTTGATATAGTGGTGATAATGGTCGTTATAATGGTGATAATGGTTGTTATAGTGGTGATAATAGTTGTTATAGTGGTGATAATGGTTGTTATAGTGATGATAGTGGTCGTTATAGTGGTGATAATGGTCCATATAGTGGTGATAATTGTGGTTATAGTGTTGATAGTGGTCGTTATAGTGGTGATAATGGTGGTTATAGTGCTGATAATGGTCGCTATAGTGGTGATAATGGCCGTTATAGTGGTGATAATGGTCGTTATAGGGGTGATAATGGTCGTTATACTAGTGATAATGGTTGTTATAGTGGTGATAATGGTCCTTATAGTGGTGATAATGGTTGTTATAGTGGTGATAGTGGTCGTAATAGTGGTGATAATGGTCCATATAGTGGTGATAATGGTTGTTATAGTGGTGGTAATGGTGCTTATAGTGTTGATAGTGGTCGTTATAGTGGTGATAATGGTGGTTATAGTGCTGATAATGGTCGCTACAGTGGTGATAATGGCCGTTATAGTGGTGATAATGGTCGTTATAGTTGTGATAACGGTCGTTATAGTGGTGATAATCTTTGTTATAGTGGTGATAATGGTTGTTAAAGTGGTGATAGTGGTGCTTATAGTGGTCATAATGGTCCATATAGTGGTGATAATGGTTGTTATAGTTGTGATAATGGTTGTTATAGTGGTGATAATGGTTGTTATAGTTGTTATAATGGTTGTTATAGTGGTGATAATGGTTGTTATAGTGGTGGTAATGGTGGTTATAGTGGCGATAATGGTTGTTAAAGTGGTGATAGTGGTCGTTATAGTGGTGATAATGGTTGTTATAGTGGTGATAATGGTTGTTATAGTGGCGATAATGGTTGTTATAGTGGTGATAATGGTCATTACAGCGTTGATAATGGTCCTTCTACTGGTGATAATGGTCGATATAATGGTGATAATGGTTGTTATAGTGGTGATAATAGTTGTTATAGTGGTGATAATGGTTGTTATAGTGTTGATAATGGTCGCCATAGTGGTGATAGTGGTCGTTATAGTGGTGATAATGGTTGTTATAGTGGTGATAATGGTCATTACAGCGTTGATAATGGTCCTTCTACTGGTGATAATGTTTGATATAGTGGTGATAATGGTCGTTATAATGGTGATAATGGTTGTTATAGTGGTGATAATAGTTGTTATAGTGGTGATAATGGTTGTTATAGTGGAGATAGTGGTCGTTATAGTGGTGATAATGGTCCATGTAGTGTTGATAATGGTTGCTATAGTGGTGATAATGTTTGATATAGTGGTGATAATGGTCGTTATAATGGTGATAATGGTTGTTATATTGGTGATAATAGTTGTTATAGTGGTGATAATGGTTGTTATAGTGATGATAGTGGTCGTTATAGTGGTGATAATGGTCCATATAGTGGTGATAATTGTGGTTATAGTGTTGATAGTGGTCGTTATAGTGGTGATAATGGTGGTTATAGTGCTGATAATGGTCGCTATAGTGGTGATAATGGCCGTTATAGTGGTGATAATGGTCGTTATAGGGGTGATAATGGTCGTTATACTAGTGATAATGGTTGTTATAGTGGTGATAATGGTCCTTATAGTGGTGATAATGGTTGTTATAGTGGTGATAGTGGTCGTAATAGTGGTGATAATGGTCCATATAGTGGTGATAATGGTAGTTATAGTGGTGGTAATGGTGCTTATAGTGTTGATAGTGGTCGTTATAGTGGTGATAATGGTGGTTATAGTGCTGATAATGGTCGCTACAGTGGTGATAATGGCCGTTATAGTGGTGATAATGGTCGTTATAGTTGTGATAACGGTCGTTATAGTGGTGATAATCTTTGTTATAGTGGTGATAATGGTTGTTAAAGTAGTGATAGTGGTGCTTATAGTGGTCATAATGGTCCATATAGTGGTGATAATGGTTGTTATAGTTGTGATAATGGTTGTTATAGTGGTGATAATGGTTGTTATAGTGGTGGTAATGGTGGTTATAGTGTTGATAATGGTCGCTATAGTGGTGATAATGGCCGTTATAGTGGTGATATTGTTCGTTATAGTGGTGATAATGGTCGTTATAGTGGTGATAATGGTTGTTATAGTGGTGATAATAGTTGTTATAGTGGTGATAATGGTTGTTATAGTGGTGATAGTGGCCGTTATAGTGGTGATAATGGTCATTACAGTGTTGATAATGATCCTTCTACTGGTGATAATGGTTGATATAGTGGTGATAATGGTGGTTATAGTGTTAATAAAGGTCGCTATAATGGTGATAATGGCCGTTATAGTGGTGATAGTGGTCGTTATAGTGGTGATAATGGTTCTTAAAGTGGTGATAGTGGTGGTTATAGTCATCATAATGGTCCATATAGTGGTGATAATGGTTGTTATAGTGGTGATAATGGTTGTTATAGTGGTGATAATGGTTGTTATAGTGGTGATAGTGGTCGTTATAGTGGTGATAATGGTTGTTATAGTGGTGATAATGGTCATTACAGCGTTGATAATGGTCCTTCTACTGGTGATAATGGTTGATATAGTGGTGATAATGGTCGTTATAATGGTGATAATGGTTGTTATAGTGGTGATAATAGTTGTTATAGTGGTGATAATGGTTGTTATAGTGGTGATAGTGGTCGTTATAGTGGTGATAATGGTTGTTATAGTGGTGATAGTGGTCCTTATAGTGGTGATAATGGCCGTTATAGTGGTGATAATGGTTGTTATACTGGTGATAATAGTTGTTATAGTGGTGATAATAGTTGTTATAGTGGTGATAATAGTTGTTATAGTGTTGATAATGGTCGCTATAGTGGTGATAATGGCCGTTATAGTGGTGATATTGGTCGTTATAGTGGTGATAATGGTCGTTATAGTGGTGATAATGGTTGTTATAGTGGTGATAATAGTTGTTATAGTGGTGATAATGGTTGTTATAGTGGTGATAGTGGCCGTTATAGTGGTGATAATGGTCATTACAGTGTTGATAATGATCCTTCTACTGGTGATAATGGTTGATATAGTGGTGATAATGGTGGTTATAGTGTTGATAAGGGTCGCTATAATGGTGATAATGGCCGTTATAGTGGTGATAGTGGTCGTTATAGTGGTGATAATGGTTCTTAAAGTGGTGATAGTGGTGGTTATAGTCATCATAATGGTCCATATAGTGGTGATAATGGTTGTTATAGTGGTGATAATGGTTGTTATAGTGGTGATAATGGTTGTTATAGTGGTGATAGTGGTCGTTATAGTGGTGATAATGGTTGTTATAGTGGTGGTAATGGTGGTTATAGTGTTGATAATGGTCGCTATAGTGGTGATAATGGCCGTTATAGTGGTGATATTGTTCGTTATAGTGGTGATAATGGTCGTTATAGTGGTGATAATGGTTGTTATAGTGGTGATAATAGTTGTTATAGTGGTGATAATGGTTGTTATAGTGGTGATAGTGGTCGTTATAGTGGTGATAATGGTCGCTATAGTGGTGATAATGGCCGTTATAGTGGTGATAATGGTCGTTATAGTAGCGATAATGGTTGTTAAAGTGGTGATAGGGGTGGTTATAGTTGTCATAATGGTCCATATAGTGTTGATAATGGTTGTTATAGTGGTGATAATGGTTGTTATAGTGGCGATAATGGTTGTTATAGTGGTGATAATGGTCATTACAGCGTTGATAATGGTCCTTCTACTGGTGATAATGGTTGATGTAGTGGTGATAATGGTCGTTATAATGGTGATAATGGTTGTTATAGTGGTGATAATAGTTGTTATAGTGGTGATAATGGTCCTTCTAGTGGTGATAATGGTTGTTATAGTGGTGGTAATGGTGGTTATAGTGGCGATAATGGTTGTTATAGTGGTGATAATGGTCATTACAGCGTTGATAATGGTCCTTCTACTGGTGATAATGGTTGTTATAGTGGTGATAGTGGTCGTTATAGTGGTGATAATGGTCCTTATAGTGGTGATAATTGTGGTTATAGTGTTGATAGTGGTCGTTATAGTGGTGATAGTGGTCGTTGTAGTGGTGATAATGGTTGTTATAGTGGTGATAATGGTCCTTATAGTGGTGATAATGGTTGTTATAGTGGTGATAATGGTTGTTATAGTGGTGATAATGGTCCTTATAGAGGTGATAATGGTTGTTATAGTGGTGATAGTGGTCGTTATAGTGGTGATAATGGTGGTTATAGTGCTGATAATGGTCGCTATAGTGGTGATAATGGTTGTTATAGTGGTGATAGTGGTCGTAGTAGTGGTGACAATGGTCCATATAGTGGTGATAATGGTTGTTATAGTGGTGGTAATGGTGCTTATAGTGTTGCTAGTGGTCGTTATAGTGGTGATAATGGTGGTTATAGTGCTGATAATGGTCGCTACAGTGGTGATAATGGCCGTTATAGTGGTGATAATGGTCGTTATAGTTGTGATAACGGTCGTTATAGTGGTGATAATCTTTGTTATAGTGGTGATAATGGTTGTTAAAGTAGTGATAGTGGTGCTTATAGTGGTCATAATGGTCCATATAGTCGTGATAATGGTTGTTATAGTTGTGATAATGGTTGTTATAGTGGTGATAATGGTTGTTATAGTGGTGGTAATGGTGGTTATAGTGTTGATAATGGTCGCTATAGTGGTGATAATGGCCGTTATAGTGGTGATATTGGTCGTTATAGTGGTGATAATGGTCGTTATAGTGGTGATAATGGTTGTTATAGTGGTGATAATAGTTGTTATAGTGGTGATAATGGTTGTTATAGTGGTGATAGTGGCCGTTATAGTGGTGATAATGGTCATTACAGTGTTGATAATGATCCTTCTACTGGTGATAATGGTTGATATAGTGGTGATAATGATGGTTATAGTGTTGATAAAGGTCGCTATAATGGTGATAATGGCCGTTATAGTGGTGATAGTGGTCGTTATAGTGGTGATAATGGTTCTTAAAGTGGTGATAGTGGTGGTTATAGTCATCATAATGGTCCATATAGTGGTGATAATGGTTGTTATAGTGGTGATAGTGGTCCTTATAGTGGTGATAATGGTTGTTATAGTGGTGATAATGGTTGTTATAGTGGTGATAATGGTCCTTATAGTGGTGATAATGGTTGTTATAGTGGTGATAGTGGTCGTTATAGTGGTGATAATGGTCCATATAGTGGTGATAATGCTGGTTATGGTGTTGATAGTGGTCGTTATACTGGTGATAATGGCCGTTATAGTGGTGATAATGGTTGTTATACTGGTGATAATAGTTGTTATAGTGGTGTTAATGGTTGTTATAGTGTTGATAATGGTCGCTATAGTGGTGATAATGGCCGTTATAGTGGTGATAATGGTCGTTATAGTAGCGATAATGGTTGTTAAAGTGGTGATAGGGGTGGTTATAGTTGTCATAATGGTCCATATAGTGTTGATAATGGTTGTTATAGTGGTGATAATGGTCCTTCTAGTGGTGATAATGGTTGTTATAGTGGTGATAGTGGTCGTAATAGTGGTGATAATGGTGCATATAGTGGTGATAATGGTTGTTATAGTGGTGGTAATGGTGGTTATAGTGTTGATAGTGGTCGTTATAGTGGTGATAATGGTTGTCATAGTGCTGATAATGGTCGCTACAGTGGTGATAATGGCCGTTATAGTGGTGATAATGGTTGTTATAGTGGTGATAATAGTTGTTATAGTGGTGATAATGGTTGTTATAGTGTTGATAATGGTCGCTATAGTGGTGACAATGGCCGTTATAGTGGTGATAATGGTCGTTATAGTGGCGATAATGGTTGTTAAAGTGGTGATAGTGGTGGTTATAGTTGTCATAATGGTCCATATATTGGTGATAATGGTTGTTACAGTGGTGATAATGGTTGTTATAGTGGCGATAATGGTTGTTATAGTGGTGATAATGGTCATTACAGCGTTGATAATGGTCCTTCTACTGGTGATAATGGTTGTTATAGTGGTGATAGTGGTCGTTATAGTGGTGATAATGGTTGTTATAGTGGTGATAATGGTCCTTATAGTGGTGATAATGGTTGTTATAGTGGTGATAATAGTCGTTATAGTGGTGATAATGGTTGTTATAGTGGTGATAATAGTCCTTATAGTGGTGATAATGGTTGTTATAGTGGTGATAGTGGTCGTAATAGTGGTGATAATGGTCCATATAGTGGTGATAATGGTTGTTATAGTGGTGATAATGGTGGTTATAGTGTTGATAAAGGTCGCTATAATGGTGATAATGGCCGTTATAGTGGTGATAGTGGTCGTTATAGTGGTGATAATGGTCGCTATAGTGGTGATAATGGCCGTTATAGTGGTGATAATGGTCGTTATAGTAGCGATAATGGTTGTTAAAGTGGTGATAGGGGTGGTTATAGTTGTCATAATGGTCCATATAGTGTTGATAATGGTTGTTATAGTGGTGATAATGGTTGTTATAGTGGCGATAATGGTTGTTATAGTGGTGATAATGGTCATTACAGCGTTGATAATGGTCCTTCTACTGGTGATAATGGTTGATGTAGTGGTGATAATGGTCGTTATAATGGTGATAATGGTTGTTATAGTGGTGATAATAGTTGTTATAGTGGTGATAATGGTCCTTCTAGTGGTGATAATGGTTGTTATAGTGGTGGTAATGGTGGTTATAGTGTTGATAGTGGTCGTTATAGTGGTGATAATGGTTGTTATAGTGCTGATAATGGTCGCTACAGTGGTGATAATGGCCGTTATAGTGGTGATAATGGTTGTTATAGTGGTGATAATAGTTGTTATAGTGGTGATAATGGTTGTTATAGTGTTGATAATGGTCGCTATAGTGGTGACAATGGCCGTTATAGTGGTGATAATGGTCGTTATAGTGGCGATAATGGTTGTTAAAGTGGTGATAGTGGTGGTTATAGTTGTCATAATGGTCCATATATTGGTGATAATGGTTGTTACAGTGGTGATAATGGTTGTTATAGTGGCGATAATGGTTGTTATAGTGGTGATAATGGTCATTACAGCGTTGATAATGGTCCTTCTACTGGTGATAATGGTTGTTATAGTGGTGATAGTGGTCGTTATAGTGGTGATAATGGTCCTTATAGTGGTGATAATTGTGGTTATAGTGTTGATAGTGGTCGTTATAGTGGTGATAGTGGTCGTTGTAGTGGTGATAATGGTTGTTATAGTGGTGATAATGGTCCTTATAGTGGTGATAATGGTTGTTATAGTGGTGATAATGGTTGTTATAGTGGTGATAATGGTCCTTATAGAGGTGATAATGGTTGTTATAGTGGTGATAGTGGTCGTTATAGTGGTGATAATGGTGGTTATAGTGCTGATAATGGTCGCTATAGTGGTGATAATGGTTGTTATAGTGGTGATAGTGGTCGTAGTAGTGGTGACAATGGTCCATATAGTGGTGATAATGGTTGTTATAGTGGTGGTAATGGTGCTTATAGTGTTGCTAGTGGTCGTTATAGTGGTGATAATGGTGGTTATAGTGCTGATAATGGTCGCTACAGTGGTGATAATGGCCGTTATAGTGGTGATAATGGTCGTTATAGTTGTGATAACGGTCGTTATAGTGGTGATAATCTTTGTTATAGTGGTGATAATGGTTGTTAAAGTAGTGATAGTGGTGCTTATAGTGGTCATAATGGTCCATATAGTGGTGATAATGGTTGTTATAGTTGTGATAATGGTTGTTATAGTGGTGATAATGGTTGTTATAGTGGTGGTAGTGGTGGTTATAGTGTTGATAATGGTCGCTATAGTGGTGATAATGGCCGTTATAGTGGTGATATTGGTCGTTATAGTGGTGATAATGGTCGTTATAGTGGTGATAATGGTTGTTATAGTGGTGATAATAGTTGTTATAGTGGTGATAATGGTTGTTATAGTGGTGATAGTGGCCGTTATAGTGGTGATAATGGTCATTACAGTGTTGATAATGATCCTTCTACTGGTGATAATGGTTGATATAGTGGTGATAATGGTGGTTATAGTGTTGATAAAGGTCGCTATAATGGTGATAATGGCCGTTATAGTGGTGATAGTGGTCGTTATAGTGGTGATAATGGTTCTTAAAGTGGTGATAGTGGTGGTTATAGTCATCATAATGGTCCATATAGTGGTGATAATGGTTGTTATAGTGGTGATAATGGTTGTTATAGTGGTGATAATGGTTGTTATAGTGGTGATAGTGGTCGTTATAGTGGTGATAATGGTTGTTATAGTGGTGATAATGGTCCTTATAGTGGTGATAATGGTTGTTATAGTGGTGATAATGGTCATTACAGCGTTGATAATGGTCCTTCTACTGGTGATAATGGTTGATATAGTGGTGATAATAGTTGTTATAGTGGTGATAATGGTTGTTATAGTGGTGATAGTGGTCGTTATAGTGGTGATAATGGTTGTTATAGTGGTGATAGTGGTCCTTATAGTGGTGATAATGGTTGTTATAGTGGTGATAATGGTTGTTATAGTGGTGATAATGGTCCTTATAGTGGTGATAATGGTTGTTATAGTGGTGATAGTGGTCGTTATAGTGGTGATAATGGTCCATATAGTGGTGATAATGCTGGTTATGGTGTTGATAGTGGTCGTTATACTGGTGATAATGGCCGTTATAGTGGTGATAATGGTTGTTATACTGGTGATAATAGTTGTTATAGTGGTGTTAATGGTTGTTATAGTGTTGATAATGGTCGCTATAGTGGTGATAATGGCCGCTATAGTGGTGATAATGGTCGTTATAGTAGCGATAATGGTTGTTAAAGTGGTGATAGGGGTGGTTATAGTTGTCATAATGGTCCATATAGTGTTGATAATGGTTGTTATAGTGGTGATAATGGTCCTTCTAGTGGTGATAATGGTTGTTATAGTGGTGATAGTGGTCGTAATAGTGGTGATAATGGTGCATATAGTGGTGATACTGGTTGTTATAGTGGTGGTAATGGTGGTTATAGTGTTGATAGTGGTCGTTATAGTGGTGATAATGGTTGTTATAGTGCTGATAATGGTCGCTACAGTGGTGATAATGGCCGTTATAGTGGTGATAATGGTTGTTATAGTGGTGATAATAGTTGTTATAGTGGTGATAATGGTTGTTATAGTGTTGATAATGGTCGCTATAGTGGTGACAATGGCCGTTATAGTGGTGATAATGGTCGTTATAGTGGCGATAATGGTTGTTAAAGTGGTGATAGTGGTGGTTATAGTTGTCATAATGGTCCATATATTGGTGATAATGGTTGTTACAGTGGTGATAATGGTTGTTATAGTGGCGATAATGGTTGTTATAGTGGTGATAATGGTCATTACAGCGTTGATAATGGTCCTTCTACTGGTGATAATGGTTGTTATAGTGGTGATAGTGGTCGTTATAGTGGTGATAATGGTTGTTATAGTGGTGATAATGGTCCTTATAGTGGTGATAATGGTTGTTATAGTGGTGATAATAGTCGTTATAGTGGTGATAATGGTTGTTATAGTGGTGATAATAGTCCTTATAGTGGTGATAATGGTTGTTATAGTGGTGATAGTGGTCGTAATAGTGGTGATAATGGTCCATATAGTGGTGATAATGGTTGTTATAGTGGTGATAATGGTGGTTATAGTGTTGATAAAGGTCGCTATAATGGTGATAATGGCCGTTATAGTGGTGATAGTGGTCGTTATAGTGGTGATAATGGTCGCTATAGTGGTGATAATGGCCGTTATAGTGGTGATAATGGTCGTTATAGTAGCGATAATGGTTGTTAAAGTGGTGATAGGGGTGGTTATAGTTGTCATAATGGTCCATATAGTGTTGATAATGGTTGTTATAGTGGTGATAATGGTTGTTATAGTGGCGATAATGGTTGTTATAGTGGTGATAATGGTCATTACAGCGTTGATAATGGTCCTTCTACTGGTGATAATGGTTGATGTAGTGGTGATAATGGTCGTTATAATGGTGATAATGGTTGTTATAGTGGTGATAATAGTTGTTATAGTGGTGATAATGGTCCTTCTAGTGGTGATAATGGTTGTTATAGTGGTGGTAATGGTGGTTATAGTGTTGATAGTGGTCGTTATAGTGGTGATAATGGTTGTTATAGTGCTGATAATGGTCGCTACAGTGGTGATAATGGCCGTTATAGTGGTGATAATGGTTGTTATAGTGGTGATAATAGTTGTTATAGTGGTGATAATGGTTGTTATAGTGTTGATAATGGTCGCTATAGTGGTGACAATGGCCGTTATAGTGGTGATAATGGTCGTTATAGTGGCGATAATGGTTGTTAAAGTGGTGATAGTGGTGGTTATAGTTGTCATAATGGTCCATATATTGGTGATAATGGTTGTTACAGTGGTGATAATGGTTGTTATAGTGGCGATAATGGTTGTTATAGTGGTGATAATGGTCATTACAGCGTTGATAATGGTCCTTCTACTGGTGATAATGGTTGTTATAGTGGTGATAGTGGTCGTTATAGTGGTGATAATGGTCCTTATAGTGGTGATAATTGTGGTTATAGTGTTGATAGTGGTCGTTATAGTGGTGATAGTGGTCGTTGTAGTGGTGATAATGGTTGTTATAGTGGTGATAATGGTCCTTATAGTGGTGATAATGGTTGTTATAGTGGTGATAATGGTTGTTATAGTGGTGATAATGGTCCTTATAGAGGTGATAATGGTTGTTATAGTGGTGATAGTGGTCGTTATAGTGGTGATAATGGTGGTTATAGTGCTGATAATGGTCGCTATAGTGGTGATAATGGTTGTTATAGTGGTGATAGTGGTCGTAGTAGTGGTGACAATGGTCCATATAGTGGTGATAATGGTTGTTATAGTGGTGGTAATGGTGCTTATAGTGTTGCTAGTGGTCGTTATAGTGGTGATAATGGTGGTTATAGTGCTGATAATGGTCGCTACAGTGGTGATAATGGCCGTTATAGTGGTGATAATGGTCGTTATAGTTGTGATAACGGTCGTTATAGTGGTGATAATCTTTGTTATAGTGGTGATAATGGTTGTTAAAGTAGTGATAGTGGTGCTTATAGTGGTCATAATGGTCCATATAGTGGTGATAATGGTTGTTATAGTTGTGATAATGGTTGTTATAGTGGTGATAATGGTTGTTATAGTGGTGGTAATGGTGGTTATAGTGTTGATAATGGTCGCTATAGTGGTGATAATGGCCGTTATAGTGGTGATATTGGTCGTTATAGTGGTGATAATGGTCGTTATAGTGGTGATAATGGTTGTTATAGTGGTGATAATAGTTGTTATAGTGGTGATAATGGTTGTTATAGTGGTGATAGTGGCCGTTATAGTGGTGATAATGGTCATTACAGTGTTGATAATGATCCTTCTACTGGTGATAATGGTTGATATAGTGGTGATAATGGTGGTTATAGTGTTGATAAAGGTCGCTATAATGGTGATAATGGCCGTTATAGTGGTGATAGTGGTCGTTATAGTGGTGATAATGGTTCTTAAAGTGGTGATAGTGGTGGTTATAGTCATCATAATGGTCCATATAGTGGTGATAATGGTTGTTATAGTGGTGATAATGGTTGTTATAGTGGTGATAATGGTTGTTATAGTGGTGATAGTGGTCGTTATAGTGGTGATAATGGTTGTTATAGTGGTGATAATGGTCCTTATAGTGGTGATAATGGTTGTTATAGTGGTGATAATGGTCATTACAGCGTTGATAATGGTCCTTCTACTGGTGATAATGGTTGATATAGTGGTGATAATGGTCGTTATAATGGTGATAATGGTTGTTATAGTGGTGATAATAGTTGTTATAGTGGTGATAATGGTTGTTATAGTGGTGATAGTGGTCGTTATAGTGGTGATAATGGTTGTTATAGTGGTGATAGTGGTCCTTATAGTGGTGATAATGGTTGTTATAGTGGTGATAATGGTTGTTATAGTGGTGATAATGGTCCTTATAGTGGTGATAATGGTTGTTATAGTGGTGATAGTGGTCGTTATAGTGGTGATAATGGTCCATATAGTGGTGATAATGCTGGTTATGGTGTTGATAGTGGTCGTTATACTGGTGATAATGGCCGTTATAGTGGTGATAATGGTTGTTATACTGGTGATAATAGTTGTTATAGTGGTGTTAATGGTTGTTATAGTGTTGATAATGGTCGCTATAGTGGTGATAATGGCCGTTATAGTGGTGATAATGGTCGTTATAGTAGCGATAATGGTTGTTAAAGTGGTGATAGGGGTGGTTATAGTTGTCATAATGGTCCATATAGTGTTGATAATGGTTGTTATAGTGGTGATAATGGTCCTTCTAGTGGTGATAATGGTTGTTATAGTGGTGATAGTGGTCGTAATAGTGGTGATAATGGTGCATATAGTGGTGATAATGGTTGTTATAGTGGTGGTAATGGTGGTTATAGTGTTGACAGTGGTCGTTATAGTGGTGATAATGGTTGTTATAGTGCTGATAATGGTCGCTACAGTGGTGATAATGGCCGTTATAGTGGTGATAATGGTTGTTATAGTGGTGATAATAGTTGTTATAGTGGTGATAATGGTTGTTATAGTGTTGATAATGGTCGCTATAGTGGTGACAATGGCCGTTATAGTGGTGATAATGGTCGTTATAGTGGCGATAATGGTTGTTAAAGTGGTGATAGTGGTGGTTATAGTTGTCATAATGGTCCATATATTGGTGATAATGGTTGTTACAGTGGCGATAATGGTTGTTATAGTGGCGATAATGGTTGTTATAGTGGTGATAATGGTCATTACAGCGTTGATAATGGTCCTTCTACTGGTGATAATGGTTGTTATAGTGGTGATAGTGGTCGTTATAGTGGTGATAATGGTTGTTATAGTGGTGATAATGGTCCTTATAGTGGTGATAATGGTTGTTATAGTGGTGATAATAGTCGTTATAGTGGTGATAATGGTTGTTATAGTGGTGATAATAGTCCTTATAGTGGTGATAATGGTTGTTATAGTGGCGATAATGGTTGTTAAAGTGGTGATAGTGGTGGTTATAGTTGTCATAATGGTCCATATATTGGTGATAATGGTTGTTACAGTGGTGATAATGGTTGTTATAGTGGCGATAATGGTTGTTATAGTGGTGATAATGGTCATTACAGCGTTGATAATGGTCCTTCTACTGGTGATAATGGTTGTTATAGTGGTGATAGTGGTCGTTATAGTGGTGATAATGGTTGTTATAGTGGTGGTAATGGTGGTTATAGTGTTGATAATGGTCGCTATAGTGGTGATAATGGCCGTTATAGTGGTGATATTGGTCGTTATAGTGGTGATAATGGTCGTTATAGTGGTGATAATGGTTGTTATAGTGGTGATAATAGTTGTTATAGTGGTGATAATGGTTGTTATAGTGGTGATAGTGGCCGTTATAGTGGTGATAATGGTCATTACAGTGTTGATAATGATCCTTCTACTGGTGATAATGGTTGATATAGTGGTGATAATGGTGGTTATAGTGTTGATAAAGGTCGCTATAATGGTGATAATGGCCGTTATAGTGGTGATAGTGGTCGTTATAGTGGTGATAATGGTTCTTAAAGTGGTGATAGTGGTGGTTATAGTCATCATAATGGTCCATATAGTGGTGATAATGGTTGTTATAGTGGTGATAATGGTTGTTATAGTGGTGATAATGGTTGTTATAGTGGTGATAGTGGTCGTTATAGTGGTGATAATGGTTGTTATAGTGGTGATAATGGTCCTTATAGTGGTGATAATGGTTGTTATAGTGGTGATAATGGTCATTACAGCGTTGATAATGGTCCTTCTACTGGTGATAATGGTTGATATAGTGGTGATAATGGTCGTTATAATGGTGATAATGGTTGTTATAGTGGTGATAATAGTTGTTATAGTGGTGATAATGGTTGTTATAGTGGTGATAGTGGTCGTTATAGTGGTGATAATGGTTGTTATAGTGGTGATAGTGGTCCTTATAGTGGTGATAATGGTTGTTATAGTGGTGATAATGGTTGTTATAGTGGTGATAATGGTCCTTATAGTGGTGATAATGGTTGTTATAGTGGTGATAGTGGTCGTTATAGTGGTGATAATGGTCCATATAGTGGTGATAATGCTGGTTATGGTGTTGATAGTGGTCGTTATACTGGTGATAATGGCCGTTATAGTGGTGATAATGGTTGTTATACTGGTGATAATAGTTGTTATAGTGGTGTTAATGGTTGTTATAGTGTTGATAATGGTCGCTATAGTGGTGATAATGGCCGTTATAGTGGTGATAATGGTCGTTATAGTAGCGATAATGGTTGTTAAAGTGGTGATAGGGGTGGTTATAGTTGTCATAATGGTCCATATAGTGTTGATAATGGTTGTTATAGTGGTGATAATGGTCCTTCTAGTGGTGATAATGGTTGTTATAGTGGTGATAGTGGTCGTAATAGTGGTGATAATGGTGCATATAGTGGTGATAATGGTTGTTATAGTGGTGGTAATGGTGGTTATAGTGTTGATAGTGGTCGTTATAGTGGTGATAATGGTTGTTATAGTGCTGATAATGGTCGCTACAGTGGTGATAATGGCCGTTATAGTGGTGATAATGGTTGTTATAGTGGTGATAATAGTTGTTATAGTGGTGATAATGGTTGTTATAGTGTTGATAATGGTCGCTATAGTGGTGACAATGGCCGTTATAGTGGTGATAATGGTCGTTATAGTGGCGATAATGGTTGTTAAAGTGGTGATAGTGGTGGTTATAGTTGTCATAATGGTCCATATATTGGTGATAATGGTTGTTACAGTGGTGATAATGGTTGTTATAGTGGCGATAATGGTTGTTATAGTGGTGATAATGGTCATTACAGCGTTGATAATGGTCCTTCTACTGGTGATAATGGTTGTTATAGTGGTGATAGTGGTCGTTATAGTGGTGATAATGGTTGTTATAGTGGTGATAATGGTCCTTATAGTGGTGATAATGGTTGTTATAGTGGTGATAATAGTCGTTATAGTGGTGATAATGGTTGTTATAGTGGTGATAATAGTCCTTATAGTGGTGATAATGGTTGTTATAGTGGTGATAGTGGTCGTAATAGTGGTGATAATGGTCCATATAGTGGTGATAATGGTTGTTATAGTGGTGGTAATGGTGCTTATAGTGTTGATAGTGGTCGTTATAGTGGTGATAATGGTGGTTATAGTGCTGATAATGGTCGCTACAGTGGTGATAATGGCCGTTATAGTGGTGATAATGGTCGTTATAGTTGTGATAACGGTCGTTATAGTGGTGATAATCTTTGTTATAGTGGTGATAATGGTTGTTAAAGTGGTGATAGTGGTGCTTATAGTGGTCATAATGGTCCATATAGTGGTGATAATGGTTGTTATAGTTGTGATAATGGTTGTTATAGTGGTGATAATGGTTGTTATAGTTGTTATAATGGTTGTTATAGTGGTGATAATGGTTGTTATAGTGGTGGTAATGGTGGTTATAGTGGCGATAATGGTTGTTAAAGTGGTGATAGTGGTCGTTATAGTGGTGATAATGGTTGTTATAGTGGTGATAATGGTTGTTATAGTGGCGATAATGGTTGTTATAGTGGTGATAATGGTCATTACAGCGCTGATAATGGTCCTTCTACTGGTGATAATGGTCGATATAATGGTGATAATGGTTGTTATAGTGGTGATAATAGTTGTTATAGTGGTGATAATGGTTGTTATAGTGTTGATAATGGTCGCCATAGTGGTGATAGTGGTCGTTATAGTGGTGATAATGGTTGTTATAGTGGTGATAATGGTCATTACAGCGTTGATAATGGTCCTTCTACTGGTGATAATGTTTGATATAGTGGTGATAATGGTCGTTATAATGGTGATAATGGTTGTTATAGTGGTGATAATAGTTGTTATAGTGGTGATAATGGTTGTTATAGTGGTGATAGTGGTCGTTATAGTGGTGATAATGGTCCATGTAGTGTTGATAATGGTTGCTATAGTGGTGATAATGTTTGATATAGTGGTGATAATGGTCGTTATAATGGTGATAATGGTTGTTATAGTGGTGATAATAGTTGTTATAGTGGTGATAATGGTTGTTATAGTGATGATAGTGGTCGTTATAGTGGTGATAATGGTCCATATAGTGGTGATAATTGTGGTTATAGTGTTGATAGTGGTCGTTATAGTGGTGATAATGGTGGTTATAGTGCTGATAATGGTCGCTATAGTGGTGATAATGGCCGTTATAGTGGTGATAATGGTCGTTATAGGGGTGATAATGGTCGTTATACTAGTGATAATGGTTGTTATAGTGGTGATAATGGTCCTTATAGTGGTGATAATGGTTGTTATAGTGGTGATAGTGGTCGTAATAGTGGTGATAATGGTCCATATAGTGGTGATAATGGTTGTTATAGTGGTGGTAATGGTGCTTATAGTGTTGATAGTGGTCGTTATAGTGGTGATAATGGTGGTTATAGTGCTGATAATGGTCGCTACAGTGGTGATAATGGCCGTTATAGTGGTGATAATGGTCGTTATAGTTGTGATAACGGTCGTTATAGTGGTGATAATCTTTGTTATAGTGGTGATAATGGTTGTTAAAGTAGTGATAGTGGTGCTTATAGTGGTCATAATGGTCCATATAGTGGTGATAATGGTTGTTATAGTTGTGATAATGGTTGTTATAGTGGTGATAATGGTCCTTCTAGTGGTGATAATGGCTGTTATAGTGGTGATAGTGGTCGTAATAGTGGTGATAATGGTGCATATAGTGGTGATAATGGTTGTTATAGTGGTGGTAATGGTGGTTATAGTGTTGATAGTGGTCGTTATAGTGGTGATAATGGTTGTTATAGTGCTGATAATGGTCGCTACAGTGGTGATAATGGCCGTTATAGTGGTGATAATGGTTGTTATAGTGGTGATAATAGTTGTTATAGTGGTGATAATGGTTGTTATAGTGTTGATAATGGTCGCTATAGTGGTGACAATGGCCGTTATAGTGGTGATAATGGTCGTTATAGTGGCGATAATGGTTGTTAAAGTGGTGATAGTGGTGGTTATAGTTGTCATAATGGTCCATATATTGGTGATAATGGTTGTTACAGTGGTGATAATGGTTGTTATAGTGGCGATAATGGTTGTTATAGTGGTGATAATGGTCATTACAGCGTTGATAATGGTCCTTCTACTGGTGATAATGGTTGTTATAGTGGTGATAGTGGTCGTTATAGTGGTGATAATGGTTGTTATAGTGGTGATAATGGTCCTTATAGTGGTGATAATGGTTGTTATAGTGGTGATAATAGTCGTTATAGTGGTGATAATGGTTGTTATAGTGGTGATAATAGTCCTTATAGTGGTGATAATGGTTGTTATAGTGGTGATAGTGGTCGTAATAGTGGTGATAATGGTCCATATAGTGGTGATAATGGTTGTTATAGTGGTGGTAATGGTGCTTATAGTGTTGATAGTGGTCGTTATAGTGGTGATAATGGTGGTTATAGTGCTGATAATGGTCGCTACAGTGGTGATAATGGCCGTTATAGTTGGGATAATGGTCGTTATAGTTGTGATAACGGTCGTTATAGTGGTGATAATCTTTGTTATAGTGGTGATAATGGTTGTTAAAGTGGTGATAGTGGTGCTTATAGTGGTCATAATGGTCCATATAGTGGTGATAATGGTTGTTATAGTTGTGATAATGGTTGTTATAGTGGTGATAATGGTTGTTATAGTTGTTATAATGGTTGTTATAGTGGTGATAATGGTTGTTATAGTGGTGGTAATGGTGGTTATAGTGGCGATAATGGTTGTTAAAGTGGTGATAGTGGTCGTTATAGTGGTGATAATGGTTGTTATAGTGGTGATAATGGTTGTTATAGTGGCGATAATGGTTGTTATAGTGGTGATAATGGTCATTACAGCGTTGATAATGGTCCTTCTACTGGTGATAATGGTCGATATAATGGTGATAATGGTTGTTATAGTGGTGATAATAGTTGTTATAGTGGTGATAATGGTTGTTATAGTGTTGATAATGGTCGCCATAGTGGTGATAGTGGTCGTTATAGTGGTGATAATGGTTGTTATAGTGGTGATAATGGTCATTACAGCGTTGATAATGGTCCTTCTACTGGTGATAATGTTTGATATAGTGGTGATAATGGTCGTTATAATGGTGATAATGGTTGTTATAGTGGTGATAATAGTTGTTATAGTGGTGATAATGGTTGTTATAGTGGTGATAGTGGTCGTTATAGTGGTGATAATGGTCCATGTAGTGTTGATAATGGTTGCTATAGTGGTGATAATGTTTGATATAGTGGTGATAATGGTCGTTATAATGGTGATAATGGTTGTTATAGTGGTGATAATAGTTGTTATAGTGGTGATAATGGTTGTTATAGTGATGATAGTGGTCGTTATAGTGGTGATAATGGTCCATATAGTGGTGATAATTGTGGTTATAGTGTTGATAGTGGTCGTTATAGTGGTGATAATGGTGGTTATAGTGCTGATAATGGTCGCTATAGTGGTGATAATGGCCGTTATAGTGGTGATAATGGTCGTTATAGGGGTGATAATGGTCGTTATACTAGTGATAATGGTTGTTATAGTGGTGATAATGGTCCTTATAGTGGTGATAATGGTTGTTATAGTGGTGATAGTGGTCGTAATAGTGGTGATAATGGTCCATATAGTGGTGATAATGGTTGTTATAGTGGTGGTAATGGTGCTTATAGTGTTGATAGTGGTCGTTATAGTGGTGATAATGGTGGTTATAGTGCTGATAATGGTCGCTACAGTGGTGATAATGGCCGTTATAGTGGTGATAATGGTCGTTATAGTTGTGATAACGGTCGTTATAGTGGTGATAATCTTTGTTATAGTGGTGATAATGGTTGTTAAAGTAGTGATAGTGGTGCTTATAGTGGTCATAATGGTCCATATAGTGGTGATAATGGTTGTTATAGTTGTGATAATGGTTGTTATAGTGGTGATAATGGTTGTTATAGTGGTGGTAATGGTGGTTATAGTGTTGATAATGGTCGCTATAGTGGTGATAATGGCCGTTATAGTGGTGATATTGTTCGTTATAGTGGTGATAATGGTCGTTATAGTGGTGATAATGGTTGTTATAGTGGTGATAATAGTTGTTATAGTGGTGATAATGGTTGTTATAGTGGTGATAGTGGCCGTTATAGTGGTGATAATGGTCATTACAGTGTTGATAATGATCCTTCTACTGGTGATAATGGTTGATATAGTGGTGATAATGGTGGTTATAGTGTTGATAAAGGTCGCTATAATGGTGATAATGGCCGTTATAGTGGTGATAGTGGTCGTTATAGTGGTGATAATGGTTCTTAAAGTGGTGATAGTGGTGGTTATAGTCATCATAATGGTCCATATAGTGGTGATAATGGTTGTTATAGTGGTGATAATGGTTGTTATAGTGGTGATAATGGTTGTTATAGTGGTGATAGTGGTCGTTATAGTGGTGATAATGGTTGTTATAGTGGTGATAATGGTCCTTATAGTGGTGATAATGGTTGTTATAGTGGTGATAATGGTCATTACAGCGTTGATAATGGTCCTTCTACTGGTGATAATGGTTGATATAGTGGTGATAATGGTCGTTATAATGGTGATAATGGTTGTTATAGTGGTGATAATAGTTGTTATAGTGGTGATAATGGTTGTTATAGTGGTGATAGTGGTCGTTATAGTGGTGATAATGGTTGTTATAGTGGTGATAGTGGTCCTTATAGTGGTGATAATGGCCGTTATAGTGGTGATATTGGTCGTTATAGTGGTGATAATGGTCGTTATAGTGGTGATAATGGTTGTTATAGTGGTGATAATAGTTGTTATAGTGGTGATAATGGTTGTTATAGTGGTGATAGTGGCCGTTATAGTGGTGATAATGGTCATTACAGTGTTGGTAATGATCCTTCTACTGGTGATAATGGTTGATATAGTGGTGATAATGGTGGTTATAGTGTTGATAAGGGTCGCTATAATGGTGATAATGGCCGTTATAGTGGTGATAGTGGTCGTTATAGTGGTGATAATGGTTCTTAAAGTGGTGATAGTGGTGGTTATAGTCATCATAATGGTCCATATAGTGGTGATAATGGTTGTTATAGTGGTGATAATGGTTGTTATAGTGGTGATAATGGTTGTTATAGTGGTGATAGTGGTCGTTATAGTGGTGATAATGGTTGTTGTAGTGGTGATAATGGTCCTTATAGTGGTGATAATGGTTGTTATAGTGGTGATAATGGTCATTACAGCGTTGATAATGGTCCTTCTACTGGTGATAATGGTTGATATAGTGGTGATAATGGTCGTTATAATGGTGATAATGGTCGTTATAGTGGCGATAATGGTTGTTAAAGTGGTGATAGTGGTGGTTATAGTTGTCATAATGGTCCATATATTGGTGATAATGGTTGTTACAGTGGTGATAATGGTTGTTATAGTGGCGATAATGGTTGTTATAGTGGTGATAATGGTCATTACAGCGTTGATAATGGTCCTTCTACTGGTGATAATGGTTGTTATAGTGGTGATAGTGGTCGTTATAGTGGTGATAATGGTTGTTATAGTGGTGATAATGGTCCTTATAGTGGTGATAATGGTTGTTATAGTGGTGATAATAGTCGTTATAGTGGTGATAATGGTTGTTATAGTGGTGATAATAGTCCTTATAGTGGTGATAATGGTTGTTATAGTGGTGATAGTGGTCGTAATAGTGGTGATAATGGTCCATATAGTGGTGATAATGGTTGTTATAGTGGTGGTAATGGTGCTTATAGTGTTGATAGTGGTCGTTATAGTGGTGATAATGGTGGGTATAGTGCTGATAATGGTCGCTACAGTGGTGATAATGGCCGTTATAGTGGTGATAATGGTCGTTATAGTTGTGATAACGGTCGTTATAGTGGTGATAATCTTTGTTATAGTGGTGATAATGGTTGTTAAAGTGGTGATAGTGGTGCTTATAGTGGTCATAATGGTCCATATAGTGGTGATAATGGTTGTTATAGTTGTGATAATGGTTGTTATAGTGGTGATAATGGTTGTTATAGTTGTTATAATGGTTGTTATAGTGGTGATAATGGTTGTTATAGTGGTGGTAATGGTGGTTATAGTGGCGATAATGGTTGTTAAAGTGGTGATAGTGGTCGTTATAGTGGTGACAATGGTTGTTATAGTGGTGATAATGTTCATTACAGCGTTGATAATGGTCGTTCTACTGGTGATAATGGTTGATATAGTGGTGATAATGGTCCTTATAGAGGTGATAATGGTTGTTATAGTGGTGATAGTGGTCGTTATAGTGGTGATAATGGTCCTTATAGTGGTGATAATTGTGGTTATAGTGTTGATAGTGGTCGTTATAGTGGTGATAGTGGTCGTTGTAGTGGTGATAATGGTTGTTATAGTGGTGATAATGGTCCTTATAGTGGTGATAATGGTTGTTATAGTGGTGATAATGGTTGTTATAGTGGTGATAATGGTCCTTATAGAGGTGATAATGGTTGTTATAGTGGTGATAGTGGTCGTTATAGTGGTGATAATGGTGGTTATAGTGCTGATAATGGTCGCTATAGTGGTGATAATGGTTGTTATAGTGGTGATAGTGGTCGTAATAGTGGTGACAATGGTCCATATAGTGGTGATAATGGTTGTTATAGTGGTGGTAATGGTGCTTATAGTGTTGATAGTGGTCGTTATAGTGGTGGTAATGGTGGTTATAGTGTTGATAATGGTCGCTATAGTGGTGATAATGGCCGTTATAGTGGTGATATTGTTCGTTATAGTGGTGATAATGGTCGTTATAGTGGTGATAATGGTCGTTATAGTGGTGATAATGGTTGTTATAGTGGTGATAATAGTTGTTATAGTGGTGATAATGGTTGTTATAGTGGTGATAGTGGCCGTTATAGTGGTGATAATGGTCATTACAGTGTTGATAATGATCCTTCTACTGGTGATAATGGTTGATATAGTGGTGATAATGGTGGTTATAGTGTTGATAAAGGTCGCTAAAATGGTGATAATGGCCGTTATAGTGGTGATAGTGGTCGTTATAGTGGTGATAATGGTTCTTAAAGTGGTGATAGTGGTGGTTATAGTCATCATAATGGTCCATATAGTGGTGATAATGGTTGTTATAGTGGTGATAATGGTTGTTATAGTGGTGATAATGGTTGTTATAGTGGTGATAGTGGTCGTTATAGTGGTGATAATGGTTGTTATAGTGGTGATAATGGTCCTTATAGTGGTGATAATGGTTGTTATAGTGGTGATAATGGTCATTACAGCGTTGATAATGGTCCTTCTACTGGTGATAATGGTTGATATAGTGGTGATAATGGTCGTTATAATGGTGATAATGGTTGTTATAGTGGTGATAATAGTTGTTATAGTGGTGATAATGGTTGTTATAGTGGTGATAGTGGTCGTTATAGTGGTGATAATGGTTGTTATAGTGGTGATAGTGGTCCTTATAGTGGTGATAATGGCCGTTATAGTGGTGATATTGGTCGTTATAGTGGTGATAATGGTCGTTATAGTGGTGATAATGGTTGTTATAGTGGTGATAATAGTTGTTATAGTGGTGATAATGGTTGTTATAGTGGTGATAGTGGCCGTTATAGTGCTGATAATGGTCGCTATAGTGGTGATAATGGTTGTTATAGTGGTGATAGTGGTCGTAATAGTGGTGACAATGGTCCATATAGTGGTGATAATGGTTGTTATAGTGGTGGTAATGGTGCTTATAGTGTTGCTAGTGGTCGTTATAGTGGTGATAATGGTGGTTATAGTGCTGATAATGGTCGCTACAGTGGTGATAATGGCCGTTATAGTGGTGATAATGGTCGTTATAGTTGTGATAACGGTCGTTATAGTGGTGATAATCTTTGTTATAGTGGTGATAATGGTTGTTAAAGTAGTGATAGTGGTGCTTATAGTGGTCATAATGGTCCATATAGTGGTGATAATGGTTGTTATAGTTGTGATAATGGTTGTTATAGTGGTGATAATGGTTGTTATAGTGGTGGTAATGGTGGTTATAGTGTTGATAATGGTCGCTATAGTGGTGATAATGGCCGTTATAGTGGTGATATTGGTCGTTATAGTGGTGATAATGGTCGTTATAGTGGTGATAATGGTTGTTATAGTGGTGATAATAGTTGTTATAGTGGTGATAATGGTTGTTATAGTGGTGATAGTGGCCGTTATAGTGGTGATAATGGTCATTACAGTGTTGATAATGATCCTTCTACTGGTGATAATGGTTGATATAGTGGTGATAATGGTGGTTATAGTGTTGATAAAGGTCGCTATAATGGTGATAATGGCCGTTATAGTGGTGATAGTGGTCGTTATAGTGGTGATAATGGTTCTTAAAGTGGTGATAGTGGTGGTTATAGTCATCATAATGGTCCATATAGTGGTGATAATGGTTGTTATAGTGGTGATAATGGTTGTTATAGTGGTGATAATGGTTGTTATAGTGGTGATAGTGGTCGTTATAGTGGTGATAATGGTTGTTATAGTGGTGATAATGGTCCTTATAGTGGTGATAATGGTTGTTATAGTGGTGATAATGGTCATTACAGCGTTGATAATGGTCCTTCTACTGGTGATAATGGTTGATATAGTGGTGATAATGGTCGTTATAATGGTGATAATGGTTGTTATAGTGGTGATAATAGTTGTTATAGTGGTGATAATGGTTGTTATAGTGGTGATAGTGGTCGTTATAGTGGTGATAATGGTTGTTATAGTGGTGATAGTGGTCCTTATAGTGGTGATAATGGTTGTTATAGTGGTGATAATGGTTGTTATAGTGGTGATAATGGTCCTTATAGTGGTGATAATGGTTGTTATAGTGGTGATAGTGGTCGTTATAGTGGTGATAATGGTCCATATAGTGGTGATAATGCTGGTTATGGTGTTGATAGTGGTCGTTATACTGGTGATAATGGCCGTTATAGTGGTGATAATGGTTGTTATACTGGTGATAATAGTTGTTATAGTGGTGTTAATGGTTGTTATAGTGTTGATAATGGTCGCTATAGTGGTGATAATGGCCGTTATAGTGGTGATAATGGTCGTTATAGTAGCGATAATGGTTGTTAAAGTGGTGATAGGGGTGGTTATAGTTGTCATAATGGTCCATATAGTGTTGATAATGGTTGTTATAGTGGTGATAATGGTCCTTCTAGTGGTGATAATGGTTGTTATAGTGGTGATAGTGGTCGTAATAGTGGTGATAATGGTGCATATAGTGGTGATAATGGTTGTTATAGTGGTGGTAATGGTGGTTATAGTGTTGATAGTGGTCGTTATAGTGGTGATAATGGTTGTTATAGTGCTGATAATGGTCGCTACAGTGGTGATAATGGCCGTTATAGTGGTGATAATGGTTGTTATAGTGGTGATAATAGTTGTTATAGTGGTGATAATGGTTGTTATAGTGTTGATAATGGTCGCTATAGTGGTGACAATGGCCGTTATAGTGGTGATAATGGTCGTTATAGTGGCGATAATGGTTGTTAAAGTGGTGATAGTGGTGGTTATAGTTGTCATAATGGTCCATATATTGGTGATAATGGTTGTTACAGTGGTGATAATGGTTGTTATAGTGGCGATAATGGTTGTTATAGTGGTGATAATGGTCATTACAGCGTTGATAATGGTCCTTCTACTGGTGATAATGGTTGTTATAGTGGTGATAGTGGTCGTTATAGTGGTGATAATGGTTGTTATAGTGGTGATAATGGTCCTTATAGTGGTGATAATGGTTGTTATAGTGGTGATAATAGTCGTTATAGTGGTGATAATGGTTGTTATAGTGGTGATAATAGTCCTTATAGTGGTGATAATGGTTGTTATAGTGGTGATAGTGGTCGTAATAGTGGTGATAATGGTCCATATAGTGGTGATAATGGTTGTTATAGTGGTGATAATGGTGGTTATAGTGTTGATAAAGGTCGCTATAATGGTGATAATGGCCGTTATAGTGGTGATAGTGGTCGTTATAGTGGTGATAATGGTCGCTATAGTGGTGATAATGGCCGTTATAGTGGTGATAATGGTCGTTATAGTAGCGATAATGGTTGTTAAAGTGGTGATAGGGGTGGTTATAGTTGTCATAATGGTCCATATAGTGTTGATAATGGTTGTTATAGTGGTGATAATGGTTGTTATAGTGGCGATAATGGTTGTTATAGTGGTGATAATGGTCATTACAGCGTTGATAATGGTCCTTCTACTGGTGATAATGGTTGATGTAGTGGTGATAATGGTCGTTATAATGGTGATAATGGTTGTTATAGTGGTGATAATGGTCCTTCTAGTGGTGATAATGGTTGTTATAGTGGTGGTAATGGTGGTTATAGTGTTGATAGTGGTCGTTATAGTGGTGATAATGGTTGTTATAGTGCTGATAATGGTCGCTACAGTGGTGATAATGGCCGTTATAGTGGTGATAATGGTTGTTATAGTGGTGATAATAGTTGTTATAGTGGTGATAATGGTTGTTATAGTGTTGATAATGGTCGCTATAGTGGTGACAATGGCCGTTATAGTGGTGATAATGGTCGTTATAGTGGCGATAATGGTTGTTAAAGTGGTGATAGTGGTGGTTATAGTTGTCATAATGGTCCATATATTGGTGATAATGGTTGTTACAGTGGTGATAATGGTTGTTATAGTGGCGATAATGGTTGTTATAGTGGTGATAATGGTCATTACAGCGTTGATAATGGTCCTTCTACTGGTGATAATGGTTGTTATAGTGGTGATAGTGGTCGTAATAGTGGTGACAATGGTCCATATAGTGGTGATAATGGTTGTTATAGTGGTGGTAATGGTGCTTATAGTGTTGATAGTGGTCGTTATAGTGGTGGTAATGGTGGTTATAGTGTTGATAATGGTCGCTATAGTGGTGATAATGGCCGTTATAGTGGTGATATTGTTCGTTATAGTGGTGATAATGGTCGTTATAGTGGTGATAATGGTCGTTATAGTGGTGATAATGGTTGTTATAGTGGTGATAATAGTTGTTATAGTGGTGATAATGGTTGTTATAGTGGTGATAGTGGCCGTTATAGTGGTGATAATGGTCATTACAGTGTTGATAATGATCCTTCTACTGGTGATAATGGTTGATATAGTGGTGATAATGGTGGTTATAGTGTTGATAAAGGTCGCTAAAATGGTGATAATGGCCGTTATAGTGGTGATAGTGGTCGTTATAGTGGTGATAATGGTTCTTAAAGTGGTGATAGTGGTGGTTATAGTCATCATAATGGTCCATATAGTGGTGATAATGGTTGTTATAGTGGTGATAATGGTTGTTATAGTGGTGATAATGGTTGTTATAGTGGTGATAGTGGTCGTTATAGTGGTGATAATGGTTGTTATAGTGGTGATAATGGTCCTTATAGTGGTGATAATGGTTGTTATAGTGGTGATAATGGTCATTACAGCGTTGATAATGGTCCTTCTACTGGTGATAATGGTTGATATAGTGGTGATAATGGTCGTTATAATGGTGATAATGGTTGTTATAGTGGTGATAATAGTTGTTATAGTGGTGATAATGGTTGTTATAGTGGTGATAGTGGTCGTTATAGTGGTGATAATGGTTGTTATAGTGGTGATAGTGGTCCTTATAGTGGTGATAATGGCCGTTATAGTGGTGATATTGGTCGTTATAGTGGTGATAATGGTCGTTATAGTGGTGATAATGGTTGTTATAGTGGTGATAATAGTTGTTATAGTGGTGATAATGGTTGTTATAGTGGTGATAGTGGCCGTTATAGTGCTGATAATGGTCGCTATAGTGGTGATAATGGTTGTTATAGTGGTGATAGTGGTCGTAATAGTGGTGACAATGGTCCATATAGTGGTGATAATGGTTGTTATAGTGGTGGTAATGGTGCTTATAGTGTTGCTAGTGGTCGTTATAGTGGTGATAATGGTGGTTATAGTGCTGATAATGGTCGCTACAGTGGTGATAATGGCCGTTATAGTGGTGATAATGGTCGTTATAGTTGTGATAACGGTCGTTATAGTGGTGATAATCTTTGTTATAGTGGTGATAATGGTTGTTAAAGTAGTGATAGTGGTGCTTATAGTGGTCATAATGGTCCATATAGTGGTGATAATGGTTGTTATAGTTGTGATAATGGTTGTTATAGTGGTGATAATGGTTGTTATAGTGGTGGTAATGGTGGTTATAGTGTTGATAATGGTCGCTATAGTGGTGATAATGGCCGTTATAGTGGTGATATTGGTCGTTATAGTGGTGATAATGGTCGTTATAGTGGTGATAATGGTTGTTATAGTGGTGATAATAGTTGTTATAGTGGTGATAATGGTTGTTATAGTGGTGATAGTGGCCGTTATAGTGGTGATAATGGTCATTACAGTGTTGATAATGATCCTTCTACTGGTGATAATGGTTGATATAGTGGTGATAATGGTGGTTATAGTGTTGATAAAGGTCGCTATAATGGTGATAATGGCCGTTATAGTGGTGATAGTGGTCGTTATAGTGGTGATAATGGTTCTTAAAGTGGTGATAGTGGTGGTTATAGTCATCATAATGGTCCATATAGTGGTGATAATGGTTGTTATAGTGGTGATAATGGTTGTTATAGTGGTGATAATGGTTGTTATAGTGGTGATAGTGGTCGTTATAGTGGTGATAATGGTTGTTATAGTGGTGATAATGGTCCTTATAGTGGTGATAATGGTTGTTATAGTGGTGATAATGGTCATTACAGCGTTGATAATGGTCCTTCTACTGGTGATAATGGTTGATATAGTGGTGATAATGGTCGTTATAATGGTGATAATGGTTGTTATAGTGGTGATAATAGTTGTTATAGTGGTGATAATGGTTGTTATAGTGGTGATAGTGGTCGTTATAGTGGTGATAATGGTTGTTATAGTGGTGATAGTGGTCCTTATAGTGGTGATAATGGTTGTTATAGTGGTGATAATGGTTGTTATAGTGGTGATAATGGTCCTTATAGTGGTGATAATGGTTGTTATAGTGGTGATAGTGGTCGTTATAGTGGTGATAATGGTCCATATAGTGGTGATAATGCTGGTTATGGTGTTGATAGTGGTCGTTATACTGGTGATAATGGCCGTTATAGTGGTGATAATGGTTGTTATACTGGTGATAATAGTTGTTATAGTGGTGTTAATGGTTGTTATAGTGTTGATAATGGTCGCTATAGTGGTGATAATGGCCGTTATAGTGGTGATAATGGTCGTTATAGTAGCGATAATGGTTGTTAAAGTGGTGATAGGGGTGGTTATAGTTGTCATAATGGTCCATATAGTGTTGATAATGGTTGTTATAGTGGTGATAATGGTCCTTCTAGTGGTGATAATGGTTGTTATAGTGGTGATAGTGGTCGTAATAGTGGTGATAATGGTGCATATAGTGGTGATAATGGTTGTTATAGTGGTGGTAATGGTGGTTATAGTGTTGATAGTGGTCGTTATAGTGGTGATAATGGTTGTTATAGTGCTGATAATGGTCGCTACAGTGGTGATAATGGCCGTTATAGTGGTGATAATGGTTGTTATAGTGGTGATAATAGTTGTTATAGTGGTGATAATGGTTGTTATAGTGTTGATAATGGTCGCTATAGTGGTGACAATGGCCGTTATAGTGGTGATAATGGTCGTTATAGTGGCGATAATGGTTGTTAAAGTGGTGATAGTGGTGGTTATAGTTGTCATAATGGTCCATATATTGGTGATAATGGTTGTTACAGTGGTGATAATGGTTGTTATAGTGGCGATAATGGTTGTTATAGTGGTGATAATGGTCATTACAGCGTTGATAATGGTCCTTCTACTGGTGATAATGGTTGTTATAGTGGTGATAGTGGTCGTTATAGTGGTGATAATGGTTGTTATAGTGGTGATAATGGTCCTTATAGTGGTGATAATGGTTGTTATAGTGGTGATAATAGTCGTTATAGTGGTGATAATGGTTGTTATAGTGGTGATAATAGTCCTTATAGTGGTGATAATGGTTGTTATAGTGGTGATAGTGGTCGTAATAGTGGTGATAATGGTCCATATAGTGGTGATAATGGTTGTTATAGTGGTGATAATGGTGGTTATAGTGTTGATAAAGGTCGCTATAATGGTGATAATGGCCGTTATAGTGGTGATAGTGGTCGTTATAGTGGTGATAATGGTCGCTATAGTGGTGATAATGGCCGTTATAGTGGTGATAATGGTCGTTATAGTAGCGATAATGGTTGTTAAAGTGGTGATAGGGGTGGTTATAGTTGTCATAATGGTCCATATAGTGTTGATAATGGTTGTTATAGTGGTGATAATGGTTGTTATAGTGGCGATAATGGTTGTTATAGTGGTGATAATGGTCATTACAGCGTTGATAATGGTCCTTCTACTGGTGATAATGGTTGATGTAGTGGTGATAATGGTCGTTATAATGGTGATAATGGTTGTTATAGTGGTGATAATGGTCCTTCTAGTGGTGATAATGGTTGTTATAGTGGTGGTAATGGTGGTTATAGTGTTGATAGTGGTCGTTATAGTGGTGATAATGGTTGTTATAGTGCTGATAATGGTCGCTACAGTGGTGATAATGGCCGTTATAGTGGTGATAATGGTTGTTATAGTGGTGATAATAGTTGTTATAGTGGTGATAATGGTTGTTATAGTGTTGATAATGGTCGCTATAGTGGTGACAATGGCCGTTATAGTGGTGATAATGGTCGTTATAGTGGCGATAATGGTTGTTAAAGTGGTGATAGTGGTGGTTATAGTTGTCATAATGGTCCATATATTGGTGATAATGGTTGTTACAGTGGTGATAATGGTTGTTATAGTGGCGATAATGGTTGTTATAGTGGTGATAATGGTCATTACAGCGTTGATAATGGTCCTTCTACTGGTGATAATGGTTGTTATAGTGGTGATAGTGGTCGTTATAGTGGTGATAATGGTCCTTATAGTGGTGATAATTGTGGTTATAGTGTTGATAGTGGTCGTTATAGTGGTGATAGTGGTCGTTGTAGTGGTGATAATGGTTGTTATAGTGGTGATAATGGTCCTTATAGTGGTGATAATGGTTGTTATAGTGGTGATAATGGTTGTTATAGTGGTGATAATGGTCCTTATAGAGGTGATAATGGTTGTTATAGTGGTGATAGTGGTCGTTATAGTGGTGATAATGGTGGTTATAGTGCTGATAATGGTCGCTATAGTGGTGATAATGGTTGTTATAGTGGTGATAGTGGTCGTAGTAGTGGTGACAATGGTCCATATAGTGGTGATAATGGTTGTTATAGTGGTGGTAATGGTGCTTATAGTGTTGCTAGTGGTCGTTATAGTGGTGATAATGGTGGTTATAGTGCTGATAATGGTCGCTACAGTGGTGATAATGGCCGTTATAGTGGTGATAATGGTCGTTATAGTTGTGATAACGGTCGTTATAGTGGTGATAATCTTTGTTATAGTGGTGATAATGGTTGTTAAAGTAGTGATAGTGGTGCTTATAGTGGTCATAATGGTCCATATAGTGGTGATAATGGTTGTTATAGTTGTGATAATGGTTGTTATAGTGGTGATAATGGTTGTTATAGTGGTGGTAATGGTGGTTTCAGTGTTGATAATGGTCGCTATAGTGGTGATAATGGCCGTTATAGTGGTGATATTGGTCGTTATAGTGGTGATAATGGTCGTTATAGTGGTGATAATGGTTGTTATAGTGGTGATAATAGTTGTTATAGTGGTGATAATGGTTGTTATAGTGGTGATAGTGGCCGTTATAGTGGTGATAATGGTCATTACAGTGTTGATAATGATCCTTCTACTGGTGATAATGGTTGATATAGTGGTGATAATGGTGGTTATAGTGTTGATAAAGGTCGCTATAATGGTGATAATGGCCGTTATAGTGGTGATAGTGGTCGTTATAGTGGTGATAATGGTTCTTAAAGTGGTGATAGTGGTGGTTATAGTCATCATAATGGTCCATATAGTGGTGATAATGGTTGTTATAGTGGTGATAATGGTTGTTATAGTGGTGATAATGGTTGTTATAGTGGTGATAGTGGTCGTTATAGTGGTGATAATGGTTGTTATAGTGGTGATAATGGTCCTTATAGTGGTGATAATGGTTGTTATAGTGGTGATAATGGTCATTACAGCGTTGATAATGGTCCTTCTACTGGTGATAATGGTTGATATAGTGGTGATAATGGTCGTTATAATGGTGATAATGGTTGTTATAGTGGTGATAATAGTTGTTATAGTGGTGATAATGGTTGTTATAGTGGTGATAGTGGTCGTTATAGTGGTGATAATGGTTGTTATAGTGGTGATAGTGGTCCTTATAGTGGTGATAATGGTTGTTATAGTGGTGATAATGGTTGTTATAGTGGTGATAATGGTCCTTATAGTGGTGATAATGGTTGTTATAGTGGTGATAGTGGTCGTTATAGTGGTGATAATGGTCCATATAGTGGTGATAATGCTGGTTATGGTGTTGATAGTGGTCGTTATACTGGTGATAATGGCCGTTATAGTGGTGATAATGGTTGTTATACTGGTGATAATAGTTGTTATAGTGGTGTTAATGGTTGTTATAGTGTTGATAATGGTCGCTATAGTGGTGATAATGGCCGTTATAGTGGTGATAATGGTCGTTATAGTAGCGATAATGGTTGTTAAAGTGGTGATAGGGGTGGTTATAGTTGTCATAATGGTCCATATAGTGTTGATAATGGTTGTTATAGTGGTGATAATGGTCCTTCTAGTGGTGATAATGGTTGTTATAGTGGTGATAGTGGTCGTAATAGTGGTGATAATGGTGCATATAGTGGTGATAATGGTTGTTATAGTGGTGGTAATGGTGGTTATAGTGTTGATAGTGGTCGTTATAGTGGTGATAATGGTTGTTATAGTGCTGATAATGGTCGCTACAGTGGTGATAATGGCCGTTATAGAGGTGATAATGGTTGTTATAGTGGTGATAATAGTTGTTATAGTGGTGATAATGGTTGTTATAGTGTTGATAATGGTCGCTATAGTGGTGACAATGGCCGTTATAGTGGTGATAATGGTCGTTATAGTGGCGATAATGGTTGTTAAAGTGGTGATAGTGGTGGTTATAGTTGTCATAATGGTCCATATATTGGTGATAATGGTTGTTACAGTGGTGATAATGGTTGTTATAGTGGCGATAATGGTTGTTATAGTGGTGATAATGGTCATTACAGCGTTGATAATGGTCCTTCTACTGGTGATAATGGTTGTTATAGTGGTGATAGTGGTCGTTATAGTGGTGATAATGGTTGTTATAGTGGTGATAATGGTCCTTATAGTGGTGATAATGGTTGTTATAGTGGTGATAATAGTCGTTATAGTGGTGATAATGGTTGTTATAGTGGTGATAATAGTCCTTATAGTGGTGATAATGGTTGTTATAGTGGTGATAGTGGTCGTAATAGTGGTGATAATGGTCCATATAGTGGTGATAATGGTTGTTATAGTGGTGGTAATGGTGCTTATAGTGTTGATAGTGGTCGTTATAGTGGTGATAATGGTGGTTATAGTGCTGATAATGGTCGCTACAGTGGTGATAATGGCCGTTATAGTGGTGATAATGGTCGTTATAGTTGTGATAACGGTCGTTATAGTGGTGATAATCTTTGTTATAGTGGTGATAATGGTTGTTAAAGTGGTGATAGTGGTGCTTATAGTGGTCATAATGGTCCATATAGTGGTGATAATGGTTGTTATAGTTGTGATAATGGTTGTTATAGTGGTGATAATGGTTGTTATAGTTGTTATAATGGTTGTTATAGTGGTGATAATGGTTGTTATAGTGGTGGTAATGGTGGTTATAGTGGCGATAATGGTTGTTAAAGTGGTGATAGTGGTCGTTATAGTGGTGATAATGGTTGTTATAGTGGTGATAATGGTTGTTATAGTGGCGATAATGGTTGTTATAGTGGTGATAATGGTCATTACAGCGCTGATAATGGTCCTTCTACTGGTGATAATGGTCGATATAATGGTGATAATGGTTGTTATAGTGGTGATAATAGTTGTTATAGTGGTGATAATGGTTGTTATAGTGTTGATAATGGTCGCCATAGTGGTGATAGTGGTCGTTATAGTGGTGATAATGGTTGTTATAGTGGTGATAATGGTCATTACAGCGTTGATAATGGTCCTTCTACTGGTGATAATGTTTGATATAGTGGTGATAATGGTCGTTATAATGGTGATAATGGTTGTTATAGTGGTGATAATAGTTGTTATAGTGGTGATAATGGTTGTTATAGTGGTGATAGTGGTCGTTATAGTGGTGATAATGGTCCATGTAGTGTTGATAATGGTTGCTATAGTGGTGATAATGTTTGATATAGTGGTGATAATGGTCGTTATAATGGTGATAATGGTTGTTATAGTGGTGATAATAGTTGTTATAGTGGTGATAATGGTTGTTATAGTGATGATAGTGGTCGTTATAGTGGTGATAATGGTCCATATAGTGGTGATAATTGTGGTTATAGTGTTGATAGTGGTCGTTATAGTGGTGATAATGGTGGTTATTGTGCTGATAATGGTCGCTATAGTGGTGATAATGGCCGTTATAGTGGTGATAATGGTCGTTATAGGGGTGATAATGGTCGTTATACTAGTGATAATGGTTGTTATAGTGGTGATAATGGTCCTTATAGTGGTGATAATGGTTGTTATAGTGGTGATAGTGGTCGTAATAGTGGTGATAATGGTCCATATAGTGGTGATAATGGTTGTTATAGTGGTGGTAATGGTGCTTATAGTGTTGATAGTGGTCGTTATAGTGGTGATAATGGTGGTTATAGTGCTGATAATGGTCGCTACAGTGGTGATAATGGCCGTTATAGTGGTGATAATGGTCGTTATAGTTGTGATAACGGTCGTTATAGTGGTGATAATCTTTGTTATAGTGGTGATAATGGTTGTTAAAGTAGTGATAGTGGTGCTTATAGTGGTCATAATGGTCCATATAGTGGTGATAATGGTTGTTATAGTTGTGATAATGGTTGTTATAGTGGTGATAATGGTCCTTCTAGTGGTGATAATGGTTGTTATAGTGGTGATAGTGGTCGTAATAGTGGTGATAATGGTGCATATAGTGGTGATAATGGTTGTTATAGTGGTGGTAATGGTGGTTATAGTGTTGATAGTGGTCGTTATAGTGGTGATAATGGTTGTTATAGTGCTGATAATGGTCGCTACAGTGGTGATAATGGCCGTTATAGTGGTGATAATGGTTGTTATAGTGGTGATAATAGTTGTTATAGTGGTGATAATGGTTGTTATAGTGTTGATAATGGTCGCTATAGTGGTGACAATGGCCGTTATAGTGGTGATAATGGTCGTTATAGTGGCGATAATGGTTGTTAAAGTGGTGATAGTGGTGGTTATAGTTGTCATAATGGTCCATATATTGGTGATAATGGTTGTTACAGTGGTGATAATGGTTGTTATAGTGGCGATAATGGTTGTTATAGTGGTGATAATGGTCATTACAGCGTTGATAATGGTCCTTCTACTGGTGATAATGGTTGTTATAGTGGTGATAGTGGTCGTTATAGTGGTGATAATGGTTGTTATAGTGGTGATAATGGTCCTTATAGTGGTGATAATGGTTGTTATAGTGGTGATAATAGTCGTTATAGTGGTGATAATGGTTGTTATAGTGGTGATAATAGTCCTTATAGTGGTGATAATGGTTGTTATAGTGGTGATAGTGGTCGTAATAGTGGTGATAATGGTCCATATAGTGGTGATAATGGTTGTTATAGTGGTGGTAATGGTGCTTATAGTGTTGATAGTGGTCGTTATAGTGGTGATAATGGTGGTTATAGTGCTGATAATGGTCGCTACAGTGGTGATAATGGCCGTTATAGTTGGGATAATGGTCGTTATAGTTGTGATAACGGTCGTTATAGTGGTGATAATCTTTGTTATAGTGGTGATAATGGTTGTTAAAGTGGTGATAGTGGTGCTTATAGTGGTCATAATGGTCCATATAGTGGTGATAATGGTTGTTATAGTTGTGATAATGGTTGTTATAGTGGTGATAATGGTTGTTATAGTTGTTATAATGGTTGTTATAGTGGTGATAATGGTTGTTATAGTGGTGGTAATGGTGGTTATAGTGGCGATAATGGTTGTTAAAGTGGTGATAGTGGTCGTTATAGTGGTGATAATGGTTGTTATAGTGGTGATAATGGTTGTTATAGTGGCGATAATGGTTGTTATAGTGGTGATAATGGTCATTACAGCGTTGATAATGGTCCTTCTACTGGTGATAATGGTCGATATAATGGTGATAATGGTTGTTATAGTGGTGATAATAGTTGTTATAGTGGTGATAATGGTTGTTATAGTGTTGATAATGGTCGCCATAGTGGTGATAGTGGTCGTTATAGTGGTGATAATGGTTGTTATAGTGGTGATAATGGTCATTACAGCGTTGATAATGGTCCTTCTACTGGTGATAATGTTTGATATAGTGGTGATAATGGTCGTTATAATGGTGATAATGGTTGTTATAGTGGTGATAATAGTTGTTATAGTGGTGATAATGGTTGTTATAGTGGTGATAGTGGTCGTTATAGTGGTGATAATGGTCCATGTAGTGTTGATAATGGTTGCTATAGTGGTGATAATGTTTGATATAGTGGTGATAATGGTCGTTATAATGGTGATAATGGTTGTTATAGTGGTGATAATAGTTGTTATAGTGGTGATAATGGTTGTTATAGTGATGATAGTGGTCGTTATAGTGGTGATAATGGTCCATATAGTGGTGATAATTGTGGTTATAGTGTTGATAGTGGTCGTTATAGTGGTGATAATGGTGGTTATAGTGCTGATAATGGTCGCTATAGTGGTGATAATGGCCGTTATAGTGGTGATAATGGTCGTTATAGGGGTGATAATGGTCGTTATACTAGTGATAATGGTTGTTATAGTGGTGATAATGGTCCTTATAGTGGTGATAATGGTTGTTATAGTGGTGATAGTGGTCGTAATAGTGGTGATAATGGTCCATATAGTGGTGATAATGGTTGTTATAGTGGTGGTAATGGTGCTTATAGTGTTGATAGTGGTCGTTATAGTGGTGATAATGGTGGTTATAGTGCTGATAATGGTCGCTACAGTGGTGATAATGGCCGTTATAGTGGTGATAATGGTCGTTATAGTTGTGATAACGGTCGTTATAGTGGTGATAATCTTTGTTATAGTGGTGATAATGGTTGTTAAAGTAGTGATAGTGGTGCTTATAGTGGTCATAATGGTCCATATAGTGGTGATAATGGTTGTTATAGTTGTGATAATGGTTGTTATAGTGGTGATAATGGTTGTTATAGTGGTGGTAATGGTGGTTATAGTGTTGATAATGGTCGCTATAGTGGTGATAATGGCCGTTATAGTGGTGATATTGTTCGTTATAGTGGTGATAATGGTCGTTATAGTGGTGATAATGGTTGTTATAGTGGTGATAATAGTTGTTATAGTGGTGATAATGGTTGTTATAGTGGTGATAGTGGCCGTTATAGTGGTGATAATGGTCATTACAGTGTTGATAATGATCCTTCTACTGGTGATAATGGTTGATATAGTGGTGATAATGGTGGTTATAGTGTTGATAAAGGTCGCTATAATGGTGATAATGGCCGTTATAGTGGTGATAGTGGTCGTTATAGTGGTGATAATGGTTCTTAAAGTGGTGATAGTGGTGGTTATAGTCATCATAATGGTCCATATAGTGGTGATAATGGTTGTTATAGTGGTGATAATGGTTGTTATAGTGGTGATAATGGTTGTTATAGTGGTGATAGTGGTCGTTATAGTGGTGATAATGGTTGTTATAGTGGTGATAATGGTTGTTATAGTTGTGATAATGGTTGTTATAGTGGTGATAATGGTCCTTCTAGTGGTGATAATGGTTGTTATAGTGGTGATAGTGGTCGTAATAGTGGTGATAATGGTGCATATAGTGGTGATAATGGTTGTTATAGTGGTGGTAATGGTGGTTATAGTGTTGATAGTGGTCGTTATAGTGGTGATAATGGTTGTTATAGTGCTGATAATGGTCGCTACAGTGGTGATAATGGCCGTTATAGTGGTGATAATGGTTGTTATAGTGGTGATAATAGTTGTTATAGTGGTGATAATGGTTGTTATAGTGTTGATAAAGTCGCTATAGTGGTGACAATGGCCGTTATAGTGGTGATAATGGTCGTTATAGTGGCGATAATGGTTGTTAAAGTGGTGATAGTGGTGGTTATAGTTGTCATAATGGTCCATATATTGGTGATAATGGTTGTTACAGTGGTGATAATGGTTGTTATAGTGGCGATAATGGTTGTTATAGTGGTGATAATGGTCATTACAGCGTTGATAATGGTCCTTCTACTGGTGATAATGGTTGTTATAGTGGTGATAGTGGTCGTTATAGTGGTGATAATGGTTGTTATAGTGGTGATAATGGTCCTTATAGTGGTGATAATGGTTGTTATAGTGGTGATAATAGTCGTTATAGTGGTGATAATGGTTGTTATAGTGGTGATAATAGTCCTTATAGTGGTGATAATGGTTGTTATAGTGGTGATAGTGGTCGTAATAGTGGTGATAATGGTCCATATAGTGGTGATAATGGTTGTTATAGTGGTGGTAATGGTGCTTATAGTGTTGATAGTGGTCGTTATAGTGGTGATAATGGTGGTTATAGTGCTGATAATGGTCGCTACAGTGGTGATAATGGCCGTTATAGTTGGGATAATGGTCGTTATAGTTGTGATAACGGTCGTTATAGTGGTGATAATCTTTGTTATAGTGGTGATAATGGTTGTTAAAGTGGTGATAGTGGTGCTTATAGTGGTCATAATGGTCCATATAGTGGTGATAATGGTTGTTATAGTTGTGATAATGGTTGTTATAGTGGTGATAATGGTTGTTATAGTTGTTATAATGGTTGTTATAGTGGTGATAATGGTTGTTATAGTGGTGGTAATGGTGGTTATAGTGGCGATAATGGTTGTTAAAGTGGTGATAGTGGTCGTTATAGTGGTGATAATGGTTGTTATAGTGGTGATAATGGTTGTTATAGTGGCGATAATGGTTGTTATAGTGGTGATAATGGTCATTACAGCGTTGATAATGGTCCTTCTACTGGTGATAATGGTCGATATAATGGTGATAATGGTTGTTATAGTGGTGATAATAGTTGTTATAGTGGTGATAATGGTTGTTATAGTGTTGATAATGGTCGCCATAGTGGTGATAGTGGTCGTTATAGTGGTGATAATGGTTGTTATAGTGGTGATAATGGTCATTACAGCGTTGATAATGGTCCTTCTACTGGTGATAATGTTTGATATAGTGGTGATAATGGTCGTTATAATGGTGATAATGGTTGTTATAGTGGTGATAATAGTTGTTATAGTGGTGATAATGGTTGTTATAGTGGTGATAGTGGTCGTTATAGTGGTGATAATGGTCCATGTAGTGTTGATAATGGTTGCTATAGTGGTGATAATGTTTGATATAGTGGTGATAATGGTCGTTATAATGGTGATAATGGTTGTTATAGTGGTGATAATAGTTGTTATAGTGGTGATAATGGTTGTTATAGTGATGATAGTGGTCGTTATAGTGGTGATAATGGTCCATATAGTGGTGATAATTGTGGTTATAGTGTTGATAGTGGTCGTTATAGTGGTGATAATGGTGGTTATAGTGCTGATAATGGTCGCTATAGTGGTGATAATGGCCGTTATAGTGGTGATAATGGTCGTTATAGGGGTGATAATGGTCGTTATACTAGTGATAATGGTTGTTATAGTGGTGATAATGGTCCTTATAGTGGTGATAATGGTTGTTATAGTGGTGATAGTGGTCGTAATAGTGGTGATAATGGTCCATATAGTGGTGATAATGGTTGTTATAGTGGTGGTAATGGTGCTTATAGTGTTGATAGTGTTCGTTATAGTGGTGATAATGGTGGTTATAGTGCTGATAATGGTCGCTACAGTGGTGATAATGGCCGTTATAGTGGTGATAATGGTCGTTATAGTTGTGATAACGGTCGTTATAGTGGTGATAATCTTTGTTATAGTGGTGATAATGGTTGTTAAAGTAGTGATAGTGGTGCTTATAGTGGTCATAATGGTCCATATAGTGGTGATAATGGTTGTTATAGTTGTGATAATGGTTGTTATAGTGGTGATAATGGTTGTTATAGTGGTGGTAATGGTGGTTATAGTGTTGATAATGGTCGCTATAGTGGTGATAATGGCCGTTATAGTGGTGATATTGTTCGTTATAGTGGTGATAATGGTCGTTATAGTGGTGATAATGGTTGTTATAGTGGTGATAATAGTTGTTATAGTGGTGATAATGGTTGTTATAGTGGTGATAGTGGCCGTTATAGTGGTGATAATGGTCATTACAGTGTTGATAATGATCCTTCTACTGGTGATAATGGTTGATATAGTGGTGATAATGGTTGTTATAGTGGTGATAGTGGTCGTTATAGTGGTGATAATGGTTGTTATAGTGGTGATAATGGTCCTTATAGTGGTGATAATGGTTGTTATAGTGGTGATAATGGTCATTACAGCGTTGATAATGGTCCTTCTACTGGTGATAATGGTTGATATAGTGGTGATAATGGTCGTTATAATGGTGATAATGGTTGTTATAGTGGTGATAATAGTTGTTATAGTGGTGATAATGGTTGTTATAGTGGTGATAGTGGTCGTTATAGTGGTGATAATGGTTGTTATAGTGGTGATAGTGGTCCTTATAGTGGTGATAATGGCCGTTATAGTGGTGATATTGGTCGTTATAGTGGTGATAATGGTCGTTATAGTGGTGATAATGGTTGTTATAGTGGTGATAATAGTTGTTATAGTGGTGATAATGGTTGTTATAGTGGTGATAGTGGCCGTTATAGTGGTGATAATGGTCATTACAGTGTTGATAATGATCCTTCTACTGGTGATAATGGTTGATATAGTGGTGATAATGGTGGTTATAGTGTTGATAAGGGTCGCTATAATGGTGATAATGGCCGTTATAGTGGTGATAGTGGTCGTTATAGTGGTGATAATGGTTCTTAAAGTGGTGATAGTGGTGGTTATAGTCATCATAATGGTCCATATAGTGGTGATAATGGTTGTTATAGTGGTGATAATGGTTGTTATAGTGGTGATAATGGTTGTTATAGTGGTGATAGTGGTCGTTATAGTGGTGATAATGGTTGTTGTAGTGGTGATAATGGTCCTTATAGTGGTGATAATGGTTGTTATAGTGGTGATAATGGTCATTACAGCGTTGATAATGGTCCTTCTACTGGTGATAATGGTTGATATAGTGGTGATAATGGTCGTTATAATGGTGATAATGGTTGTTATAGTGGTGATAATAGTTGTTATAGTGGTGATAATGGTTGTTATAGTGGTGATAGTGGTCGTTATAGTGGTGATAATGGTTGTTATAGTGGTGATAGTGGTCCTTATAGTGGTGATAATGGTTGTTATAGTGGTGATAATGGTTGTTATAGTGGTGATAATGGTCCTTATAGTGGTGATAATGGTTGTTATAGTGGTGATAGTGGTCGTTATAGTGGTGATAATGGTTGTTATAGTGCTGATAATGGTCGCTACAGTGGTGATAATGGCCGTTATAGTGGTGATAATGGTTGTTATAGTGGTGATAATAGTTGTTATAGTGGTGATAATGGTTGTTATAGTGTTGATAATGGTCGCTATAGTGGTGACAATGGCCGTTATAGTGGTGATAATGGTCGTTATAGTGGCGATAATGGTTGTTAAAGTGGTGATAGTGGTGGTTATAGTTGTCATAATGGTCCATATATTGGTGATAATGGTTGTTACAGTGGTGATAATGGTTGTTATAGTGGCGATAATGGTTGTTATAGTGGTGATAATGGTCATTACAGCGTTGATAATGGTCCTTCTACTGGTGATAATGGTTGTTATAGTGGTGATAGTGGTCGTTATAGTGGTGATAATGGTTGTTATAGTGGTGATAATGGTCCTTATAGTGGTGATAATGGTTGTTATAGTGGTGATAATAGTCGTTATAGTGGTGATAATGGTTGTTATAGTGGTGATAATAGTCCTTATAGTGGTGATAATGGTTGTTATAGTGGTGATAGTGGTCGTAATAGTGGTGATAATGGTCCATATAGTGGTGATAATGGTTGTTATAGTGGTGGTAATGGTGCTTATAGTGTTGATAGTGGTCGTTATAGTGGTGATAATGGTGGTTATAGTGCTGATAATGGTCGCTACAGTGGTGATAATGGCCGTTATAGTGGTGATAATGGTCGTTATAGTTGTGATAACGGTCGTTATAGTGGTGATAATCTTTGTTATAGTGGTGATAATGGTTGTTAAAGTGGTGATAGTGGTGCTTATAGTGGTCATAATGGTCCATATAGTGGTGATAATGGTTGTTATAGTTGTGATAATGGTTGTTATAGTGGTGATAATGGTTGTTATAGTTGTTATAATGGTTGTTATAGTGGTGATAATGGTTGTTATAGTGGTGGTAATGGTGGTTATAGTGGCGATAATGGTTGTTAAAGTGGTGATAGTGGTCGTTATAGTGGTGACAATGGTTGTTATAGTGGTGATAATGTTCATTACAGCGTTGATAATGGTCGTTCTACTGGTGATAATGGTTGATATAGTGGTGATAATGGTCCTTATAGAGGTGATAATGGTTGTTATAGTGGTGATAGTGGTCGTTATAGTGGTGATAATGGTCCTTATAGTGGTGATAATTGTGGTTATAGTGTTGATAGTGGTCGTTATAGTGGTGACAGTGGTCGTTGTAGTGGTGATAATGGTTGTTATAGTGGTGATAATGGTCCTTATAGTGGTGATAATGGTTGTTATAGTGGTGATAATGGTTGTTATAGTGGTGATAATGGTCCTTATAGAGGTGATAATGGTTGTTATAGTGGTGATAGTGGTCGTTATAGTGGTGATAATGGTGGTTATAGTGCTGATAATGGTCGCTATAGTGGTGATAATGGTTGTTATAGTGGTGATAGTGGTCGTAATAGTGGTGACAATGGTCCATATAGTGGTGATAATGGTTGTTATAGTGGTGGTAATGGTGCTTATAGTGTTGATAGTGGTCGTTATAGTGGTGGTAATGGTGGTTATAGTGTTGATAATGGTCGCTATAGTGGTGATAATGGCCGTTATAGTGGTGATATTGTTCGTTATAGTGGTGATAATGGTCGTTATAGTGGTGATAATGGTCGTTATAGTGGTGATAATGGTTGTTATAGTGGTGATAATAGTTGTTATAGTGGTGATAATGGTTGTTATAGTGGTGATAGTGGCCGTTATAGTGGTGATAATGGTCATTACAGTGTTGATAATGATCCTTCTACTGGTGATAATGGTTGATATAGTGGTGATAATGGTGGTTATAGTGTTGATAAAGGTCGCTAAAATGGTGATAATGGCCGTTATAGTGGTGATAGTGGTCGTTATAGTGGTGATAATGGTTCTTAAAGTGGTGATAGTGGTGGTTATAGTCATCATAATGGTCCATATAGTGGTGATAATGGTTGTTATAGTGGTGATAATGGTTGTTATAGTGGTGATAATGGTTGTTATAGTGGTGATAGTGGTCGTTATAGTGGTGATAATGGTTGTTATAGTGGTGATAATGGTCCTTATAGTGGTGATAATGGTTGTTATAGTGGTGATAATGGTCATTACAGCGTTGATAATGGTCCTTCTACTGGTGATAATGGTTGATATAGTGGTGATAATGGTCGTTATAATGGTGATAATGGTTGTTATAGTGGTGATAATAGTTGTTATAGTGGTGATAATGGTTGTTATAGTGGTGATAGTGGTCGTTATAGTGGTGATAATGGTTGTTATAGTGGTGATAGTGGTCCTTATAGTGGTGATAATGGCCGTTATAGTGGTGATATTGGTCGTTATAGTGGTGATAATGGTCGTTATAGTGGTGATAATGGTTGTTATAGTGGTGATAATAGTTGTTATAGTGGTGATAATGGTTGTTATAGTGGTGATAGTGGCCGTTATAGTGCTGATAATGGTCGCTATAGTGGTGATAATGGTTGTTATAGTGGTGATAGTGGTCGTAATAGTGGTGACAATGGTCCATATAGTGGTGATAATGGTTGTTATAGTGGTGGTAATGGTGCTTATAGTGTTGCTAGTGGTCGTTATAGTGGTGATAATGGTGGTTATAGTGCTGATAATGGTCGCTACAGTGGTGATAATGGCCGTTATAGTGGTGATAATGGTCGTTATAGTTGTGATAACGGTCGTTATAGTGGTGATAATCTTTGTTATAGTGGTGATAATGGTTGTTAAAGTAGTGATAGTGGTGCTTATAGTGGTCATAATGGTCCATATAGTGGTGATAATGGTTGTTATAGTTGTGATAATGGTTGTTATAGTGGTGATAATGGTTGTTATAGTGGTGGTAATGGTGGTTATAGTGTTGATAATGGTCGCTATAGTGGTGATAATGGCCGTTATAGTGGTGATATTGGTCGTTATAGTGGTGATAATGGTCGTTATAGTGGTGATAATGGTTGTTATAGTGGTGATAATAGTTGTTATAGTGGTGATAATGGTTGTTATAGTGGTGATAGTGGCCGTTATAGTGGTGATAATGGTCATTACAGTGTTGATAATGATCCTTCTACTGGTGATAATGGTTGATATAGTGGTGATAATGGTGGTTATAGTGTTGATAAAGGTCGCTATAATGGTGATAATGGCCGTTATAGTGGTGATAGTGGTCGTTATAGTGGTGATAATGGTTCTTAAAGTGGTGATAGTGGTGGTTATAGTCATCATAATGGTCCATATAGTGGTGATAATGGTTGTTATAGTGGTGATAATGGTTGTTATAGTGGTGATAATGGTTGTTATAGTGGTGATAGTGGTCGTTATAGTGGTGATAATGGTTGTTATAGTGGTGATAATGGTCCTTATAGTGGTGATAATGGTTGTTATAGTGGTGATAATGGTCATTACAGCGTTGATAATGGTCCTTCTACTGGTGATAATGGTTGATATAGTGGTGATAATGGTCGTTATAATGGTGATAATGGTTGTTATAGTGGTGATAATAGTTGTTATAGTGGTGATAATGGTTGTTATAGTGGTGATAGTGGTCGTTATAGTGGTGATAATGGTTGTTATAGTGGTGATAGTGGTCCTTATAGTGGTGATAATGGTTGTTATAGTGGTGATAATGGTTGTTATAGTGGTGATAATGGTCCTTATAGTGGTGATAATGGTTGTTATAGTGGTGATAGTGGTCGTTATAGTGGTGATAATGGTCCATATAGTGGTGATAATGCTGGTTATGGTGTTGATAGTGGTCGTTATACTGGTGATAATGGCCGTTATAGTGGTGATAATGGTTGTTATACTGGTGATAATAGTTGTTATAGTGGTGTTAATGGTTGTTATAGTGTTGATAATGGTCGCTATAGTGGTGATAATGGCCGTTATAGTGGTGATAATGGTCGTTATAGTAGCGATAATGGTTGTTAAAGTGGTGATAGGGGTGGTTATAGTTGTCATAATGGTCCATATAGTGTTGATAATGGTTGTTATAGTGGTGATAATGGTCCTTCTAGTGGTGATAATGGTTGTTATAGTGGTGATAGTGGTCGTAATAGTGGTGATAATGGTGCATATAGTGGTGATAATGGTTGTTATAGTGGTGGTAATGGTGGTTATAGTGTTGATAGTGGTCGTTATAGTGGTGATAATGGTTGTTATAGTGCTGATAATGGTCGCTACAGTGGTGATAATGGCCGTTATAGTGGTGATAATGGTTGTTATAGTGGTGATAATAGTTGTTATAGTGGTGATAATGGTTGTTATAGTGTTGATAATGGTCGCTATAGTGGTGACAATGGCCGTTATAGTGGTGATAATGGTCGTTATAGTGGCGATAATGGTTGTTAAAGTGGTGATAGTGGTGGTTATAGTTGTCATAATGGTCCATATATTGGTGATAATGGTTGTTACAGTGGTGATAATGGTTGTTATAGTGGCGATAATGGTTGTTATAGTGGTGATAATGGTCATTACAGCGTTGATAATGGTCCTTCTACTGGTGATAATGGTTGTTATAGTGGTGATAGTGGTCGTTATAGTGGTGATAATGGTTGTTATAGTGGTGATAATGGTCCTTATAGTGGTGATAATGGTTGTTATAGTGGTGATAATAGTCGTTATAGTGGTGATAATGGTTGTTATAGTGGTGATAATAGTCCTTATAGTGGTGATAATGGTTGTTATAGTGGTGATAGTGGTCGTAATAGTGGTGATAATGGTCCATATAGTGGTGATAATGGTTGTTATAGTGGTGATAATGGTGGTTATAGTGTTGATAAAGGTCGCTATAATGGTGATAATGGCCGTTATAGTGGTGATAGTGGTCGTTATAGTGGTGATAATGGTCGCTATAGTGGTGATAATGGCCGTTATAGTGGTGATAATGGTCGTTATAGTAGCGATAATGGTTGTTAAAGTGGTGATAGGGGTGGTTATAGTTGTCATAATGGTCCATATAGTGTTGATAATGGTTGTTATAGTGGTGATAATGGTTGTTATAGTGGCGATAATGGTTGTTATAGTGGTGATAATGGTCATTACAGCGTTGATAATGGTCCTTCTACTGGTGATAATGGTTGATGTAGTGGTGATAATGGTCGTTATAATGGTGATAATGGTTGTTATAGTGGTGATAATGGTCCTTCTAGTGGTGATAATGGTTGTTATAGTGGTGGTAATGGTGGTTATAGTGTTGATAGTGGTCGTTATAGTGGTGATAATGGTTGTTATAGTGCTGATAATGGTCGCTACAGTGGTGATAATGGCCGTTATAGTGGTGATAATGGTTGTTATAGTGGTGATAATAGTTGTTATAGTGGTGATAATGGTTGTTATAGTGTTGATAATGGTCGCTATAGTGGTGACAATGGCCGTTATAGTGGTGATAATGGTCGTTATAGTGGCGATAATGGTTGTTAAAGTGGTGATAGTGGTGGTTATAGTTGTCATAATGGTCCATATATTGGTGATAATGGTTGTTACAGTGGTGATAATGGTTGTTATAGTGGCGATAATGGTTGTTATAGTGGTGATAATGGTCATTACAGCGTTGATAATGGTCCTTCTACTGGTGATAATGGTTGTTATAGTGGTGATAGTGGTCGTAATAGTGGTGACAATGGTCCATATAGTGGTGATAATGGTTGTTATAGTGGTGGTAATGGTGCTTATAGTGTTGATAGTGGTCGTTATAGTGGTGGTAATGGTGGTTATAGTGTTGATAATGGTCGCTATAGTGGTGATAATGGCCGTTATAGTGGTGATATTGTTCGTTATAGTGGTGATAATGGTCGTTATAGTGGTGATAAAGGTCGTTATAGTGGTGATAATGGTTGTTATAGTGGTGATAATAGTTGTTATAGTGGTGATAATGGTTGTTATAGTGGTGATAGTGGCCGTTATAGTGGTGATAATGGTCATTACAGTGTTGATAATGATCCTTCTACTGGTGATAATGGTTGATATAGTGGTGATAATGGTGGTTATAGTGTTGATAAAGGTCGCTAAAATGGTGATAATGGCCGTTATAGTGGTGATAGTGGTCGTTATAGTGGTGATAATGGTTCTTAAAGTGGTGATAGTGGTGGTTATAGTCATCATAATGGTCCATATAGTGGTGATAATGGTTGTTATAGTGGTGATAATGGTTGTTATAGTGGTGATAATGGTTGTTATAGTGGTGATAGTGGTCGTTATAGTGGTGATAATGGTTGTTATAGTGGTGATAATGGTCCTTATAGTGGTGATAATGGTTGTTATAGTGGTGATAATGGTCATTACAGCGTTGATAATGGTCCTTCTACTGGTGATAATGGTTGATATAGTGGTGATAATGGTCGTTATAATGGTGATAATGGTTGTTATAGTGGTGATAATAGTTGTTATAGTGGTGATAATGGTTGTTATAGTGGTGATAGTGGTCGTTATAGTGGTGATAATGGTTGTTATAGTGGTGATAGTGGTCCTTATAGTGGTGATAATGGCCGTTATAGTGGTGATATTGGTCGTTATAGTGGTGATAATGGTCGTTATAGTGGTGATAATGGTTGTTATAGTGGTGATAATAGTTGTTATAGTGGTGATAATGGTTGTTATAGTGGTGATAGTGGCCGTTATAGTGCTGATAATGGTCGCTATAGTGGTGATAATGGTTGTTATAGTGGTGATAGTGGTCGTAATAGTGGTGACAATGGTCCATATAGTGGTGATAATGGTTGTTATAGTGGTGGTAATGGTGCTTATAGTGTTGCTAGTGGTCGTTATAGTGGTGATAATGGTGGTTATAGTGCTGATAATGGTCGCTACAGTGGTGATAATGGCCGTTATAGTGGTGATAATGGTCGTTATAGTTGTGATAACGGTCGTTATAGTGGTGATAATCTTTGTTATAGTGGTGATAATGGTTGTTAAAGTAGTGATAGTGGTGCTTATAGTGGTCATAATGGTCCATATAGTGGTGATAATGGTTGTTATAGTTGTGATAATGGTTGTTATAGTGGTGATAATGGTTGTTATAGTGGTGGTAATGGTGGTTATAGTGTTGATAATGGTCGCTATAGTGGTGATAATGGCCGTTATAGTGGTGATATTGGTCGTTATAGTGGTGATAATGGTCGTTATAGTGGTGATAATGGTTGTTATAGTGGTGATAATAGTTGTTATAGTGGTGATAATGGTTGTTATAGTGGTGATAGTGGCCGTTATAGTGGTGATAATGGTCATTACAGTGTTGATAATGATCCTTCTACTGGTGATAATGGTTGATATAGTGGTGATAATGGTGGTTATAGTGTTGATAAAGGTCGCTATAATGGTGATAATGGCCGTTATAGTGGTGATAGTGGTCGTTATAGTGGTGATAATGGTTCTTAAAGTGGTGATAGTGGTGGTTATAGTCATCATAATGGTCCATATAGTGGTGATAATGGTTGTTATAGTGGTGATAATGGTTGTTATAGTGGTGATAATGGTTGTTATAGTGGTGATAGTGGTCGTTATAGTGGTGATAATGGTTGTTATAGTGGTGATAATGGTCCTTATAGTGGTGATAATGGTTGTTATAGTGGTGATAATGGTCATTACAGCGTTGATAATGGTCCTTCTACTGGTGATAATGGTTGATATAGTGGTGATAATGGTCGTTATAATGGTGATAATGGTTGTTATAATGGTGATAATAGTTGTTATAGTGGTGATAATGGTTGTTATAGTGGTGATAGTGGTCGTTATAGTGGTGATAATGGTTGTTATAGTGGTGATAGTGGTCCTTATAGTGGTGATAATGGTTGTTATAGTGGTGATAATGGTTGTTATAGTGGTGATAATGGTCCTTATAGTGGTGATAATGGTTGTTATAGTGGTGATAGTGGTCGTTATAGTGGTGATAATGGTCCATATAGTGGTGATAATGCTGGTTATGGTGTTGATAGTGGTCGTTATACTGGTGATAATGGCCGTTATAGTGGTGATAATGGTTGTTATACTGGTGATAATAGTTGTTATAGTGGTGTTAATGGTTGTTATAGTGTTGATAATGGTCGCTATAGTGGTGATAATGGCCGTTATAGTGGTGATAATGGTCGTTATAGTAGCGATAATGGTTGTTAAAGTGGTGATAGGGGTGGTTATAGTTGTCATAATGGTCCATATAGTGTTGATAATGGTTGTTATAGTGGTGATAATGGTCCTTCTAGTGGTGATAATGGTTGTTATAGTGGTGATAGTGGTCGTAATAGTGGTGATAATGGTGCATATAGTGGTGATAATGGTTGTTATAGTGGTGGTAATGGTGGTTATAGTGTTGATAGTGGTCGTTATAGTGGTGATAATGGTTGTTATAGTGCTGATAATGGTCGCTACAGTGGTGATAATGGCCGTTATAGTGGTGATAATGGTTGTTATAGTGGTGATAATAGTTGTTATAGTGGTGATAATGGTTGTTATAGTGTTGATAATGGTCGCTATAGTGGTGACAATGGCCGTTATAGTGGTGATAATGGTCGTTATAGTGGCGATAATGGTTGTTAAAGTGGTGATAGTGGTGGTTATAGTTGTCATAATGGTCCATATATTGGTGATAATGGTTGTTACAGTGGTGATAATGGTTGTTATAGTGGCGATAATGGTTGTTATAGTGGTGATAATGGTCATTACAGCGTTGATAATGGTCCTTCTACTGGTGATAATGGTTGTTATAGTGGTGATAGTGGTCGTTATAGTGGTGATAATGGTTGTTATAGTGGTGATAATGGTCCTTATAGTGGTGATAATGGTTGTTATAGTGGTGATAATAGTCGTTATAGTGGTGATAATGGTTGTTATAGTGGTGATAATAGTCCTTATAGTGGTGATAATGGTTGTTATAGTGGTGATAGTGGTCGTAATAGTGGTGATAATGGTCCATATAGTGGTGATAATGGTTGTTATAGTGGTGATAATGGTGGTTATAGTGTTGATAAAGGTCGCTATAATGGTGATAATGGCCGTTATAGTGGTGATAGTGGTCGTTATAGTGGTGATAATGGTCGCTATAGTGGTGATAATGGCCGTTATAGTGGTGATAATGGTCGTTATAGTAGCGATAATGGTTGTTAAAGTGGTGATAGGGGTGGTTATAGTTGTCATAATGGTCCATATAGTGTTGATAATGGTTGTTATAGTGGTGATAATGGTTGTTATAGTGGCGATAATGGTTGTTATAGTGGTGATAATGGTCATTACAGCGTTGATAATGGTCCTTCTACTGGTGATAATGGTTGATGTAGTGGTGATAATGGTCGTTATAATGGTGATAATGGTTGTTATAGTGGTGATAATGGTCCTTCTAGTGGTGATAATGGTTGTTATAGTGGTGGTAATGGTGGTTATAGTGTTGATAGTGGTCGTTATAGTGGTGATAATGGTTGTTATAGTGCTGATAATGGTCGCTACAGTGGTGATAATGGCCGTTATAGTGGTGATAATGGTTGTTATAGTGGTGATAATAGTTGTTATAGTGGTGATAATGGTTGTTATAGTGTTGATAATGGTCGCTATAGTGGTGACAATGGCCGTTATAGTGGTGATAATGGTCGTTATAGTGGCGATAATGGTTGTTAAAGTGGTGATAGTGGTGGTTATAGTTGTCATAATGGTCCATATATTGGTGATAATGGTTGTTACAGTGGTGATAATGGTTGTTATAGTGGCGATAATGGTTGTTATAGTGGTGATAATGGTCATTACAGCGTTGATAATGGTCCTTCTACTGGTGATAATGGTTGTTATAGTGGTGATAGTGGTCGTTATAGTGGTGATAATGGTCCTTGTAGTGGTGATAATTGTGGTTATAGTGTTGATAGTGGTCGTTATAGTGGTGATAGTGGTCGTTGTAGTGGTGATAATGGTTGTTATAGTGGTGATAATGGTCCTTATAGTGGTGATAATGGTTGTTATAGTGGTGATAATGGTTGTTATAGTGGTGATAATGGTCCTTATAGAGGTGATAATGGTTGTTATAGTGGTGATAGTGGTCGTTATAGTGGTGATAATGGTGGTTATAGTGCTGATAATGGTCGCTATAGTGGTGATAATGGTTGTTATAGTGGTGATAGTGGTCGTAGTAGTGGTGACAATGGTCCATATAGTGGTGATAATGGTTGTTATAGTGGTGGTAATGGTGCTTATAGTGTTGCTAGTGGTCGTTATAGTGGTGATAATGGTGGTTATAGTGCTGATAATGGTCGCTACAGTGGTGATAATGGCCGTTATAGTGGTGATAATGGTCGTTATAGTTGTGATAACGGTCGTTATAGTGGTGATAATCTTTGTTATAGTGGTGATAATGGTTGTTAAAGTAGTGATAGTGGTGCTTATAGTGGTCATAATGGTCCATATAGTGGTGATAATGGTTGTTATAGTTGTGATAATGGTTGTTATAGTGGTGATAATGGTTGTTATAGTGGTGGTAATGGTGGTTATAGTGTTGATAATGGTCGCTATAGTGGTGATAATGGCCGTTATAGTGGTGATATTGGTCGTTATAGTGGTGATAATGGTCGTTATAGTGGTGATAATGGTTGTTATAGTGGTGATAATAGTTGTTATAGTGGTGATAATGGTTGTTATAGTGGTGATAGTGGCCGTTATAGTGGTGATAATGGTCATTACAGTGTTGATAATGATCCTTCTACTGGTGATAATGGTTGATATAGTGGTGATAATGGTGGTTATAGTGTTGATAAAGGTCGCTATAATGGTGATAATGGCCGTTATAGTGGTGATAGTGGTCGTTATAGTGGTGATAATGGTTCTTAAAGTGGTGATAGTGGTGGTTATAGTCATCATAATGGTCCATATAGTGGTGATAATGGTTGTTATAGTGGTGATAATGGTTGTTATAGTGGTGATAATGGTTGTTATAGTGGTGATAGTGGTCGTTATAGTGGTGATAATGGTTGTTATAGTGGTGATAATGGTCCTTATAGTGGTGATAATGGTTGTTATAGTGGTGATAATGGTCATTACAGCGTTGATAATGGTCCTTCTACTGGTGATAATGGTTGATATAGTGGTGATAATGGTCGTTATAATGGTGATAATGGTTGTTATAGTGGTGATAATAGTTGTTATAGTGGTGATAATGGTTGTTATAGTGGTGATAGTGGTCGTTATAGTGGTGATAATGGTTGTTATAGTGGTGATAGTGGTCCTTATAGTGGTGATAATGGTTGTTATAGTGGTGATAATGGTTGTTATAGTGGTGATAATGGTCCTTATAGTGGTGATAATGGTTGTTATAGTGGTGATAGTGGTCGTTATAGTGGTGATAATGGTCCATATAGTGGTGATAATGCTGGTTATGGTGTTGATAGTGGTCGTTATACTGGTGATAATGGCCGTTATAGTGGTGATAATGGTTGTTATACTGGTGATAATAGTTGTTATAGTGGTGTTAATGGTTGTTATAGTGTTGATAATGGTCGCTATAGTGGTGATAATGGCCGTTATAGTGGTGATAATGGTCGTTATAGTAGCGATAATGGTTGTTAAAGTGGTGATAGGGGTGGTTATAGTTGTCATAATGGTCCATATAGTGTTGATAATGGTTGTTATAGTGGTGATAATGGTCCTTCTAGTGGTGATAATGGTTGTTATAGTGGTGATAGTGGTCGTAATAGTGGTGATAATGGTGCATATAGTGGTGATAATGGTTGTTATAGTGGTGGTAATGGTGGTTATAGTGTTGATAGTGGTCGTTATAGTGGTGATAATGGTTGTTATAGTGCTGATAATGGTCGCTACAGTGGTGATAATGGCCGTTATAGAGGTGATAATGGTTGTTATAGTGGTGATAATAGTTGTTATAGTGGTGATAATGGTTGTTATAGTGTTGATAATGGTCGCTATAGTGGTGACAATGGCCGTTATAGTGGTGATAATGGTCGTTATAGTGGCGATAATGGTTGTTAAAGTGGTGATAGTGGTGGTTATAGTTGTCATAATGGTCCATATATTGGTGATAATGGTTGTTACAGTGGTGATAATGGTTGTTATAGTGGCGATAATGGTTGTTATAGTGGTGATAATGGTCATTACAGCGTTGATAATGGTCCTTCTACTGGTGATAATGGTTGTTATAGTGATGATAGTGGTCGTTATAGTGGTGATAATGGTCCATATAGTGGTGATAATTGTGGTTATAGTGTTGATAGTGGTCGTTATAGTGGTGATAATGGTGGTTATAGTGCTGATAATGGTCGCTATAGTGGTGATAATGGCCGTTATAGTGGTGATAATGGTCGTTATAGGGGTGATAATGGTCGTTATACTAGTGATAATGGTTGTTATAGTGGTGATAATGGTCCTTATAGTGGTGATAATGGTTGTTATAGTGGTGATAGTGGTCGTAATAGTGGTGATAATGGTCCATATAGTGGTGATAATGGTTGTTATAGTGGTGGTAATGGTGCTTATAGTGTTGATAGTGGTCGTTATAGTGGTGATAATGGTGGTTATAGTGCTGATAATGGTCGCTACAGTGGTGATAATGGCCGTTATAGTGGTGATAATGGTCGTTATAGTTGTGATAACGGTCGTTATAGTGGTGATAATCTTTGTTATAGTGGTGATAATGGTTGTTAAAGTAGTGATAGTGGTGCTTATAGTGGTCATAATGGTCCATATAGTGGTGATAATGGTTGTTATAGTTGTGATAATGGTTGTTATAGTGGTGATAATGGTCCTTCTAGTGGTGATAATGGTTGTTATAGTGGTGATAGTGGTCGTAATAGTGGTGATAATGGTGCATATAGTGGTGATAATGGTTGTTATAGTGGTGGTAATGGTGGTTATAGTGTTGATAGTGGTCGTTATAGTGGTGATAATGGTTGTTATAGTGCTGATAATGGTCGCTACAGTGGTGATAATGGCCGTTATAGTGGTGATAATGGTTGTTATAGTGGTGATAATAGTTGTTATAGTGGTGATAATGGTTGTTATAGTGTTGATAATGGTCGCTATAGTGGTGACAATGGCCGTTATAGTGGTGATAATGGTCGTTATAGTGGCGATAATGGTTGTTAAAGTGGTGATAGTGGTGGTTATAGTTGTCATAATGGTCCATATATTGGTGATAATGGTTGTTACAGTGGTGATAATGGTTGTTATAGTGGCGATAATGGTTGTTATAGTGGTGATAATGGTCATTACAGCGTTGATAATGGTCCTTCTACTGGTGATAATGGTTGTTATAGTGGTGATAGTGGTCGTTATAGTGGTGATAATGGTTGTTATAGTGGTGATAATGGTCCTTATAGTGGTGATAATGGTTGTTATAGTGGTGATAATAGTCGTTATAGTGGTGATAATGGTTGTTATAGTGGTGATAATAGTCCTTATAGTGGTGATAATGGTTGTTATAGTGGTGATAGTGGTCGTAATAGTGGTGATAATGGTCCATATAGTGGTGATAATGGTTGTTATAGTGGTGGTAATGGTGCTTATAGTGTTGATAGTGGTCGTTATAGTGGTGATAATGGTGGTTATAGTGCTGATAATGGTCGCTACAGTGGTGATAATGGCCGTTATAGTTGGGATAATGGTCGTTATAGTTGTGATAACGGTCGTTATAGTGGTGATAATCTTTGTTATAGTGGTGATAATGGTTGTTAAAGTGGTGATAGTGGTGCTTATAGTGGTCATAATGGTCCATATAGTGGTGATAATGGTTGTTATAGTTGTGATAATGGTTGTTATAGTGGTGATAATGGTTGTTATAGTTGTTATAATGGTTGTTATAGTGGTGATAATGGTTGTTATAGTGGTGGTAATGGTGGTTATAGTGGCGATAATGGTTGTTAAAGTGGTGATAGTGGTCGTTATAGTGGTGATAATGGTTGTTATAGTGGTGATAATGGTTGTTATAGTGGCGATAATGGTTGTTATAGTGGTGATAATGGTCATTACAGCGTTGATAATGGTCCTTCTACTGGTGATAATGGTCGATATAATGGTGATAATGGTTGTTATAGTGGTGATAATAGTTGTTATAGTGGTGATAATGGTTGTTATAGTGTTGATAATGGTCGCCATAGTGGTGATAGTGGTCGTTATAGTGGTGATAATGGTTGTTATAGTGGTGATAATGGTCATTACAGCGTTGATAATGGTCCTTCTACTGGTGATAATGTTTGATATAGTGGTGATAATGGTCGTTATAATGGTGATAATGGTTGTTATAGTGGTGATAATAGTTGTTATAGTGGTGATAATGGTTGTTATAGTGGTGATAGTGGTCGTTATAGTGGTGATAATGGTCCATGTAGTGTTGATAATGGTTGCTATAGTGGTGATAATGTTTGATATAGTGGTGATAATGGTCGTTATAATGGTGATAATGGTTGTTATAGTGGTGATAATAGTTGTTATAGTGGTGATAATGGTTGTTATAGTGATGATAGTGGTCGTTATAGTGGTGATAATGGTCCATATAGTGGTGATAATTGTGGTTATAGTGTTGATAGTGGTCGTTATAGTGGTGATAATGGTGGTTATAGTGCTGATAATGGTCGCTATAGTGGTGATAATGGCCGTTATAGTGGTGATAATGGTCGTTATAGGGGTGATAATGGTCGTTATACTAGTGATAATGGTTGTTATAGTGGTGATAATGGTCCTTATAGTGGTGATAATGGTTGTTATAGTGGTGATAGTGGTCGTAATAGTGGTGATAATGGTCCATATAGTGGTGATAATGGTTGTTATAGTGGTGGTAATGGTGCTTATAGTGTTGATAGTGGTCGTTATAGTGGTGATAATGGTGGTTATAGTGCTGATAATGGTCGCTACAGTGGTGATAATGGCCGTTATAGTGGTGATAATGGTCGTTATAGTTGTGATAACGGTCGTTATAGTGGTGATAATCTTTGTTATAGTGGTGATAATGGTTGTTAAAGTAGTGATAGTGGTGCTTATAGTGGTCATAATAGTCCATATAGTGGTGATAATGGTTGTTATAGTTGTGATAATGGTTGTTATAGTGGTGATAATGGTTGTTATAGTGGTGGTAATGGTGGTTATAGTGTTGATAATGGTCGCTATAGTGGTGATAATGGCCGTTATAGTGGTGATATTGTTCGTTATAGTGGTGATAATGGTCGTTATAGTGGTGATAATGGTTGTTATAGTGGTGATAATAGTTGTTATAGTGGTGATAATGGTTGTTATAGTGGTGATAATAGTTGTTATAGTGGTGATAATGGTTGTTATAGTGGTGATAGTGGTCGTTATAGTGGTGATAATGGTTGTTATAGTGGTGATAGTGGTCCTTATAGTGGTGATAATGGCCGTTATAGTGGTGATATTGGTCGTTATAGTGGTGATAATGGTCGTTATAGTGGTGATAATGGTTGTTATAGTGGTGATAATAGTTGTTATAGTGGTGATAATGGTTGTTATAGTGGTGATAGTGGCCGTTATAGTGGTGATAATGGTCATTACAGTGTTGATAATGATCCTTCTACTGGTGATAATGGTTGATATAGTGGTGATAATGGTGGTTATAGTGTTGATAAGGGTCGCTATAATGGTGATAATGGCCGTTATAGTGGTGATAGTGGTCGTTATAGTGGTGATAATGGTTCTTAAAGTGGTGATAGTGGTGGTTATAGTCATCATAATGGTCCATATAGTGGTGATAATGGTTGTTATAGTGGTGATAATGGTTGTTATAGTGGTGATAATGGTTGTTATAGTGGTGATAGTGGTCGTTATAGTGGTGATAATGGTTGTTGTAGTGGTGATAATGGTCCTTATAGTGGTGATAATGGTTGTTATAGTGGTGATAATGGTCATTACAGCGTTGATAATGGTCCTTCTACTGGTGATAATGGTTGATATAGTGGTGATAATGGTCGTTATAATGGTGATAATGGTTGTTATAGTGGTGATAATAGTTGTTATAGTGGTGATAATGGTTGTTATAGTGGTGATAGTGGTCGTTATAGTGGTGATAATGGTTGTTATAGTGGTGATAGTGGTCCTTATAGTGGTGATAATGGTTGTTATAGTGGTGATAATGGTTGTTATAGTGGTGATAATGGTCCTTATAGTGGTGATAATGGTTGTTATAGTGGTGATAGTGGTCGTTATAGTGGTGATAATGGTTGTTATAGTGCTGATAATGGTCGCTACAGTGGTGATAATGGCCGTTATAGTGGTGATAATGGTTGTTATAGTGGTGATAATAGTTGTTATAGTGGTGATAATGGTTGTTATAGTGTTGATAATGGTCGCTATAGTGGTGACAATGGCCGTTATAGTGGTGATAATGGTCGTTATAGTGGCGATAATGGTTGTTAAAGTGGTGATAGTGGTGGTTATAGTTGTCATAATGGTCCATATATTGGTGATAATGGTTGTTACAGTGGTGATAATGGTTGTTATAGTGGCGATAATGGTTGTTATAGTGGTGATAATGGTCATTACAGCGTTGATAATGGTCCTTCTACTGGTGATAATGGTTGTTATAGTGGTGATAGTGGTCGTTATAGTGGTGATAATGGTTGTTATAGTGGTGATAATGGTCCTTATAGTGGTGATAATGGTTGTTATAGTGGTGATAATAGTCGTTATAGTGGTGATAATGGTTGTTATTGTGGTGATAATAGTCCTTATAGTGGTGATAATGGTTGTTATAGTGGTGATAGTGGTCGTAATAGTGGTGATAATGGTCCATATAGTGGTGATAATGGTTGTTATAGTGGTGGTAATGGTGCTTATAGTGTTGATAGTGGTCGTTATAGTGGTGATAATGGTGGTTATAGTGCTGATAATGGTCGCTACAGTGGTGATAATGGCCGTTATAGTTGGGATAACGGTCGTTATAGTTGTGATAACGGTCGTTATAGTGGTGATAATCTTTGTTATAGTGGTGATAATGGTTGTTAAAGTGGTGATAGTGGTGCTTATAGTGGTCATAATGGTCCATATAGTGGTGATAATGGTTGTTATAGTTGTGATAATGGTTGTTATAGTGGTGATAATGGTTGTTATAGTTGTTATAATGGTTGTTATAGTGGTGATAATGGTTGTTATAGTGGTGGTAATGGTGGTTATAGTGGCGATAATGGTTGTTAAAGTGGTGATAGTGGTCGTTATAGTGGTGATAATGGTTGTTATAGTGGTGATAATGGTTGTTATAGTGGCGATAATGGTTGTTATAGTGGTGATAATGGTCATTACAGCGTTGATAATGGTCCTTCTACTGGTGATAATGGTCGATATAATGGTGATAATGGTTGTTATAGTGGTGATAATAGTTGTTATAGTGGTAATAATGGTTGTTATAGTGTTGATAATGGTCGCCATAGTGGTGATAGTGGTCGTTATAGTGGTGATAATGGTTGTTATAGTGGTGATAATGGTCATTACAGCGTTGATAATGGTCCTTCTACTGGTGATAATGTTTGATATAGTGGTGATAATGGTCGTTATAATGGTGATAATGGTTGTTATAGTGGTGATAATAGTTGTTATAGTGGTGATAATGGTTGTTATAGTGGTGATAGTGGTCGTTATAGTGGTGATAATGGTCCATGTAGTGTTGATAATGGTTGCTATAGTGGTGATAATGTTTGATATAGTGGTGATAATGGTCGTTATAATGGTGATAATGGTTGTTATAGTGGTGATAATAGTTGTTATAGTGCTGATAATGGTTGTTATAGTGATGATAGTGGTCGTTATAGTGGTGATAATGGTCCATATAGTGGTGATAATTGTGGTTATAGTGTTGATAGTGGTCGTTATAGTGGTGATAATGGTGGTTATAGTGCTGATAATGGTCGCTATAGTGGTGATAATGGCCGTTATAGTGGTGATAATGGTCGTTATAGGGGTGATAATGGTCGTTATACTAGTGATAATGGTTGTTATAGTGGTGATAATGGTCCTTATAGTGGTGATAATGGTTGTTATAGTGGTGATAGTGGTCGTAATAGTGGTGATAATGGTCCATATAGTGGTGATAATGGTTGTTATAGTGGTGGTAATGGTGCTTATAGTGTTGATAGTGGTCGTTATAGTGGTGATAATGGTGGTTATAGTGCTGATAATGGTCGCTACAGTGGTGATAATGGCCGTTATAGTGGTGATAATGGTCGTTATAGTTGTGATAACGGTCGTTATAGTGGTGATAATCTTTGTTATAGTGGTGATAATGGTTGTTAAAGTAGTGATAGTGGTGCTTATAGTGGTCATAATGGTCCATATAGTGGTGATAATGGTTGTTATAGTTGTGATAATGGTTGTTATAGTGGTGATAATGGTTGTTATAGTGGTGGTAATGGTGGTTATAGTGTTGATAATGGTCGCTATAGTGGTGATAATGGCCGTTATAGTGGTGATATTGTTCGTTATAGTGGTGATAATGGTCGTTATAGTGGTGATAATGGTTGTTATAGTGGTGATAATAGTTGTTATAGTGGTGATAATGGTTGTTATAGTGGTGATAGTGGCCGTTATAGTGGTGATAATGGTCATTACAGTGTTGATAATGATCCTTCTACTGGTGATAATGGTTGATATAGTGGTGATAATGGTGGTTATAGTGTTGATAAAGGTCGCTATAATGGTGATAATGGCCGTTATAGTGGTGATAGTGGTCGTTATAGTGGTGATAATGGTTCTTAAAGTGGTGATAGTGGTGGTTATAGTCATCATAATGGTCCATATAGTGGTGATAATGGTTGTTATAGTGGTGATAATGGTTGTTATAGTGGTGATAATGGTTGTTATAGTGGTGATAGTGGTCGTTATAGTGGTGATAATGGTTGTTATAGTGGTGATAATGGTCCTTATAGTGGTGATAATGGTTGTTATAGTGGTGATAATGGTCATTACAGCGTTGATAATGGTCCTTCTACTGGTGATAATGGTTGATATAGTGGTGATAATGGTCGTTATAATGGTGATAATGGTTGTTATAGTGGTGATAATAGTTGTTATAGTGGTGATAATGGTTGTTATAGTGGTGATAGTGGTCGTTATAGTGGTGATAATGGTTGTTATAGTGGTGATAGTGGTCCTTATAGTGGTGATAATGGCCGTTATAGTGGTGATATTGGTCGTTATAGTGGTGATAATGGTCGTTATAGTGGTGATAATGGTTGTTATAGTGGTGATAATAGTTGTTATAGTGGTGATAATGGTTGTTATAGTGGTGATAGTGGCCGTTATAGTGGTGATAATGGTCATTACAGTGTTGATAATGATCCTTCTACTGGTGATAATGGTTGATATAGTGGTGATAATGGTGGTTATAGTGTTGATAAGGGTCGCTATAATGGTGATAATGGCCGTTATAGTGGTGATAGTGGTCGTTATAGTGGTGATAATGGTTCTTAAAGTGGTGATAGTGGTGGTTATAGTCATCATAATGGTCCATATAGTGGTGATAATGGTTGTTATAGTGGTGATAATGGTTGTTATAGTGGTGATAATGGTTGTTATAGTGGTGATAGTGGTCGTTATAGTGGTGATAATGGTTGTTGTAGTGGTGATAATGGTCCTTATAGTGGTGATAATGGTTGTTATAGTGGTGATAATGGTCATTACAGCGTTGATAATGGTCCTTCTACTGGTGATAATGGTTGATATAGTGGTGATAATGGTCGTTATAATGGTGATAATGGTTGTTATAGTGGTGATAATAGTTGTTATAGTGGTGATAATGGTTGTTATAGTGGTGATAGTGGTCGTTATAGTGGTGATAATGGTTGTTATAGTGGTGATAGTGGTCCTTATAGTGGTGATAATGGTTGTTATAGTGGTGATAATGGTTGTTATAGTGGTGATAATGGTCCTTATAGTGGTGATAATGGTTGTTATAGTGGTGATAGTGGTCGTTATAGTGGTGATAATGGTTGTTATAGTGCTGATAATGGTCGCTACAGTGGTGATAATGGCCGTTATAGTGGTGATAATGGTTGTTATAGTGGTGATAATAGTTGTTATAGTGGTGATAATGGTTGTTATAGTGTTGATAATGGTCGCTATAGTGGTGACAATGGCCGTTATAGTGGTGATAATGGTCGTTATAGTGGCGATAATGGTTGTTAAAGTGGTGATAGTGGTGGTTATAGTTGTCATAATGGTCCATATATTGGTGATAATGGTTGTTACAGTGGTGATAATGGTTGTTATAGTGGCGATAATGGTTGTTATAGTGGTGATAATGGTCATTACAGCGTTGATAATGGTCCTTCTACTGGTGATAATGGTTGTTATAGTGGTGATAGTGGTCGTTATAGTGGTGATAATGGTTGTTATAGTGGTGATAATGGTCCTTATAGTGGTGATAATGGTTGTTATAGTGGTGATAATAGTCGTTATAGTGGTGATAATGGTTGTTATAGTGGTGATAATAGTCCTTATAGTGGTGATAATGGTTGTTATAGTGGTGATAGTGGTCGTAATAGTGGTGATAATGGTCCATATAGTGGTGATAATGGTTGTTATAGTGGTGGTAATGGTGCTTATAGTGTTGATAGTGGTCGTTATAGTGGTGATAATGGTGGTTATAGTGCTGATAATGGTCGCTACAGTGGTGATAATGGCCGTTATAGTGGTGATAATGGTCGTTATAGTTGTGATAACGGTCGTTATAGTGGTGATAATCTTTGTTATAGTGGTGATAATGGTTGTTAAAGTGGTGATAGTGGTGCTTATAGTGGTCATAATGGTCCATATAGTGGTGATAATGGTTGTTATAGTTGTGATAATGGTTGTTATAGTGGTGATAATGGTTGTTATAGTTGTTATAATGGTTGTTATAGTGGTGATAATGGTTGTTATAGTGGTGGTAATGGTGGTTATAGTGGCGATAATGGTTGTTAAAGTGGTGATAGTGGTCGTTATAGTGGTGACAATGGTTGTTATGGTGGTGATAATGTTCATTACAGCGTTGATAATGGTCGTTCTACTGGTGATAATGGTTGATATAGTGGTGATAATGGTCCTTATAGAGGTGATAATGGTTGTTATAGTGGTGATAGTGGTCGTTATAGTGGTGATAATGGTCCTTATAGTGGTGATAATTGTGGTTATAGTGTTGATAGTGGTCGTTATAGTGGTGATAGTGGTCGTTGTAGTGGTGATAATGGTTGTTATAGTGGTGATAATGGTCCTTATAGTGGTGATAATGGTTGTTATAGTGGTGATAATGGTTGTTATAGTGGTGATAATGGTCCTTATAGAGGTGATAATGGTTGTTATAGTGGTGATAGTGGTCGTTATAGTGGTGATAATGGTGGTTATAGTGCTGATAATGGTCGCTATAGTGGTGATAATGGTTGTTATAGTGGTGATAGTGGTCGTAATAGTGGTGACAATGGTCCATATAGTGGTGATAATGGTTGTTATAGTGGTGGTGATGGTGCTTATAGTGTTGATAGTGGTCGTTATAGTGGTGGTAATGGTGGTTATAGTGTTGATAATGGTCGCTATAGTGGTGATAATGGCCGTTATAGTGGTGATATTGTTCGTTATAGTGGTGATAATGGTCGTTATAGTGTTGATAATGGTCGCTATAGTGGTGATAATGGCCGTTATAGTGGTGATATTGTTCGTTATAGTGGTGATAATGGTCGTTATAGTGGTGATAATGGTCGTTATAGTGGTGATAATGGTTGATATAGTGGTGATAATGGTCGTTATAATGGTGATAATGGTTGTTATAGTGGTGATAATAGTTGTTATAGTGGTGATAATGGTTGTTATAGTGGTGATAGTGGTCGTTATAGTGGTGATAATGGTTGTTATAGTGGTGATAGTGGTCCTTATAGTGGTGATAATGGCCGTTATAGTGGTGATATTGGTCGTTATAGTGGTGATAATGGTCGTTATAGTGGTGATAATGGTTGTTATAGTGGTGATAATAGTTGTTATAGTGGTGATAATGGTTGTTATAGTGGTGATAGTGGCCGTTATAGTGGTGATAATGGTCATTACAGTGTTGATAATGATCCTTCTACTGGTGATAATGGTTGATATAGTGGTGATAATGGTGGTTATAGTGTTGATAAGGGTCGCTATAATGGTGATAATGGCCGTTATAGTGGTGATAGTGGTCGTTATAGTGGTGATAATGGTTCTTAAAGTGGTGATAGTGGTGGTTATAGTCATCATAATGGTCCATATAGTGGTGATAATGGTTGTTATAGTGGTGATAATGGTTGTTATAGTGGTGATAATGGTTGTTATAGTGGTGATAGTGGTCGTTATAGTGGTGATAATGGTTGTTGTAGTGGTGATAATGGTCCTTATAGTGGTGATAATGGTTGTTATAGTGGTGATAATGGTCATTACAGCGTTGATAATGGTCCTTCTACTGGTGATAATGGTTGATATAGTGGTGATAATGGTCGTTATAATGGTGATAATGGTTGTTATAGTGGTGATAATAGTTGTTATAGTGGTGATAATGGTTGTTATAGTGGTGATAGTGGTCGTTATAGTGGTGATAATGGTTGTTATAGTGGTGATAGTGGTCCTTATAGTGGTGATAATGGTTGTTATAGTGGTGATAATGGTTGTTATAGTGGTGATAATGGTCCTTATAGTGGTGATAATGGTTGTTATAGTGGTGGTAATGGTGCTTATAGTGTTGATAGTGGTCGTTATAGTGGTGATAATGGTGGTTATAGTGCTGATAATGGTCGCTACAGTGGTGATAATGGCCGTTATAGTGGTGATAATGGTCGTTATAGTTGTGATAACGGTCGTTATAGTGGTGATAATCTTTGTTATAGTGGTGATAATGGTTGTTAAAGTGGTGATAGTGGTGCTTATAGTGGTCATAATGGTCCATATAGTGGTGATAATGGTTGTTATAGTTGTGATAATGGTTGTTATAGTGGTGATAATGGTTGTTATAGTTGTTATAATGGTTGTTATAGTGGTGATAATGGTTGTTATAGTGGTGGTAATGGTGGTTATAGTGGCGATAATGGTTGTTAAAGTGGTGATAGTGGTCGTTATAGTGGTGACAATGGTTGTTATAGTGGTGATAATGTTCATTACAGCGTTGATAATGGTCGTTCTACTGGTGATAATGGTTGATATAGTGGTGATAATGGTCCTTATAGAGGTGATAATGGTTGTTATAGTGGTGATAGTGGTCGTTATAGTGGTGATAATGGTCCTTATAGTGGTGATAATTGTGGTTATAGTGTTGATAGTGGTCGTTATAGTGGTGATAGTGGTCGTTGTAGTGGTGATAATGGTTGTTATAGTGGTGATAATGGTCCTTATAGTGGTGATAATGGTTGTTATAGTGGTGATAATGGTTGTTATAGTGGTGATAATGGTCCTTATAGAGGTGATAATGGTTGTTATAGTGGTGATAGTGGTCGTTATAGTGGTGATAATGGTGGTTATAGTGCTGATAATGGTCGCTATAGTGGTGATAATGGTTGTTATAGTGGTGATAGTGGTCGTAATAGTGGTGACAATGGTCCATATAGTGGTGATAATGGTTGTTATAGTGGTGGTAATGGTGCTTATAGTGTTGATAGTGGTCGTTATAGTGGTGGTAATGGTGGTTATAGTGTTGATAATGGTCGCTATAGTGGTGATAATGGCCGTTATAGTGGTGATATTGTTCGTTATAGTGGTGATAATGGTCGTTATAGTGGTGATAATGGTCGTTATAGTGGTGATAATGGTTGTTATAGTGGTGATAATAGTTGTTATAGTGGTGATAATGGTTGTTATAGTGGTGATAGTGGCCGTTATAGTGGTGATAATGGTCATTACAGTGTTGATAATGATCCTTCTACTGGTGATAATGGTTGATATAGTGGTGATAATGGTGGTTATAGTGTTGATAAAGGTCGCTAAAATGGTGATAACGGCCGTTATAGTGGTGATAGTGGTCGTTATAGTGGTGATAATGGTTCTTAAAGTGGTGATAGTGGTGGTTATAGTCATCATAATGGTCCATATAGTGGTGATAATGGTTGTTATAGTGGTGATAATGGTTGTTATAGTGGTGATAATGGTTGTTATAGTGGTGATAGTGGTCGTTATAGTGGTGATAATGGTTGTTATAGTGGTGATAATGGTCCTTATAGTGGTGATAATGGTTGTTATAGTGGTGATAATGGTCATTACAGCGTTGATAACGGTCCTTCTACTGGTGATAATGGTTGATATAGTGGTGATAATGGTCGTTATAATGGTGATAATGGTTGTTATAGTGGTGATAATAGTTGTTATAGTGGTGATAATGGTTGTTATAGTGGTGATAGTGGTCGTTATAGTGGTGATAATGGTTGTTATAGTGGTGATAGTGGTCCTTATAGTGGTGATAATGGCCGTTATAGTGGTGATATTGGTCGTTATAGTGGTGATAATGGTCGTTATAGTGGTGATAATGGTTGTTATAGTGCTGATAATAGTTGTTATAGTGGTGATAATGGTTGTTATAGTGGTGATAGTGGCCGTTATAGTGGTGATAATGGTCATTACAGTGTTGATAATGATCCTTCTACTGGTGATAATGGTTGATATAGTGGTGATAATGGTGGTTATAGTGTTGATAAGGGTCGCTATAATGGTGATAATGGCCGTTATAGTGGTGATAGTGGTCGTTATAGTGGTGATAATGGTTCTTAAAGTGGTGATAGTGGTGGTTATAGTCATCATAATGGTCCATATAGTGGTGATAATGGTTGTTATAGTGGTGATAATGGTTGTTATAGTGGTGATAATGGTTGTTATAGTGGTGATAGTGGTCGTTATAGTGGTGATAATGGTTGTTGTAGTGGTGATAATGGTCCTTATAGTGGTGATAATGGTTGTTATAGTGGTGATAATGGTCATTACAGCGTTGATAATGGTCCTTCTACTGGTGATAATGGTTGATATAGTGGTGATAGTGGTCGTTATAATGGTGATAATGGTTGTTATAGTGGTGATAATAGTTGTTATAGTGGTGATAATGGTTGTTATAGTGGTGATAGTGGTCGTTATAGTGGTGATAATGGTTGTTATAGTGGTGATAGTGGTCCTTATAGTGGTGATAATGGTTGTTATAGTGGTGATAATGGTTGTTATAGTGGTGATAATGGTCCTTATAGTGGTGATAATGGTTGTTATAGTGGTGATAGTGGTCGTTATAGTGGTGATAATGGTTGTTATAGTGCTGATAATGGTCGCTACAGTGGTGATAATGGCCGTTATAGTGGTGATAATGGTTGTTATAGTGGTGATAATAGTTGTTATAGTGGTGATAATGGTTGTTATAGTGTTGATAATGGTCGCTATAGTGGTGGCAATGGCCGTTATAGTGGTGATAATGGTCGTTATAGTGGCGATAATGGTTGTTAAAGTGGTGATAGTGGTGGTTATAGTTGTCATAATGGTCCATATATTGGTGATAATGGTTGTTACAGTGGTGATAATGGTTGTTATAGTGGCGATAATGGTTGTTATAGTGGTGATAATGGTCATTACAGCGTTGATAATGGTCCTTCTACTGGTGATAATGGTTGTTATAGTGGTGATAGTGGTCGTTATAGTGGTGATAATGGTTGTTATAGTGGTGATAATGGTCCTTATAGTGGTGATAATGGTTGTTATAGTGGTGATAATAGTCGTTATAGTGGTGATAATGGTCCTTATAGAGGTGATAATGGTTGTTATAGTGGTGATAGTGGTCGTTATAGTGGTGATAATCTTTGTTATAGTGGTGATAATGGTTGTTAAAGTGGTGATAGTGGTGCTTATAGTGGTCATAATGGTCCATATAGTGGTGATAATGGTTGTTATAGTTGTGATAATGGTTGTTATAGTGGTGATAATGGTTGTTATAGTTGTTATAATGGTTGTTATAGTGGTGATAATGGTTGTTATAGTGGTGGTAATGGTGGTTATAGTGGCGATAATGGTTGTTAAAGTGGTGATAGTGGTCGTTATAGTGGTGACAATGGTTGTTATAGTGGTGATAATGTTCATTACAGCGTTGATAATGGTCGTTCTACTGGTGATAATGGTTGATATAGTGGTGATAATGGTCCTTATAGAGGTGATAATGGTTGTTATAGTGGTGATAGTGGTCGTTATAGTGGTGATAATGGTCCTTATAGTGGTGATAATTGTGGTTATAGTGTTGATAGTGGTCGTTATAGTGGTGATAGTGGTCGTTGTAGTGGTGATAATGGTTGTTATAGTGGTGATAATGGTCCTTATAGTGGTGATAATGGTTGTTATAGTGGTGATAATGGTTGTTATAGTGGTGATAATGGTCCTTATAGAGGTGATAATGGTTGTTATAGTGGTGATAGTGGTCGTTATAGTGGTGATAATGGTGGTTATAGTGCTGATAATGGTCGCTATAGTGGTGATAATGGTTGTTATAGTGGTGATAGTGGTCGTAATAGTGGTGACAATGGTCCATATAGTGGTGATAATGGTTGTTATAGTGGTGGTAATGGTGCTTATAGTGTTGATAGTGGTCGTTATAGTGGTGATAATGGTGGTTATAGTGCTGATAATGGTCGCTACAGTGGTGATAATGGCCGTTATAGTGGTGATAATGGTCGTTATAGTTGTGATAACGGTCGTTATAGTGGTGATAATCTTTGTTATAGTGGTGATAATGGTTGTTAAAGTAGTGATAGTGGTGCTTATAGTGGTCATAATGGTCCATATAGTGGTGATAATGGTTGTTATAGTTGTGATAATGGTTGTTATAGTGGTGATAATGGTTGTTATAGTGGTGGTAATGGTGGTTATAGTGTTGATAATGGTCGCTATAGTGGTGATAATGGCCGTTATAGTGGTGATATTGGCCGTTATAGTGGTGATAATGGTCGTTATAGTGGTGATAATGGTTGTTATAGTGGTGATAATAGTTGTTATAGTGGTGATAATGGTTGTTATAGTGGTGATAGTGGCCGTTATAGTGGTGATAATGGTCATTACAGTGTTGATAATGATCCTTCTACTGGTGATAATGGTTGATATAGTGGTGATAATGGTGGTTATAGTGTTGATAAAGGTCGCTATAATGGTGATAATGGCCGTTATAGTGGTGATAGTGGTCGTTATAGTGGTGATAATGGTTGTTAAAGTAGTGATAGTGGTGCTTATAGTGGTCATAATGGTCCATATAGTGGTGATAATGGTTGTTATAGTGGTGATAATGGTCGTTATAGTGGTGATAATGGTTGTTATAGTGGTGATAGTGGTCGTTATAGTGGTGATAATGGTTGTTATAGTGGTGATAATGGTCCTTATAGTGGTGATAATGGTTGTTATAGTGGTGATAATGGTCATTACAGCGTTGATAATGGTCCTTCTACTGGTGATAATGGTTGATATAGTGGTGATAATGGTCGTTATAATGGTGATAATGGTTGTTATAGTGGTGATAATAGTTGTTATAGTGGTGATAATGGTTGTTATAGTGGTGATAGTGGTCGTTATAGTGGTGATAATGGTTGTTATAGTGGTGATAGTGGTCCTTATAGTGGTGATAATGGTTGTTATAGTGGTGATAATGGTTGTTATAGTGGTGATAATGGTCCTTATAGTGGTGATAATGGTTGTTATAGTGGTGATAGTGGTCGTTATAGTGGTGATAATGGTCCATATAGAGGTGATAATGCTGGTTATTATGTTGATAGTGGTCGTTATACTGGTGATAATGGCCGTTATAGTGGTGATAATGGTTGTTATACTGGTGATAATAGTTGTTATAGTGGTGTTAATGGTTGTTATAGTGTTGATAATGGTCGCTATAGTGGTGATAATGGCCGTTATAGTGGTGATAATGGTCGTTATAGTAGCGATAATGGTTGTTAAAGTGGTGATAGGGGTGGTTATAGTTGTCATAATGGTCCATATAGTGTTGATAATGGTTGTTATAGTGGTGATAATGGTCCTTCTAGTGGTGATAATGGTTGTTATAGTGGTGATAGTGGCCGTAATAGTGGTGATAATGGTGCATATAGTGGTGATAATGGTTGTTATAGTGGTGGTAATGGTGGTTATAGTGTTGATAGTGGTCGTTATAGTGGTGATAATGGTTGTTATAGTGCTGATAATGGTCGCTACAGTGGTGATAATGGTTGTTATAGTGGTGATAATAGTCGTTATAGTGGTGATAATGGTTGTTATAGTGGTGATAATAGTCCTTATAGTGGTGATAATGGTTGTTATAGTGGTGATAGTGGTCGTAATAGTGGTGATAATGGTCCATATAGTGGTGATAATGGTTGTTATAGTGGTGGTAATGGTGCTTATAGTGTTGATAGTGGTCGTTATAGTGGTGATAATGGTGGTTATAGTGCTGATAATGGTCGCTACAGTGGTGATAATGGCCGTTATAGTGGTGATAATGGTCGTTATAGTTGTGATAACGGTCGTTATAGTGGTGATAATCTTTGTTATAGTGGTGATAATGGTTGTTAAAGTGGTGATAGTGGTGCTTATAGTGGTCATAATGGTCCATATAGTGGTGATAATGGTTGTTATAGTTGTGATAATGGTTGTTATAGTGGTGATAATGGTTGTTATAGTTGTTATAATGGTTGTTATAGTGGTGATAATGGTTGTTATAGTGGTGGTAATGGTGGTTATAGTGGCGATAATGGTTGTTAAAGTGGCGATAGTGGTCGTTATAGTGGTGATAATGGTTGTTATAGTGGTGATAATGGTTGTTATAGTGGCGATAATGGTTGTTATAGTGGTGATAATGGTCATTACAGCGTTGATAATGGTCCTTCTACTGGTGATAATGGTCGATATAATGGTGATAATGGTTGATATAGTGGTGATAATAGTTGTTATAGTGGTGATAATGGTTGTTATAGTGTTGATAATGGTCGCCATAGTGGTGATAGTGGTCGTTATAGTGGTGATAATGGTTGTTATAGTGGTGATAATGGTCATTACAGCGTTGATAATGGTCCTTCTACTGGTGATAATGTTTGATATAGTGGTGATAATGGTCGTTATAATGGTGATAATGGTTGTTATAGTGGTGATAGTGGTCGTTATAGTGGTGATAATGGTCCATGTAGTGTTGATAATGGTTGCTATAGTGGTGATAATGTTTGATATAGTGGTGATAATGGTCGTTATAATGGTGATAATGGTTGTTATAGTGGTGATAATAGTTGTTATAGTGGTGATAATGGTTGTTATAGTGGTGATAGTGGCCGTTATAGTGGTGATAATGGTCATTACAGTGTTGATAATGATCCTTCTACTGGTGATAGTGGTTGATATAGTGGTGATAATGGTGGTTATAGTGTTGATAAAGGTCGCTATAATGGTGATAATGGCCGTTATAGTGGTGATAGTGGTCGTTATAGTGGTGATAATGGTTCTTAAAGTGGTGATAGTGGTGGTTATAGTCATCATAATGGTCCATATAGTGGTGATAATGGTTGTTATAGTGGTGATAATGGTTGTTATAGTGGTGATAATGGTTGTTATAGTGGTGATAGTGGTCGTTATAGTGGTGATAATGGTTGTTATAGTGGTGATAATGGTCCTTATAGTGGTGATAATGGTTGTTATAGTGGTGATAATGGTCATTACTGCGTTGATAATGGTCCTTCTACTGGTGATAATGGTTGATATAGTGGTGATAATGGTCGTTATAATGGTGATAATGGTTGTTATAGTGGTGATAATAGTTGTTATAGTGGTGATAATGGTTGTTATAGTGGTGATAGTGGTCGTTATAGTGGTGATAATGGTTGTTATAGTGGTGATAGTGGTCCTTATAGTGGTGATAATGGCCGTTATAGTGGTGATAATGGTTGTTATACTGGTGATAATAGTTGTTATAGTGGTGATAATAGTTGTTATAGTGGTGATAATAGTTGTTATAGTGTTGATAATGGTCGCTATAGTGGTGATAATGGCCGTTATAGTGGTGATATTGGTCGTTATAGTGGTGATAATGGTCGTTATAGTGGTGATAATGGTTGTTATAGTGGTGATAATAGTTGTTATAGTGGTGATAATGGTTGTTATAGTGGTGATAGTGGCCGTTATAGTGGTGATAATGGTCATTACAGTGTTGATAATGATCCTTCTACTGGTGATAATGGTTGATATAGTGGTGATAATGGTGGTTATAGTGTTGATAAGGGTCGCTATAATGGTGATAATGGCCGTTATAGTGGTGATAGTGGTCGTTATAGTGGTGATAATGGTTCTTAAAGTGGTGATAGTGGTGGTTATAGTCATCATAATGGTCCATATAGTGGTGATAATGGTTGTTATAGTGGTGATAATGGTTGTTATAGTGGTGATAATGGTTGTTATAGTGGTGATAGTGGTCGTTATAGTGGTGATAATGGTTGTTATAGTGGTGGTAATGGTGGTTATAGTGTTGATAATGGTCGCTATAGTGGTGATAATGGCCGTTATAGTGGTGATATTGTTCGTTATAGTGGTGATAATGGTCGTTATAGTGGTGATAATGGTTGTTATAGTGGTGATAATAGTTGTTATAGTGGTGATAATGGTTGTTATAGTGGTGATAGTGGCCGTTATAGTGGTGATAATGGTCATTACAGTGTTGATAATGATCCTTCTACTGGTGATAATGGTTGATATAGTGGTGATAATGGTGGTTATAGTGTTGATAAAGGTCGCTATAATGGTGATAATGGCCGTTATAGTGGTGATAGTGGTCGTTATAGTGGTGATAATGGTCGCTATAGTGGTGATAATGGCCGTTATAGTGGTGATAATGGTCGTTATAGTAGCGATAATGGTTGTTAAAGTGGTGATAGGGATGGTTATAGTTGTCATAATGGTCCATATAGTGTTGATAATGGTTGTTATAGTGGTGATAATGGTTGTTATAGTGGCGATAATGGTTGTTATAGTGGTGATAATGGTCATTACAGCGTTGATAATGGTCCTTCTACTGGTGATAATGGTTGATGTAGTGGTGATAATGGTCGTTATAATGGTGATAATGGTTGTTATAGTGGTGATAATAGTTGTTATAGTGGTGATAATGGTCCTTCTAGTGGTGATAATGGTTGTTATAGTGGTGGTAATGGTGGTTATAGTGTTGATAGTGGTCGTTATAGTGGTGATAATGGTTGTTATAGTGCTGATAATGGTCGCTACAGTGGTGATAATGGCCGTTATAGTGGTGATAATGGTTGTTATAGTGGTGATAATAGTTGTTATAGTGGTGATAATGGTTGTTATAGTGTTGATAATGGTCGCTATAGTGGTGACAATGGCCGTTATAGTGGTGATAATGGTCGTTATAGTGGCGATAATGGTTGTTAAAGTGGTGATAGTGGTGGTTATAGTTGTCATAATGGTCCATATATTGGTGATAATGGTTGTTACAGTGGTGATAATGGTTGTTATAGTGGCGATAATGGTTGTTATAGTGGTGATAATGGTCATTACAGCGTTGATAATGGTCCTTCTACTGGTGATAATGGTTGTTATAGTGGTGATAGTGGTCGTTATAGTGGTGATAATGGTCCTTATAGTGGTGATAATTGTGGTTATAGTGTTGATAGTGGTCGTTATAGTGGTGATAGTGGTCGTTGTAGTGGTGATAATGGTTGTTATAGTGGTGATAATGGTCCTTATAGTGGTGATAATGGTTGTTATAGTGGTGATAATGGTTGTTATAGTGGTGATAATGGTCCTTATAGAGGTGATAATGGTTGTTATAGTGGTGATAATGGTGGTTATAGTGTTGATAAAGGTCGCTATAATGGTGATAATGGCCGTTATAGTGGTGATAGTGGTCGTTATAGTGGTGATAATGGTCGCTATAGTGGTGATAATGGCCGTTATAGTGGTGATAATGGTCGTTATAGTAGCGATAATGGTTGTTAAAGTGGTGATAGGGGTGGTTATAGTTGTCATAATGGTCCATATAGTGTTGATAATGGTTGTTATAGTGGTGATAATGGTTGTTATAGTGGTGATAATGGTTGTTATAGTGGTGATAGTGGCCGTAATAGTGGTGATAATGGTGCATATAGTGGTGATAATGGTTGTTATAGTGGTGGTAATGGTGGTTATAGTGTTGATAGTGGTCGTTATAGTGGTGATAATGGTTGTTATAGTGCTGATAATGGTCGCTACAGTGGTGATAATGGTTGTTATAGTGGTGATAATAGTCGTTATAGTGGTGATAATGGTTGTTATAGTGGTGATAATAGTCCTTATAGTGGTGATAATGGTTGTTATAGTGGTGATAGTGGTCGTAATAGTGGTGATAATGGTCCATATAGTGGTGATAATGGTTGTTATAGTGGTGGTAATGGTGCTTATAGTGTTGATAGTGGTCGTTATAGTGGTGATAATGGTGGTTATAGTGCTGATAATGGTCGCTACAGTGGTGATAATGGCCGTTATAGTGGTGATAATGGTCGTTATAGTTGTGATAACGGTCGTTATAGTGGTGATAATCTTTGTTATAGTGGTGATAATGGTTGTTAAAGTGGTGATAGTGGTGCTTATAGTGGTCATAATGGTCCATATAGTGGTGATAATGGTTGTTATAGTTGTGATAATGGTTGTTATAGTGGTGATAATGGTTGTTATAGTTGTTATAATGGTTGTTATAGTGGTGATAATGGTTGTTATAGTGGTGGTAATGGTGGTTATAGTGGCGATAATGGTTGTTAAAGTGGCGATAGTGGTCGTTATAGTGGTGATAATGGTTGTTATAGTGGTGATAATGGTTGTTATAGTGGCGATAATGGTTGTTATAGTGGTGATAATGGTCATTACAGCGTTGATAATGGTCCTTCTACTGGTGATAATGGTCGATATAATGGTGATAATGGTTGATATAGTGGTGATAATAGTTGTTATAGTGGTGATAATGGTTGTTATAGTGTTGATAATGGTCGCCATAGTGGTGATAGTGCTCGTTATAGTGGTGATAATGGTTGTTATAGTGGTGATAATGGTCATTACAGCGTTGATAATGGTCCTTCTACTGGTGATAATGTTTGATATAGTGGTGATAATGGTCGTTATAATGGTGATAATGGTTGTTATAGTGGTGATAGTGGTCGTTATAGTGGTGATAATGGTCCATGTAGTGTTGATAATGGTTGCTATAGTGGTGATAATGTTTGATATAGTGGTGATAATGGTCGTTATAATGGTGATAATGGTTGTTATAGTGGTGATAATAGTTGTTATAGTGGTGATAATGGTTGTTATAGTGGTGATAGTGGCCGTTATAGTGGTGATAATGGTCATTACAGTGTTGATAATGATCCTTCTACTGGTGATAGTGGTTGATATAGTGGTGATAATGGTGGTTATAGTGTTGATAAAGGTCGCTATAATGGTGATAATGGCCGTTATAGTGGTGATAGTGGTCGTTATAGTGGTGATAATGGTTCTTAAAGTGGTGATAGTGGTGGTTATAGTCATCATAATGGTCCATATAGTGGTGATAATGGTTGTTATAGTGGTGATAATGGTTGTTATAGTGGTGATAATGGTTGTTATAGTGGTGATAGTGGTCGTTATAGTGGTGATAATGGTTGTTATAGTGGTGATAATGGTCCTTATAGTGGTGATAATGGTTGTTATAGTGGTGATAATGGTCATTACTGCGTTGATAATGGTCCTTCTACTGGTGATAATGGTTGATATAGTGGTGATAATGGTCGTTATAATGGTGATAATGGTTGTTATAGTGGTGATAATAGTTGTTATAGTGGTGATAATGGTTGTTATAGTGGTGATAGTGGTCGTTATAGTGGTGATAATGGTTGTTATAGTGGTGATAGTGGTCCTTATAGTGGTGATAATGGCCGTTATAGTGGTGATAATGGTTGTTATACTGGTGATAATAGTTGTTATAGTGGTGATAATAGTTGTTATAGTGGTGATAATAGTTGTTATAGTGTTGATAATGGTCGCTATAGTGGTGATAATGGCCGTTATAGTGGTGATATTGGTCGTTATAGTGGTGATAATGGTCGTTATAGTGGTGATAATGGTTGTTATAGTGGTGATAATAGTTGTTATAGTGGTGATAATGGTTGTTATAGTGGTGATAGTGGCCGTTATAGTGGTGATAATGGTCATTACAGTGTTGATAATGATCCTTCTACTGGTGATAATGGTTGATATAGTGGTGATAATGGTGGTTATAGTGTTGATAAGGGTCGCTATAATGGTGATAATGGCCGTTATAGTGGTGATAGTGGTCGTTATAGTGGTGATAATGGTTCTTAAAGTGGTGATAGTGGTGGTTATAGTCATCATAATGGTCCATATAGTGGTGATAATGGTTGTTATAGTGGTGATAATGGTTGTTATAGTGGTGATAATGGTTGTTATAGTGGTGATAGTGGTCGTTATAGTGGTGATAATGGTTGTTATAGTGGTGGTAATGGTGGTTATAGTGTTGATAATGGTCGCTATAGTGGTGATAATGGCCGTTATAGTGGTGATATTGTTCGTTATAGTGGTGATAATGGTCGTTATAGTGGTGATAATGGTTGTTATAGTGGTGATAATAGTTGTTATAGTGGTGATAATGGTTGTTATAGTGGTGATAGTGGCCGTTATAGTGGTGATAATGGTCATTACAGTGTTGATAATGATCCTTCTACTGGTGATAATGGTTGATATAGTGGTGATAATGGTGGTTATAGTGTTGATAAAGGTCGCTATAATGGTGATAATGGCCGTTATAGTGGTGATAGTGGTCGTTATAGTGGTGATAATGGTCGCTATAGTGGTGATAATGGCCGTTATAGTGGTGATAATGGTCGTTATAGTAGCGATAATGGTTGTTAAAGTGGTGATAGGGGTGGTTATAGTTGTCATAATGGTCCATATAGTGTTGATAATGGTTGTTATAGTGGTGATAATGGTTGTTATAGTGGCGATAATGGTTGTTATAGTGGTGATAATGGTCATTACAGCGTTGATAATGGTCCTTCTACTGGTGATAATGGTTGATGTAGTGGTGATAATGGTCGTTATAATGGTGATAATGGTTGTTATAGTGGTGATAATAGTTGTTATAGTGGTGATAATGGTCCTTCTAGTGGTGATAATGGTTGTTATAGTGGTGGTAATGGTGGTTATAGTGTTGATAGTGGTCGTTATAGTGGTGATAATGGTTGTTATAGTGCTGATAATGGTCGCTACAGTGGTGATAATGGCCGTTATAGTGGTGATAATGGTTGTTATAGTGGTGATAATAGTTGTTATAGTGGTGATAATGGTTGTTATAGTGTTGATAATGGTCGCTATAGTGGTGACAATGGCCGTTATAGTGGTGATAATGGTCGTTATAGTGGCGATAATGGTTGTTAAAGTGGTGATAGTGGTGGTTATAGTTGTCATAATGGTCCATATATTGGTGATAATGGTTGTTACAGTGGTGATAATGGTTGTTATAGTGGCGATAATGGTTGTTATAGTGGTGATAATGGTCATTACAGCGTTGATAATGGTCCTTCTACTGGTGATAATGGTTGTTATAGTGGTGATAGTGGTCGTTATAGTGGTGATAATGGTCCTTATAGTGGTGATAATTGTGGTTATAGTGTTGATAGTGGTCGTTATAGTGGTGATAGTGGTCGTTGTAGTGGTGATAATGGTTGTTATAGTGGTGATAATGGTCCTTATAGTGGTGATAATGGTTGTTATAGTGGTGATAATGGTTGTTATAGTGGTGATAATGGTCCTTATAGAGGTGATAATGGTTGTTATAGTGGTGATAGTGGTCGTTATAGTGGTGATAATGGTGGTTATAGTGCTGATAATGGTCGCTATAGTGGTGATAATGGTTGTTATAGTGGTGATAGTGGTCGTAGTAGTGGTGACAATGGTCCATATAGTGGTGATAATGGTTGTTATAGTGGTGGTAATGGTGCTTATAGTGTTGCTAGTGGTCGTTATAGTGGTGATAATGGTGGTTATAGTGCTGATAATGGTCGCTACAGTGGTGATAATGGCCGTTATAGTGGTGATAATGGTCGTTATAGTTGTGATAACGGTCGTTATAGTGGTGATAATCTTTGTTATAGTGGTGATAATGGTTGTTAAAGTAGTGATAGTGGTGCTTATAGTGGTCATAATGGTCCATATAGTGGTGATAATGGTTGTTATAGTTGTGATAATGGTTGTTATAGTGGTGATAATGGTTGTTATAGTGGTGGTAATGGTGGTTATAGTGTTGATAATGGTCGCTATAGTGGTGATAATGGCCGTTATAGTGGTGATATTGGTCGTTATAGTGGTGATAATGGTCGTTATAGTGGTGATAATGGTTGTTATAGTGGTGATAATAGTTGTTATAGTGGTGATAATGGTTGTTATAGTGGTGATAGTGGCCGTTATAGTGGTGATAATGGTCATTACAGTGTTGATAATGATCCTTCTACTGGTGATAATGGTTGATATAGTGGTGATAATGGTGGTTATAGTGTTGATAAAGGTCGCTATAATGGTGATAATGGCCGTTATAGTGGTGATAGTGGTCGTTATAGTGGTGATAATGGTTCTTAAAGTGGTGATAGTGGTGGTTATAGTCACCATAATGGTCCATATAGTGGTGATAATGGTTGTTATAGTGGTGATAATGGTTGTTATAGTGGTGATAATGGTTGTTATAGTGGTGATAGTGGTCGTTATAGTGGTGATAATGGTTGTTATAGTGGTGATAATGGTCCTTATAGTGGTGATAATGGTTGTTATAGTGGTGATAATGGTCATTACAGCGTTGATAATGGTCCTTCTACTGGTGATAATGGTTGATATAGTGGTGATAATGGTCGTTATAATGGTGATAATGGTTGTTATAGTGGCGATAATGGTTGTTATAGTGGTGATAATGGTGCATATAGTGGTGATAATGGTTGTTATAGTGGTGGTAATGGTGGTTATAGTGTTGATAGTGGTCGTTATAGTGGTGATAATGGTTGTTATAGTGCTGATAATGGTCGCTACAGTGGTGATAATGGCCGTTATAGTGGTGATAATGGTTGTTATAGTGGTGATAATAGTTGTTATAGTGGTGATAATGGTTGTTATAGTGTTGATAATGGTCGCTATAGTGGTGACAATGGCCGTTATAGTGGTGATAATGGTCGTTATAGTGGCGATAATGGTTGTTAAAGTGGTGATAGTGGTGGTTATAGTTGTCATAATGGTCCATATATTGGTGATAATGGTTGTTACAGTGGTGATAATGGTTGTTATAGTGGCGATAATGGTTGTTATAGTGGTGATAATGGTCATTACAGCGTTGATAATGGTCCTTCTACTGGTGATAATGGTTGTTATAGTGGTGATAGTGGTCGTTATAGTGGTGATAATGGTTGTTATAGTGGTGATAATGGTCCTTATAGTGGTGATAATGGTTGTTATAGTGGTGATAATAGTCGTTATAGTGGTGATAATGGTTGTTATAGTGGTGATAATAGTCCTTATAGTGGTGATAATGGTTGTTATAGTGGTGATAGTGGTCGTAATAGTGGTGATAATGGTCCATATAGTGGTGATAATGGTTGTTATAGTGGTGGTAATGGTGCTTATAGTGATGATAGTGGTCGTTATAGTGGTGATAATGGTGGTTATAGTGCTGATAATGGTCGCTACAGTGGTGATAATGGCCGTTATAGTGGTGATAATGGTCGTTATAGTTGTGATAACGGTCGTTATAGTGGTGATAATCTTTGTTATAGTGGTGATAATGGTTGTTAAAGTGGTGATAGTGGTGCTTATAGTGGTCATAATGGTCCATATAGTGGTGATAATGGTTGTTATAGTTGTGATAATGGTTGTTATAGTGGTGATAATGGTTGTTATAGTTGTTATAATGGTTGTTATAGTGGTGATAATGGTTGTTATAGTGGTGGTAATGGTGGTTATAGTGGCGATAATGGTTGTTAAAGTGGTGATAGTGGTCGTTATAGTGGTGATAATGGTTGTTATAGTGGTGATAATGGTTGTTATAGTGGCGATAATGGTTGTTATAGTGGTGATAATGGTCATTACAGCGCTGATAATGGTCCTTCTACTGGTGATAATGGTCGATATAATGGTGATAATGGTTGTTATAGTGGTGATAATAGTTGTTATAGTGGTGATAATGGTTGTTATAGTGTTGATAATGGTCGCCATAGTGGTGATAGTGGTCGTTATAGTGGTGATAATGGTTGTTATAGTGGTGATAATGGTCATTACAGCGTTGATAATGGTCCTTCTACTGGTGATAATGTTTGATATAGTGGTGATAATGGTCGTTATAATGGTGATAATGGTTGTTATAGTGGTGATAATAGTTGTTATAGTGGTGATAATGGTTGTTATAGTGGTGATAGTGGTCGTTATAGTGGTGATAATGGTCCATGTAGTGTTGATAATGGTTGCTATAGTGGTGATAATGTTTGATATAGTGGTGATAATGGTCGTTATAATGGTGATAATGGTTGTTATAGTGGTGATAATAGTTGTTATAGTGGTGATAATGGTTGTTATAGTGATGATAGTGGTCGTTATAGTGGTGATAATGGTCCATATAGTGGTGATAATTGTGGTTATAGTGTTGATAGTGGTCGTTATAGTGGTGATAATGGTGGTTATAGTGCTGATAATGGTCGCTATAGTGGTGATAATGGCCGTTATAGTGGTGATAATGGTCGTTATAGGGGTGATAATGGTCGTTATACTAGTGATAATGGTTGTTATAGTGGTGATAATGGTCCTTATAGTGGTGATAATGGTTGTTATAGTGGTGATAGTGGTCGTAATAGTGGTGATAATGGTCCATATAGTGGTGATAATGGTTGTTATAGTGGTGGTAATGGTGCTTATAGTGTTGATAGTGGTCGTTATAGTGGTGATAATGGTGGTTATAGTGCTGATAATGGTCGCTACAGTGGTGATAATGGCCGTTATAGTGGTGATAATGGTCGTTATAGTTGTGATAACGGTCGTTATAGTGGTGATAATCTTTGTTATAGTGGTGATAATGGTTGTTAAAGTAGTGATAGTGGTGCTTATAGTGGTCATAATGGTCCATATAGTGGTGATAATGGTTGTTATAGTTGTGATAATGGTTGTTATAGTGGTGATAATGGTCCTTCTAGTGGTGATAATGGTTGTTATAGTGGTGATAGTGGTCGTAATAGTGGTGATAATGGTGCATATAGTGGTGATAATGGTTGTTATAGTGGTGGTAATGGTGGTTATAGTGTTGATAGTGGTCGTTATAGTGGTGATAATGGTTGTTATAGTGCTGATAATGGTCGCTACAGTGGTGATAATGGCCGTTATAGTGGTGATAATGGTTGTTATAGTGGTGATAATAGTTGTTATAGTGGTGATAATGGTTGTTATAGTGTTGATAATGGTCGCTATAGTGGTGACAATGGCCGTTATAGTGGTGATAATGGTCGTTATAGTGGCGATAATGGTTGTTAAAGTGGTGATAGTGGTGGTTATAGTTGTCATAATGGTCCATATATTGGTGATAATGGTTGTTACAGTGGTGATAATGGTTGTTATAGTGGCGATAATGGTTGTTATAGTGGTGATAATGGTCATTACAGCGTTGATAATGGTCCTTCTACTGGTGATAATGGTTGTTATAGTGGTGATAGTGGTCGTTATAGTGGTGATAATGGTTGTTATAGTGGTGATAATGGTCCTTATAGTGGTGATAATGGTTGTTATAGTGGTGATAATAGTCGTTATAGTGGTGATAATGGTTGTTATAGTGGTGATAATAGTCCTTATAGTGGTGATAATGGTTGTTATAGTGGTGATAGTGGTCGTAATAGTGGTGATAATGGTCCATATAGTGGTGATAATGGTTGTTATAGTGGTGGTAATGGTGCTTATAGTGTTGATAGTGGTCGTTATAGTGGTGATAATGGTGGTTATAGTGCTGATAATGGTCGCTACAGTGGTGATAATGGCCGTTATAGTTGGGATAATGGTCGTTATAGTTGTGATAACGGTCGTTATAGTGGTGATAATCTTTGTTATAGTGGTGATAATGGTTGTTAAAGTGGTGATAGTGGTGCTTATAGTGGTCATAATGGTCCATATAGTGGTGATAATGGTTGTTATAGTTGTGATAATGGTTGTTATAGTGGTGATAATGGTTGTTATAGTTGTTATAATGGTTGTTATAGTGGTGATAATGGTTGTTATAGTGGTGGTAATGGTGGTTATAGTGGCGATAATGGTTGTTAAAGTGGTGATAGTGGTCGTTATAGTGGTGATAATGGTTGTTATAGTGGTGATAATGGTTGTTATAGTGGCGATAATGGTTGTTATAGTGGTGATAATGGTCATTACAGCGTTGATAATGGTCCTTCTACTGGTGATAATGGTCGATATAATGGTGATAATGGTTGTTATAGTGGTGATAATAGTTGTTATAGTGGTGATAATGGTTGTTATAGTGTTGATAATGGTCGCCATAGTGGTGATAGTGGTCGTTATAGTGGTGATAATGGTTGTTATAGTGGTGATAATGGTCATTACAGCGTTGATAATGGTCCTTCTACTGGTGATAATGTTTGATATAGTGGTGATAATGGTCGTTATAATGGTGATAATGGTTGTTATAGTGGTGATAATAGTTGTTATAGTGGTGATAATGGTTGTTATAGTGGTGATAGTGGTCGTTATAGTGGTGATAATGGTCCATGTAGTGTTGATAATGGTTGCTATAGTGGTGATAATGTTTGATATAGTGGTGATAATGGTCGTTATAATGGTGATAATGGTTGTTATAGTGGTGATAATAGTTGTTATAGTGGTGATAATGGTTGTTATAGTGATGATAGTGGTCGTTATAGTGGTGATAATGGTCCATATAGTGGTGATAATTGTGGTTATAGTGTTGATAGTGGTCGTTATAGTGGTGATAATGGTGGTTATAGTGCTGATAATGGTCGCTATAGTGGTGATAATGGCCGTTATAGTGGTGATAATGGTCGTTATAGGGGTGATAATGGTCGTTATACTAGTGATAATGGTTGTTATAGTGGTGATAATGGTCCTTATAGTGGTGATAATGGTTGTTATAGTGGTGATAGTGGTCGTAATAGTGGTGATAATGGTCCATATAGTGGTGATAATGGTTGTTATAGTGGTGGTAATGGTGCTTATAGTGTTGATAGTGGTCGTTATAGTGGTGATAATGGTGGTTATAGTGCTGATAATGGTCGCTACAGTGGTGATAATGGCCGTTATAGTGGTGATAATGGTCGTTATAGTTGTGATAACGGTCGTTATAGTGGTGATAATCTTTGTTATAGTGGTGATAATGGTTGTTAAAGTGGTGATAGTGGTGCTTATAGTGGTCATAATGGTCCATATAGTGGTGATAATGGTTGTTATAGTTGTGATAATGGTTGTTATAGTGGTGATAATGGTTGTTATAGTTGTTATAATGGTTGTTATAGTGGTGATAATGGTTGTTATAGTGGTGGTAATGGTGGTTATAGTGGCGATAATGGTTGTTAAAGTGGTGATAGTGGTCGTTATAGTGGTGATAATGGTTGTTATAGTGGTGATAATGGTTGTTATAGTGGCGATAATGGTTGTTATAGTGGTGATAATGGTCATTACAGCGTTGATAATGGTCCTTCTACTGGTGATAATGGTCGATATAATGGTGATAATGGTTGTTATAGTGGTGATAATAGTTGTTATAGTGGTGATAATGGTTGTTATAGTGTTGATAATGGTCGCCATAGTGGTGATAGTGGTCGTTATAGTGGTGATAATGGTTGTTATAGTGGTGATAATGGTCATTACAGCGTTGATAATGGTCCTTCTACTGGTGATAATGTTTGATATAGTGGTGATAATGGTCGTTATAATGGTGATAATGGTTGTTATAGTGGTGATAATAGTTGTTATAGTGGTGATAATGGTTGTTATAGTGGTGATAGTGGTCGTTATAGTGGTGATAATGGTCCATGTAGTGTTGATAATGGTTGCTATAGTGGTGATAATGTTTGATATAGTGGTGATAATGGTCGTTATAATGGTGATAATGGTTGTTATAGTGGTGATAATAGTTGTTATAGTGGTGATAATGGTTGTTATAGTGATGATAGTGGTCGTTATAGTGGTGATAATGGTCCATATAGTGGTGATAATTGTGGTTATAGTGTTGATAGTGGTCGTTATAGTGGTGATAATGGTGGTTATAGTGCTGATAATGGTCGCTATAGTGGTGATAATGGCCGTTATAGTGGTGATAATGGTCGTTATAGGGGTGATAATGGTCGTTATACTAGTGATAATGGTTGTTATAGTGGTGATAATGGTCCTTATAGTGGTGATAATGGTTGTTATAGTGGTGATAGTGGTCGTAATAGTGGTGATAATGGTCCATATAGTGGTGATAATGGTTGTTATAGTGGTGGTAATGGTGCTTATAGTGTTGATAGTGGTCGTTATAGTGGTGATAATGGTGGTTATAGTGCTGATAATGGTCGCTACAGTGGTGATAATGGCCGTTATAGTGGTGATAATGGTCGTTATAGTTGTGATAACGGTCGTTATAGTGGTGATAATCTTTGTTATAGTGGTGATAATGGTTGTTAAAGTAGTGATAGTGGTGCTTATAGTGGTCATAATGGTCCATATAGTGGTGATAATGGTTGTTATAGTTGTGATAATGGTTGTTATAGTGGTGATAATGGTTGTTATAGTGGTGGTAATGGTGGTTATAGTGTTGATAATGGTCGCTATAGTGGTGATAATGGCCGTTATAGTGGTGATATTGTTCGTTATAGTGGTGATAATGGTCGTTATAGTGGTGATAATGGTTGTTATAGTGGTGATAATAGTTGTTATAGTGGTGATAATGGTTGTTATAGTGGTGATAGTGGCCGTTATAGTGGTGATAATGGTCATTACAGTGTTGATAATGATCCTTCTACTGGTGATAATGGTTGATATAGTGGTGATAATGGTGGTTATAGTGTTGATAAAGGTCGCTATAATGGTGATAATGGCCGTTATAGTGGTGATAGTGGTCGTTATAGTGGTGATAATGGTTCTTAAAGTGGTGATAGTGGTGGTTATAGTCATCATAATGGTCCATATAGTGGTGATAATGGTTGTTATAGTGGTGATAATGGTTGTTATAGTGGTGATAATGGTTGTTATAGTGGTGATAGTGGTCGTTATAGTGGTGATAATGGTTGTTATAGTGGTGATAATGGTCCTTATAGTGGTGATAATGGTTGTTATAGTGGTGATAATGGTCATTACAGCGTTGATAATGGTCCTTCTACTGGTGATAATGGTTGATATAGTGGTGATAATGGTCGTTATAATGGTGATAATGGTTGTTATAGTGGTGATAATAGTTGTTATAGTGGTGATAATGGTTGTTATAGTGGTGATAGTGGTCGTTATAGTGGTGATAATGGTTGTTATAGTGGTGATAGTGGTCCTTATAGTGGTGATAATGGCCGTTATAGTGGTGATATTGGTCGTTATAGTGGTGATAATGGTCGTTATAGTGGTGATAATGGTTGTTATAGTGGTGATAATAGTTGTTATAGTGGTGATAATGGTTGTTATAGTGGTGATAGTGGCCGTTATAGTGGTGATAATGGTCATTACAGTGTTGATAATGATCCTTCTACTGGTGATAATGGTTGATATAGTGGTGATAATGGTGGTTATAGTGTTGATAAGGGTCGCTATAATGGTGATAATGGCCGTTATAGTGGTGATAGTGGTCGTTATAGTGGTGATAATGGTTCTTAAAGTGGTGATAGTGGTGGTTATAGTCATCATAATGGTCCATATAGTGGTGATAATGGTTGTTATAGTGGTGATAATGGTTGTTATAGTGGTGATAATGGTTGTTATAGTGGTGATAGTGGTCGTTATAGTGGTGATAATGGTTGTTGTAGTGGTGATAATGGTCCTTATAGTGGTGATAATGGTTGTTATAGTGGTGATAATGGTCATTACAGCGTTGATAATGGTCCTTCTACTGGTGATAATGGTTGATATAGTGGTGATAATGGTCGTTATAATGGTGATAATGGTTGTTATAGTGGTGATAATAGTTGTTATAGTGGTGATAATGGTTGTTATAGTGGTGATAGTGGTCGTTATAGTGGTGATAATGGTTGTTATAGTGGTGATAGTGGTCCTTATAGTGGTGATAATGGTTGTTATAGTGGTGATAATGGTTGTTATAGTGGTGATAATGGTCCTTATAGTGGTGATAATGGTTGTTATAGTGGTGATAGTGGTCGTTATAGTGGTGATAATGGTTGTTATAGTGCTGATAATGGTCGCTACAGTGGTGATAATGGCCGTTATAGTGGTGATAATGGTTGTTATAGTGGTGATAATAGTTGTTATAGTGGTGATAATGGTTGTTATAGTGTTGATAATGGTCGCTATAGTGGTGACAATGGCCGTTATAGTGGTGATAATGGTCGTTATACTGGCGATAATGGTTGTTAAAGTGGTGATAGTGGTGGTTATAGTTGTCATAATGGTCCATATATTGGTGATAATGGTTGTTACAGTGGTGATAATGGTTGTTATAGTGGCGATAATGGTTGTTATAGTGGTGATAATGGTCATTACAGCGTTGATAATGGTCCTTCTACTGGTGATAATGGTTGTTATAGTGGTGATAGTGGTCGTTATAGTGGTGATAATGGTTGTTATAGTGGTGATAATGGTCCTTATAGTGGTGATAATGGTTGTTATAGTGGTGATAATAGTCGTTATAGTGGTGATAATGGTTGTTATAGTGGTGATAATAGTCCTTATAGTGGTGATAATGGTTGTTATAGTGGTGATAGTGGTCGTAATAGTGGTGATAATGGTCCATATAGTGGTGATAATGGTTGTTATAGTGGTGGTAATGGTGCTTATAGTGTTGATAGTGGTCGTTATAGTGGTGATAATGGTGGTTATAGTGCTGATAATGGTCGCTACAGTGGTGATAATGGCCGTTATAGTGGTGATAATGGTCGTTATAGTTGTGATAACGGTCGTTATAGTGGTGATAATCTTTGTTATAGTGGTGATAATGGTTGTTAAAGTGGTGATAGTGGTGCTTATAGTGGTCATAATGGTCCATATAGTGGTGATAATGGTTGTTATAGTTGTGATAATGGTTGTTATAGTGGTGATAATGGTTGTTATAGTTGTTATAATGGTTGTTATAGTGGTGATAATGGTTGTTATAGTGGTGGTAATGGTGGTTATAGTGGCGATAATGGTTGTTAAAGTGGTGATAGTGGTCGTTATAGTGGTGACAATGGTTGTTATAGTGGTGATAATGTTCATTACAGCGTTGATAATGGTCGTTCTACTGGTGATAATGGTTGATATAGTGGTGATAATGGTCCTTATAGAGGTGATAATGGTTGTTATAGTGGTGATAGTGGTCGTTATAGTGGTGATAATGGTCCTTATAGTGGTGATAATTGTGGTTATAGTGTTGATAGTGGTCGTTATAGTGGTGATAGTGGTCGTTGTAGTGGTGATAATGGTTGTTATAGTGGTGATAATGGTCCTTATAGTGGTGATAATGGTTGTTATAGTGGTGATAATGGTTGTTATAGTGGTGATAATGGTCCTTATAGAGGTGATAATGGTTGTTATAGTGGTGATAGTGGTCGTTATAGTGGTGATAATGGTGGTTATAGTGCTGATAATGGTCGCTATAGTGGTGATAATGGTTGTTATAGTGGTGATAGTGGTCGTAATAGTGGTGACAATGGTCCATATAGTGGTGATAATGGTTGTTATAGTGGTGGTAATGGTGCTTATAGTGTTGATAGTGGTCGTTATAGTGGTGGTAATGGTGGTTATAGTGTTGATAATGGTCGCTATAGTGGTGATAATGGCCGTTATAGTGGTGATATTGTTCGTTATAGTGGTGATAATGGTCGTTATAGTGGTGATAATGGTCGTTATAGTGGTGATAATGGTTGTTATAGTGGTGATAATAGTTGTTATAGTGGTGATAATGGTTGTTATAGTGGTGATAGTGGCCGTTATAGTGGTGATAATGGTCATTACAGTGTTGATAATGATCCTTCTACTGGTGATAATGGTTGATATAGTGGTGATAATGGTGGTTATAGTGTTGATAAAGGTCGCTAAAATGGTGATAATGGCCGTTATAGTGGTGATAGTGGTCGTTATAGTGGTGATAATGGTTCTTAAAGTGGTGATAGTGGTGGTTATAGTCATCATAATGGTCCATATAGTGGTGATAATGGTTGTTATAGTGGTGATAATGGTTGTTATAGTGGTGATAATGGTTGTTATAGTGGTGATAGTGGTCGTTATAGTGGTGATAATGGTTGTTATAGTGGTGATAATGGTCCTTATAGTGGTGATAATGGTTGTTATAGTGGTGATAATGGTCATTACAGCGTTGATAATGGTCCTTCTACTGGTGATAATGGTTGATATAGTGGTGATAATGGTCGTTATAATGGTGATAATGGTTGTTATAGTGGTGATAATAGTTGTTATAGTGGTGATAATGGTTGTTATAGTGGTGATAATGGTTGTTATAGTTGTTATAATGGTTGTTATAGTGGTGATAATGGTTGTTATAGTGGTGGTAATGGTGGTTATAGTGGCGATAATGGTTGTTAAAGTGGTGATAGTGGTCGTTATAGTGGTGATAATGGTTGTTATAGTGGTGATAATGGTTGTTATAGTGGCGATAATGGTTGTTATAGTGGTGATAATGGTCATTACAGCGCTGATAATGGTCCTTCTACTGGTGATAATGGTCGATATAATGGTGATAATGGTTGTTATAGTGGTGATAATAGTTGTTATAGTGGTGATAATGGTTGTTATAGTGTTGATAATGGTCGCCATAGTGGTGATAGTGGTCGTTATAGTGGTGATAATGGTTGTTATAGTGGTGATAATGGTCATTACAGCGTTGATAATGGTCCTTCTACTGGTGATAATGTTTGATATAGTGGTGATAATGGTCGTTATAATGGTGATAATGGTTGTTATAGTGGTGATAATAGTTGTTATAGTGGTGATAATGGTTGTTATAGTGGTGATAGTGGTCGTTATAGTGGTGATAATGGTCCATGTAGTGTTGATAATGGTTGCTATAGTGGTGATAATGTTTGATATAGTGGTGATAATGGTCGTTATAATGGTGATAATGGTTGTTATAGTGGTGATAATAGTTGTTATAGTGGTGATAATGGTTGTTATAGTGATGATAGTGGTCGTTATAGTGGTGATAATGGTCCATATAGTGGTGATAATTGTGGTTATAGTGTTGATAGTGGTCGTTATAGTGGTGATAATGGTGGTTATAGTGCTGATAATGGTCGCTATAGTGGTGATAATGGTTGTTATAGTGGTGATAGTGGTCGTAGTAGTGGTGACAATGGTCCATATAGTGGTGATAATGGTTGTTATAGTGGTGGTAATGGTGCTTATAGTGTTGCTAGTGGTCGTTATAGTGGTGATAATGGTGGTTATAGTGCTGATAATGGTCGCTACAGTGGTGATAATGGCCGTTATAGTGGTGATAATGGTCGTTATAGTTGTGATAACGGTCGTTATAGTGGTGATAATCTTTGTTATAGTGGTGATAATGGTTGTTAAAGTAGTGATAGTGGTGCTTATAGTGGTCATAATGGTCCATATAGTGGTGATAATGGTTGTTATAGTTGTGATAATGGTTGTTATAGTGGTGATAATGGTTGTTATAGTGGTGGTAATGGTGGTTATAGTGTTGATAATGGTCGCTATAGTGGTGATAATGGCCGTTATAGTGGTGATATTGGTCGTTATAGTGGTGATAATGGTCGTTATAGTGGTGATAATGGTTGTTATAGTGGTGATAATAGTTGTTATAGTGGTGATAATGGTTGTTATAGTGGTGATAGTGGCCGTTATAGTGGTGATAATGGTCATTACAGTGTTGATAATGATCCTTCTACTGGTGATAATGGTTGATATAGTGGTGATAATGGTGGTTATAGTGTTGATAAAGGTCGCTATAATGGTGATAATGGCCGTTATAGTGGTGATAGTGGTCGTTATAGTGGTGATAATGGTTCTTAAAGTGGTGATAGTGGTGGTTATAGTCATCATAATGGTCCATATAGTGGTGATAATGGTTGTTATAGTGGTGATAATGGTTGTTATAGTGGTGATAATGGTTGTTATAGTGGTGATAGTGGTCGTTATAGTGGTGATAATGGTTGTTATAGTGGTGATAATGGTCCTTATAGTGGTGATAATGGTTGTTATAGTGGTGATAATGGTCATTACAGCGTTGATAATGGTCCTTCTACTGGTGATAATGGTTGATATAGTGGTGATAATGGTCGTTATAATGGTGATAATGGTTGTTATAGTGGTGATAATAGTTGTTATAGTGGTGATAATGGTTGTTATAGTGGTGATAATAGTTGTTATAGTGGTGATAATGGTTGTTATAGTGGTGATAATAGTCCTTATAGTGGTGATAATGGTTGTTATAGTGGTGATAGTGGTCGTAATAGTGGTGATAATGGTCCATGTAGTGGTGATAATGGTTGTTATAGTGGTGGTAATGGTGCTTATAGTGTTGATAGTGGTCGTTATAGTGGTGATAATGGTGGTTATAGTGCTGATAATGGTCGCTACAGTGGTGATAATGGCCGTTATAGTGGTGATAATGGTCGTTATAGTTGTGATAACGGTCGTTATAGTGGTGATAATCTTTGTTATAGTGGTGATAATGGTTGTTAAAGTGGTGATAGTGGTGCTTATAGTGGTCATAATGGTCCATATAGTGGTGATAATGGTTGTTATAGTTGTGATAATGGTTGTTATAGTGGTGATAATGGTTGTTATAGTTGTTATAATGGTTGTTATAGTGGTGATAATGGTTGTTATAGTGGTGGTAATGGTGGTTATAGTGGCGATAATGGTTGTTAAAGTGGTGATAGTGGTCGTTATAGTGGTGATAATGGTTGTTATAGTGGTGATAATGGTTGTTATAGTGGCGATAATGGTTGTTATAGTGGTGATAATGGTCATTACAGCGCTGATAATGGTCCTTCTACTGGTGATAATGGTCGATATAATGGTGATAATGGTTGTTATAGTGGTGATAATAGTTGTTATAGTGGTGATAATGGTTGTTATAGTGTTGATAATGGTCGCCATAGTGGTGATAGTGGTCGTTATAGTGGTGATAATGGTTGTTATAGTGGTGATAATGGTCATTACAGCGTTGATAATGGTCCTTCTACTGGTGATAATGTTTGATATAGTGGTGATAATGGTCGTTATAATGGTGATAATGGTTGTTATAGTGGTGATAATAGTTGTTATAGTGGTGATAATGGTTGTTATAGTGGTGATAGTGGTCGTTATAGTGGTGATAATGGTCCATGTAGTGTTGATAATGGTTGCTATAGTGGTGATAATGTTTGATATAGTGGTGATAATGGTCGTTATAATGGTGATAATGGTTGTTATAGTGGTGATAATAGTTGTTATAGTGGTGATAATGGTTGTTATAGTGATGATAGTGGTCGTTATAGTGGTGATAATGGTCCATATAGTGGTGATAATTGTGGTTATAGTGTTGATAGTGGTCGTTATAGTGGTGATAATGGTGGTTATAGTGCTGATAATGGTCGCTATAGTGGTGATAATGGTTGTTATAGTGGTGATAGTGGTCGTAGTAGTGGTGACAATGGTCCATATAGTGGTGATAATGGTTGTTATAGTGGTGGTAATGGTGCTTATAGTGTTGCTAGTGGTCGTTATAGTGGTGATAATGGTGGTTATAGTGCTGATAATGGTCGCTACAGTGGTGATAATGGCCGTTATAGTGGTGATAATGGTCGTTATAGTTGTGATAACGGTCGTTATAGTGGTGATAATCTTTGTTATAGTGGTGATAATGGTTGTTAAAGTAGTGATAGTGGTGCTTATAGTGGTCATAATGGTCCATATAGTGGTGATAATGGTTGTTATAGTTGTGATAATGGTTGTTATAGTGGTGATAATGGTTGTTATAGTGGTGGTAATGGTGGTTATAGTGTTGATAATGGTCGCTATAGTGGTGATAATGGCCGTTATAGTGGTGATATTGGTCGTTATAGTGGTGATAATGGTCGTTATAGTGGTGATAATGGTTGTTATAGTGGTGATAATAGTTGTTATAGTGGTGATAATGGTTGTTATAGTGGTGATAGTGGCCGTTATAGTGGTGATAATGGTCATTACAGTGTTGATAATGATCCTTCTACTGGTGATAATGGTTGATATAGTGGTGATAATGGTGGTTATAGTGTTGATAAAGGTCGCTATAATGGTGATAATGGCCGTTATAGTGGTGATAGTGGTCGTTATAGTGGTGATAATGGTTCTTAAAGTGGTGATAGTGGTGGTTATAGTCATCATAATGGTCCATATAGTGGTGATAATGGTTGTTATAGTGGTGATAATGGTTGTTATAGTGGTGATAATGGTTGTTATAGTGGTGATAGTGGTCGTTATAGTGGTGATAATGGTTGTTATAGTGGTGATAATGGTCCTTATAGTGGTGATAATGGTTGTTATAGTGGTGATAATGGTCATTACAGCGTTGATAATGGTCCTTCTACTGGTGATAATGGTTGATATAGTGGTGATAATGGTCGTTATAATGGTGATAATGGTTGTTATAGTGGTGATAATAGTTGTTATAGTGGTGATAATGGTTGTTATAGTGGTGATAATAGTTGTTATAGTGGTGATAATGGTTGTTATAGTGTTGATAATGGTCGCTATAGTGGTGACAATGGCCGTTATAGTGGTGATAATGGTCGTTATAGTGGCGATAATGGTTGTTAAAGTGGTGATAGTGGTGGTTATAGTTGTCATAATGGTCCATATATTGGTGATAATGGTTGTTACAGTGGTGATAATGGTTGTTATAGTGGCGATAATGGTTGTTATAGTGGTGATAATGGTCATTACAGCGTTGATAATGGTCCTTCTACTGGTGATAATGGTTGTTATAGTGGTGATAGTGGTCGTTATAGTGGTGATAATGGTTGTTATAGTGGTGATAATGGTCCTTATAGTGGTGATAATGGTTGTTATAGTGGTGATAATAGTCGTTATAGTGGTGATAATGGTTGTTATAGTGGTGATAATAGTCCTTATAGTGGTGATAATGGTTGTTATAGTGGTGATAGTGGTCGTAATAGTGGTGATAATGGTCCATATAGTGGTGATAATGGTTGTTATAGTGGTGGTAATGGTGCTTATAGTGTTGATAGTGGTCGTTATAGTGGTGATAATGGTGGTTATAGTGCTGATAATGGTCGCTACAGTGGTGATAATGGCCGTTATAGTGGTGATAATGGTCGTTATAGTTGTGATAACGGTCGTTATAGTGGTGATAATCTTTGTTATAGTGGTGATAATGGTTGTTAAAGTGGTGATAGTGGTGCTTATAGTGGTCATAATGGTCCATATAGTGGTGATAATGGTTGTTATAGTTGTGATAATGGTTGTTATAGTGGTGATAATGGTTGTTATAGTTGTTATAATGGTTGTTATAGTGGTGATAATGGTTGTTATAGTGGTGGTAATGGTGGTTATAGTGGCGATAATGGTTGTTAAAGTGGTGATAGTGGTCGTTATAGTGGTGATAATGGTTGTTATAGTGGTGATAATGGTTGTTATAGTGGCGATAATGGTTGTTATAGTGGTGATAATGGTCATTACAGCGCTGATAATGGTCCTTCTACTGGTGATAATGGTCGATATAATGGTGATAATGGTTGTTATAGTGGTGATAATAGTTGTTATAGTGGTGATAATGGTTGTTATAGTGTTGATAATGGTCGCCATAGTGGTGATAGTGGTCGTTATAGTGGTGATAATGGTTGTTATAGTGGTGATAATGGTCATTACAGCGTTGATAATGGTCCTTCTACTGGTGATAATGTTTGATATAGTGGTGATAATGGTCGTTATAATGGTGATAATGGTTGTTATAGTGGTGATAATAGTTGTTATAGTGGTGATAATGGTTGTTATAGTGGTGATAGTGGTCGTTATAGTGGTGATAATGGTCCATGTAGTGTTGATAATGGTTGCTATAGTGGTGATAATGTTTGATATAGTGGTGATAATGGTCGTTATAATGGTGATAATGGTTGTTATAGTGGTGATAATAGTTGTTATAGTGGTGATAATGGTTGTTATAGTGATGATAGTGGTCGTTATAGTGGTGATAATGGTCCATATAGTGGTGATAATTGTGGTTATAGTGTTGATAGTGGTCGTTATAGTGGTGATAATGGTGGTTATAGTGCTGATAATGGTCGCTATAGTGGTGATAATGGCCGTTATAGTGGTGATAATGGTCGTTATAGGGGTGATAATGGTCGTTATACTAGTGATAATGGTTGTTATAGTGGTGATAATGGTCCTTATAGTGGTGATAATGGTTGTTATAGTGGTGATAGTGGTCGTAATAGTGGTGATAATGGTCCATATAGTGGTGATAATGGTTGTTATAGTGGTGGTAATGGTGCTTATAGTGTTGATAGTGGTCGTTATAGTGGTGATAATGGTGGTTATAGTGCTGATAATGGTCGCTACAGTGGTGATAATGGCCGTTATAGTGGTGATAATGGTCGTTATAGTTGTGATAACGGTCGTTATAGTGGTGATAATCTTTGTTATAGTGGTGATAATGGTTGTTAAAGTAGTGATAGTGGTGCTTATAGTGGTCATAATGGTCCATATAGTGGTGATAATGGTTGTTATAGTTGTGATAATGGTTGTTATAGTGGTGATAATGGTCCTTCTAGTGGTGATAATGGTTGTTATAGTGGTGATAGTGGTCGTAATAGTGGTGATAATGGTGCATATAGTGGTGATAATGGTTGTTATAGTGGTGGTAATGGTGGTTATAGTGTTGATAGTGGTCGTTATAGTGGTGATAATGGTTGTTATAGTGCTGATAATGGTCGCTACAGTGGTGATAATGGCCGTTATAGTGGTGATAATGGTTGTTATAGTGGTGATAATAGTTGTTATAGTGGTGATAATGGTTGTTATAGTGTTGATAATGGTCGCTATAGTGGTGACAATGGCCGTTATAGTGGTGATAATGGTCGTTATAGTGGCGATAATGGTTGTTAAAGTGGTGATAGTGGTGGTTATAGTTGTCATAATGGTCCATATATTGGTGATAATGGTTGTTACAGTGGTGATAATGGTTGTTATAGTGGCGATAATGGTTGTTATAGTGGTGATAATGGTCATTACAGCGTTGATAATGGTCCTTCTACTGGTGATAATGGTTGTTATAGTGGAGATAGTGGTCGTTATAGTGGTGATAATGGTTGTTATAGTGGTGATAATGGTCCTTATAGTGGTGATAATGGTTGTTATAGTGGTGATAATAGTCGTTATAGTGGTGATAATGGTTGTTATAGTGGTGATAATAGTCCTTATAGTGGTGATAATGGTTGTTATAGTGGTGATAGTGGTCGTAATAGTGGTGATAATGGTCCATATAGTGGTGATAATGGTTGTTATAGTGGTGGTAATGGTGCTTATAGTGTTGATAGTGGTCGTTATAGTGGTGATAATGGTGGTTATAGTGCTGATAATGGTCGCTACAGTGGTGATAATGGCCGTTATAGTTGGTATAATGGTCGTTATAGTTGTGATAACGGTCGTTATAGTGGTGATAATCTTTGTTATAGTGGTGATAATGGTTGTTAAAGTGGTGATAGTGGTGCTTATAGTGGTCATAATGGTCCATATAGTGGTGATAATGGTTGTTATAGTTGTGATAATGGTTGTTATAGTGGTGATAATGGTTGTTATAGTTGTTATAATGGTTGTTATAGTGGTGATAATGGTTGTTATAGTGGTGGTAATGGTGGTTATAGTGGCGATAATGGTTGTTAAAGTGGTGATAGTGGTCGTTATAGTGGTGATAATGGTTGTTATAGTGGTGATAATGGTTGTTATAGTGGCGATAATGGTTGTTATAGTGGTGATAATGGTCATTACAGCGTTGATAATGGTCCTTCTACTGGTGATAATGGTCGATATAATGGTGATAATGGTTGTTATAGTGGTGATAATAGTTGTTATAGTGGTGATAATGGTTGTTATAGTGTTGATAATGGTCGCCATAGTGGTGATAGTGGTCGTTATAGTGGTGATAATGGTTGTTATAGTGGTGATAATGGTCATTACAGCGTTGATAATGGTCCTTCTACTGGTGATAATGTTTGATATAGTGGTGATAATGGTCGTTATAATGGTGATAATGGTTGTTATAGTGGTGATAATAGTTGTTATAGTGGTGATAATGGTTGTTATAGTGGTGATAGTGGTCGTTATAGTGGTGATAATGGTCCATGTAGTGTTGATAATGGTTGCTATAGTGGTGATAATGTTTGATATAGTGGTGATAATGGTCGTTATAATGGTGATAATGGTTGTTATAGTGGTGATAATAGTTGTTATAGTGGTGATAATGGTTGTTATAGTGATGATAGTGGTCGTTATAGTGGTGATAATGGTCCATATAGTGGTGATAATTGTGGTTATAGTGTTGATAGTGGTCGTTATAGTGGTGATAATGGTGGTTATAGTGCTGATAATGGTCGCTATAGTGGTGATAATGGCCGTTATAGTGGTGATAATGGTCGTTATAGGGGTGATAATGGTCGTTATACTAGTGATAATGGTTGTTATAGTGGTGATAATGGTCCTTATAGTGGTGATAATGGTTGTTATAGTGGTGATAGTGGTCGTAATAGTGGTGATAATGGTCCATATAGTGGTGATAATGGTTGTTATAGTGGTGGTAATGGTGCTTATAGTGTTGATAGTGGTCGTTATAGTGGTGATAATGGCGGTTATAGTGCTGATAATGGTCGCTACAGTGGTGATAATGGCCGTTATAGTGGTGATAATGGTCGTTATAGTTGTGATAACGGTCGTTATAGTGGTGATAATCTTTGTTATAGTGGTGATAATGGTTGTTAAAGTAGTGATAGTGGTGCTTATAGTGGTCATAATGGTCCATATAGTGGTGATAATGGTTGTTATAGTTGTGATAATGGTTGTTATAGTGGTGATAATGGTTGTTATAGTTGTTATAATGGTTGTTATAGTGGTGATAATGGTTGTTATAGTGGTGGTAATGGTGGTTATAGTGGTGATAGTGGTCGTTATAGTGGTGATAATGGTTGTTATAGTGCTGATAATGGTCGCTACAGTGGTGATAATGGCCGTTATAGTGGTGATAATGGTTGTTATAGTGGTGATAATAGTTGTTATAGTGGTGATAATGGTTGTTATAGTGTTGATAATGGTCGCTATAGTGGTGACAATGGCCGTTATAGTGGTGATAATGGTCGTTATAGTGGCGATAATGGTTGTTAAAGTGGTGATAGTGGTGGTTATAGTTGTCATAATGGTCCATATATTGGTGATAATGGTTGTTACAGTGGTGATAATGGTTGTTATAGTGGCGATAATGGTTGTTATAGTGGTGATAATGGTCATTACAGCGTTGATAATGGTCCTTCTACTGGTGATAATGGTTGTTATAGTGGTGATAGTGGTCGTTATAGTGGTGATAATGGTTGTTATAGTGGTGATAATGGTCCTTATAGTGGTGATAATGGTTGTTATAGTGGTGATAATAGTCGTTATAGTGGTGATAATGGTTGTTATAGTGGTGATAATAGTCCTTATAGTGGTGATAATGGTTGTTATAGTGGTGATAGTGGTCGTAATAGTGGTGATAATGGTCCATATAGTGGTGATAATGGTTGTTATAGTGGTGGTAATGGTGCTTATAGTGTTGATAGTGGTCGTTATAGTGGTGATAATGGTGGTTATAGTGCTGATAATGGTCGCTACAGTGGTGATAATGGCCGTTATAGTGGTGATAATGGTCGTTATAGTTGTGATAACGGTCGTTATAGTGGTGATAATCTTTGTTATAGTGGTGATAATGGTTGTTAAAGTGGTGATAGTGGTGCTTATAGTGGTCATAATGGTCCATATAGTGGTGATAATGGTTGTTATAGTTGTGATAATGGTTGTTATAGTGGTGATAATGGTTGTTATAGTTGTTATAATGGTTGTTATAGTGGTGATAATGGTTGTTATAGTGGTGGTAATGGTGGTTATAGTGGCGATAATGGTTGTTAAAGTGGTGATAGTGGTCGTTATAGTGGTGACAATGGTTGTTATAGTGGTGATAATGTTCATTACAGCGTTGATAATGGTCGTTCTACTGGTGATAATGGTTGATATAGTGGTGATAATGGTCCTTATAGAGGTGATAATGGTTGTTATAGTGGTGATAGTGGTCGTTATAGTGGTGATAATGGTCCTTATAGTGGTGATAATTGTGGTTATAGTGTTGATAGTGGTGATAGTGGTCGTTGTAGTGGTGATAATGGTTGTTATAGTGGTGATAATGGTCCTTATAGTGGTGATAATGGTTGTTATAGTGGTGATAATGGTTGTTATAGTGGTGATAATGGTCCTTATAGAGGTGATAATGGTTGTTATAGTGGTGATAGTGGTCGTTATAGTGGTGATAATGGTGGTTATAGTGCTGATAATGGTCGCTATAGTGGTGATAATGGTTGTTATAGTGGTGATAGTGGTCGTAATAGTGGTGACAATGGTCCATATAGTGGTGATAATGGTTGTTATAGTGGTGGTAATGGTGCTTATAGTGTTGATAGTGGTCGTTATAGTGGTGGTAATGGTGGTTATAGTGTTGATAATGGTCGCTATAGTGGTGATAATGGCCGTTATAGTGGTGATATTGTTCGTTATAGTGGTGATAATGGTCGTTATAGTGGTGATAATGGTCGTTATAGTGGTGATAATGGTTGTTATAGTGGTGATAATAGTTGTTATAGTGGTGATAATGGTTGTTATAGTGGTGATAGTGGCCGTTATAGTGGTGATAATGGTCATTACAGTGTTGATAATGATCCTTCTACTGGTGATAATGGTTGATATAGTGGTGATAATGGTGGTTATAGTGTTGATAAAGGTCGCTAAAATGGTGATAATGGCCGTTATAGTGGTGATAGTGGTCGTTATAGTGGTGATAATGGTTCTTAAAGTGGTGATAGTGGTGGTTATAGTCATCATAATGGTCCATATAGTGGTGATAATGGTTGTTATAGTGGTGATAATGGTTGTTATAGTGGTGATAATGGTTGTTATAGTGGTGATAGTGGTCGTTATAGTGGTGATAATGGTTGTTATAGTGGTGATAATGGTCCTTATAGTGGTGATAATGGTTGTTATAGTGGTGATAATGGTCATTACAGCGTTGATAATGGTCCTTCTACTGGTGATAATGGTTGATATAGTGGTGATAATGGTCGTTATAATGGTGATAATGGTTGTTATAGTGGTGATAATAGTTGTTATAGTGGTGATAATGGTTGTTATAGTGGTGATAGTGGTCGTTATAGTGGTGATAATGGTTGTTATAGTGGTGATAGTGGTCCTTATAGTGGTGATAATGGCCGTTATAGTGGTGATATTGGTCGTTATAGTGGTGATAATGGTCGTTATAGTGGTGATAATGGTTGTTATAGTGGTGATAATAGTTGTTATAGTGGTGATAATGGTTGTTATAGTGGTGATAGTGGCCGTTATAGTGGTGATAATGGTCATTACAGTGTTGATAATGATCCTTCTACTGGTGATAATGGTTGATATAGTGGTGATAATGGTGGTTATAGTGTTGATAAGGGTCGCTATAATGGTGATAATGGCCGTTATAGTGGTGATAGTGGTCGTTATAGTGGTGATAATGGTTCTTAAAGTGGTGATAGTGGTGGTTATAGTCATCATAATGGTCCATATAGTGGTGATAATGGTTGTTATAGTGGTGATAATGGTTGTTATAGTGGTGATAATGGTTGTTATAGTGGTGATAGTGGTCGTTATAGTGGTGATAATGGTTGTTGTAGTGGTGATAATGGTCCTTATAGTGGTGATAATGGTTGTTATAGTGGTGATAATGGTCATTACAGCGTTGATAATGGTCCTTCTACTGGTGATAATGGTTGATATAGTGGTGATAATGGTCGTTATAATGGTGATAATGGTTGTTATAGTGGTGATAATAGTTGTTATAGTGGTGATAATGGTTGTTATAGTGGTGATAGTGGTCGTTATAGTGGTGATAATGGTTGTTATAGTGGTGATAGTGGTCCTTATAGTGGTGATAATGGTTGTTATAGTGGTGATAATGGTTGTTATAGTGGTGATAATGGTCCTTATAGTGGTGATAATGGTTGTTATAGTGGTGGTAATGGTGCTTATAGTGTTGATAGTGGTCGTTATAGTGGTGATAATGGTGGTTATAGTGCTGATAATGGTCGCTACAGTGGTGATAATGGCCGTTATAGTGGTGATAATGGTCGTTATAGTTGTGATAACGGTCGTTATAGTGGTGATAATCTTTGTTATAGTGGTGATAATGGTTGTTAAAGTGGTGATAGTGGTGCTTATAGTGGTCATAATGGTCCATATAGTGGTGATAATGGTTGTTATAGTTGTGATAATGGTTGTTATAGTGGTGATAATGGTTGTTATAGTTGTTATAATGGTTGTTATAGTGGTGATAATGGTTGTTATAGTGGTGGTAATGGTGGTTATAGTGGCGATAATGGTTGTTAAAGTGGTGATAGTGGTCGTTATAGTGGTGACAATGGTTGTTATAGTGGTGATAATGTTCATTACAGCGTTGATAATGGTCGTTCTACTGGTGATAATGGTTGATATAGTGGTGATAATGGTCCTTATAGAGGTGATAATGGTTGTTATAGTGGTGATAGTGGTCGTTATACTGGTGATAATGGTCCTTATAGTGGTGATAATTGTGGTTATAGTGTTGATAGTGGTCGTTATAGTGGTGATAGTGGTCGTTGTAGTGGTGATAATGGTTGTTATAGTGGTGATAATGGTCCTTATAGTGGTGATAATGGTTGTTATAGTGGTGATAATGGTTGTTATAGTGGTGATAATGGTCCTTATAGAGGTGATAATGGTTGTTATAGTGGTGATAGTGGTCGTTATAGTGGTGATAATGGTGGTTATAGTGCTGATAATGGTCGCTATAGTGGTGATAATGGTTGTTATAGTGGTGATAGTGGTCGTAATAGTGGTGACAATGGTCCATATAGTGGTGATAATGGTTGTTATAGTGGTGGTAATGGTGCTTATAGTGTTGATAGTGGTCGTTATAGTGGTGGTAATGGTGGTTATAGTGTTGATAATGGTCGCTATAGTGGTGATAATGGCCGTTATAGTGGTGATATTGTTCGTTATAGTGGTGATAATGGTCGTTATAGTGGTGATAATGGTCGTTATAGTGGTGATAATGGTTGTTATAGTGGTGATAATAGTTGTTATAGTGGTGATAATGGTTGTTATAGTGGTGATAGTGGCCGTTATAGTGGTGATAATGGTCATTACAGTGTTGATAATGATCCTTCTACTGGTGATAATGGTTGATATAGTGGTGATAATGGTGGTTATAGTGTTGATAAGGGTCGCTATAATGGTGATAATGGCCGTTATAGTGGTGATAGTGGTCGTTATAGTGGTGATAATGGTTCTTAAAGTGGTGATAGTGGTGGTTATAGTCATCATAATGGTCCATATAGTGGTGATAATGGTTGTTATAGTGGTGATAATGGTTGTTATAGTGGTGATAATGGTTGTTATAGTGGTGATAGTGGTCGTTATAGTGGTGATAATGGTTGTTGTAGTGGTGATAATGGTCCTTATAGTGGTGATAATGGTTGTTATAGTGGTGATAATGGTCATTACAGCGTTGATAATGGTCCTTCTACTGGTGATAATGGTTGATATAGTGGTGATAATGGTCGTTATAATGGTGATAATGGTTGTTATAGTGGTGATAATAGTTGTTATAGTGGTGATAATGGTTGTTATAGTGGTGATAGTGGTCGTTATAGTGGTGATAATGGTTGTTATAGTGGTGATAGTGGTCCTTATAGTGGTGATAATGGTTGTTATAGTGGTGATAATGGTTGTTATAGTGGTGATAATGGTCCTTATAGTGGTGATAATGGTTGTTATAGTGGTGATAGTGGTCGTTATAGTGGTGATAATGGTTGTTATAGTGCTGATAATGGTCGCTACAGTGGTGATAATGGCCGTTATAGTGGTGATAATGGTTGTTATAGTGGTGATAATAGTTGTTATAGTGGTGATAATGGTTGTTATAGTGTTGATAATGGTCGCTATAGTGGTGACAATGGCCGTTATAGTGGTGATAATGGTCGTTATAGTGGCGATAATGGTTGTTAAAGTGGTGATAGTGGTGGTTATAGTTGTCATAATGGTCCATATATTGGTGATAATGGTTGTTACAGTGGTGATAATGGTTGTTATAGTGGCGATAATGGTTGTTATAGTGGTGATAATGGTCATTACAGCGTTGATAATGGTCCTTCTACTGGTGATAATGGTTGTTATAGTGGTGATAGTGGTCGTTATAGTGGTGATAATGGTTGTTATAGTGGTGATAATGGTCCTTATAGTGGTGATAATGGTTGTTATAGTGGTGATAATAGTCGTTATAGTGGTGATAATGGTCCTTATAGAGGTGATAATGGTTGTTATAGTGGTGATAGTGGTCGTTATAGTGGTGATAATCTTTGTTATAGTGGTGATAATGGTTGTTAAAGTGGTGATAGTGGTGCTTATAGTGGTCATAATGGTCCATATAGTGGTGATAATGGTTGTTATAGTTGTGATAATGGTTGTTATAGTGGTGATAATGGTTGTTATAGTTGTTATAATGGTTGTTATAGTGGTGATAATGGTTGTTATAGTGGTGGTAATGGTGGTTATAGTGGCGATAATGGTTGTTAAAGTGGTGATAGTGGTCGTTATAGTGGTGACAATGGTTGTTATAGTGGTGATAATGTTCATTACAGCGTTGATAATGGTCGTTCTACTGGTGATAATGGTTGATATAGTGGTGATAATGGTCCTTATAGAGGTGATAATGGTTGTTATAGTGGTGATAGTGGTCGTTATAGTGGTGATAATGGTCCTTATAGTGGTGATAATTGTGGTTATAGTGTTGATAGTGGTCGTTATAGTGGTGATAGTGGTCGTTGTAGTGGTGATAATGGTTGTTATAGTGGTGATAATGGTCCTTATAGTGGTGATAATGGTTGTTATAGTGGTGATAATGGTTGTTATAGTGGTGATAATGGTCCTTATAGAGGTGATAATGGTTGTTATAGTGGTGATAGTGGTCGTTATAGTGGTGATAATGGTGGTTATAGTGCTGATAATGGTCGCTATAGTGGTGATAATGGTTGTTATAGTGGTGATAGTGGTCGTAATAGTGGTGACAATGGTCCATATAGTGGTGATAATGGTTGTTATAGTGGTGGTAATGGTGCTTATAGTGTTGATAGTGGTCGTTATAGTGGTGATAATGGTGGTTATAGTGCTGATAATGGTCGCTACAGTGGTGATAATGGCCGTTATAGTGGTGATAATGGTCGTTATAGTTGTGATAACGGTCGTTATAGTGGTGATAATCTTTGTTATAGTGGTGATAATGGTTGTTAAAGTAGTGATAGTGGTGCTTATAGTGGTCATAATGGTCCATATAGTGGTGATAATGGTTGTTATAGTTGTGATAATGGTTGTTATAGTGGTGATAATGGTTGTTATAGTGGTGGTAATGGTGGTTATAGTGTTGATAATGGTCGCTATAGTGGTGATAATGGCCGTTATAGTGGTGATATTGGCCGTTATAGTGGTGATAATGGTCGTTATAGTGGTGATAATGGTTGTTATAGTGGTGATAATAGTTGTTATAGTGGTGATAATGGTTGTTATAGTGGTGATAGTGGCCGTTATAGTGGTGATAATGGTCATTACAGTGTTGATAATGATCCTTCTACTGGTGATAATGGTTGATATAGTGGTGATAATGGTGGTTATAGTGTTGATAAAGGTCGCTATAATGGTGATAATGGCCGTTATAGTGGTGATAGTGGTCGTTATAGTGGTGATAATGGTTGTTAAAGTAGTGATAGTGGTGCTTATAGTGGTCATAATGGTCCATATAGTGGTGATAATGGTTGTTATAGTGGTGATAATGGTCGTTATAGTGGTGATAATGGTTGTTATAGTGGTGATAGTGGTCGTTATAGTGGTGATAATGGTTGTTATAGTGGTGATAATGGTCCTTATAGTGGTGATAATGGTTGTTATAGTGGTGATAATGGTCATTACAGCGTTGATAATGGTCCTTCTACTGGTGATAATGGTTGATATAGTGGTGATAATGGTCGTTATAATGGTGATAATGGTTGTTATAGTGGTGATAATAGTTGTTATAGTGGTGATAATGGTTGTTATAGTGGTGATAGTGGTCGTTATAGTGGTGATAATGGTTGTTATAGTGGTGATAGTGGTCCTTATAGTGGTGATAATGGTTGTTATAGTGGTGATAATGGTTGTTATAGTGGTGATAATGGTCCTTATAGTGGTGATAATGGTTGTTATAGTGGTGATAGTGGTCGTTATAGTGGTGATAATGGTCCATATAGAGGTGATAATGCTGGTTATGGTGTTGATAGTGGTCGTTATACTGGTGATAATGGCCGTTATAGTGGTGATAATGGTTGTTATACTGGTGATAATAGTTGTTATAGTGGTGTTAATGGTTGTTATAGTGTTGATAATGGTCGCTATAGTGGTGATAATGGCCGTTATAGTGGTGATAATGGTCGTTATAGTAGCGATAATGGTTGTTAAAGTGGTGATAGGGGTGGTTATAGTTGTCATAATGGTCCATATAGTGTTGATAATGGTTGTTATAGTGGTGATAATGGTCCTTCTAGTGGTGATAATGGTTGTTATAGTGGTGATAGTGGCCGTAATAGTGGTGATAATGGTGCATATAGTGGTGATAATGGTTGTTATAGTGGTGGTAATGGTGGTTATAGTGTTGATAGTGGTCGTTATAGTGGTGATAATGGTTGTTATAGTGCTGATAATGGTCGCTACAGTGGTGATAATGGTTGTTATAGTGGTGATAATAGTCGTTATAGTGGTGATAATGGTTGTTATAGTGGTGATAATAGTCCTTATAGTGGTGATAATGGTTGTTATAGTGGTGATAGTGGTCGTAATAGTGGTGATAATGGTCCATATAGTGGTGATAATGGTTGTTATAGTGGTGGTAATGGTGCTTATAGTGTTGATAGTGGTCGTTATAGTGGTGATAATGGTGGTTATAGTGCTGATAATGGTCGCTACAGTGGTGATAATGGCCGTTATAGTGGTGATAATGGTCGTTATAGTTGTGATAACGGTCGTTATAGTGGTGATAATCTTTGTTATAGTGGTGATAATGGTTGTTAAAGTGGTGATAGTGGTTCTTATAGTGGTCATAATGGTCCATATAGTGGTGATAATGGTTGTTATAGTTGTGATAATGGTTGTTATAGTGGTGATAATGGTTGTTATAGTTGTTATAATGGTTGTTATAGTGGTGATAATGGTTGTTATAGTGGTGGTAATGGTGGTTATAGTGGCGATAATGGTTGTTAAAGTGGTGATAGTGGTCGTTATAGTGGTGATAATGGTTGTTATAGTGGTGATAATGGTTGTTATAGTGGCGATAATGGTTGTTATAGTGGTGATAATGGTCATTACAGCGTTGATAATGGTCCTTCTACTGGTGATAATGGTCGATATAATGGTGATAATGGTTGATATAGTGGTGATAATAGTTGTTATAGTGGTGATAATGGTTGTTATAGTGTTGATAATGGTCGCCATAGTGGTGATAGTGGTCGTTATAGTGGTGATAATGGTTGTTATAGTGGTGATAATGGTCATTACAGCGTTGATAATGGTCCTTCTACTGGTGATAATGTTTGATATAGTGGTGATAATGGTCGTTATAATGGTGATAATGGTTGTTATAGTGGTGATAGTGGTCGTTATAGTGGTGATAATGGTCCATGTAGTGTTGATAATGGTTGCTATAGTGGTGATAATGTTTGATATAGTGGTGATAATGGTCGTTATAATGGTGATAATGGTTGTTATAGTGGTGATAATAGTTGTTATAGTGGTGATAATGGTTGTTATAGTGGTGATAGTGGCCGTTATAGTGGTGATAATGGTCATTACAGTGTTGATAATGATCCTTCTACTGGTGATAGTGGTTGATATAGTGGTGATAATGGTGGTTATAGTGTTGATAAAGGTCGCTATAATGGTGATAATGGCCGTTATAGTGGTGATAGTGGTCGTTATAGTGGTGATAATGGTTCTTAAAGTGGTGATAGTGGTGGTTATAGTCATCATAATGGTCCATATAGTGGTGATAATGGTTGTTATAGTGGTGATAATGGTTGTTATAGTGGTGATAATGGTTGTTATAGTGGTGATAGTGGTCGTTATAGTGGTGATAATGGTTGTTATAGTGGTGATAATGGTCCTTATAGTGGTGATAATGGTTGTTATAGTGGTGATAATGGTCATTACTGCGTTGATAATGGTCCTTCTACTGGTGATAATGGTTGATATAGTGGTGATAATGGTCGTTATAATGGTGATAATGGTTGTTATAGTGGTGATAATAGTTGTTATAGTGGTGATAATGGTTGTTATAGTGGTGATAGTGGTCGTTATAGTGGTGATAATGGTTGTTATAGTGGTGATAGTGGTCCTTATAGTGGTGATAATGGCCGTTATAGTGGTGATAATGGTTGTTATACTGGTGATAATAGTTGTTATAGTGGTGATAATAGTTGTTATAGTGGTGATAATAGTTGTTATAGTGTTGATAATGGTCGCTATAGTGGTGATAATGGCCGTTATAGTGGTGATATTGGTCGTTATAGTGGTGATAATGGTCGTTATAGTGGTGATAATGGTTGTTATAGTGGTGATAATAGTTGTTATAGTGGTGATAATGGTTGTTATAGTGGTGATAGTGGCCGTTATAGTGGTGATAATGGTCATTACAGTGTTGATAATGATCCTTCTACTGGTGATAATGGTTGATATAGTGGTGATAATGGTGGTTATAGTGTTGATAAGGGTCGCTATAATGGTGATAATGGCCGTTATAGTGGTGATAGTGGTCGTTATAGTGGTGATAATGGTTCTTAAAGTGGTGATAGTGGTGGTTATAGTCATCATAATGGTCCATATAGTGGTGATAATGGTTGTTATAGTGGTGATAATGGTTGTTATAGTGGTGATAATGGTTGTTATAGTGGTGATAGTGGTCGTTATAGTGGTGATAATGGTTGTTATAGTGGTGGTAATGGTGGTTATAGTGTTGATAATGGTCGCTATAGTGGTGATAATGGCCGTTATAGTGGTGATATTGTTCGTTATAGTGGTGATAATGGTCGTTATAGTGGTGATAATGGTTGTTATAGTGGTGATAATAGTTGTTATAGTGGTGATAATGGTTGTTATAGTGGTGATAGTGGCCGTTATAGTGGTGATAATGGTCATTACAGTGTTGATAATGATCCTTCTACTGGTGATAATGGTTGATATAGTGGTGATAATGGTGGTTATAGTGTTGATAAAGGTCGCTATAATGGTGATAATGGCCGTTATAGTGGTGATAGTGGTCGTTATAGTGGTGATAATGGTCGCTATAGTGGTGATAATGGCCGTTATAGTGGTGATAATGGTCGTTATAGTAGCGATAATGGTTGTTAAAGTGGTGATAGGGGTGGTTATAGTTGTCATAATGGTCCATATAGTGTTGATAATGGTTGTTATAGTGGTGATAATGGTTGTTATAGTGGCGATAATGGTTGTTATAGTGGTGATAATGGTCATTACAGCGTTGATAATGGTCCTTCTACTGGTGATAATGGTTGATGTAGTGGTGATAATGGTCGTTATAATGGTGATAATGGTTGTTATAGTGGTGATAATAGTTGTTATAGTGGTGATAATGGTCCTTCTAGTGGTGATAATGGTTGTTATAGTGGTGGTAATGGTGGTTATAGTGTTGATAGTGGTCGTTATAGTGGTGATAATGGTTGTTATAGTGGTGATAATGGTCCTTATAGAGGTGATAATGGTTGTTATAGTGGTGATAGTGGTCGTTATAGTGGTGATAATGGTGGTTATAGTGCTGATAATGGTCGCTATAGTGGTGATAATGGTTGTTATAGTGGTGATAGTGGTCGTAGTAGTGGTGACAATGGTCCATATAGTGGTGATAATGGTTGTTATAGTGGTGGTAATGGTGCTTATAGTGTTGCTAGTGGTCGTTATAGTGGTGATAATGGTGGTTATAGTGCTGATAATGGTCGCTACAGTGGTGATAATGGCCGTTATAGTGGTGATAATGGTCGTTATAGTTGTGATAACGGTCGTTATAGTGGTGATAATCTTTGTTATAGTGGTGATAATGGTTGTTAAAGTAGTGATAGTGGTGCTTATAGTGGTCATAATGGTCCATATAGTGGTGATAATGGTTGTTATAGTGGCGATAATGGTTGTTATAGTGGTGATAATGGTCATTACAGCGTTGATAATGGTCCTTCTACTGGTGATAATGGTCGATATAATGGTGATAATGGTTGATATAGTGGTGATAATAGTTGTTATAGTGGTGATAATGGTTGTTATAGTGTTGATAATGGTCGCCATAGTGGTGATAGTGGTCGTTATAGTGGTGATAATGGTTGTTATAGTGGTGATAATGGTCATTACAGCGTTGATAATGGTCCTTCTACTGGTGATAATGTTTGATATAGTGGTGATAATGGTCGTTATAATGGTGATAATGGTTGTTACAGTGGTGATAATGGTTGTTATAGTGGCGATAATGGTTGTTATAGTGGTGATAATGGTCATTACAGCGTTGATAATGGTCCTTCTACTGGTGATAATGGTTGTTATAGTGGTGATAGTGGTCGTTATAGTGGTGATAATGGTCCTTATAGTGGTGATAATTGTGGTTATAGTGTTGATAGTGGTCGTTATAGTGGTGATAGTGGTCGTTGTAGTGGTGATAGTGGTCGTTATAGTGGTGATAATGGTTGTTATAGTGGTGATAATGGTCATTACAGCGTTGATAATGGTCCTTCTACTGGTGATAATGTTTGATATAGTGGTGATAATGGTCGTTATAATGGTGATAATGGTTGTTATAGTGGTGATAGTGGTCGTTATAGTGGTGATAATGGTCCATGTAGTGTTGATAATGGTTGCTATAGTGGTGATAATGTTTGATATAGTGGTGATAATGGTCGTTATAATGGTGATAATGGTTGTTATAGTGGTGATAATAGTTGTTATAGTGGTGATAATGGTTGTTATAGTGGTGATAGTGGCCGTTATAGTGGTGATAATGGTCATTACAGTGTTGATAATGATCCTTCTACTGGTGATAGTGGTTGATATAGTGGTGATAATGGTGGTTATAGTGTTGATAAAGGTCGCTATAATGGTGATAATGGCCGTTATAGTGGTGATAGTGGTCGTTATAGTGGTGATAATGGTTCTTAAAGTGGTGATAGTGGTGGTTATAGTCATCATAATGGTCCATATAGTGGTGATAATGGTTGTTATAGTGGTGATAATGGTTGTTATAGTGGTGATAATGGTTGTTATAGTGGTGATAGTGGTCGTTATAGTGGTGATAATGGTTGTTATAGTGGTGATAATGGTCCTTATAGTGGTGATAATGGTTGTTATAGTGGTGATAATGGTCATTACTGCGTTGATAATGGTCCTTCTACTGGTGATAATGGTTGATATAGTGGTGATAATGGTCGTTATAATGGTGATAATGGTTGTTATAGTGGTGATAATAGTTGTTATAGTGGTGATAATGGTTGTTATAGTGGTGATAGTGGTCGTTATAGTGGTGATAATGGTTGTTATAGTGGTGATAGTGGTCCTTATAGTGGTGATAATGGCCGTTATAGTGGTGATAATGGTTGTTATACTGGTGATAATAGTTGTTATAGTGGTGATAATAGTTGTTATAGTGGTGATAATAGTTGTTATAGTGTTGATAATGGTCGCTATAGTGGTGATAATGGCCGTTATAGTGGTGATATTGGTCGTTATAGTGGTGATAATGGTCGTTATAGTGGTGATAATGGTTGTTATAGTGGTGATAATAGTTGTTATAGTGGTGATAATGGTTGTTATAGTGGTGATAGTGGCCGTTATAGTGGTGATAATGGTCATTACAGTGTTGATAATGATCCTTCTACTGGTGATAATGGTTGATATAGTGGTGATAATGGTGGTTATAGTGTTGATAAGGGTCGCTATAATGGTGATAATGGCCGTTATAGTGGTGATAGTGGTCGTTATAGTGGTGATAATGGTTCTTAAAGTGGTGATAGTGGTGGTTATAGTCATCATAATGGTCCATATAGTGGTGATAATGGTTGTTATAGTGGTGATAATGGTTGTTATAGTGGTGATAGTGGTCGTTATAGTGGTGATAATGGTTGTTATAGTGGTGGTAATGGTGGTTATAGTGTTGATAATGGTCGCTATAGTGGTGATAATGGCCGTTATAGTGGTGATATTGTTCGTTATAGTGGTGATAATGGTCGTTATAGTGGTGATAATGGTTGTTATAGTGGTGATAATAGTTGTTATAGTGGTGATAATGGTTGTTATAGTGGTGATAGTGGCCGTTATAGTGGTGATAATGGTCATTACAGTGTTGATAATGATCCTTCTACTGGTGATAATGGTTGATATAGTGGTGATAATGGTGGTTATAGTGTTGATAAAGGTCGCTATAATGGTGATAATGGCCGTTATAGTGGTGATAGTGGTCGTTATAGTGGTGATAATGGTCGCTATAGTGGTGATAATGGCCGTTATAGTGGTGATAATGGTCGTTATAGTAGCGATAATGGTTGTTAAAGTGGTGATAGGGGTGGTTATAGTTGTCATAATGGTCCATATAGTGTTGATAATGGTTGTTATAGTGGTGATAATGGTTGTTATAGTGGCGATAATGGTTGTTATAGTGGTGATAATGGTCATTACAGCGTTGATAATGGTCCTTCTACTGGTGATAATGGTTGATGTAGTGGTGATAATGGTCGTTATAATGGTGATAATGGTTGTTATAGTGGTGATAATAGTTGTTATAGTGGTGATAATGGTCCTTCTAGTGGTGATAATGGTTGTTATAGTGGTGGTAATGGTGGTTATAGTGTTGATAGTGGTCGTTATAGTGGTGATAATGGTTGTTATAGTGCTGATAATGGTCGCTACAGTGGTGATAATGGCCGTTATAGTGGTGATAATGGTTGTTATAGTGGTGATAATAGTTGTTATAGTGGTGATAATGGTTGTTATAGTGTTGATAATGGTCGCTATAGTGGTGACAATGGCCGTTATAGTGGTGATAATGGTCGTTATAGTGGCGATAATGGTTGTTAAAGTGGTGATAGTGGTGGTTATAGTTGTCATAATGGTCCATATATTGGTGATAATGGTTGTTACAGTGGTGATAATGGTTGTTATAGTGGCGATAATGGTTGTTATAGTGGTGATAATGGTCATTACAGCGTTGATAATGGTCCTTCTACTGGTGATAATGGTTGTTATAGTGGTGATAGTGGTCGTTATAGTGGTGATAATGGTCCTTATAGTGGTGATAATTGTGGTTATAGTGTTGATAGTGGTCGTTATAGTGGTGATAGTGGTCGTTGTAGTGGTGATAATGGTTGTTATAGTGGTGATAATGGTCCTTATAGTGGTGATAATGGTTGTTATAGTGGTGATAATGGTTGTTATAGTGGTGATAATGGTCCTTATAGAGGTGATAATGGTTGTTATAGTGGTGATAGTGGTCGTTATAGTGGTGATAATGGTGGTTATAGTGCTGATAATGGTCGCTATAGTGGTGATAATGGTTGTTATAGTGGTGATAGTGGTCGTAGTAGTGGTGACAATGGTCCATATAGTGGTGATAATGGTTGTTATAGTGGTGGTAATGGTGCTTATAGTGTTGCTAGTGGTCGTTATAGTGGTGATAATGGTGGTTATAGTGCTGATAATGGTCGCTACAGTGGTGATAATGGCCGTTATAGTGGTGATAATGGTCGTTATAGTTGTGATAACGGTCGTTATAGTGGTGATAATCTTTGTTATAGTGGTGATAATGGTTGTTAAAGTAGTGATAGTGGTGCTTATAGTGGTCATAATGGTCCATATAGTGGTGATAATGGTTGTTATAGTTGTGATAATGGTTGTTATAGTGGTGATAATGGTTGTTATAGTGGTGGTAATGGTGGTTATAGTGTTGATAATGGTCGCTATAGTGGTGATAATGGCCGTTATAGTGGTGATATTGGTCGTTATAGTGGTGATAATGGTCGTTATAGTGGTGATAATGGTTGTTATAGTGGTGATAATAGTTGTTATAGTGGTGATAATGGTTGTTATAGTGGTGATAGTGGCCGTTATAGTGGTGATAATGGTCATTACAGTGTTGATAATGATCCTTCTACTGGTGATAATGGTTGATATAGTGGTGATAATGGTGGTTATAGTGTTGATAAAGGTCGCTATAATGGTGATAATGGCCGTTATAGTGGTGATAGTGGTCGTTATAGTGGTGATAATGGTTCTTAAAGTGGTGATAGTGGTGGTTATAGTCACCATAATGGTCCATATAGTGGTGATAATGGTTGTTATAGTGGTGATAATGGTTGTTATAGTGGTGATAATGGTTGTTATAGTGGTGATAGTGGTCGTTATAGTGGTGATAATGGTTGTTATAGTGGTGATAATGGTCCTTATAGTGGTGATAATGGTTGTTATAGTGGTGATAATGGTCATTACAGCGTTGATAATGGTCCTTCTACTGGTGATAATGGTTGATATAGTGGTGATAATGGTCGTTATAATGGTGATAATGGTTGTTATAGTGGTGATAATAGTTGTTATAGTGGTGATAATGGTTGTTATAGTGGTGATAGTGGTCGTTATAGTGGTGATAATGGTTGTTATAGTGGTGATAGTGGTCCTTATAGTGGTGATAATGGTTGTTATAGTGGTGATAATGGTTGTTATAGTGGTGATAATGGTCCTTATAGTGGTGATAATGGTTGTTATAGTGGTGATAGTGGTCGTTATAGTGGTGATAATGGTCCATATAGTGGTGATAATGCTGGTTATGGTGTTGATAGTGGTCGTTATACTGGTGATAATGGCCGTTATAGTGGTGATAATGGTTGTTATACTGGTGATAATAGTTGTTATAGTGGTGTTAATGGTTGTTATAGTGTTGATAATGGTCGCTATAGTGGTGATAATGGCCGTTATAGTGGTGAGAATGGTCGTTATAGTAGCGATAATGGTTGTTAAAGTGGTGATAGGGGTGGTTATAGTTGTCATAATGGTCCATATAGTGTTGATAATGGTCGCTACAGTGGTGATAATGGCCGTTATAGTGGTGATAATGGTCGTTATAGTTGTGATAACGGTCGTTATAGTGGTGATAATCTTTGTTATAGTGGTGATAATGGTTGTTAAAGTAGTGATAGTGGTGCTTATAGTGGTCATAATGGTCCATATAGTGGTGATAATGGTTGTTATAGTTGTGATAATGGTTGTTATAGTGGTGATAATGGTTGTTATAGTGGTGGTAATGGTGGTTATAGTGTTGATAATGGTCGCTATAGTGGTGATAATGGCCGTTATAGTGGTGATATTGGTCGTTATAGTGGTGATAATGGTCGTTATAGTGGTGATAATGGTTGTTATAGTGGTGATAATAGTTGTTATAGTGGTGATAATGGTTGTTATAGTGGTGATAGTGGCCGTTATAGTGGTGATAATGGTCATTACAGTGTTGATAATGATCCTTCTACTGGTGATAATGGTTGATATAGTGGTGATAATGGTGGTTATAGTGTTGATAAAGGTCGCTATAATGGTGATAATGGCCGTTATAGTGGTGATAGTGGTCGTTATAGTGGTGATAATGGTTCTTAAAGTGGTGATAGTGGTGGTTATAGTCACCATAATGGTCCATATAGTGGTGATAATGGTTGTTATAGTGGTGATAATGGTTGTTATAGTGGTGATAATGGTTGTTATAGTGGTGATAGTGGTCGTTATAGTGGTGATAATGGTTGTTATAGTGGTGATAATGGTCCTTATAGTGGTGATAATGGTTGTTATAGTGGTGATAATGGTCATTACAGCGTTGATAATGGTCCTTCTACTGGTGATAATGGTTGATATAGTGGTGATAATGGTCGTTATAATGGTGATAATGGTTGTTATAGTGGTGATAATAGTTGTTATAGTGGTGATAATGGTTGTTATAGTGGTGATAGTGGTCGTTATAGTGGTGATAATGGTTGTTATAGTGGTGATAGTGGTCCTTATAGTGGTGATAATGGTTGTTATAGTGGTGATAATGGTTGTTATAGTGGTGATAATGGTCCTTATAGTGGTGATAATGGTTGTTATAGTGGTGATAGTGGTCGTTATAGTGGTGATAATGGTCCATATAGTGGTGATAATGCTGGTTATGGTGTTGATAGTGGTCGTTATACTGGTGATAATGGCCGTTATAGTGGTGATAATGGTTGTTATACTGGTGATAATAGTTGTTATAGTGGTGTTAATGGTTGTTATAGTGTTGATAATGGTCGCTATAGTGGTGATAATGGCCGTTATAGTGGTGAGAATGGTCGTTATAGTAGCGATAATGGTTGTTAAAGTGGTGATAGGGGTGGTTATAGTTGTCATAATGGTCCATATAGTGTTGATAATGGTTGTTATAGTGGTGATAATGGTCCTTCTAGTGGTGATAATGGTTGTTATAGTGGTGATAGTGGTCGTAATAGTGGTGATAATGGTGCATATAGTGGTGATAATGGTTGTTATAGTGGTGGTAATGGTGGTTATAGTGTTGATAGTGGTCGTTATAGTGGTGATAATGGTTGTTATAGTGCTGATAATGGTCGCTACAGTGGTGATAATGGCCGTTATAGTGGTGATAATGGTTGTTATAGTGGTGATAATAGTTGTTATAGTGGTGATAATGGTTGTTATAGTGTTGATAATGGTCGCTATAGTGGTGACAATGGCCGTTATAGTGGTGATAATGGTCGTTATAGTGGCGATAATGGTTGTTAAAGTGGTGATAGTGGTGGTTATAGTTGTCATAATGGTCCATATATTGGTGATAATGGTTGTTACAGTGGTGATAATGGTTGTTATAGTGGCGATAATGGTTGTTATAGTGGTGATAATGGTCATTACAGCGTTGATAATGGTCCTTCTACTGGTGATAATGGTTGTTATAGTGGTGATAGTGGTCGTTATAGTGGTGATAATGGTTGTTATAGTGGTGATAATGGTCCTTATAGTGGTGATAATGGTTGTTATAGTGGTGATAATAGTCGTTATAGTGGTGATAATGGTTGTTATAGTGGTGATAATAGTCCTTATAGTGGTGATAATGGTTGTTATAGTGGTGATAGTGGTCGTAATAGTGGTGATAATGGTCCATATAGTGGTGATAATGGTTGTTATAGTGGTGGTAATGGTGCTTATAGTGTTGATAGTGGTCGTTATAGTGGTGATAATGGTGGTTATAGTGCTGATAATGGTCGCTACAGTGGTGATAATGGCCGTTATAGTGGTGATAATGGTCGTTATAGTTGTGATAACGGTCGTTATAGTGGTGATAATCTTTGTTATAGTGGTGATAATGGTTGTTAAAGTGGTGATAGTGGTGCTTATAGTGGTCATAATGGTCCATATAGTGGTGATAATGGTTGTTATAGTTGTGATAATGGTTGTTATAGTGGTGATAATGGTTGTTATAGTTGTTATAATGGTTGTTATAGTGGTGATAATGGTTGTTATAGTGGCGATAATGGTTGTTATAGTGGTGATAATGGTCATTACAGCGCTGATAATGGTCCTTCTACTGGTGATAATGGTCGATATAATGGTGATAATGGTTGTTATAGTGGTGATAATAGTTGTTATAGTGGTGATAATGGTTGTTATAGTGTTGATAATGGTCGCCATAGTGGTGATAGTGGTCGTTATAGTGGTGATAATGGTTGTTATAGTGGTGATAATGGTCATTACAGCGTTAATAATGGTCCTTCTACTGGTGATAATGTTTGATATAGTGGTGATAATGGTCGTTATAATGGTGATAATGGTTGTTATAGTGGTGATAATAGTTGTTATAGTGGTGATAATGGTTGTTATAGTGGTGATAGTGGTCGTTATAGTGGTGATAATGGTCCATGTAGTGTTGATAATGGTTGCTATAGTGGTGATAATGTTTGATATAGTGGTGATAATGGTCGTTATAATGGTGATAATGGTTGTTATAGTGGTGATAATAGTTGTTATAGTGGTGATAATGGTTGTTATAGTGGTGATAGTGGTCCTTATAGTGGTGATAATGGTTGTTATAGTGGTGATAATGGTTGTTATAGTGGTGATAATGGTCCTTATAGTGGTGATAATGGTTGTTATAGTGGTGATAGTGGTCGTTATAGTGGTGATAATGGTCCATATAGTGGTGATAATGCTGGTTATGGTGTTGATAGTGGTCGTTATACTGGTGATAATGGCCGTTATAGTGGTGATAATGGTTGTTATACTGGTGATAATAGTTGTTATAGTGGTGTTAATGGTTGTTATAGTGTTGATAATGGTCGCTATAGTGGTGATAATGGCCGTTATAGTGGTGAGAATGGTCGTTATAGTAGCGATAATGGTTGTTAAAGTGGTGATAGGGGTGGTTATAGTTGTCATAATGGTCCATATAGTGTTGATAATGGTCGCTACAGTGGTGATAATGGCCGTTATAGTGGTGATAATGGTCGTTATAGTTGTGATAACGGTCGTTATAGTGGTGATAATCTTTGTTATAGTGGTGATAATGGTTGTTAAAGTAGTGATAGTGGTGCTTATAGTGGTCATAATGGTCCATATAGTGGTGATAATGGTTGTTATAGTTGTGATAATGGTTGTTATAGTGGTGATAATGGTTGTTATAGTGGTGGTAATGGTGGTTATAGTGTTGATAATGGTCGCTATAGTGGTGATAATGGCCGTTATAGTGGTGATATTGGTCGTTATAGTGGTGATAATGGTCGTTATAGTGGTGATAATGGTTGTTATAGTGGTGATAATAGTTGTTATAGTGGTGATAATGGTTGTTATAGTGGTGATAGTGGCCGTTATAGTGGTGATAATGGTCATTACAGTGTTGATAATGATCCTTCTACTGGTGATAATGGTTGATATAGTGGTGATAATGGTGGTTATAGTGTTGATAAAGGTCGCTATAATGGTGATAATGGCCGTTATAGTGGTGATAGTGGTCGTTATAGTGGTGATAATGGTTCTTAAAGTGGTGATAGTGGTGGTTATAGTCACCATAATGGTCCATATAGTGGTGATAATGGTTGTTATAGTGGTGATAATGGTTGTTATAGTGGTGATAATGGTTGTTATAGTGGTGATAGTGGTCGTTATAGTGGTGATAATGGTTGTTATAGTGGTGATAATGGTCCTTATAGTGGTGATAATGGTTGTTATAGTGGTGATAATGGTCATTACAGCGTTGATAATGGTCCTTCTACTGGTGATAATGGTTGATATAGTGGTGATAATGGTCGTTATAATGGTGATAATGGTTGTTATAGTGGTGATAATAGTTGTTATAGTGGTGATAATGGTTGTTATAGTGGTGATAGTGGTCGTTATAGTGGTGATAATGGTTGTTATAGTGGTGATAGTGGTCCTTATAGTGGTGATAATGGTTGTTATAGTGGTGATAATGGTTGTTATAGTGGTGATAATGGTCCTTATAGTGGTGATAATGGTTGTTATAGTGGTGATAGTGGTCGTTATAGTGGTGATAATGGTCCATATAGTGGTGATAATGCTGGTTATGGTGTTGATAGTGGTCGTTATACTGGTGATAATGGCCGTTATAGTGGTGATAATGGTTGTTATACTGGTGATAATAGTTGTTATAGTGGTGTTAATGGTTGTTATAGTGTTGATAATGGTCGCTATAGTGGTGATAATGGCCGTTATAGTGGTGAGAATGGTCGTTATAGTAGCGATAATGGTTGTTAAAGTGGTGATAGGGGTGGTTATAGTTGTCATAATGGTCCATATAGTGTTGATAATGGTTGTTATAGTGGTGATAATGGTCCTTCTAGTGGTGATAATGGTTGTTATAGTGGTGATAGTGGTCGTAATAGTGGTGATAATGGTGCATATAGTGGTGATAATGGTTGTTATAGTGGTGGTAATGGTGGTTATAGTGTTGATAGTGGTCGTTATAGTGGTGATAATGGTTGTTATAGTGCTGATAATGGTCGCTACAGTGGTGATAATGGCCGTTATAGTGGTGATAATGGTTGTTATAGTGGTGATAATAGTTGTTATAGTGGTGATAATGGTTGTTATAGTGTTGATAATGGTCGCTATAGTGGTGACAATGGCCGTTATAGTGGTGATAATGGTCGTTATAGTGGCGATAATGGTTGTTAAAGTGGTGATAGTGGTGGTTATAGTTGTCATAATGGTCCATATATTGGTGATAATGGTTGTTACAGTGGTGATAATGGTTGTTATAGTGGCGATAATGGTTGTTATAGTGGTGATAATGGTCATTACAGCGTTGATAATGGTCCTTCTACTGGTGATAATGGTTGTTATAGTGGTGATAGTGGTCGTTATAGTGGTGATAATGGTTGTTATAGTGGTGATAATGGTCCTTATAGTGGTGATAATGGTTGTTATAGTGGTGATAATAGTCGTTATAGTGGTGATAATGGTTGTTATAGTGGTGATAATAGTCCTTATAGTGGTGATAATGGTTGTTATAGTGGTGATAGTGGTCGTAATAGTGGTGATAATGGTCCATATAGTGGTGATAATGGTTGTTATAGTGGTGGTAATGGTGCTTATAGTGTTGATAGTGGTCGTTATAGTGGTGATAATGGTGGTTATAGTGCTGATAATGGTCGCTACAGTGGTGATAATGGCCGTTATAGTGGTGATAATGGTCGTTATAGTTGTGATAACGGTCGTTATAGTGGTGATAATCTTTGTTATAGTGGTGATAATGGTTGTTAAAGTGGTGATAGTGGTGCTTATAGTGGTCATAATGGTCCATATAGTGGTGATAATGGTTGTTATAGTTGTGATAATGGTTGTTATAGTGGTGATAATGGTTGTTATAGTTGTTATAATGGTTGTTATAGTGGTGATAATGGTTGTTATAGTGGCGATAATGGTTGTTATAGTGGTGATAATGGTCATTACAGCGCTGATAATGGTCCTTCTACTGGTGATAATGGTCGATATAATGGTGATAATGGTTGTTATAGTGGTGATAATAGTTGTTATAGTGGTGATAATGGTTGTTATAGTGTTGATAATGGTCGCCATAGTGGTGATAGTGGTCGTTATAGTGGTGATAATGGTTGTTATAGTGGTGATAATGGTCATTACAGCGTTAATAATGGTCCTTCTACTGGTGATAATGTTTGATATAGTGGTGATAATGGTCGTTATAATGGTGATAATGGTTGTTATAGTGGTGATAATAGTTGTTATAGTGGTGATAATGGTTGTTATAGTGGTGATAGTGGTCGTTATAGTGGTGATAATGGTCCATGTAGTGTTGATAATGGTTGCTATAGTGGTGATAATGTTTGATATAGTGGTGATAATGGTCGTTATAATGGTGATAATGGTTGTTATAGTGGTGATAATAGTTGTTATAGTGGTGATAATGGTTGTTATAGTGATGATAGTGGTCGTTATAGTGGTGATAATGGTCCATATAGTGGTGATAATTGTGGTTATAGTGTTGATAGTGGTCGTTATAGTGGTGATAATGGTGGTTATAGTGCTGATAATGGTCGCTATAGTGGTGATAATGGCCGTTATAGTGGTGATAATGGTCGTTATAGGGGTGATAATGGTCGTTATACTAGTGATAATGGTTGTTATAGTGGTGATAATGGTCCTTATAGTGGTGATAATGGTTGTTATAGTGGTGATAGTGGTCGTAATAGTGGTGATAATGGTCCATATAGTGGTGATAATGGTTGTTATAGTGGTGGTAATGGTGCTTATAGTGTTGATAGTGGTCGTTATAGTGGTGATAATGGTGGTTATAGTGCTGATAATGGTCGCTACAGTGGTGATAATGGCCGTTATAGTGGTGATAATGGTCGTTATAGTTGTGATAACGGTCGTTATAGTGGTGATAATCTTTGTTATAGTGGTGATAATGGTTGTTAAAGTAGTGATAGTGGTGCTTATAGTGGTCATAATGGTCCATATAGTGGTGATAATGGTTGTTATAGTTGTGATAATGGTTGTTATAGTGGTGATAATGGTTGTTATAGTGGTGGTAATGGTGGTTATAGTGTTGATAATGGTCGCTATAGTGGTGATAATGGCCGTTATAGTGGTGATATTGTTCGTTATAGTGGTGATAATGGTCGTTATAGTGGTGATAATGGTTGTTATAGTGGTGATAATAGTTGTTATAGTGGTGATAATGGTTGTTATAGTGGTGATAGTGGCCGTTATAGTGGTGATAATGGTCATTACAGTGTTGATAATGATCCTTCTACTGGTGATAATGGTTGATATAGTGGTGATAATGGTGGTTATAGTGTTGATAAAGGTCGCTATAATGGTGATAATGGCCGTTATAGTGGTGATAGTGGTCGTTATAGTGGTGATAATGGTTCTTAAAGTGGTGATAGTGGTGGTTATAGTCATCATAATGGTCCATATAGTGGTGATAATGGTTGTTATAGTGGTGATAATGGTTGTTATAGTGGTGATAATGGTTGTTATAGTGGTGATAGTGGTCGTTATAGTGGTGATAATGGTTGTTATAGTGGTGATAATGGTCCTTATAGTGGTGATAATGGTTGTTATAGTGGTGATAATGGTCATTACAGCGTTGATAATGGTCCTTCTACTGGTGATAATGGTTGATATAGTGGTGATAATGGTCGTTATAATGGTGATAATGGTTGTTATAGTGGTGATAATAGTTGTTATAGTGGTGATAATGGTTGTTATAGTGGTGATAGTGGTCGTTATAGTGGTGATAATGGTTGTTATAGTGGTGATAGTGGTCCTTATAGTGGTGATAATGGCCGTTATAGTGGTGATAATGGTTGTTATACTGGTGATAATAGTTGTTATAGTGGTGATAATAGTTGTTATAGTGTTGATAATGGTCGCTAGAGTGGTGATAATGGCCGTTATAGTGGTGATATTGGTCGTTATAGTGGTGATAATGGTTGTTATAGTGGTGATAATAGTTGTTATAGTGGTGATAATGGTTGTTATAGTGGTGATAGTGGCCGTTATAGTGGTGATAATGGTCATTACAGTGTTGATAATGATCCTTCTACTGGTGATAATGGTTGATATAGTGGTGATAATGGTGGTTATAGTGTTGATAAGGGTCGCTATAATGGTGATAATGGCCGTTATAGTGGTGATAGTGGTCGTTATAGTGGTGATAATGGTTCTTAAAGTGGTGATAGTGGTGGTTATAGTCATCATAATGGTCCATATAGTGGTGATAATGGTTGTTATAGTGGTGATAATGGTTGTTATAGTGGTGATAATGGTTGTTATAGTGGTGATAGTGGTCGTTATAGTGGTGATAATGGTTGTTATAGTGGTGATAATGGTCCTTATTGTGGTGATAATAGTTGTTATAGTGGTGATAATGGTCATTACAGCGTTGATAATGGTCCTTCTACTGGTGATAATGGTTGATATAGTGGTGATAATGGTCGTTATAATGGTGATAATGGTTGTTATAGTGGTGATAATAGTTGTTATAGTGGTGATAATGGTTGTTATAGTGGTGATAGTGGTCGTTATAGTGGTGATAATGGTTGTTATAGTGGTGATAGTGGTCCTTATAGTGGTGATAATGGCCGTTATAGTGGTGATAATGGTTGTTATACTGGTGATAATAGTTGTTATAGTGGTGATAATGGTTGTTATAGTGTTGATAATGGTCGCTATAGTGGTGATAATGGCCGTTATAGTGGTGATAATGGTCGTTATAGTAGCGATAATGGTTGTTAAAGTGGTGATAGGGGTGGTTATAGTTGTCATAATGGTCCATATAGTGTTGATAATGGTTGTTATAGTGGTGATAATGGTTGTTATAGTGGCGATAATGGTTGTTATAGTGGTGATAATGGTCATTACAGCGTTGATAATGGTCCTTCTACTGGTGATAATGGTTGATGTAGTGGTGATAATGGTCGTTATAATGGTGATAATGGTTGTTATAGTGGTGATAATAGTTGTTATAGTGGTGATAATGGTCCTTCTAGTGGTGATAATGGTTGTTATAGTGGTGGTAATGGTGGTTATAGTGTTGATAGTGGTCGTTATAGTGGTGATAATGGTTGTTATAGTGCTGATAATGGTCGCTACAGTGGTGATAATGGCCGTTATAGTGGTGATAATGGTTGTTATAGTGGTGATAATAGTTGTTATAGTGGTGATAATGGTTGTTATAGTGTTGATAATGGTCGCTATAGTGGTGACAATGGCCGTTATAGTGGTGATAATGGTCGTTATAGTGGCGATAATGGTTGTTAAAGTGGTGATAGTGGTGGTTATAGTTGTCATAATGGTCCATATATTGGTGATAATGGTTGTTACAGTGGTGATAATGGTTGTTATAGTGGCGATAATGGTTGTTATAGTGGTGATAATGGTCATTACAGCGTTAATAATGGTCCTTCTACTGGTGATAATGGTTGTTATAGTGGTGATAGTGGTCGTTATAGTGGTGATAATGGCCCTTATAGTGGTGATAATTGTGGTTATAGTGTTGATAGTGGTCGTTATAGTGGTGATAGTGGTCGTTGTAGTGGTGATAATGGTTGTTATAGTGGTGATAATGGTCCTTATAGTGGTGATAATGGTTGTTATAGTGGTGATAATGGTTGTTATAGTGGTGATAATGGTCCTTATAGAGGTGATAATGGTTGTTATAGTGGTGATAGTGGTCGTTATAGTGGTGATAATGGTGGTTATAGTGCTGATAATGGTCGCTATAGTGGTGATAATGGTTGTTATAGTGGTGATAGTGGTCGTAATAGTGGTGACAATGGTCCATATAGTGGTGATAATGGTTGTTATAGTGGTGGTAATGGTGCTTATAGTGTTGATAGTGGTCGTTATAGTGGTGATAATGGTGGTTATAGTGCTGATAATGGTCGCTACAGTGGTGATAATGGCCGTTATAGTGGTGATAATGGTCGTTATAGTTGTGATAACGGTCGTTATAGTGGTGATAATCTTTGTTATAGTGGTGATAATGGTTGTTAAAGTAGTGATAGTGGTGCTTATAGTGGTCATAATGGTCCATATAGTGGTGATAATGGTTGTTATAGTTGTGATAATGGTTGTTATAGTGGTGATAATGGTTGTTATAGTGGTGGTAATGGTGGTTATAGTGTTGATAATGGTCGCTATAGTGGTGATAATGGCCGTTATAGTGGTGATATTGGTTGTTATAGTGGTGATAATGGTCATTACAGCGTTGATAATGGTCCTTCTACTGGTGATAATGGTCGATATAATGGTGATAATGGTTGTTATAGTGGTGATAATAGTTGTTATAGTGGTGATAATGGTTGTTATAGTGTTGATAATGGTCGCCATAGTGGTGATAGTGGTGGTTATAGTGGTGATAATTGTTGTTATAGTGGTGATAATGGTCATTACAGCGTTGATAATGGTCCTTCTACTGGTGATAATGTTTGATATAGTGGTGATAATGGTCGTTATAATGGTGATAATGGTTGTTATAGTGGTGATAATAGTTGTTATAGTGGTGATAATGGTTGTTATAGTGGTGATAGTGGTCGTTATAGTGGTGATAATGGTCCATGTAGTGTTGATAATGGTTGCTATAGTGGTGATAATGTTTGATATAGTGGTGATAATGGTCGTTATAATGGTGATAATGGTTGTTATAGTGGTGATAATAGTTGTTATAGTGGTGATAATGGTTGTTATAGTGATGATAGTGGTCGTTATAGTAGTGATAATGGTCCATATAGTGGTGATAATTGTGGTTATAGTGTTGATAGTGGTCGTTATAGTGGTGATAATGGTGGTTATAGTGCTGATAATGGTCGCTATAGTGGTGATAATGGCCGTTATAGTGGTGATAATGGTCGTTATAGGGGTGATAATGGTCGTTATACTAGTGATAATGGTTGTTATAGTGGTGATAATGGTCCTTATAGTGGTGATAATGGTTGTTATAGTGGTGATAGTGGTCGTAATAGTGGTGATAATGGTCCATATAGTGGTGATAATGGTTGTTATAGTGGTGGTAATGGTGGTTATAGTGTTGATAATGGTCGCTATAGTGGTGATAATGGCCGTTATAGTGGTGATATTGGTTGTTATAGTGGTGATAATGGTCATTACAGCGTTGATAATGGTCCTTCTACTGGTGATAATGGTCGATATAATGGTGATAATGGTTGTTATAGTGGTGATAATGGTTGTTATAGTGGTGGTAATGGTGGTTATAGTGTTGATAATGGTCGCTATAGTGGTGATAATGGCCGTTATAGTGGTGATATTGTTCGTTATAGTGGTGATAATGGTCGTTATAGTGGTGATAATGGTTGTTATAGTGGTGATAATAGTTGTTATAGTGGTGATAATGGTTGTTATAGTGGTGATAGTGGCCGTTATAGTGGTGATAATGGTCATTACAGTGTTGATAATGATCCTTCTACTGGTGATAATGGTTGATATAGTGGTGATAATGGTGGTTATAGTGTTGATAAAGGTCGCTATAATGGTGATAATGGCCGTTATAGTGGTGATAGTGGTCGTTATAGTGGTGATAATGGTTCTTAAAGTGGTGATAGTGGTGGTTATAGTCATCATAATGGTCCATATAGTGGTGATAATGGTTGTTATAGTGGTGATAATGGTTGTTATAGTGGTGATAATGGTCATTACAGTGTTGATAATGATCCTTCTACTGGTGATAATGGTTGATATAGTGGTGATAATGGTCGTTATAGTTGTGATAACGGTCGTTATAGTGGTGATAATCTTTGTTATAGTGGTGATAATGGTTGTTAAAGTAGTGATAGTGGTGCTTATAGTGGTCATAATGGTCCATATAGTGGTGATAATGGTTGTTATAGTTGTGATAATGGTTGTTATAGTGGTGATAATGGTTGTTATAGTGGTGGTAATGGTGGTTATAGTGTTGATAATGGTCGCTATAGTGGTGATAATGGCCGTTATAGTGGTGATATTGTTCGTTATAGTGGTGATAATGGTCGTTATAGTGGTGATAATGGTTGTTATAGTGGTGATAATAGTTGTTATAGTGGTGATAATGGTTGTTATAGTGGTGATAGTGGCCGTTATAGTGGTGATAATGGTCATTACAGTGTTGATAATGATCCTTCTACTGGTGATAATGGTTGATATAGTGGTGATAATGGTGGTTATAGTGTTGATAAAGGTCGCTATAATGGTGATAATGGCCGTTATAGTGGTGATAGTGGTCGTTATAGTGGTGATAATGGTTCTTAAAGTGGTGATAGTGGTGGTTATAGTCATCATAATGGTCCATATAGTGGTGATAATGGTTGTTATAGTGGTGATAATGGTTGTTATAGTGGTGATAATGGTTGTTATAGTGGTGATAGTGGTCGTTATAGTGGTGATAATGGTTGTTATAGTGGTGATAATGGTCCTTATAGTGGTGATAATGGTTGTTATAGTGGTGATAATGGTCATTACAGCGTTGATAATGGTCCTTCTACTGGTGATAATGGTTGATATAGTGGTGATAATGGTCGTTATAATGGTGATAATGGTTGTTATAGTGGTGATAATAGTTGTTATAGTGGTGATAATGGTTGTTATAGTGGTGATAGTGGTCGTTATAGTGGTGATAATGGTTGTTATAGTGGTGATAGTGGTCCTTATAGTGGTGATAATGGCCGTTATAGTGGTGATAATGGTTGTTATACTGGTGATAATAGTTGTTATAGTGGTGATAATAGTTGTTATAGTGTTGATAATGGTCGCTAGAGTGGTGATAATGGCCGTTATAGTGGTGATATTGGTCGTTATAGTGGTGATAATGGTTGTTATAGTGGTGATAATAGTTGTTATAGTGGTGATAATGGTTGTTATAGTGGTGATAGTGGCCGTTATAGTGGTGATAATGGTCATTACAGTGTTGATAATGATCCTTCTACTGGTGATAATGGTTGATATAGTGGTGATAATGGTGGTTATAGTGTTGATAAGGGTCGCTATAATGGTGATAATGGCCGTTATAGTGGTGATAGTGGTCGTTATAGTGGTGATAATGGTTCTTAAAGTGGTGATAGTGGTGGTTATAGTCATCATAATGGTCCATATAGTGGTGATAATGGTTGTTATAGTGGTGATAATGGTTGTTATAGTGGTGATAATGGTTGTTATAGTGGTGATAGTGGTCGTTATAGTGGTGATAATGGTTGTTATAGTGGTGATAATGGTCCTTATTGTGGTGATAATAGTTGTTATAGTGGTGATAATGGTCATTACAGCGTTGATAATGGTCCTTCTACTGGTGATAATGGTTGATATAGTGGTGATAATGGTCGTTATAATGGTGATAATGGTTGTTATAGTGGTGATAATAGTTGTTATAGTGGTGATAATGGTTGTTATAGTGGTGATAGTGGTCGTTATAGTGGTGATAATGGTTGTTATAGTGGTGATAGTGGTCCTTATAGTGGTGATAATGGCCGTTATAGTGGTGATAATGGTTGTTATACTGGTGATAATAGTTGTTATAGTGGTGATAATGGTTGTTATAGTGTTGATAATGGTCGCTATAGTGGTGATAATGGCCGTTATAGTGGTGATAATGGTCGTTATAGTAGCGATAATGGTTGTTAAAGTGGTGATAGGGGTGGTTATAGTTGTCATAATGGTCCATATAGTGTTGATAATGGTTGTTATAGTGGTGATAATGGTTGTTATAGTGGCGATAATGGTTGTTATAGTGGTGATAATGGTCATTACAGCGTTGATAATGGTCCTTCTACTGGTGATAATGGTTGATGTAGTGGTGATAATGGTCGTTATAATGGTGATAATGGTTGTTATAGTGGTGATAATAGTTGTTATAGTGGTGATAATGGTCCTTCTAGTGGTGATAATGGTTGTTATAGTGGTGGTAATGGTGGTTATAGTGTTGATAGTGGTCGTTATAGTGGTGATAATGGTTGTTATAGTGCTGATAATGGTCGCTACAGTGGTGATAATGGCCGTTATAGTGGTGATAATGGTTGTTATAGTGGTGATAATAGTTGTTATAGTGGTGATAATGGTTGTTATAGTGTTGATAATGGTCGCTATAGTGGTGACAATGGCCGTTATAGTGGTGATAATGGTCGTTATAGTGGCGATAATGGTTGTTAAAGTGGTGATAGTGGTGGTTATAGTTGTCATAATGGTCCATATATTGGTGATAATGGTTGTTACAGTGGTGATAATGGTTGTTATAGTGGCGATAATGGTTGTTATAGTGGTGATAATGGTCATTACAGCGTTAATAATGGTCCTTCTACTGGTGATAATGGTTGTTATAGTGGTGATAGTGGTCGTTATAGTGGTGATAATGGCCCTTATAGTGGTGATAATTGTGGTTATAGTGTTGATAGTGGTCGTTATAGTGGTGATAGTGGTCGTTGTAGTGGTGATAATGGTTGTTATAGTGGTGATAATGGTCCTTATAGTGGTGATAATGGTTGTTATAGTGGTGATAATGGTTGTTATAGTGGTGATAATGGTCCTTATAGAGGTGATAATGGTTGTTATAGTGGTGATAGTGGTCGTTATAGTGGTGATAATGGTGGTTATAGTGCTGATAATGGTCGCTATAGTGGTGATAATGGTTGTTATAGTGGTGATAGTGGTCGTAATAGTGGTGACAATGGTCCATATAGTGGTGATAATGGTTGTTATAGTGGTGGTAATGGTGCTTATAGTGTTGATAGTGGTCGTTATAGTGGTGATAATGGTGGTTATAGTGCTGATAATGGTCGCTACAGTGGTGATAATGGCCGTTATAGTGGTGATAATGGTCGTTATAGTTGTGATAACGGTCGTTATAGTGGTGATAATCTTTGTTATAGTGGTGATAATGGTTGTTAAAGTAGTGATAGTGGTGCTTATAGTGGTCATAATGGTCCATATAGTGGTGATAATGGTTGTTATAGTTGTGATAATGGTTGTTATAGTGGTGATAATGGTTGTTATAGTGGTGGTAATGGTGGTTATAGTGTTGATAATGGTCGCTATAGTGGTGATAATGGCCGTTATAGTGGTGATATTGGTTGTTATAGTGGTGATAATGGTCATTACAGCGTTGATAATGGTCCTTCTACTGGTGATAATGGTCGATATAATGGTGATAATGGTTGTTATAGTGGTGATAATAGTTGTTATAGTGGTGATAATGGTTGTTATAGTGTTGATAATGGTCGCCATAGTGGTGATAGTGGTGGTTATAGTGGTGATAATTGTTGTTATAGTGGTGATAATGGTCATTACAGCGTTGATAATGGTCCTTCTACTGGTGATAATGTTTGATATAGTGGTGATAATGGTCGTTATAATGGTGATAATGGTTGTTATAGTGGTGATAATAGTTGTTATAGTGGTGATAATGGTTGTTATAGTGGTGATAGTGGTCGTTATAGTGGTGATAATGGTCCATGTAGTGTTGATAATGGTTGCTATAGTGGTGATAATGTTTGATATAGTGGTGATAATGGTCGTTATAATGGTGATAATGGTTGTTATAGTGGTGATAATAGTTGTTATAGTGGTGATAATGGTTGTTATAGTGATGATAGTGGTCGTTATAGTAGTGATAATGGTCCATATAGTGGTGATAATTGTGGTTATAGTGTTGATAGTGGTCGTTATAGTGGTGATAATGGTGGTTATAGTGCTGATAATGGTCGCTATAGTGGTGATAATGGCCGTTATAGTGGTGATAATGGTCGTTATAGGGGTGATAATGGTCGTTATACTAGTGATAATGGTTGTTATAGTGGTGATAATGGTCCTTATAGTGGTGATAATGGTTGTTATAGTGGTGATAGTGGTCGTAATAGTGGTGATAATGGTCCATATAGTGGTGATAATGGTTGTTATAGTGGTGGTAATGGTGGTTATAGTGTTGATAATGGTCGCTATAGTGGTGATAATGGCCGTTATAGTGGTGATATTGGTTGTTATAGTGGTGATAATGGTCATTACAGCGTTGATAATGGTCCTTCTACTGGTGATAATGGTCGATATAATGGTGATAATGGTTGTTATAGTGGTGATAATGGCCGTTATAGTGGTGATATTGTTCGTTATAGTGGTGATAATGGTCGTTATAGTGGTGATAATGGTTGTTATAGTGGTGATAATAGTTGTTATAGTGGTGATAATGGTTGTTATAGTGGTGATAGTGGCCGTTATAGTGGTGATAATGGTCATTACAGTGTTGATAATGATCCTTCTACTGGTGATAATGGTTGATATAGTGGTGATAATGGTGGTTATAGTGTTGATAAAGGTCGCTATAATGGTGATAATGGCCGTTATAGTGGTGATAGTGGTCGTTATAGTGGTGATAATGGTTCTTAAAGTGGTGATAGTGGTGGTTATAGTCATCATAATGGTCCATATAGTGGTGATAATGGTTGTTATAGTGGTGATAATGGTTGTTATAGTGGTGATAATGGTTGTTATAGTGGTGATAGTGGTCGTTATAGTGGTGATAATGGTTGTTATAGTGGTGATAATGGTCCTTATAGTGGTGATAATGGTTGTTATAGTGGTGATAATGGTCATTACAGCGTTGATAATGGTCCTTCTACTGGTGATAATGGTTGATATAGTGGTGATAATGGTCGTTATAATGGTGATAATGGTTGTTATAGTGGTGATAATAGTTGTTATAGTGGTGATAATGGTTGTTATAGTGGTGATAGTGGTCGTTATAGTGGTGATAATGGTTGTTATAGTGGTGATAGTGGTCCTTATAGTGGTGATAATGGCCGTTATAGTGGTGATAATGGTTGTTATACTGGTGATAATAGTTGTTATAGTGGTGATAATAGTTGTTATAGTGTTGATAATGGTCGCTATAGTGGTGATAATGGCCGTTATAGTGGTGATATTGGTCGTTATAGTGGTGATAATGGTCGTTATAGTGGTGATAATGGTTGTTATAGTGGTGATAATAGTTGTTATAGTGGTGATAATGGTTGTTATAGTGGTGATAGTATCCGTTATAGTGGTGATAATGGTCATTACAGTGTTGATAATGATCCTTCTACTGGTGATAATGGTTGATGTAGTGGTGATAATGGTGGTTATAGTGTTGATAAGGGTCGCTATAATGGTGATAATGGCCGTTATAGTGGTGATAGTGGTCGTTATAGTGGTGATAATGGTTCTTAAAGTGGTGATAGTGGTGGTTATAGTCATCATAATGGTCCATATAGTGGTGATAATGGTTGTTATAGTGGTGATAATGGTTGTTATAGTGGTGATAATGGTTGTTATAGTGGTGATAATGGTTGTTATAGTGGTGATAATGGTTGTTATAGTGGTGATAGTGGTCGTTATAGTGGTGATAATGGTTGTTATAGTGGTGATAATGGTCCTTATAGTGGTGATAATGGTTGTTATAGTGGTGATAATGGTCATTACAGCGTTGATAATGGTCCTTCTACTGGTGATAATGGTTGATATAGTGGTGATAATGGTCGTTATAATGGTGATAATGGTTGTTATAGTGGTGATAATAGTTGTTATAGTGGTGATAATGGTTGTTATAGTGGTGATAATGGTCATTACAGCGTTGATAATGGTCCTTCTACTGGTGATAATGGTTGATATAGTGGTGATAATGGTCGTTATAATGGTGATAATGGTTGTTATAGTGGTGATAATAGTTGTTATAGTGGTGATAATGGTTGTTATAGTGGTGATAGTGGTCGTTATAGTGGTGATAATGGTTGTTATAGTGGTGATAGTGGTCCTTATAGTGGTGATAATGGTTGTTATAGTGGTGATAATGGTTGTTATAGTGGTGATAATGGTCCTTATAGTGGTGATAATGGTTGTTATAGTGGTGATAGTGGTCGTTATAGTGGTGATAATGGTTGTTATAGTGCTGATAATGGTCGCTACAGTGGTGATAGTGGCCGTTATAGTGGTGATAATGGTTGTTATAGTGGTGATAATAGTTGTTATAGTGGTGATAATGGTTGTTATAGTGTTGATAATGGTCGCTATAGTGGTGACAATGGCCGTTATAGTGGTGATAATGGTCGTTATAGTGGCGATAATGGTTGTTAAAGTGGTGATAGTGGTGGTTATAGTTGTCATAATGGTCCATATATTGGTGATAATGGTTGTTACAGTGGTGATAATGGTTGCTATAGTGGCGATAATGGTTGTTATAGTGGTGATAATGGTCATTACAGCGTTGATAATGGTCCTTCTACTGGTGATAATGGTTGTTATAGTGGTGATAGTGGTCGTTATAGTGGTGATAATGGTTGTTATAGTGGTGATAATGGTCCTTATAGTGGTGATAATGGTTGTTATAGTGGTGATAATAGTCGTTATAGTGGTGATAATGGTTGTTATAGTGGTGATAATAGTCGTTATAGTGGTGATAATGGTTGTTATAGTGGTGATAATAGTCCTTATAGTGGTGATAATGGTTGTTATAGTGGTGATAGTGGTCGTAATAGTGGTGATAATGGTCCATATAGTGGTGATAATGGTTGTTATAGTGGTGGTAATGGTGCTTATAGTGTTGATAGTGGTCGTTATAGTGGTGATAATGGTGGTTATAGTGCTGATAATGGTCGCTACAGTGGTGATAATGGCCGTTATAGTGGTGATAATGGTCGTTATAGTTGTGATAACGGTCGTTATAGTGGTGATAATCTTTGTTATAGTGGTGATAATGGTTGTTAAAGTGGTGATAGTGGTGCTTATAGTGGTCATAATGGTCCATATAGTGGTGATAATGGTTGTTATAGTTGTGATAATGGTTGTTATAGTGGTGATAATGGTTGTTATAGTTGTTATAATGGTTGTTATAGTGGTGATAATGGTTGTTATAGTGGTGGTAATGGTGGTTATAGTGGCGATAATGGTTGTTAAAGTGGTGATAGTGGTCGTTATAGTGGTGACAATGGTTGTTATAGTGGTGATAATGTTCATTACAGCGTTGATAATGGTCGTTCTACTGGTGATAATGGTTGATATAGTGGTGATAATGGTCCTTATAGAGGTGATAATGGTTGTTATAGTGGTGATAGTGGTCGTTATAGTGGTGATAATGGTCCTTATAGTGGTGATAATTGTGGTTATAGTGTTGATAGTGGTCATTATAGTGGTGATAGTGGTCGTTGTAGTGGTGATAATGGTTGTTATAGTGGTGATAATGGTTGTTATAGTGGTGAGAATGGTTGTTATAGTGGTGATAATGGTCCTTATAGAGGTGATAATGGTTGTTATAGTGGTGATAGTGGTCGTTATAGTGGTGATAATGGTGGTTATAGTGCTGATAATGGTCGCTATAGTGGTGATAATGGTTGTTATAGTGGTGATAGTGGTCGTAATAGTGGTGACAATGGTCCATATAGTGGTGATAATGGTTGTTATAGTGGTGGTAATGGTGCTTATAGTGTTGATAGTGGTCGTTATAGTGGTGATAATGGTGGTTATAGTGCTGATAATGGTCGCTACAGTGGTGATAATGGCCGTTATAGTGGTGATAATGGTCGTTATAGTTGTGATAACGGTCGTTATAGTGGTGATAATCTTTGTTATAGTGGTGATAATGGTTGTTAAAGTAGTGATAGTGGTGCTTATAGTGGTCATAATGGTCCATATAGTGGTGATAATGGTTGTTATAGTTGTGATAATGGTTGTTATAGTGGTGATAATGGTTGTTATAGTGGTGGTAATGGTGGTTATAGTGTTGATAATGGTCGCTATAGTGGTGATAATGGCCGTTATAGTGGTGATATTGGTCGTTATAGTGGTGATAATGGTCGTTGTAGTGGTGATAATGGTTGTTATAGTGGTGATAATAGTTGTTATAGTGGTGATAATGGTTGTTATAGTGGTGATAGTGGCCGTTATAGTGGTGATAATGGTCATTACAGTGTTGATAATGATCCTTCTACTGGTGATAATGGTTGATATAGTGGTGATAATGGTGGTTATAGTGTTGATAAAGGTCGCTATAATGGTGATAATGGCCGTTATAGTGGTGATAGTGGTCGTTATAGTGGTGATAATGGTTCTTAAAGTGGTGATAGTGGTGGTTATAGTCATCATAATGGTCCATATAGTGGTGATAATGGTTGTTATAGTGGTGATAATGGTTGTTATAGTGGTGATAATGGTTGTTATAGTGGTGATAGTGGTCGTTATAGTGGTGATAATGGTTGTTATAGTGGTGATAATGGTCCTTATAGTGGTGATAATGGTTGTTATAGTGGTGATAATGGTCATTACAGCGTTGATAATGGTCCTTCTACTGGTGATAATGGTTGATATAGTGGTGATAATGGTCGTTATAATGGTGATAATGGTTGTTATAGTGGTGATAATAGTTGTTATAGTGGTGATAATGGTTGTTATAGTGGTGATAGTGGTCGTTATAGTGGTGATAATGGTTGTTATAGTGGTGATAGTGGTCTTTATAGTGGTGATAATGGTTGTTATAGTGGTGATAATGGTTGTTATAGTGGTGATAATGGTCCTTATAGTGGTGATAATGGTTGTTATAGTGGTGATAGTGGTCGTTATAGTGGTGATAATGGTCCATATAGAGGTGATAATGCTGGTTATGGTGTTGATAGTGGTCGTTATACTGGTGATAATGGCCGTTATAGTGGTGATAATGGTTGTTATAGTGGTGATAGTGGTCGTAATAGTGGTGATAATGGTCCATATAGTGGTGATAATGGTTGTTATAGTGGTGGTAATGGTGCTTATAGTGTTGATAGTGGTCGTTATAGTGGTGATAATGGTGGTTATAGTGCTGATAATGGTCGCTACAGTGGTGATAATGGCCGTTATAGTGGTGATAATGGTCGTTATAGTTGTGATAACGGTCGTTATAGTGGTGATAATCTTTGTTATAGTGGTGATAATGGTTGTTAAAGTAGTGATAGTGGTGCTTATAGTGGTCATAATGGTCCATATAGTGGTGATAATGGTTGTTATAGTTGTGATAATGGTTGTTATAGTGGTGATAATGGTTGTTATAGTGGTGGTAATGGTGGTTATAGTGTTGATAATGGTCGCTATAGTGGTGATAATGGCCGTTATAGTGGTGATATTGTTCGTTATAGTGGTGATAATGGTCGTTATAGTGGTGATAATGGTTGTTATAGTGGTGATAATAGTTGTTATAGTGGTGATAATGGTTGTTATAGTGGTGATAGTGGCCGTTATAGTGGTGATAATGGTCATTACAGTGTTGATAATGATCCTTCTACTGGTGATAATGGTTGATATAGTGGTGATAATGGTGGTTATAGTGTTGATAAAGGTCGCTATAATGGTGATAATGGCCGTTATAGTGGTGATAGTGGTCGTTATAGTGGTGATAATGGTTCTTAAAGTGGTGATAGTGGTGGTTATAGTCATCATAATGGTCCATATAGTGGTGATAATGGTTGTTATAGTGGTGATAATGGTTGTTATAGTGGTGATAATGGTTGTTATAGTGGTGATAGTGGTCGTTATAGTGGTGATAATGGTTGTTATAGTGGTGATAATGGTCCTTATAGTGGTGATAATGGTTGTTATAGTGGTGATAATGGTCGTTACAGCGTTGATAATGGTCCTTCTACTGGTGATAATGGTTGATATAGTGGTGATAATGGTCGTTATAATGGTGATAATGGTTGTTATAGTGGTGATAATAGTTGTTATAGTGGTGATAATGGTTGTTATAGTGGTGATAGTGGTCGTTATAGTGGTGATAATGGTTGTTATAGTGGTGATAGTGGTCCTTATAGTGGTGATAATGGCCGTTATAGTGGTGATAATGGTTGTTATACTGGTGATAATAGTTGTTATAGTGGTGATAATAGTTGTTATAGTGTTGATAATGGTCGCTATAGTGGTGATAATGGCCGTTATAGTGGTGATATTGGTCGTTATAGTGGTGATAATGGTCGTTATAGTGGTGATAATGGTTGTTATAGTGGTGATAATAGTTGTTATAGTGGTGATAATGGTTGTTATAGTGGTGATAGTGGCCGTTATAGTGGTGATAATGGTCATTACAGTGTTGATAATGATCCTTCTACTGGTGATAATGGTTGATATAGTGGTGATAATGGTGGTTATAGTGTTGATAAGGGTCGCTATAATGGTGATAATGGCCGTTATAGTGGTGATAGTGGTCGTTATAGTGGTGATAATGGTTCTTAGAGTGGTGATAGTGGTGGTTATAGTCATCATAATGGTCCATATAGTGGTGATAATGGTTGTTATAGTGGTGATAATGGTTGTTATAGTGGTGATAATGGTTGTTATAGTGGTGATAGTGGTCGTTATAGTGGTGATAATGGTTGTTATAGTGGTGGTAATGGTGGTTATAGTGTTGATAATGGTCGCTATAGTGGTGATAATGGCCGTTATAGTGGTGATATTGTTCGTTATAGTGGTGATAATGGTCGTTATAGTGGTGATAATGGTTGTTATAGTGGTGATAATAGTTGTTATAGTGGTGATAATGGTTGTTATAGTGGTGATAGTGGCCGTTATAGTGGTGATAATGGTCATTACAGTGTTGATAATGATCCTTCTACTGGTGATAATGGTTGATATAGTGGTGATAATGGTGGTTATAGTGTTGATAAAGGTCGCTATAATGGTGATAATGGCCGTTATAGTGGTGATAGTGGTCGTTATAGTGGTGATAATGGTCGCTATAGTGGTGATAATGGCCGTTATAGTGGTGATAATGGTCGTTATAGTAGCGATAATGGTTGTTAAAGTGGTGATAGGGGTGGTTATAGTTGTCATAATGGTCCATATAGTGTTGATAATGGTTGTTATAGTGGTGATAATGGTTGTTATAGTGGCGATAATGGTTGTTATAGTGGTGATAATGGTCATTACAGCGTTGATAATGGTCCTTCTACTGGTGATAATGGTTGATGTAGTGGTGATAATGGTCGTTATAATGGTGATAATGGTTGTTATAGTGGTGATAATAGTTGTTATAGTGGTGATAATGGTCCTTCTAGTGGTGATAATGGTTGTTATAGTGGTGGTAATGGTGGTTATAGTGTTGATAGTGGTCGTTATAGTGGTGATAATGGTTGTTATAGTGCTGATAATGGTCGCTACAGTGGTGATAATGGCCGTTATAGTGGTGATAATGGTTGTTATAGTGGTGATAATAGTTGTTATAGTGGTGATAATGGTTGTTATAGTGTTGATAATGGTCGCTATAGTGGTGACAATGGCCGTTATAGTGGTGATAATGGTCGTTATAGTGGCGATAATGGTTGTTAAAGTGGTGATAGTGGTGGTTATAGTTGTCATAATGGTCCATATATTGGTGATAATGGTTGTTACAGTGGTGATAATGGTTGTTATAGTGGCGATAATGGTTGTTATAGTGGTGATAATGGTCATTACAGCGTTGATAATGGTCCTTCTACTGGTGATAATGGTTGTTATAGTGGTGATAGTGGTCGTTATAGTGGTGATAATGGTCCTTATAGTGGTGATAATTGTGGTTATAGTGTTGATAGTGGTCGTTATAGTGGTGATAGTGGTCGTTGTAGTGGTGATAATGGTTGTTATAGTGGTGATAATGGTCCTTATAGTGGTGATAATGGTTGTTATAGTGGTGATAATGGTTGTTATAGTGGTGATAATGGTCCTTATAGAGGTGATAATGGTTGTTATAGTGGTGATAGTGGTCGTTATAGTGGTGATAATGGTGGTTATAGTGCTGATAATGGTCGCTATAGTGGTGATAATGGTTGTTATAGTGGTGATAGTGGTCGTAATAGTGGTGACAATGGTCCATATAGTGCTGATAATGGTTGTTATAGTGGTGGTAATGGTGCTTATAGTGTTGCTAGTGGTCGTTATAGTGGTGATAATGGTGGTTATAGTGCTGATAATGGTCGCTACAGTGGTGATAATGGCCGTTATAGTGGTGATAATGGTCGTTATAGTTGTGATAACGGTCGTTATAGTGGTGATAATCTTTGTTATAGTGGTGATAATGGTTGTTAAAGTAGTGATAGTGGTGCTTATAGTGGTCATAATGGTCCATATAGTGGTGATAATGGTTGTTATAGTTGTGATAATGGTTGTTATAGTGGTGATAATGGTTGTTATAGTGGTGGTAATGGTGGTTATAGTGTTGATAATGGTCGCTATAGTGGTGATAATGGCCGTTATAGTGGTGATATTGGTCGTTATAGTGGTGATAATGGTCGTTATAGTGGTGATAATGGTTGTTATAGTGGTGATAATAGTTGTTATAGTGGTGATAATGGTTGTTATAGTGGCGATAGTGGTCGTTATAGTGGTGACAATGGTTGTTATAGTGGTGATAATAGTTGTTATAGTGGTGATAATGGTTGTTATAGTGGTGATAGTGGTCGTTATAGTGGTGATAATGGTTGTTATAGTGGTGATAATAGTTGTTATAGTGGTGATAATGGTTGTTATAGTGGCGATAGTGGTCGTTATAGTGGTGATAATGGTCATTACAGCGTTGATAATGGTCCTTCTACTGGTGATAATGGTTAATATAGTGGTGATAATGGTGGTTATAGTGTTGATAAAGGTCGCTATAGTGGTGATAATGGCCGTTATAGTGGTGATAATGGTCCTTATAGTGGTGATAATGGTTGTTATAGTGGTGATAGTGGTCGTAATAGTGGTGATAATGGTCCATATAGGGGTGATAATGGTTGTTATAGTGGTGGTAATGGTGGTTATAGTGTTGATAGTGGTCGTTATAGTGGTGATAATGGTGGTTATAGTGCTGATAATGGTCGCTACAGTGATGATAATAGCCGTTATAGTGGTGATAATGGTCGTTATAGTTGTGATAATGGTCGTTATAGTGGTGATAATTGTTGTTATAGTGGTGATAATGGTTGTTAAAGTGATGATAGTGGTGGTTATAGTGGTCATAATGGTCCATATAGTGGTGATAATGGTTGTTATAGTGGCGATAATGGTTGTTATAGTGGTGCTAATGGTCATTAGAGCGTTGATAATGGTCCTTCTACTGGTGATAATGGTTGATATAGTGGTGATAATGGTCGTTATAATGGTGATAATGGTTGTTATAGTGGTGATAGTAGTTGTTATAGTGGTGATAATGGTTGTTATAGTGGTGATAGTGGTCGTTATAGTGGTGATAATGGTTGATATAGTGGTGATAATGAAGGTTATAGTGTTGATAATGGTCGCTATAGTGGTGATAATGGCCGTTATAGTGGTGATATTGGTCGTTATAGTGGTGATAATGGTCGTTATAGTGGTGATAATGGTTGTTATAGTGGTGATAATAGTTGTTATAGTGGTGATAATGGTTGTTATAGTGGCGATAGTGGTCGTTATAGTGGTGATAATGGTCATTACAGCGTTGATAATGGTCCTTCTACTGGTGATAATGGTTGATATAGTGGTGATAATGGTGGTTATAGTGTTGATAATGGTCGCTACAGTGGTGATAATGGCCGTTATAGTGGTGATAATGGTCGTTATAGTTGTGATAACGGTCGTTATAGTGGTGATAATGGTTGTGTTAGTGGTGATAATGGTCCTTATAGTGGTGATAATGGTTGTTATAGTGGTGATAGTGGTCGTAATAGTGGTGATAATGGTCCATATAGTGGTGATAATGGTTGTTATAGTGGTGGTAATGGTGGTTATAGTGTTGATAGTGGTCGTTATAGTGGTGGTAATGGTGGTTATAGTGCTGATAATGGTCGCTACAGTGATGATAATGGCCGTTATAGTGGTGATAATGGTGGTTATAGTGTTGATAATGGTCGTTATAGTGGCGATAATGGTTGTTAAAGTGGTGATAGTGGTGGTTATAGTTGTCATAATGGTCCATATATTGGTGATAATGGTTGTTATAGTGGTGATAGTGGTCGTTATAGTGGTGATAATGGTTGTTATAGTGGTGATAATGGTCCTTATAGTGGTGATAATGGTGGTTATAGTGTTGATAAAGGTCGCTATAGTGGTGATAATGGCCGTTATAGTGGTGATAATGGTCCTTATAGTGGTGATAATGGTTGTTATAGTGGTGATAGTGGTCGTAATAGTGGTGATAATGGTCCATATAGGGGTGATAATGGTTGTTATAGTGGTGGTAATGGTGGTTATAGTGTTGATAGTGGTCGTTATAGTGGTGATAATGGTGGTTATAGTGCTGATAATGGTCGCTACAGTGATGATAATGGCCGTTATAGTGTTGATAATGGTCGTTATAGTTGTGATAATGGTCGTTATAGTGGTGATAATTGTTGTTATAGTGGTGATAATGGTTGTTAAAGTGATGATAGTGGTGGTTATAGTGGTCATAATGGTCCATATAGTGGTGATAATGGTTGTTATAGTGGCGATAATGGTTGTTATAGTGGTGCGAATGGTCATTAGAGCGTTGATAATGGTCCTTCTACTGGTGATAATGGTTGATATAGTGGTGATAATGGTCGTTATGATGGTGATAATGGTTGTTATAGTGGTGATAGTAGTTGTTATAGTGGTGATAATGGTTGTTATAGTGGTGATAGTGGTCGTTATAGTGGTGATAATGGTTGATATAGTGGTGATAATGAAGGTTATAGTGTTGATAATGGTCGCTATAGTGGTGATAATGGCCGTTATAGTGGTGATATTGGTCGTTATAGTGGTGATAATGGTCGTTATAGTGGTGATAATGGTTGTTATAGTGGTGATAATAGTTGTTATAGTGGTGATAATGGTTGTTATAGTGGCGATAGTGGTCGTTATAGTGGTGATAATGGTCATTACAGTGTTGATAATGGTCCTTCTACTGGTGATAATGTTTGATATAGTGGTGATAATGGTGGTTATAGTGTTGATAAAGGTCGCTATAGTGGTGATAATGGCCGTTATAGTGGTGATAGTGGTCGTTATAGTGGTGATAATGGTTGTTAAAGTGGTGATAGTGGTGGTTATAGTCATCATAATGGTCCATATAGTGGTGATAATGGTTGTTATAGTGGTGATAATGGTTTTTACAGTGGTGATAATGGTCGTTATAATGGTGATAATGGTTGTTATAGTGGTGATAGTAGTTGTTATAGTGGTGATAATGGTCATTACAGTGTTGATAATGGTCCTTCTACTGGTGATAATGTTTGATATAGTGGTGATAATGGTGGTTATAGTGTTGATAAAGGTCGCTATAGTGGTGATAATGGCCGTTATAGTGGTGATAGTGGTCGTTATAGTGGTGATAATGGTTGTTAAAGTGGTGATAGTGGTGGTTATAGTCATCATAATGGTCCATATAGTGGTGATAATGGTTGTTATAGTGGTGATAATGGTTTTTACAGTGGTGATAATGGTTGTTATAGTAGTGATAATGGTTGTTATAGAGGTGATAATGGTCATTACAGCGTTGATAATGGTCCTTCTACTGGTGATAATGGTTGATATAGTGGTGATAATGGTCGTTATAATGGTGATAATGGTCGTTATAGTGGTGATAATGGTTGTTATAGTGGTGATAATGGTCCTTATAGTGGTGATAATGGTTGTTATAGTGGTGATAGTGGTCGTTATAGTGGTGATAATGGTCCATATAGTGGTGATAATGGTTGTTATAGTGGTGATAATGGTGGTTATAGTGTTGATAGTGGTCGTTATAGTGGTGATAATGGTTGTTATAGTGGTGATAATAGTTGTTATAGTGGTGATACTGGTGGTTATGGTGTTGATAGTGGTCGTTATAGTGGTGATAATGGCCGTTATAGTGGTGATAATGGTCCATATAGTGGTGAAAATGGTTGTTATAGTGGTGGTAATGGTGGTTATAGTGTTGATAGTGGTCGTTATAGTGGTGATAATGGCCGTTATAGTGGTGATAATGGTCCATATAGTGGTGAAAATGGTTGTTATAGTGGTGGTAATGGTGGTTATAGTGTTGATAGTGGTCGTTATAGTGGTGATAATGGTGGTAATAGTGCTGATAATGGTCGCTACAGTGGTGATAATGGCCGTTATAGTGGTGATAATGGTCGTTATAATGGCGATAATGGTTGTTATAGTGGTGATAATAGTTGTTATAGTGGTGATAATGGTTGTTATAGTGGTGATAGTGGTCGTTATAGTGGTGATAATGGTCCATGTAGTGGTGATAATGGTTGCTATAGTGGTGATAATGGTTGTTATAGTGGTGATAATGGTCCTTATATTGGTGATAATGGTTGTTATAGTGATGATAGTGGTCGTTATTGTGGTGATAATGGCCCATATAGTGGTGATAATGGTGGTTATGGTGTTGATAGTGGTCGTTATAGTGGTGATAATGGCCGTTATAGTGGTGATAATGGTTGTTATAGTGGTGATAATAGTTGTTATAGTGGTGATAATGGTTGTTATAGTGTTGACAATGGTCGCTATAGTGGTGACAATGGCCGTTATAGTGGTGATAATGGTCGTTATAGTGGCGATAATGGTTGTTAAAGTGGTGATAGTGGTGGTTATAGTTGTCATAATGGTCCATATATTGGTGATAATGGTTGTTATAGTGGTGATAATGGTTGTTATAGTGGCGATAATGGTTGTTATAGTGGTGCTAATGGTCATTAGAGCGTTGATAATGGTCCTTCTACTGGTGATAATGGTTGATATAGTGGTGATAATGGTCGTTATAATGGTGATAATGGTTGTTATAGTGGTGATAGTAGTTGTTATAGTGGTGATAATGGTTGTTATAGTGGTGATAGTGGTCGTTATAGTGGTGATAATGGTTGATATAGTGGTGATAATGAAGGTTATAGTGTTGATAATGGTCGCTATAGTGGTGATAATGGCCGTTATAGTGGTGATATTGGTCGTTATAGTGGTGATAATGGTCGTTATAGTGGTGATAATGGTTGTTATAGTGGTGATAATAGTTGTTATAGTGGTGATAATGGTTGTTATAGTGGCGATAGTGGTCGTTATAGTGGTGATAATGGTCATTACAGTGTTGATAATGGTCCTTCTACTGGTGATAATGTTTGATATAGTGGTGATAATGGTCGTTATAGTGTTGATAAAGGTCGCTATAGTGGTGATAATGGCCGTTATAGTGGTGATAGTGTTCGTTATAGTGGTGATAATGGTTGTTAAAGTGGTGATAGTGGTGGTTATAGTCATCATAATGGTCCATATAGTGGTGATAATGGTTGTTATAGTGGTGATAATGGTTTTTACAGTGGTGATAATGGTCGTTATAATGGTGATAATGGTTGTTATAGTGGTGATAGTAGTTGTTATAGTGGTGATAATGGTCATTACAGTGTTGATAATGGTCCTTCTACTGGTGATAATGTTTGATATAGTGGTGATAATGGTGGTTATAGTGTTGATAAAGGTCGCTATAGTGGTGATAATGGCCGTTATAGTGGTGATAGTGGTCGTTATAGTGGTGATAATGGTTGTTAAAGTGGTGATAGTGGTGGTTATAGTCATCATAATGGTCCATATAGTGGTGATAATGGTTGTTATAGTGGTGATAATGGTTTTTACAGTGGTGATAATGGTTGTTATAGTAGTGATAATGGTGGTTATAGAGGTGATAATGGTCATTACAGCGTTGATAATGGTCCTTCTACTGGTGATAATGGTTGATATAGTGGTGATAATGGTCGTTATAATGGTGATAATGGTCGTTATAGTGGTGATAATGGTTGTTATAGTGGTGATAATGGTCCTTATAGTGGTGATAATGGTTGTTATAGTGGTGATAGTGGTCGTTATAGTGGTGATAATGGTCCATATAGTGGTGATAATGGTTGTTATAGTGGTGATAATGGTGGTTATAGTGTTGATAGTGGTCGTTATAGTGGTGATAATGGTTGTTATAGTGGTGATAATAGTTGTTATAGTGGTGATACTGGTGGTTATGGTGTTGATAGTGGTCGTTATAGTGGTGATAATGGCCGTTATAGTGGTGATAATGGTCCATATAGTGGTGAAAATGGTTGTTATAGTGGTGGTAATGGTGGTTATAGTGTTGATAGTGGTCGTTATAGTGGTGATAATGGCCGTTATAGTGGTGATAATGGTCCATATAGTGGTGAAAATGGTTGTTATAGTGGTGGTAATGGTGGTTATAGTGTTGATAGTGGTCGTTATAGTGGTGATAATGGTGGTAATAGTGCTGATAATGGTCGCTACAGTGGTGATAATGGCCGTTATAGTGGTGATAATGGTCGTAATAATGGCGATAATGGTTGTTATAGTGGTGATAATAGTTGTTATAGTGGTGATAATGGTTGTTATAGTGGTGATAGTGGTCGTTATAGTGGTGATAATGGTCCATGTAGTGGTGATAATGGTTGCTATAGTGGTGATAATGGTTGTTATAGTGGTGATAATGGTCCTTATATTGGTGATAATGGTTGTTATAGTGATGATAGTGGTCGTTATTGTGGTGATAATGGTCCATATAGTGGTGATAATGGTGGTTATGGTGTTGATAGTGGTCGTTATAGTGGTGATAATGGCCGTTATAGTGGTGATAATGGTTGTTATAGTGGTGATAATAGTTGTTATAGTGGTGATAATGGTTGTTATAGTGTTGACAATGGTCGCTATAGTGGTGACAATGGCCGTTATAGTGGTGATAATGGTCGTTATAGTGGCGATAATGGTTGTTAAAGTGGTGATAGTGGTGGTTATAGTTGTCATAATGGTCCATATATTGGTGATAATGGTTGTTATAGTGGTGATAATGGTTGTTATAGTGGCGATAATGGTTGTTATAGTGGTGATAATGGTCATTACAGCGTTGATAATGGTCCTTCTACTGGTGATAATGGTTGTTATAGTGGTGATAATGGTCGTTATAATGGTGACAATGGTTGTTATAGTGGTGATAATAGTTGTTATAGTGGTGATAATGGTTGTTATAGTGGTGATAGTGGTCGTTATAGTGGTGATAATGGTTGTTATAGTGGTGATAATGGTCGTTATAGTTGTGATAACGGTCGTTATAGTGGTGATAATGGTTGCTATAGTGGTGATAATGGTCCTTATAGTGGTGATAATGGTTGTTATAGTGGTGATAGTGGTCGTAATAGTGGTGATAATGGTCCATATAGTGGTGATAATGGTTGTTATAGTGGTGGTAATGGTGGTTATAGTGTTGATAGTGGTCGTTATAGTGGTGATAATGGTGGTTATAGTGCTGATAATGGTCGCTACAGTGATGATAATGGCCGTTATAGTGGTGATAATGGTCGTTATAGTTGTGATAATGGTCGTTATAGTGGTGATAATGGTCGTTATAGTGGTGATAATGGTTCTTGAAGTGGTGATAGTGGTGGTTATAGTCATCATAATGGTCCATATAGTGGTGATAATGGTTGTTATAGTGGTGATAATGGTTGTTATAGTGGTGATAATGGTTGTTATAGTGGTGATAATGGTCGTTATAGTTGTGATAAGGGTCGTTATAGTGGTGATAATGGTTGCTATAGTGGTGATAATGGTCCTTATAGTGGTGATAATGGTTGTTATAGTGGTGATAGTGGTCGTAATAGTGGTGATAATGGTCCATATAGTGGTGATAATGGTTGTTATAGTGGTGGTAATGGTGGTTATAGTGTTGATAGTGGTCGTTATAGTGGTGATAATGGTGGTTATAGTGCTGATAATGGTCGCTACAGTGATGATAATGGCCGTTATAGTGGTGATAGTGGTCGTTATAGTGGTGATAATGGTTGTTAAAGTGGTGATAGTGGTGGTTATAGTCATCATAATGGTCCATATAGTGGTGATAATGGTTGTTATAGTGGTGATAATGGTTTTTACAGTGGTGATAATGGTTGTTATAGTAGTGATAATGGTTGTTATAGAGGTGATAATGGTCATTACAGCGTTGATAATGGTCCTTCTACTGGTGATAATGGTTGATATAGTGGTGATAATGGTCGTTATAATGGTGATAATGGTCGTTATAGTGGTGATAATGGTTGTTATAGTGGTGATAATGGTCCTTATAGTGGTGATAATGGTTGTTATAGTGGTGATAGTGGTCGTTATAGTGGTGATAATGGTCCATATAGTGGTGATAATGGTTGTTATAGTGGTGATAATGGTGGTTATAGTGTTGATAGTGGTCGTTATAGTGGTGATAATGGTTGTAATAGTGGTGATAATAGTTGTTATAGTGGTGATACTGGTGGTTATGGTGTTGATAGTGGTCGTTATAGTGGTGATAATGGCCGTTATAGTGGTGATAATGGTCCATATAGTGGTGAAAATGGTTGTTATAGTGGTGGTAATGGTGGTTATAGTGTTGATAGTGGTCGTTATAGTGGTGATAATGGTGGTTATAGTGCTGATAATGGTCGCTATAGTGGTGATAATGGCCGTTATAGTGGTGATAATGGTCGTTATAATGGTGATAATGGTTGTTATAGTGGTGATAATAGTTGTTATAGTGGTGATAATGGTTGTTATAGTGGTGATAGTGGTCGTTATAGTGGTGATAATGGTCCATGTAGTGGTGATAATGGTTGCTATAGTGGTGATAATGGTTGTTATAGTGGTGATAATGGTCCTTATATTGGTGATAATGGTTGTTATAGTGATGATAGTGGTCGTTATTGTGGTGATAATGGTCCATATAGTGGTGATAATGGTGGTTATAGTGTTGATAGTGGTCGTTATAGTGGTGATAATGGTGGTTATAGTGCTGATAATGGTCGCTATAGTGGTGATAATGGCCGTTATAGTGGTGATAATGGTCGTTATAGGGGTGATAATGGTTGTTACCAACGCAATTAACAAATTAGATTTAAAATAAAATAAAATCGTTTCGCTCAAACGCTTGAATCGGGTGGCCGAACCGAGTGGAAGGGGAAGCCTGTACGCGACGGTAAGGAACGAGAACAGTAGTGTTGATAAGGACGCCGAGCGGTAAGCAGCAGGTATCGAAGAGCGGGAAGGGCGGATACGACCGAACCGAGTCGCTCGTGTTTACGCATTTTCATTTTTCGTAGTTATTTGATTTAATTTAATTTGATTTCGTAATTATTAATGTGGACGGTCCCTGGCTGTTTGGACTTGTTCGAATAATGCATTTTTATTTTTCTTTATATTTTGTGTTCTCAGTTCTCGTGCACCTCACTTCGCTGCGTGGCCATTGATACCTGGCGGATTGTTCTAGTGGCACGCAGTGGAGTATTAAGGTGAACCTCGCAACTGGTGCCCTGTGAGGTCGAGAACTTGAGGAAACTCGATGGCAAGAGTTATGATTTTGTTACGCGACTTCGCTTAATTTTTTGAAACAATTCCTTTTATTTTTGTTACTGGAATGAGGGCGACTCGTGACGGTTATATCGGCTTTCCTTGTAAACCGAGTAGAAACCCTGTGGAGCGAGCAGGATTTATACAAGTTACGAATAAACTTCTCAATTATATTCCGTAAATGTGTTTTATCATTGCCCTCCTGATCCCTGTCCCTTGCGCTCGTGGGTCAAACGGAAACAATGGTCGTTATACTAGTGATAATGGTTGTTATAGTGGTGATAATGGTCCTTATAGTGGTGATAATGGTTGTTATAGTGGTGATAGTGGTCGTAATAGTGGTGATAATGGTCCATATAGTGGTGATAATGGTTGTTATAGTGGTAGTAATGGTGGTTATAGTGTTGATAGTGGTCGTTATAGATGTGATAATGGCCGTTATAGTGGTGATAATGGTCGTTATAGGGGTGATAATGGTCGTTATAGTGGTGATAATGGTCCTTATAGTGGTGATAATGGTTGTTATAGTGGTGATAGTGGTCGTAATAGTGGTGATAATGGTCCATATAGTGGTGATAATGGTTGTTATAGTGGTAGTAATGGTGGTTATAGTGTTGATAGTGGTCGTTATAGATGTGATAATGGCCGTTATAGTGGTGATAATGGTCGTTATAGTGGTGATAATGGTCGTTATAATGGTGACAATGGTTGTTATAGTGGTGATAATAGTTGTTATAGTGGTGATAATGGTTGTTATAGTGGTGATAGTGGTCGTTATAGTGGTGATAATGGTTGTTATAGTGGTGATAATGGTCGTTATGGTTGTGATAACGGTCGTTATAGTGGTGATAATGGTTGTTATAGTGGTGATAATGGTCCTTATAGTGGTGATAATGGTTGTTATAGTGGTGATAGTGGTCGTAATAGTGGTGATAATGGTCCATATAGTGGTGATAATGGTTGTTATAGTGGTGGTAATGGTGGTTATAGTGTTGATAGTGGTCGTTATAGTGGTGATAATGGTGGTTATAGTGCTGATAATGGTCGCTACAGTGATGATAATGGCCGTTATAGTGGTGATAATGGTCGTTATAGTTGTGATAATGGTCGTTATAGTGGTGATAATGGTCGTTATAGTGGTGATAATGGTTCTTAAAGTGGTGATAGTGGTGGTTATAGTCATCATAATGGTCCATATAGTGGTGATAATGGTTGTTATAGTGGTGATAATGGTTGTTATAGTGGTGATAATGGTTGTTATAGTGGTGATAATGGTCGTTATAGTTGTGATAAGGGTCGTTATAGTGGTGATAATGGTTGCTATAGTGGTGATAATGGTCCTTATAGTGGTGATAATGGTTGTTATAGTGGTGATAGTGGTCGTAATAGTGGTGATAATGGTCCATATAGTGGTGATAATGGTTGTTATAGTGGTGGTAATGGTGGTTATAGTGTTGATAGTGGTCGTTATAGTGGTGATAATGGTGGTTATAGTGCTGATAATGGTCGCTACAGTGATGATAATGGCCGTTATAGTGGTGATAATGGAGGTTATAGTGTTGATAATGGTCGTTATAGTGGCGATAATGGTTGTTAAAGTGGTGATAGTGGTGGTTATAGTTGTCATAATGGTCCATATATTGGTGATAATGGTTGTTATAGTGGTGATAATGGTTGTTATAGTGGCGATAATGGTTGTTATAGTGGTGATAATGGTCATTACAGCGTTGATAATGGTCCTTCTACTGGTGATAATGGTTGTTATAGTGGTGATAATGGTCGTTATAATGGTGATAATGGTTGTTATAGTGGTGATAATAGTTGTTATAGTGGTGATAATGGTTGTTATAGTGGTGATAGTGGTCGTTATAGTGGTGATAATGGTTGTTATAGTGGTGATAATGGTCCTTATAGTGGTGATAATGGTTGTTATAGTGGTGATAATAGTTGTTATAGTGGTGATAATGGTTGTTATAGTGGTGATAGTGGTCGTTATAGTGGTGATAATAGTCATTACAGTGTTGATAATGGTCCTTCTACTGGTGATAATGGTTGATATAGTGGTGATAATGGTGGTTATAGTGTTGATAAAGGTCGCTATAGTGGTGATAATGGCCGTTATAGTGGTGATAATGGTCCTTAAAGTGGTGATAATGGTTGTTATAGTGGTGATAGTGGTCGTTATAGTGGTGATAATGGTTGTTATAGTGGTGATAATAGTTGTTATAGTGGTGATACTGGTGGTTATGGTGTTGATAGTGGTCGTTATAGTGATGATAATGGCCGTTATAGTGGTGATAATGGTCCATATAGTGGTGAAAATGGTTGTTATAGTGGTGGTAATGGTGGTTATAGTGTTGATAGTGGTCGTTATAGTGGTGATAATGGTGGTTATAGTGCTGATAATGGTCGCTACAGTGATGATAATGGTCGTTATAGTGGTGATAATGGTTGTTATAGTGGTGATAATAGTTGTTATAGTGGTGATAATGGTTGTTATAGTGGCGATAGTGGTCGCTATAGTGGTGATAATGGTCATTACAGTGTTGATAATGGTCCTTCTACTGGTGATAATGTTTGATATAGTGGTGATAATGGCCGTTATAGTGGTGATAGTGGTCGTTATAGTGGTGATAATGGTTGTTAAAGTGGTGATAGTGGTGGTTATAGTCATCATAATGGTCCATATAGTGGTGATAATGGTTGTTATAGTGGTGATAATGGTTTTTACAGTGGTGATAATGGTTGTTATAGTAGTGATAATGGTTGTTATAGAGGTGATAATGGTCATTACAGCGTTGATAATGGTCCTTCTACTGGTGATAATGGTTGATATAGTGGTGATAATGGTCGTTATAATGGTGATAATGGTCGTTATAGTGGTGATAATGGTTGTTATAGTGGTGATAATGGTCCTTATAGTGGTGATAATGGTTGTTATAGTGGTGATAATGGTTGTTATAGTGGTGATAGTGGTCGTTATAGTGGTGATAATGGTCCATGTAGTGGTGATAATGGTTGCTATAGTGGTGATAATGGTTGTTATAGTGGTGATAATGGTCCTTATATTGGTGATAATGGTTGTTATAGTGATGATAGTGGTCGTTATTGTGGTGATAATGGTCCATATAGTGGTGATAATGGTGGTTATAGTGTTGATAGTGGTCGTTATAGTGGTGATAATGGTGGTTATAGTGCTGATAATGGTCGCTATAGTGGTGATAATGGCCGTTATAGTGGTGATAATGGTCGTTATAGGGGTGATAATGGTTGTTATAGTGATGATAGTGGTCGTTATTGTGGTGATAATGGTCCATATAGTGGTGATAATGGTGGTTATAGTGTTGATAGTGGTCGTTATAGTGGTGATAATGGTGGTTATAGTGCTGATAATGGTCGCTATGGTGGTGATAATGGCCGTTATAGTGGTGATAATGGTCGTTATAGGGGTGATAATGGTTGTTATAGTGGTGATAATGGTCCTTATAGTGGTGATAATGGTTGTTATAGTGGTGATAGTGGTCGTAATAGTGGTGATAATGGTCCATATAGTGGTGATAATGGTTGTTATAGTGGTAGTAATGGTGGTTATAGTGTTGATAGTGGTCGTTATAGTGGTGATAATGGCCGTTATAGTGGTGATATTGGTCGTTATAGTTGTGATAACGGTCGTTATAGTGGTGATAATCGTTGTTATAGTGGTGATAATGGTTGTTAAAGTGGTGATAGTGGTGCTTATAGTGGTCATAATGGTCCATATAGTGGTGATAATGGTTGTTATAGTGGTGATAATGGTTGTTATAGTGGTGATAATGGTTGTTATAGTGGTGGTAATGGTGGTTATAGTGTTGATAATGGTCGCTATAGTGGTGATAATGGCCGTTATAGTGGTGATATTGGTCGTTATAGTGGTGATAATGGCCGTTATAGTGGTGATAGTGGTCGTTATAGTGGTGATAATGGTTGCTATAGTGGTGATAGTGGTCGTTATAGTGGTGATAATGGTTGTTATAGTGGTGATAATGGTCCTTATAGTGGTGATAATGGTTGTTATAGTGGTGATAATGGTTGTTATAGTGGTGATAATGGTCCTTATAGTGGTGATAATGGTTGTTATAGCGGTGATAGTGGTCGTTAGAGTGGTGATAATGGTCCATATAGTGGTGATAATGGTGGTTATGGTGTTGATAGTGGTCGTTATAGTGGTGATAATGGCCGTTATAGTGGTGATAATGGTTGTTATAGTGGTGATAATAGTTGTTATAGTGGTGATAATGGTTGTTATAGTGGTGATAATAGTTGTTATAGTGGTGATAGTGGTCGTTATAATGGTGATAATGGTTGTTATAGTGGTGATAATGGTCCTTATAGTGGTGATAATGGTTGTTATAGTGGTGATAATAGTTGTTATAGTGGTGATAGTGGTTGTTATAGTGATGATAGTGGTCGTTATAGTGGTGATAATGGTCCATATAGTGGTGATAATGGTTGTTATAGTGGTGATAATGGTGGTTATAGTGGTGATAGTGGTCGTTATAGTGGTGATAATGGTCATTACAGTGTTGATAATGGTCCTTCTACTGGTGATAATGGTTGATATAGTGGTGATAATGGTGGTTATAGTGTTGACAAAGGTCGCTATAGTGGTGATAATGGCCGTTATAGTGGTGGTTATAGTCATCATAATGGTCCATATAGTGGTGATAATGGTTGTTATAGTGGTGATAATGGTTGTTATAGTGGCGATAATGGTTGTTATAGTGGTGATAATGGTTGTTATAGAGGTGATAATGGTCATTACAGCGTTGATAGTGGTCCTTCTACTGGTGATAATGGTTGATATAGTGGTGATAATGGTCGTTATAATGGTGATAATGGTCGTTGTAGTGGTGATAGTGGTCGTTATAGTGGTGATAATGGTCCATGTAGTGGTGATAATGGTTGCTATAGTGGTGATAATGGTTGCTATAGTGGTGATAATGGTCCTTATATTGGTGATAATGGCTGTTATAGTGATGATAGTGGTCGTTATTGTGGTGATAATGGTCCATATAGTGGTGATAATGGTGGTTATAGTGTTGATAGTGGTCGTTATAGTGGTGATAATGGTGGTTATAGTGCTGATAATGGTCGCTATGGTGGTGATAATGGCCGTTATAGTGGTGATAATGGTCGTTATAGGGGTAATAATGGTCGTTATACTGGTGATAATGGTTGTTATAGTGGTGATAATGGTCCTTATAGTGGTGATAATGGTTGTTATAGTGGTGATAGTGGTCGTAATAGTGGTGATAATGGTCCATATAGTGGTGATAATGGTTGTTATAGTGGTAGTAATGGTGGTTATAGTGTTGATAGTGGTCGTTATAGTGGTGATAATGGTGGTTATAGTGCTGATAATGGTCGCTACAGTGGTGATAATGGCCGTTATAGTGGTGATATTGGTCGTTATAGTTGTGATAACGGTCGTTATAGTGGTGATAATCGTTGTTATAGTGGTGATAATGGTTGTTAAAGTGGTGATAGTGGTGCTTATAGTGGTCATAATGGTCCATATAGTGGTGATAATGGTTGTTATAGTGGTGATAATGGTTGTTATAGTGGTGATAATGGTTGTTATAGTGGTGATAATGGTCGTTATAGTTGTGATAACGGTCGTTATAGTGGTGATAATGGTTGCTATAGTGGTGATAATGGTCCTTATAGTGGTGATAATGGTTGTTATAGTGGTGATAGTGGTCGTAATAGTGGTGATAATGGTCCATATAGTGGTGATAATGGTTGTTATAGTGGTGGTAATGGTGGTTATAGTGTTGATAGTGGTCGTTATAGTGGTGATAATGGTTGTTATAGTGGTGATAATGGTCCTTATAGTGGTGATAATGGTTGTTATAGAGGTGATAATGGTCATTACAGCGTTGGTAATGGTCCTTCTACTGGTGATAATAGTTGATATAGTGGTGATAATGGTCGTTATAATGGTGATAATGGTCGTTATAGTGGTGATAATGGTTGTTATAGTGGTGATAATGGTCCTTATAGTGGTGATAATGGTTGTTATAGTGGTGATAGTGGTCGTTATAGTGGTGATAATGGTCCATATAGTGGTGATAATGGTGGTTATAGTGGTGATAATGGTGGTTATAGTGTTGATAGTGGTCGTTATAGTGGTGATAATGGTTGTTATAGTGGTGATGATAGTTGTTATAGTAGTGATAATGGTTGTTATAGTGGTGATAGTGGTCGTTATAGTGGTGATAATGGTTGTTATAGTGGTGATAATGGTCCTTATAGTGGTGATAATGGTTGTTATAGTGGTGATAATGGTTGTTATAGTGGTGATAATGGTCCTTACAGTGTTGATAATGGTCCTTCTACGGGTGATAATGGTTGATATAGTGGTGATAATGGTCGTTATAATGGTGATAATGGTTGTTATAGTGGTGATAGTAGTTGTTATAGTGGTGATAATGGTTGTTATAGTGGTGATAGTGGTCGTTATAGTGGTGATAATGGTTGTTATAGTGGTGATAATGGTCCTTATAGTGGTGATAATGGTTGTTATAGTGGTGATAATGGTTGTTATAGTGGTGATAATGGTCCTTATAGTGGTGATAATGGTTGTTATAGCGGTGATAGTGGTCGTTAGAGTGGTGATAATGGTCCATATAGTGGTGATAATGGTGGTTATGGTGTTGATAGTGGTCGTTATAGTGGTGATAATGGCCGTTATAGTGGTGATAATGGTTGTTATAGTGGTGATAATAGTTGTTATAGTGGTGATAATGGTTGTTATAGTGGTGATAATAGTTGTTATAGTGGTGATAGTGGTCGTTATAATGGTGATAATGGTTGTTATAGTGGTGATAATGGTCCTTATAGTGGTGATAATGGTTGTTATAGTGGTGATAATAGTTGTTATAGCGGTGATAGTGGTTGTTATAGTGATGATAGTGGTCGTTATAGTGGTGATAATGGTCCATATAGTGGTGATAATGGTTGTTATAGTGGTGATAATGGTGGTTATAGTGGTGATAGTGGTCGTTATAGTGGTGATAATGGTCATTACAGTGTTGATAATAGTCCTTCTACTGGTGATAATGGTTGATATAGTGGTGATAATGGTGGTTATAGTGTTGACAAAGGTCGCTATAGTGGTGATAATGGCCGTTATAGTGGTGGTTATAGTCATCATAATGGTCCATATAGTGGTGATAATGGTTGTTATAGTGGTGATAATGGTTGTTATAGTGGCGATAATGGTTGTTATAGTGGTGATAATGGTTGTTATAGAGGTGATAATGGTCATTACAGCGTTGATAGTGGTCCTTCTACTGGTGATAATGGTTGATATAGTGGTGATAATGGTCGTTATAATGGTAATAATGGTCGTTGTAGTGGTGATAGTGGTCGTTATAGTGGTGATAATGGTCCATGTAGTGGTGATAATGGTTGCTATAGTGGTGATAATGGTTGCTATAGTGGTGATAATGGTCCTTATATTGGTGATAATGGCTGTTATAGTGATGATAGTGGTCGTTATTGTGGTGATAATGGTCCATATAGTGGTGATAATGGTGGTTATAGTGTTGATAGTGGTCGTTATAGTGGTGATAATGGTGGTTATAGTGCTGATAATGGTCGCTATGGTGGTGATAATGGCCGTTATAGTGGTGATAATGGTCGTTATAGGGGTGATAATGGTCGTTATACTGGTGATAATGGTTGTTATAGTGGTGATAATGGTCCTTATAGTGGTGATAATGGTTGTTATAGTGGTGATAGTGGTCGTAATAGTGGTGATAATGGTCCATATAGTGGTGATAATGGTTGTTATAGTGGTAGTAATGGTGGTTATAGTGTTGATAGTGGTCGTTATAGTGGTGATAATGGTGGTTATAGTGCTGATAATGGTCGCTACAGTGGTGATAATGGCCGTTATAGTGGTGATATTGGTCGTTATAGTTGTGATAACGGTCGTTATAGTGGTGATAATCGTTGTTATAGTGGTGATAATGGTTGTTAAAGTGGTGATAGTGGTGCTTATAGTGGTCATAATGGTCCATATAGTGGTGATAATGGTTGTTATAGTGGTGATAATGGTTGTTATAGTGGTGATAATGGTTGTTATAGTGGTGATAGTGGTCGTTATAGTGGTGATAATGGTTGTTATATTGGTGATAATGGTTGTTATAGTGTTGATAATGGTCGCTATTGTGGTGATAATGGCCGTTATAGTGGTGATAATGGTCGTTATAGTGGCGATAATGGTTGTTAAAGTGGTGATAGTGGTGGTTATAGTTGTCATAATGGTCCATATAGTGGTGATAATGGTTGTTATAGTGGTGATAATGGTTGTTATAGTGGCGATAATGGTTGTTATAGTGGTGATAATGGTCATTACAGCGTTGATAATGGTCCTTCTACTGGTGATAATGGTTGATATAGTGGTGATAATGGTCGTTATAATGGTGATAATGGTTGTTATAGTGGTGATAATAGTTGTTATAGTGGTGATAATGGTTGTTATAGTGGTGATAGTGGTCGTTATAGTGGTGATAATGGTTGTTATAGTGGTGATAATGGTCCTTATAGTGGTGATAATGGTGTTATAGTGGTGATAATAGCTGTTATAGTGGTGATAATGGTTGTTATAGTGGTGATAGTGGTCATTATAGTGGTGATAGTGGTCCATATAGTGGTGATAATGGTTGTTATAGTGGTGATAATGGCCGTTATAGTGGTGATAATGGTCGTTATAGTGGTGATAATGGTTGTTACAGTGGTGATAATAGTTGTTATAGTGGTGATAATGGTTGTTATAGTGGTGATAATAGTTGTTATAGTGGTGATAATGGTTGTTATATTGGTGATAGTGGCCGTTATAATGGTGATAATGGTTGTTATAGTGGTTATAATGGTCCTTATAGTGGTGATAATGGTTGTTATAGAGGTGATAATAGTTGTTATAGTGGTGATAGTGGTTGTTATAGTGATGATAGTGGTCGTTACAGTGGTGATAATGATCCATATAGTGGTGATAATGGTTGTTATAGTGGTGATAATGGTGGTTATAGTGGTGATAGTGGTCGTTATAGTGGTGATAATGGTCATTACAGTGTTGATAATGGTCCTTCTACTGGTGATAATGGTTGATATAGTGGTGATAATGGTGGTTATAGTGTTGATAAAGGTCGCTATAGTGGTGATAATGGCCGTTATAGTGGTGATAGTGGTCGTTATAGTGGTGATAATGGTCCATATAGTGGTGATAATGGTTGTTATAGTGGTGATAATGGTGGTTATAGTGTTGATAGTGGTCGTTATAGTGGTGATAATGGTTGTTATAGTGGTGATGATAGTTGTTATAGTGGTGATAATGGTTGTTATAGTGGTGATAGTGGTCGTTATAGTGGTGATAATGGTTGTTATAGTGGTGATAATGGTCCTTATAGTGGTGATAATGGTTGTTATAGAGGTGATAATGGTCATTACAGCGTTGGTAATGGTCCTTCTACTGGTGATAATAGTTGATATAGTGGTGATAATGGTCGTTATAATGGTGATAATGGTCGTTATAGTGGTGATAGTGGTCGTTATAGTGGTGATAATGGTCCATATAGTGGTGATAATGGTGGTTATAGTGGTGATAATGGTGGTTATAGTGTTGATAGTGGTCGTTATAGTGGTGATAATGGTTGTTATAGTGGTGATGATAGTTGTTATAGTAGTGATAATGGTTGTTATAGTGGTGATAGTGGTCGTTATAGTGGTGATAATGGTTGTTATAGTGGTGATAATGGTCCTTATAGTGGTGATAATGGTTGTTATAGTGGTGATAATGGTTGTTATAGTGGTGATAATGGTCCTTACAGTGTTGATAATGGTCCTTCTACGGGTGATAATGGTTGATATAGTGGTGATAATGGTCGTTATAATGGTGATAATGGTTGTTATAGTGGTGATAGTAGTTGTTATAGTGGTGATAATGGTTGTTATAGTGGTGATAGTGGTCGTTATAGTGGTGATAATGGTTGTTATAGTGGTGATAATGGTCCTTATAGTGGTGATAATGGTTGTTATAGTGGTGATAATGGTTGTTATAGTGGTGATAATGGTCCTTATAGTGGTGATAATGGTTGTTATAGCGGTGATAGTGGTCGTTAGAGTGGTGATAATGGTCCATATAGTGGTGATAATGGTGGTTATGGTGTTGATAGTGGTCGTTATAGTGGTGATAATGGCCGTTATAGTGGTGATAATGGTTGTTATAGTGGTGATAATAGTTGTTATAGTGGTGATAATGGTTGTTATAGTGGTGATAATAGTTGTTATAGTGGTGATAGTGGTCGTTATAATGGTGATAATGGTTGTTATAGTGGTGATAATGGTCCTTATAGTGGTGATAATGGTTGTTATAGTGGTGATAATAGTTGTTATAGCGGTGATAGTGGTTGTTATAGTGATGATAGTGGTCGTTATAGTGGTGATAATGGTCCATATAGTGGTGATAATGGTTGTTATAGTGGTGATAATGGTGGTTATAGTGGTGATAGTGGTCGTTATAGTGGTGATAATGGTCATTACAGTGTTGATAATAGTCCTTCTACTGGTGATAATGGTTGATATAGTGGTGATAATGGTGGTTATAGTGTTGACAAAGGTCGCTATAGTGGTGATAATGGCCGTTATAGTGGTGGTTATAGTCATCATAATGGTCCATATAGTGGTGATAATGGTTGTTATAGTGGTGATAATGGTTGTTATAGTGGCGATAATGGTTGTTATAGTGGTGATAATGGTTGTTATAGAGGTGATAATGGTCATTACAGCGTTGATAGTGGTCCTTCTACTGGTGATAATGGTTGATATAGTGGTGATAATGGTCGTTATAATGGTAATAATGGTCGTTGTAGTGGTGATAGTGGTCGTTATAGTGGTGATAATGGTCCATGTAGTGGTGATAATGGTTGCTATAGTGGTGATAATGGTTGCTATAGTGGTGATAATGGTCCTTATATTGGTGATAATGGCTGTTATAGTGATGATAGTGGTCGTTATTGTGGTGATAATGGTCCATATAGTGGTGATAATGGTGGTTATAGTGTTGATAGTGGTCGTTATAGTGGTGATAATGGTGGTTATAGTGCTGATAATGGTCGCTATGGTGGTGATAATGGCCGTTATAGTGGTGATAATGGTCGTTATAGGGGTGATAATGGTCGTTATACTGGTGATAATGGTTGTTATAGTGGTGATAATGGTCCTTATAGTGGTGATAATGGTTGTTATAGTGGTGATAGTGGTCGTAATAGTGGTGATAATGGTCCATATAGTGGTGATAATGGTTGTTATAGTGGTAGTAATGGTGGTTATAGTGTTGATAGTGGTCGTTATAGTGGTGATAATGGTGGTTATAGTGCTGATAATGGTCGCTACAGTGGTGATAATGGCCGTTATAGTGGTGATATTGGTCGTTATAGTTGTGATAACGGTCGTTATAGTGGTGATAATCGTTGTTATAGTGGTGATAATGGTTGTTAAAGTGGTGATAGTGGTGCTTATAGTGGTCATAATGGTCCATATAGTGGTGATAATGGTTGTTATAGTGGTGATAATGGTTGTTATAGTGGTGATAATGGTTGTTATAGTGGTGATAGTGGTCGTTATAGTGGTGATAATGGTTGTTATAGTGGTGATAATGGTTGTTATAGTGTTGATAATGGTCGCTATTGTGGTGATAATGGCCGTTATAGTGGTGATAATGGTCGTTATAGTGGCGATAATGGTTGTTAAAGTGGTGATAGTGGTGGTTATAGTTGTCATAATGGTCCATATAGTGGTGATAATGGTTGTTATAGTGGTGATAATGGTTGTTATAGTGGCGATAATGGTTGTTATAGTGGTGATAATGGTCATTACAGCGTTGATAATGGTCCTTCTACTGGTGATAATGGTTGATATAGTGGTGATAATGGTCGTTATAATGGTGATAATGGTTGTTATAGTGGTGATAATAGTTGTTATAGTGGTGATAATGGTTGTTATAGTGGTGATAGTGGTCGTTATAGTGGTGATAATGGTTGTTATAGTGGTGATAATGGTCCTTATAGTGGTGATAATGGTGTTATAGTGGTGATAATAGCTGTTATAGTGGTGATAATGGTTGTTATAGTGGTGATAGTGGTCATTATAGTGGTGATAGTGGTCCATATAGTGGTGATAATGGTTGTTATAGTGGTGATAATGGCCGTTATAGTGGTGATAATGGTCGTTATAGTGGTGATAATGGTTGTTACAGTGGTGATAATAGTTGTTATAGTGGTGATAATGGTTGTTATAGTGGTGATAATAGTTGTTATAGTGGTGATAATGGTTGTTATATTGGTGATAGTGGCCGTTATAATGGTGATAATGGTTGTTATAGTGGTGATAATGGTGGTTATAGTGTTGATAGTGGTCGTTATAGTGGTGATAATGGTTGTTATAGTGGTGATGATAGTTGTTATAGTGGTGATAATGGTTGTTATAGTGGTGATAGTGGTCGTTATAGTGGTGATAATGGTTGTTATAGTGGTGATAATGGTCCTTATAGTGGTGATAATGGTTGTTATAGAGGTGATAATGGTCATTACAGCGTTGGTAATGGTCCTTCTACTGGTGATAATAGTTGATATAGTGGTGATAATGGTCGTTATAATGGTGATAATGGTCGTTATAGTGGTGATAATGGTTGTTATAGTGGTGATAATGGTCCTTATAGTGGTGATAATGGTTGTTATAGTGGTGATAGTGGTCGTTATAGTGGTGATAATGGTCCATATAGTGGTGATAATGGTGGTTATAGTGGTGATAATGGTGGTTATAGTGTTGATAGTGGTCGTTATAGTGGTGATAATGGTTGTTATAGTGGTGATGATAGTTGTTATAGTAGTGATAATGGTTGTTATAGTGGTGATAGTGGTCGTTATAGTGGTGATAATGGTTGTTATAGTGGTGATAATGGTCCTTATAGTGGTGATAATGGTTGTTATAGTGGTGATAGTGGTCGTTATAGTGGTGATAATGGTTGTTATAGTGGTGATAATGGTCCTTATAGTGGTGATAATGGTTGTTATAGAGGTGATAATGGTCATTACAGCGTTGGTAATGGTCCTTCTACTGGTGATAATAGTTGATATAGTGGTGATAATGGTCGTTATAATGGTGATAATGGTCGTTATAGTGGTGATAATGGTTGTTATAGTGGTGATAATGGTCCTTATAGTGGTGATAATGGTTGTTATAGTGGTGATAGTGGTCGTTATAGTGGTGATAATGGTCCATATAGTGGTGATAATGGTGGTTATAGTGGTGATAATGGTGGTTATAGTGTTGATAGTGGTCGTTATAGTGGTGATAATGGTTGTTATAGTGGTGATGATAGTTGTTATAGTAGTGATAATGGTTGTTATAGTGGTGATAGTGGTCGTTATAGTGGTGATAATGGTTGTTATAGTGGTGATAATGGTCCTTATAGTGGTGATAATGGTTGTTATAGTGGTGATAATGGTTGTTATAGTGGTGATAATGGTCCTTACAGTGTTGATAATGGTCCTTCTACGGGTGATAATGGTTGATATAGTGGTGATAATGGTCGTTATAATGGTGATAATGGTTGTTATAGTGGTGATAGTAGTTGTTATAGTGGTGATAATGGTTGTTATAGTGGTGATAGTGGTCGTTATAGTGGTGATAATGGTTGTTATAGTGGTGATAATGGTCCTTATAGTGGTGATAATGGTTGTTATAGTGGTGATAATGGTTAGGTTAGGTTAGGTTAGGTTAGGTTAGGTTAGGTTAGGTTGAGCGGGTGGACGAATGGTGGCAGTGTGCCACAAGTCGGATCTCCCACCTCCTCGTGGTGTCCGCTGGGGTGGAGGCACTCTATGCCCTTCGGAAATCAATCGCTTCGGCGATTGGCTTCCCAAGGGTGAGGGCCTCTATGCTAACGGGAGAACGGCGGGTCCTCCAGTTTAGGGAGGGCCTATGCTCACACCGTAAGCCTGTGGTCATGTTTCGCAGGAACGGGGAGGCTTGCCTTAACCGGCTGGCCTCGCGAGGAGTAAACCTCTATAAAAAATCCGCTGTGTGGTTCGCGGGGCGGAATACGGCCACGGTACCCCCTGCCTTGCGGTACGAGTCCGCATAAAAGGGGTGCTCCGGTCTTACCCAAGTAGGTCCGATGATGTGTCGAGGCGATGCCGGCGGGGTCTTCGGACCCTGGCAGGGCCTCCCTAGCCGGTAAGGCTCGCACGGAGGATTGAAAACGGGGACGGCCGGGGCGCGTTGTACGTCTGAAGTCAAGGTGTTAAGGCAACCGTGCCGAGGACTGCGTGGCTGCCCAGACGTTAAGCAGTGGCAGTCTCTAACGGTTCCCTCGGGGGTACCTGCCGACCCCCCCGAGTATCCAGGCTTACCCGGGCAAGGCGGCTCTGCCCGGGCGGACCTCCTCACCGACCACTCTCGTGGGACCAAATATGGACTGCTTCAATTCTAAAACAAACAACCAAGATGTGGCCGCCATCTTTAAAAGCGGCCAAAAAAGCGAAGAACAGAGCAGTAGGAGGAGGGAAGAGTGCCCGACACTGAGGATCCCAGTGGTCCGGTGCACTGAAGTGCTTACGTCGCACACGGTCAAAGTGCGAGGGGCGGAGGACCGGCCCCAGGATGCAAAGAGCTGCTTGACCACTACCGCCGTAGCAGCATCGGTGAAGAAGGAGCCGGTGGGAGACCGCTCGGGATCGGACTCATCGGGGGTCACCTTCTTGAGAGAGACAAGATCGAGGAGAAGAGCCTCCGAGACGGAGGGTTCGGCTCGGAGGAGCCCGGTTCGCGGCCGCGACCCAACACCTACTCCTACTCCAACTCCGGCTCCAACTCCAACTCCAGCTCCAGCCCCCACGGTGGCTCCAGCGCCAACCCCGGCGAGAAGACAAGCCAGGAGAAAGGCTGCGACTGAGGATGAGGATGGATATGATTCGGACTCATCGATTATGTCCATCGAATTCTCCCGGACGAGCCAACGGGGAGAACGCGAAAGGAGGGGTCGCCCACCCACTACGGGGGAATACGTTGGCCTTGCCGCTGCCAAGGAGAGGTTGAACGAGGCCAAGAGGCGCGAGCTCGAGCTCGACAGGGAGCTCAGCGCATTTGACTTGGACGGGCCGCTGCCCGTCCCAAGCAAGGGCAGCAAGCCAATACCCGACGTCGATGAGATAATGGGGCAAGTTAAACACCTCACCACGATCGACTTGCAGGCTGAGTTGCTGCGATATACAAATTTGATTCGCAGAGTTGCCAAAGCGTCCTCAAATCTGAAGGGGACAAGCGTTCGTCAGCTTCGTGTGTCCACGAACTTTATAGAAGGGCTCACGACGGAGCTGGCGAAAAGGCAGTCGACAGTCGGGGGTGCGGCGGAGAGGCCGACCCGGGAGTCACCACGTGCGACGACATCGACGCAACGATCCTCGCGGTCAGAAGAGGACGAAGAGAAGCAGCAGCTACGAAGGCTTCTCCAAGAGGCGGAAGAGGACAGACGGAGGATGTCCCAGGACTTGGCCGCTCTCCGCAAAGAGGTTGAACACCTCAAGGGGGCCACAGCTGCTGCGGCCTCGCCACCCATCGTATCGAGGCTGGCAGGAGCAAGGAAGACCCGGAGAAGAGTCTTGTCGTCATCCTCAGAGACGGAGAGAGAGGATGTTAAGAGGAGGCTGGTGGCACATACCAGCAGTCCTCCACCGGAGCTGGTGTCTCCCGTAGAAGCAGTGGAGGAGCCTCATGTGGCGGCCATGGATGTCGAGGAGCCTCGGCGGCCGCAGGACGAGAGGCCAGAGGAGATGGTCACTCAGGTCCCAATGCAAGGAACTGAGAGGAAAACCGAGACGGCTGAGGAGAGAAGAAGCGCCCCTGGACCGGGACTCGAGAGCGTTGTAGCGTTGCTGATCCGGAAGGTGGAGGACCTGGCCGCTCAGTTGAAGGAGGAGAAGAGGGGCAGGGCGCACAGTAGGAGCGCACAGCGCAAGGCCCTTCCGCCAAGAGCTAAACCAAGGACGGCTCCTGGAGTGGCCCAGGCGCGCTTGGAAGCCGCCAGAAGAGCGGCACCGAAGGCAGCGCAACCGGCAAAATCTTCTCCCGCCGCCGCACCATCGGCGCGGCGAGAGGAACTGTGGACGGAGGTTCTGGGACGTAAGGCGAAGCAGGCCATAAGGAAGGAGGCTCAACGCGCCGCAGCTCCTGCGCCAGGAGCGAAGAGGATCGCGAAAAATCCGTTGGCGGCCTCAAGAGCAACAGGACCAGCCGCAGCGCAATCGACTGTGAAGAGGAAGGTAAAGGTTCCGCGGCCGCCACGAACCGCCGCGGTAACACTGACGGTAGCACCAGGGGGGGAATGCAGTTATTCCCAAGTCCTAAAGAAGGCAAGGGAGGCAATCCCCTCGCAACAACTGACAGAAATGGGGATTGCCGAACTCAAAATACGGAAGGCGGCCACCGGGGGCCTCGTGCTAGGCATTCCCGGACAGGACAGCAAAGTCAAGGCAGCGACCCTGGCCGGTAAGTTGAAGGAGGTGTTTAGAGAGTCAGAAGTGCGGGTGGCCAACCCCACAAAAACAGCGGAGATACGCCTTCTGAACCTTGATGAGTCCATTGAGAAGGAGGAAGTTGCGAAGGTCCTGGCGGAGCTGGGGGAATGCTCCGCTGAGGATATAAAGGTGGGAGATATCCGAAGAGGAAGGAACAGCATGGGCACAGTATGGGTCCGGTGCCCCCTTGCCACAGCAAAGAAGGCGGAGGCAGCGGGGCGCGTACGCATTGGATGGATATCGGCTCGGGTCGAAGTTCTAGCGACCCGGCCGATGCATTGCTACCGCTGCCTCCAAAGGGGGCACACGGCCCAGCAGTGTGGGGAAAAGGAAGACCGATCTGGCAGATGCTACGCCTGCGGCGAGGGGGGGCACAAAGCTGCAAATTGCAGCAACAAGCTGAAGTGCCCCCTCTGCAGCGATCTGGGGAGGCCAAGTGCACATCGCTTAGGCTCGGCGGGATGCGCTCCACAGCCGAAGCGGAAGAAGCCACCAGCATCAGCCACAAAAGCCGCTGAACCTGGAAAGGAGAAAGAGGATGTGACGCAAAAGATGGACCAAGAAGCCACAAGCGAGGCTGCCACTCAGCAGGCCACACCGGCCGATGAAAGCGCCATGGAGGTGGCAGAGGAGGCGGCCAAGTGATGGGGCCACTGAGCCCCGTACTACAATTTAACGCGAACCACTCGGCGGGGGCACAGGACCTCTTTCTCCACGCCCTCGCCGAGTGGGATTGTTCGTTGGGGGTGGTATCAGAGCCCTACCGCGTCCCGGACCAGCCGAACTGGTTCGCGGACGCGGGGGGCGCTGACGCGAGTGTCGCGATAGTGTCGCGTGGGAAGTCCGGCTCCCCCCCCTGCACCGCGATCGCAGCGGCAAGGGGAGCCGTCGCGGTGAAGTGGGGGGATGTAGTGGTGGTGGGCGTCTACGCACCACCTCGCTGGCCTCTCGCAGTGTACGAGCAGTTTCTCGATCGGGTGGGGCAGTTAGTGTCGCGTTGCCCCACCCAACGCGTTATGGTCCTCGGGGACTTCAACGCAAAAGCTTGCGTGTGGGGTTCCCCGGGGACCGATGCGAGAGGCCATGCGACCCTTGATTGGGCGGCGGCGCAAGGGCTCCTGTTGCTAAACAGGGGCTCGGTGAGCACGTGCGTGCGGCCCCAGGGGGAGTCTATCGTGGATCTCACGTGGGCTTCCCCTGCGGCCGCGCGCATCGTTGCGAGCTGGCGGGTGCTGGAGGAGGTGGAGAGTCTTAGTGACCATCGTTACGTCAGGATAGACCTCTCCTCCTCTAGCGCCCGGCGCCGCCGGGGTAGACGCCCACCACCTAAAAGATGGGCGCTGAGGAGGCTCGACCATGATAGGATGGTTGCTGCAGCCCTCGCGGTTAGCTGGCCGGCTTCTCCGGCTGGACAGGTCGCGGACGTCGAGGGTGAGGCTAAGTGGTTCCGGGGCACCATGCAGGATATCTGCGACGTGGCGATGCCCCGGGCCACTCCTCACCCGCGCCGGGCGGCGTACTGGTGGACGGGGGAGATCGCGCAATTGCGCGAAAAATGTCTCCCATTGCGTCGCCGGTACCAGCGCGCCCGGCGTAGGCGCAACCGCGACCCCGCGAGGGAGCAGCGGCTCTGGGAGGACTACCGGGCAGGGGTAGTTGCCTTCCGGAGCGCCATCCGGGAGTCTAAGGACCGAGCCTGGGGCGAGTTCCTCGGCTCTCTTGAGCGGGACCGGTGGGGCCGCCCATACAAAATGGTTATGGGCAAGTTAAGGCCTTATGCCCCACCGGTTACGGAGAGCCTCGACCCCCATTTACTGGGGCGCGTCGTGGAAACATTGTTTCCTCGGGATTCTAGTCCCATGACGCGTCCCGGGTCGTCGGAACACCTTCAGTGGACCGACGACATGGGGGTCTCTGACGAGGAGCTCGTCTATGCCGTCAAGAGGGTAAGCGCGCGGAACACCGCGCCAGGCCCTGACGGCATCCCGGGCCGGGCTTGGTCCTTGGCACTCCCATATTTGGGAGACAGAGCAAGGGGCCTCTTCAGCGCCTGTCTGAGACAGGGGAAGTTTCCGCGTGTGTGGAAGAGGGGGCGGCTGGTCCTCCTCAAAAAAGAAGGCAGAAGCGAAGGAGAACCCTCGGCGTACCGGCCGATCGTCTTATTAGATGTTTTTGGAAAAATATTTGAGACGATAATAGCGCGTAGGTTAACAGATCACCTCTCCGGAGATGGTCCCGACGTGGCCGACTGGCAATTTGGTTTCAAGAAGGGGCGTAGCACTATTGATGCTATTAAAAGAGCCAGGAATATTGCCCAGTCGGCCACGTCCAGGGGCGGGGTGGCGATAGGCATATCACTAGACATAGTGAATGCCTTCAATACCCTGCCCCATTGGACGATCTTGGATGGCCTGCAAAGGCACCGGGTCCCCCCGGTAATTCGAAACATCATAGGGGACTATCTCCGGAGTAGGTCGATCGAGTGTGTGGATCGGTCGGGCGCCGAGAGGGTTTGGAGTGTTGAGCGGGGCGTGCCCCAGGGTGCGGTACTCGGTCCGCACCTGTGGCTCGTGGGGTACGACCCCGCTCTTCGTGCCCCGTTGCCACCAGGTCTGTCGCTGACGTGTTTTGCAGACGACACTTTAATATTGGCAACGGGGCGCGAGTGGAGGAGGACCAGCCGTCTCGCTGAGTTGGGTGCCTCGGTGGTCGTTGCCGAGATCCGGGCGCTCGGGCTGGAGGTGGCTCCCCACAAAACGGAGGTCATGGCCTTCTGCCAGACACGTGGGGGGTTGCCGCCGGCCGGAGCGTCGATCCGGGTAGGCGGAGCCGAAGTCCAGATCGGGTCCGAGATGAAGTATCTCGGACTCCGACTGGACAGCCGCTGGAGCTTCGATGCTCACTTCGACGCGTTGGCCCCCAGGTTGGAGCGCACAGCATGCGCGTTGGCGCGCATATTGCCCAACCTGCGGGGCCCTAGTGAGAAGGTGCGCCGACTCTACATGGGGGTCGTGCGGTCCATGGCCTTATACGGCGCCCCTGTTTGGGCGGCCGACCTGGCGGCCAGCAGCCACTCGCAGGGTGTTCTGCGGAGAGTGGAACGGCGGCTGGCTGGCCGGGTGGTCATGGGGTACCGTACGATCTCCTGGGAGTCGGCAACGGTCCTGGCGGGCGTAATACCCTTAAAATACCAGGCTGAGGTGGAGGCTGAGGTATACCGTTACCGAAGCTCCCTCAGCCTGGTCACGGGTGTAGAGGGGGGCTCGCCAGGGCCCAGCGTCGAAGTGTGCAGGCTCCAGGCCCGCCGCGTCGCTATCTCCCGCTGGCGTCGCGACTTAGTTGCCAGCGGGGCCGCGGAGAAGCGCGCGGTCGGGGCGGTCCTTCCACGCCTGGAACAGTGGATGGACCGTGGCCACGGGCGGCTTACGTTCCGGATCACGCAGGTGCTCACCGGGCATGGGTGCTTCGGTGAGTACCTGTGGCGGATCGGTAGGGAACGATCACCGAGCTGTTATGAGTGTGGTGCTGGGCCCGACAACGCCCAGCACGTGATGTCTGAATGCCCTGCCTTTGCCTGGCAAAGGCACTATATGGAGTGTGTGCTTGAATGTAATACTGCATGTTTGCGCGATGTGGTCGAGCGAATGCTGAAGAGTGAAGAGGGATGGATGGCCGTCTCCTCCTTTTGCGAGACAGTCATCTCGCGGAAGGAGGAGGCGGAGCGTGAACGTGAGAAACGCGGCGCATCTGGCAGAGTGCGTGTGCGTGCAAGGAGAAGGCGACTGGGAGCTCCGGACCCGGCCTCCCAGCCGCCTTCCTGAGTGTAGTGGGGCGGCGCGGCATCCCCGCGTCGTCCTCACTGTGTGAATGAGGTGTGATTGTGTGTGCGTGTATGTGTTGTGTGTTTGTGTGTGTGTTTGTGTTATTTTTAATGTGAGAGGTGTTGGGGATGGGGGTCGCGTCGCCTGCCCCGACGCGCCCTCATCCCACTGATGAGCGTGAGTGTGTGGCGGTGCTCGGTCCGAGGGTACCGGAGTCCCTCGGGATTGACCGAGACACCGCCAGGGCCGCAGGGGTCATGGGCGGGGGCCCATGATCCCATTGCACGCGGTCCGAGGGGTGGAGACGAGGGCGACCGTGGTGGCGCGCTCGGCTCCAACGGGGGTGGGTTGTTGTTGGCGGGGAGCCTTCTGCTCCCCGCGAGAAGGGCGACTTATGGTCGCATGGCGGCATTTTGGTGGGTCGTGGCGAAGAATATCGCATGATCCCATGACCCACCATGCCGCCGAGGGTGGGCACCACCGAGGGGTTTTAGTGGGTAAAAATCCCACACTACCCCCGCTCCTCCCCCGGGGAGTGGGGGTGTCTTATGTGGAAGATTTCCCCTCGTAAAAAAAAAAAAAAAAAAAAAGGTTAGGTTGAGCGGTTAGGTTAGGTTAGGTTAGGTTAGGTTAGGTTAGGTTAGGTTAGGTTAGGTTAGGTTGGTTTTGGTAGGTTGGTCTTGATCCGGAAAGAGGGGAAGCCCGCTGACTCTCCCTCCTCGTTCCGGCCAATAGTGCTGTTGGATGAGGTGGGCAAGCTTTTCGAAAGAATCTTAGCTGCCCGCCTCACAACGCACCTGTCCTGCGGTGGTCCCGATCTAGCCGACTGCCAATTTGGCTTCCGCGGGGGACGAAGCACGATCGATGCTTTGCATCGGGTTCGTTCCCTCGCGGAGTCGGCTACCTCCCAGGGTGGGGTGGCACTTGGTGTCAGTCTTGACATCAAGAATGCCTTTAACACCCTGCCCTGGGGGAGGATTAGGGAGGCCCTCATTTATCATGAGGTGCCTCCCTATCTAAGGGCAGTGATCGGTGACTACCTGCGGGACAGGTGGATCGAGTTTCCTGGCCGGAACGGGGAGGTACACCGACGTTCGGTGAACCGCGGCGTACCCCAGGGAGCAGTCTTAGGACCACTCCTGTGGAACCTGGGGTACGACCGCGCGTTGCGGGTTCCCCTCCCTCCCGGTGCGCGAGTCACGTGTTACGCTGATGACACGTTCGTGCTCGCCGCCGGGAGGTCTTGGATCAAGACCATCCGCCATGCGGAGATAGCGGTGACAGCAGTCTCCTCTGCTATCCGGCGACTGGGGTTAGAAGTCTCGGCGGGCAAGACCGAAGCCATTTGGTTTTGCCCGCCAGGGCGGTCGGCTCCACCCCAGTCGTTCATCCGAGTAGGTGAAGAGTATGTCCAGGTGGGAGGCGAGATGAAGTACCTCGGCCTCCACCTGGACAGCCACTGGCGGTTTGAGCGCCACTTCGAACTCTTGGCCCCCCGTTTAGAAAGGACGGCGGCAGCTTTAGGCCGCCTCCTGCCGAACTTGGGGGGCCCTGACGAGAGGGTTCGCCGCCTCTATGCGGGCATCGTGCGGTCCATGGCCCTTTATGGATCACCCATTTGGGCTGGTGACCTGATGGCCAGCCCGGCTAGCATTAAACTGCTGGGCCGGGTACAGCGCAGGCTGGCCATCAGGGTGATCAGGGGGTACCGCACGGTACCGTACGGGGCGGCAATGGCTCTAGCTGGGTTCCTCCCCTTCCATTACTTGGCGGAGGGAGACGCCAGAGTTTTCTGGCGTCTCCGTGATCTCCGTCAGGAGGGGGAGCCCCGGCTGGAGTCAGAAGTGGAGGCGCTTCAACGCCAGGCCCGGCGGTTCGCGCTGACGAATTGGCGCGGCGACCTGTTACGTCGCTGCGCCGAACAGCGCGCCGTCGGGGCGGTCCTGCCAGTTTTGAGCGAATGGCAGGACCGTGGCTTCGGAAGGATCACCTACCGGATGACCCAGGTGCTCACCGGACATGGATGTTTCGGTGGGTACCTGTGGCGGATAGGAAAAGAGGAGACAGGACGCTGTCACCACTGCGATGCTGGGCACGACAATGCCCAGCATACCATGGTGGACTGCCCCGCGTTTGCGGGGCCTCGCGTGGCACTTAGGTGCCACGTTGGATGGGACCTCTCGCTGGCAACAGTCGTACGCGAGATTCTTGCCAGCGAGAGGTCATGGTTAGCTTTTGCCTCCTTTTGCGACACTGTTATGTCGCAAAAGGAGGCGGCGGAGCGGGAGCGCGAGCGTCGAGGTCGCGCTCCCGCCCGCGGGAGAAGAAGGGGGCGTACGGCGGCACGGGCTTCCCCCCGTAGCCGCCGTGGCTAGAACGCCCCCTTACGCGTTGGCATATGGCTGCGCATTAAGCGCAGCCTTGCCCTCCCACATATGGGAGGGCGTAAGGACGGGCCTGCAGCCAGCAGGCCCGTCGGGGCCGCAGGCGCCTGGGGTTGGGGCCCCAGGCGCCATTGCACGCGGTCCGCGGAGGGGCTGGCTCTGGGCGCGACCTCCCGGAGCTGGCCGTAAACGCGAGGGTGCCAATGGGGGGTCCGTTAGACCCCCCGGAGTAGGGCACCTCGGTGCAAAGAGGGGGCGCACCGGTCAGTCATATTACTAAGGTCCCGGGGCGCCCCCAGACAGAGAAGGTCGCCGTGGGGTTTTTAGCGGGTAAAAATCCCGCATAACCCCGCACCCTCCCCAAGGGGTGCGGGGTATCTTTTTGAAGATTTTCCCCACGTTAAAAAAAAAAAAAAAAAAAAAAGGTTAGGTTGGTTAGGTTAGGTTAGGTTAGGTTAGGTTAGGTTGGCGTGCGAATGGTGGCAGTGTGCCACAAGTCGGATCTCCCACCTCCTCGTGGTGTACGCTGGGATAGAGGCACTCTATGCCCTTCGGAAATCAATTGCTTCGGCGATTGGCTTCCCAAGGGTGAGGGCCTCTATGCTAACGGGAGAACGGCGGGTCCCCCGATTTTGGGGGGCTCATGCTCATACCGTAAGCCTGTGGTCATGTTTCGCAGGAACGGGGAGCTTGCCTTAACCGGCTGGCTCGTGAGGAGTAAACCTCTATAAAAAATCCGCTGTGTGGCTCGCGGGGCGGAATACGGCCACGGTATCCCCTGCCTGTGGTATGAGTCCACTAAAAGGGGTGCTCCCGTCGTTTTCCAAGTAGGTTCGATGAAGTGTCGAGGCGATGCCGGCGGGGTCTTCGGACCCTGGCAGGGCCTCCCATGCCGGCAAGGCTCGCACTGAGGACTGAAAACGGAGGCGGCGGGAGCGCGAGGACGTCTGAAGTCAAGGTGTAAAGGCAACCGTGCCGAGGACTGCGTGGCTGCCCAGACGTTAAGCAGAGGCAGTCTCTAACGGTTCCCTCGGGGGTACCTGCCGACCCCCCCGAGTATTTAGGCTTACCCGGGCATGGCGGCTCTGCCCGGGCGGACATATTCACCGACCACACTCGTGGGATTTAGTATGGAGTTCAATTTAAATAAAACAAAAACTGATGAAGTTAAGGAGGTTGTGGCGTGCCCCCAGGGGCCGTCACTTCGTGACGAGGTGGTGGAGTTGAGGGGGAGCAGGGACAGTGTGCTGAGCACTGCCCTTCCGACCCCTCATACCTCGCAGGCCGGCAGCCGAAGAGGGTCCGTGGATTCTACGGCCTCTGAGGGTGCCGCCCTTACACGAAGCATGGCCAGGCTTTCAGCCAAAGAGAGGCCCGATGTGAGCCCCGCAAAAACACCTGCGGGAGCTTGTGAGGTGCGAGTTAGTGATCCTGGCCCCTCAACATCTGGAGGGCCAGTAGAAACCCGTTTGCGCCGGGAGTTTCAAACCCCGACAGTACGGCTGTCGAGGGTAGACAGTAGGTTCCGTTATTTAACGAGGGACCGATCACCCGCCGGATCGGAGCGTGCGGACAGCGGAGAGGAGTCTGACGTCTCCTTGTCCTCCGTAGCGTCGCTGGGCCGGCTCACTTCGCGGAAACGCACCAAGCCGCAGTCTGCGAGTGAGTACCGGGTGCGCGCGGAGGCTAAGCGGCAACTCCTTGAGGAACACCGCAAGGAGGCAGAGACTGCTGCGGAGAGGGCGGTTTTCGACCCTGCAGTGGACCCGCGCCCGCCGTGTCGGGCTGCCCTTCCCCTTGACGAGGTAGATGATCTTGTCAAGAGGATGGACGGGCAGTCCGATGCGGAAATTGTTGCAGAGGCGCTGGAACATGGGAAGGTGCTGGAGAAGGTGGCCTCCGGCTCCAAGAACCTGAAGGGTACCTTCGTCCGAGCCATAAGGGAGTCGACGAGGTACCTTCAGGCTGCTGCGGTGCACGCGTACCGTCAATCGCGTACATCGGTGGATGCACCGCAGCTGGAGCGGGAGAACATCTTTCTCCAGCAAAGATTGAGGGCGCGGGATCAGGAGATTGATTCCATGCGCAGGGAGATGGAGGCGTTGCGCGGCGAGATGGAGCGACTTAAGGCCCGCCTTGGCGACGCTTCCAGTGCTGGTCCTGGCGTCGTTCGCTCTGGCCGCGCCTCTTCCGCGGCCGGAGACACTCCAACTACGGAGGTGGAGGTTCCTCCCTCCCCTTTGGGTACCCCTATAAGGGTTAGAGGGGATCATACTACCCCTGGTGCTCCCTCACCGCGAGTGCCCTCGCCTCGAGCACCCTCGCCCTGCCCTCCTTCGCCGCGGGCCCCTTCACCGCGGCCGCCTCCCACTGCCACTCCACCGGCTCCACCGCTGGTGCAAGGCAGGGATATGGAGACTTTGATTGGCGCGATAGAGCGCCTGATTGAGAGGAGGGTCACGGCACTTCGGGAGGAGTTACTCCCTGCTGTCAGGCCTCCTCTCCGCTCTGACCGACAGGCGCCTCAACCGAGGCCCGCGACTGCTGTGCCGGACAAGAGGAAGGGAAAGAAGAGCAAGGGGAAGAAGAAGACCTCCCCTGGTGTGCCGAAGCAGGTTGGGGCTGCTGCTCAGCGACAGCCTGGCGGCAAGAACGTGCCCGCCCCTCCTCAGCCGCCTCCTTCTGGTCCGCCAGCTCCGGCCACGTCTGAGCTTTGGTCTCAGGTGGTCGGCAGGAGGGCAGCACAGGCGGCACGAAAGGTGGCTGTGGCGTCGCAACAGGCGCCAGTGACGTCCCGACCTGCACCGGCCGCCCAGAAGAAGCCGGACGCTCGTCGTCCGCCGAGGCCTCCGAGGACCGCTGCGGTGACTGTCACGGTGGCACCGGGCGGTCCAAAGACCTATGCGGAGGTGATGAGTGAGGCGCGGCAGAAGGTACCGCTCGCCGAAGTGGGTATCGCAGAGGTGCGGTATCGGCGGGCGGTAACCGGCGCCATGGTGTTGGAAGTCCCGGGGGAGGGCGGTGCGGCTAAGGCTGATGCCTTGGCTGGCCGCCTTAGGGCCATTTTTGATGAGGGCGTCGTGAAGGTGTCGAGGCCAGTCAAGTGCGGCGAATGCCGTATTGTTGGCCTCGACCCTTCAGTGACGCCCACGGAGGTTCGCGAGGCGGTTGTGGCCGCCACTAGCTGCAACGGGGATGATGTCCGTACTGGGGAGGTGAGGACATCCCCCGCGGGGCTTGGCACAATTTGGGTTCGCTGCCCACTGGTGGCCCTAAATAAAATCGTGGCCGCCAAAAGGATTAGGGTAGGCTGGCTATCCGCCAGGGTGGAGGCCCTCCCAGCGCGTCCGCTCCAGTGTTACCGCTGCCTCGAAGCGGGACATGTGAGGCAGCGGTGCTGTGCACCCGTAGATCGGAGTAGCAGGTGCTACAAGTGCGGAGATCCTGGCCACGTCGCGGCTCAGTGCTCAGCGGCCCCCCGGTGCCCTTTGTGCACCGATTTGGGGAGGCCAGCTGGGCACAGGCTGGGCGCCAAGTCGTGCGCCCAGTCCTCCCGACGGCGTGGCAGGCAGCTCCGCAAGGAGCGGGCGGCCGCTGCTGCTGAGGCGGCTAAAGGGAAGGCCTCTGCCCCCTTGGCGGCCACGGAAAAGACAGGGCCCGGTGGGCGGCGGAGCGAAGCCCCGGAGGGGGCGATGGAGATCGCCGAGTAATGGCGCCCAAGGGCACTTTACTCCAGGCCAACCTGAACCACTCTGCCAGGGCTCAGGACCTGTTCGTCCACACCCTGGCAGAGTGGCAGGTAGGGTTGGCCGTGGCCGCGGAGCCCTACAAAGTCCCCAAACATCCGCATTGGTTTGGGGACGATGCGGGCTCCGTGGCCATCGTGTGGTGTTCCCCGCCCGGATCCTCGGCCTGTGAGTTAATTTATCGCGGCCGAGGATTCGTGGCGGTGGATTGGGGGGGTACCGCGGTGGTGGGCATTTATGCACCGCCTAGCTGGACCCTCGCGACGTTTGAGGAGTTTTTGGACGGGGTATCTTCGTGCATTGCACGATGTCATCCCCGTCCACTCCTGGTGCTGGGGGATTTTAACTCCAAGGCTCAGGCCTGGGGGTCCCCCAGCACCAACGCGAGGGGCGAGGCGGTGCTTGATTGGGCGGCGGCTAACGGGCTCCGGTTGCTTAACCGGGGCTCCGTGAGCACGTGTGTGCGTCCGCAGGGGGAGTCCATTGTTGACCTTTCATGGGCAACACCCTCTGCGGCGCACCGCGTGTCCGGTTGGAGGGTGGCGGAGGAGGTGGAAACCCTAAGTGACCACCTCTATATCCGAATGGATTACTCCGCCACCCGTCGCCGCCCATGTGTCGCACCACCACCGCGGCGATGGGCGCTGAAGCGCCTGGACGAGGACGCCCTGATGGTCGCCTCCCTCGTCGCGGCCTGGCCGGAAATCCCGGCTGGGCCTGCCGTCGACGTAGATGCGGAAGCTGACTGGTTCCGGGTCATGCTATCGCGTATTTGCGATGCATCCATGCCCCGGGCCGGCGGCTTCCGCAGGCGGGCTGCGTACTGGTGGACGGGCGAAATTGCGCAAATGCGCAGGGAGTGCTATCATGCCCGTCGCCAGTACCAACGCGCCCGCCGGAGACGGCATCGCGATGCGGCGAGGGAAGATGTGCTGTATGGGACGTATCGCACTCTTGCGACGTCCCTGCAAGCGGCCATCAGAGAGGCCAAAGCCCAGGCCTATGATGAGTTCCTCCTCTCTCTGAAGAAGGATCCGTGGGGGCGCCCATATAAGATGGTCATGGGCAAACTAAGACCATGGGCGCCCCCGCTGACAGAGACGTTGGACCCCCAGTTTCTGGCCGAGGTGGTGGATACTCTATTCCCTAGAGACGAGGACCCACCACCTTCGGCCACGTCGGACCCATATACATGGTCCGACGACATGGGGGTCACGGAGGAGGAACTCGCGGCAGGGATTGCTCGTATGGCGGCCCGGAACACTGCTCCGGGTCCTGACGGCATCCCTGGCCGTGTCTGGGCGAAGGCCTTAGGCGTCCTCGGTCCACGACTGCAGCGGCTATTTAATAGCTGTCTGCAGCGTGGGAGGTTCCCTTCCCAATGGAAGGTAGGTCGGATGGTTTTGATCCGAAAAGAGGGGAAACCCGCAAGTTCCCCCTCCTCGTTCCGGCCCATTGTGCTCCTGGATGAGGTGGGCAAGCTTTTCGAGAGGATTATAGCTGCCCGCCTCACCAGGCACCTGTCCTGCGGTGGTCCCGATTTAGCCGACTGCCAGTTTGGCTTCCGCGGGGGACGGAGCACGATCGATGCGTTGCATCGGGTCCGTTCCCTCGCGGAGTCGGCTACCTCCCGGGGCGGGGTGTCTCTCGGCGTATCCTTGGATATCAGGAACGCCTTTAACACCCTGCCCTGGGGGAGGATTAGGGAGGCCCTCATTCATCATGAGGTGCCTCCCTATCTTAGGGCTGTAATCGGTGACTACCTGCGGGACAGGTGGATCGAGTTTCCTGGCCGGAACGGGGAGGTACACCGACGTTCGGTGGACCGCGGCGTACCCCAGGGAGCAGTATTAGGACCGCTCCTTTGGAACCTGGGGTACGACCGCGCGTTGCGGGTTCCCCTCCCTCCCGGTGCGCGAGTCACGTGTTACGCTGATGACACGTTCGTGCTCGCCGCCGGGAGGTCCTGGATCGAAACCATCCGCCTCGCGGAGGTTGCGGTGACAGCAGTCTCCTCTGCTATCCGGCGACTGGGGTTAGAAGTCTCGGCGGGCAAGACCGAAGCCATTTGGTTTTGCCCGCCAGGGCGGTCGGCTCCACCCCAGTCGTTCATCCGAGTAGGTGAAGAGTATGTCCAGGTGGGAGGCGAGATGAAGTACCTCGGCCTCCACCTGGACAGCCACTGGCGGTTTGAGCGCCACTTCCAGCTCTTGGCCCCCCGTTTAGAAAGGACGGCGGCCGCATTAGGCCGCCTCCTGCCGAATTTGGGGGGCCCTGATGAAAGGGTACGTCGCCTCTATGCGGGCATCGTGCGGTCAATGGCCCTCTATGGGTCGCCGATTTGGGCCGGCGACCTGATGGCCAGCCCCGCCAGCATCAAACTGCTGGGGGGTGTCCAGCGCAGGCTGGCCATCAGGGCAATAAGGGGGTACCGCACGGTACCGTACGGGGCGGCGATGGCTCTAGCTGGGTTCCTCCCCTTCCATTATATGGCGGAGGGAGACGCCAGAGTTTTCTGGCGTCTCCGCGATCTCCGTCAGGAAGGGGAGCCCCGGCTGGAGTCGGAAGTGGAGGCGCTTCAACGCCAGGCCCGGCGGTTCGCGCTGACGAATTGGCGCGGCGACCTTTTACGTCGCTGCGTCGAACAGCGCGCCGTCGGGGCGGTCCTGCCAGTTTTGAGTGAATGGCAGGACCGTGGCTTCGGAAGGATCACCTACCGGATGACCCAGGTGCTCACTGGACATGGATGTTTCGGTGGGTACCTGTGGCGGATTGGCAAAGAGGAGACAGCATGCTGTCACCATTGTGGTGCTGGGCATGACAATGCCCAGCACACATTAGAGGATTGCCCCGCGTTTGCGGGGCCTCGCGTGGCACTTCGGTGCCACGTTGGTTGGGACCTCTCGCTGGCAACAGTCGTACGCGAGATTCTTGCCAGCGAGAGGTCGTGGTTAGCTTTCGCCTCCTTTTGCGACACTGTTATGTCGCAAAAGGAGGCGGCGGAGCGGGAGCGCGAGCGTCGAGGTCGCGCTCCCGCCCGCGGGAGAAGAAGGGGGCGTACGGCGGCACGGGCTTCTCCCCGTGGCCGCCGTGGCTAGAACGCCCCCTTACAAGTTTGGCACATGGCTGCGCAGTAAGCGCAGCCTCGCCCTCCCATGATTGGGAGGGCGTAAGGACGGGCCTGCGGTCAGCAGGCCCGTCGGGGCCGCAGGCGCCTGGGGTTGGGGCCCCAGGCGCCATTGCACGCGGTCCGCGGAGGGGCCGGCTCTGGGCGCGACCTCCCGGAGCTGGCCATAAATGCGAGGGTGCCAATGGGGGGTCCTTTAGACCCCCCGGAGTAGGGCACCACGGTGCAAAGAGGGGGCGCACCGGTAAGTCATATCACTTAGGTCCCGGGGCGCCCCCAGATAGAGAAGGTCGCCGTGGGGTTTTTAGCGGGTAAGAATCCCGCATAACCCCGCACCCTCCCCAAGGGGTGCGGGGTATCTTTCGAAGATTTTCCCCACGATAAAAAAAAAAAAAAAAAAAGGTTAGGTTAGGTTAGGTTAGGTTAGGTTAGGTTAGGTTAGGTTAGGTTAGGTTAGGTTAGGTTAGGTTAGGTTAGGTTGGTGGGGTGGACGAATGGTGGCAGTGTGCCACAAGTCGGATCTCCCACCTCCTCGTGGTGTCCGCTGGGGTGGAGGCACTCTATGCCCTTCGGAAATCAATCGCTTCGGCGATTGGCTTCCCAAGGGTGAGGGCCTCCATGCTAACGGGAGAACGGCGGGTCCTCCAGTTTAGGGAGGGCCTAAGATCACACCGTAAGCCTGTGGTCATGTTTCGCAGGAACGGGGAGGCTTGCCTTAACCGGCTGGCCTCGCGAGGAGTAAACCTCTATAAAAAATCCGCTGTGTGGTCGCGGGGCGGAATACGGCCACGGTATCCCCTGCCTGTGGTAAGAGTCCACATAAAAGGGGGTCGTTCCTGAAGTAGGTCCGATGATGTGACGAGGCTATGCCGGCGGGGTCTTCGGACCCTGGCAGGTACTACCATGCCGGACAGGCTCTCACGGAGGATCGAAAAGGGGGCGATTGGGGTTTCGGGGGGTCGTCCCAAATTAAGGTGTTAAGGCAACCGTGCCGAGAGTTGCATGGCTGCCGGGACGTTAAACTGGGCAGTCTCTAACGGTTCCCTCGGGGGTACCTGCCGACCCCCCCGAGTATCCAGGCTTACCCGGGCAAGGCGGCTCTGCCCGGGCGGACCCATAGACCGACCACACTCGTGGGAACAGTATGGAGTTGAATTCAAATAAAACTAAAACTAATGATGAAGTTCAGGAGGTCGTGGCGCGCCCCCAGGGGCCGTCACTTCGTGATGACGTGGTGGAGGTGAGGGGAAGCAGGGACAGCGTGCATAGCACTGCCCTGCCGACCCCTCACGTGTCGCAGGCCGGTAGCCGTAGGGGGTCAATGGATTCCACGGCTTCCGAGGGGGCCGTCCTCACCAGAAGCATGGCGAGGCTTTCAGCCGGAGAGAGGCCAGTGAGCCCCGCACAAACATCTGCGGGAGCTAGTGAGGCGCGCGTAAGTGACCCTGGACCCTCAACATCGGGGGGGTCAGTGGAAATTCGCCCGTGCCGTGAGTTTCAAACCCCGACAGTTCGGCTGTCGAGGGTTGATAGCAGATTCCGGTATATGAAGAGGGGCCGATCACCCGCCGAATCGGAGCGAGCGGACAGCGGAGAGGAGTCTGACGTCTCCTTATCCTCCGTTGCGTCATTGGGCCGGCTTACTTCCCGGAAACGCACGAAGCCCCAGTCGGCAAGTGAATACCGGGTGCGCGCGGAGGCAAAGCGGCAGCTTCTGGAGGAACACCGCCGGGAGGCAGAGTCTGCTGCGGAGAGGGCGGTCTTCGACCCCGAAGTGGATCCGCGCCCGCCGTGTCGGGCTGCCCTTCCTCTTGACGAAGTTGATGATCTTGTCAAGAGGATGGACGGGCAGTCCGATGCGGAAATTGTCACAGAGGCGTTAGAGCATGGGAAGGTGCTGGAGAAGGTGGCCTCCGGCTCCAAGAACCTGAAGGGTACCTTTGTCCGAGCTATAAGGGAGTCGGCAAGGTACCTTCAGGCCGCTGCGGTGCACGCGTACCGTCAATCGCGTACTTCGGTTGATGCACCGCAGCTGGAGCGGGAGAACATCTTTCTCCAGCAAAGGTTGAAAGCGCGGAACGAGGAGATTGACTCCATGCGCAGAGAGATGGAGGCGTTGCGCGGTGAGATTGAAGGTCTCAAGGCCCGCTTTGCCGATTCTCGATCCAGGCCGCGCGTGGCTCGTTGCGGCAGTGTCTCCGTGCCGGGGGACACCCCGGGTACTATGGAGGTGGAGGCTACTCCCTCCCCTTCGAGTACCCCTATAAGGGTTAGAGGGGAGACCTCCCCTGGTGCTCCCCTATCGCGGGTGCCCTCGCCTCGGGCCCCATCGCCTTTTCCTTCGCCGCGGGTTTCTTCTCCGCGGCCACCTCCCACTGCCACTCCACCAGCTCCACCACTGGTGCAAGGCAGCGAGATGGAGAGGTTTATTGGTGCGATAGAGCGCTTGATTGAGAGGAAGGTTACGGCCCTTCGGGAGGAGTTACTCCCTGCCGTCAGACCTCCTCTCCGTTCCGATCGGCAGGCGGCTCTACCGAGGCCTGCGACTGCTGTGCTGGACAAGCCGAAGCCAAAGTCCAAGAAAAGTAAGGGGAAGAAGACCCCCCCTGGTGCGCCGAAGCAGGTTGCGGCTGCTGCCCAGCGACAGCCTGCTGCCAGGAACGCGCCTGCCCCTCCTCAGCCGGCTCCTTCTCGTCCTGCTCCGGCCACTACTGAGCTTTGGTCTCAGGTGGTGGGCAGGAGGGCGGCACAGGCAGCACGGAAGGTGGCTGCGACCGCGCAGCAGCGGACATCTGCGGCGTCTCGACCTGCACCGGCCCCCCAGAAGAAGCCGGGCGCAACTCGTCCACCGAAGCCCCCGAGGACGGCTGCGGTGACCGTCACGGTGGCACCGGGCGGTCCTAAGACGTATGCCGACGTGATGAGGGAGGCGCGCCAGAAGGTACCGCTCGCTGAAGTGGGTATTGCAGAGGTGCGGTATCGGCGGGCGGTAACCGGCGCTATAGTGCTGGAAGTCCCGGGGGAGGGCGGTGCGGCCAAGGCTGATGCCTTGGCTGGCCGCCTTAGGGCCATCTTCGATGAGGGCGCTGTGAAGGTGTCGAGGCCAATCAAGTGTGGCGAATGCCGTATTGTTGGCCTCGACCCTTCGGTGACGCCCACAGAGGTTAAAGAGGCGGTTGTAGCCGCCTCTGGCTGCAACGGGGGTGATGTCCGTACTGGTGAGGTACGGACATCCCCCGCAGGTCTCGGCACAATTTGGGTCCGCTGCCCACTGGCGGCCCTGAATAAAATCGTGGCCGCCAAAAGGATTAAGATAGGTTGGCTATCCGCCAGGGTGGAAGCCCTCCCAGCGCGTCCGCTCCAGTGTTACCGCTGCCTCGAAGCGGGGCACGTGAGGCAGCGGTGTTGTGCACCTGTAGATAGGAGCAGCAGGTGCTACAAGTGCGGAGATCCTGGCCACGTCGCGGCTCAGTGCTCAGCGGCCCCCCGGTGCCCTTTGTGCACCGATTTGGGGAGGCCAGCTGGGCACAGGCTGGGTGCCAAGTCGTGCGCCCAGTCTTCCCGTCGACGTGGCAGGCAGCTCCGCAAGGAGCGGGCGATCGCTGCTGCAGAGGCGGCTAGGGAGGGCCTCTGCTCCCTTGGCGGCCACGGATAGTACAGGGCCCGGTGGGGCGGCGGAGCGAAGCCCCGGAGGGGGCGATGGAGATTGTGGAGTAATGGCGCCCAAGGGCACCTTACTCCAGGCCAACCTGAATCACTCTGCCAGGGCTCAGGACCTGTTCGTCCACACCCTGGCAGAGTGGCAGGTAGGGTTGGCCGTGGCCGCGGAGCCCTACAAAGTCCCCAAACATCCGCATTGGTTTGGGGACGATGCGGGCTCCGTGGCCATCGTGTGGTGTTCCCTGCCCGGATCCTCGGCCTGTGAGTTAATTCATCGCGGCCGAGGATTCGTGGCAGTGGATTGGGGGGGGTACCGCGGTGGTGGGCATATATGCACCGCCTAGTTGGACCCTCGCGACGTTTGAGGAGTTTTTGGACGGGGTATCTTCGTGCATTGCACGATGTCATCCCCGTCCACTCCTGGTGCTGGGGGATTTTAACTCCAAGGCTCAGGCCTGGGGGTCCCCCAGCACCAACGCGAGGGGCGAGGCGGTGCTTGACTGGGCGGCGGCAAACGGGCTCCGGTTGCTTAACCGGGGTTCCGTGAGCACGTGTGTGCGTCCGCAGGGGGAGTCCATTGTTGACCTTTCATGGGCAACACCCTCTGCGGCGCACCGCGTGTCCGGTTGGAGGGTGGCGGAGGAGGTGGAAACCTTAAGTGACCACCTCTATATCCGAATGGATTACTCCGTCACCCGTCGCCGCCCAAGTGTTGCACCACCACCGCGGCGATGGGCGCTGAAGCGCCTGGACGAGGACGCCCTGATGGTCGCCTCCCTCGTCGCGGCCTGGCCGGCAATCCCGGCTGGGCCTGCCGTCGATGTAGATGCGGAGGCCGACTGGTTCCGGGGTACGCTGTCGCGTATTTGCGATGCGTCTATGCCCCGGGCCGGCGGCTTCCGCCGGCGGGCGGCGTACTGGTGGACGGGCGAAATTGCGCAAATGCGCAGGGAGTGCTATCATGCCCGTCGCCAGTACCCAACGCGCCCGCCGGAGACGGCATCGTGATGCGGCGAGGGAAGATGTGCTGTATGGGACGTATCGCACCCTTGCGACGTCCCTTCAAGCGGCCATCAGAGAGGCCAAAGCCCAGGCCTATGATGAGTTCCTCCTCTCTCTGAGGAAAGATCCGTGGGGGCGCCCATATAAGATGGTCATGGGTAAGCTAAGACCATGGGCGCCCCCGCTGACAGAGACGCTGGACCCCCAGTTTTTGGCCGAGGTGGTGGATGCTCTATTTCCTAGCGATAATGAGCCGCCACCTTCGGCCACGTCGGACCCATATGCATGGTCCGACGACATGGGGGTCACGGAGGAGGAACTCGCGGCAGGGATTGCCCGTATGGCGGCCCGGAACACTGCTCCGGGCCCCGATGGCATCCCTGGCCGCGTCTGGGCGAAGGCCTTGGGCGTCCTCGGCCCCCGGCTGCGGCAGCTGTACAACAGCTGTCTGCGGCTGGGGAGATTCCCTTCTGAATGGAAGGTTGGTAGGTTGGTCTTGATCCGGAAAGAGGGGAAGCCCGCTGACTCTCCCTCCTCGTTCCGGCCAATAGTGCTGTTGGATGAGGTGGGCAAGCTTTTCGAAAGAATCTTAGCTGCCCGCCTCACAACGCACCTGTCCTGCGGTGGTCCCGATCTAGCCGACTGCCAATTTGGCTTCCGCGGGGGACGAAGCACGATCGATGCTTTGCATCGGGTTCGTTCCCTCGCGGAGTCGGCTACCTCCCAGGGTGGGGTGGCACTTGGTGTCAGTCTTGACATCAAGAATGCCTTTAACACCCTGCCCTGGGGGAGGATTAGGGAGGCCCTCATTTATCATGAGGTGCCTCCCTATCTAAGGGCAGTGATCGGTGACTACCTGCGGGACAGGTGGATCGAGTTTCCTGGCCGGAACGGGGAGGTACACCGACGTTCGGTGAACCGCGGCGTACCCCAGGGAGCAGTCTTAGGACCACTCCTGTGGAACCTGGGGTACGACCGCGCGTTGCGGGTTCCCCTCCCTCCCGGTGCGCGAGTCACGTGTTACGCTGATGACACGTTCGTGCTCGCCGCCGGGAGGTCTTGGATCAAGACCATCCGCCATGCGGAGATAGCGGTGACAGCAGTCTCCTCTGCTATCCGGCGACTGGGGTTAGAAGTCTCGGCGGGCAAGACCGAAGCCATTTGGTTTTGCCCGCCAGGGCGGTCGGCTCCACCCCAGTCGTTCATCCGAGTAGGTGAAGAGTATGTCCAGGTGGGAGGCGAGATGAAGTACCTCGGCCTCCACCTGGACAGCCACTGGCGGTTTGAGCGCCACTTCGAACTCTTGGCCCCCCGTTTAGAAAGGACGGCGGCAGCTTTAGGCCGCCTCCTGCCGAACTTGGGGGGCCCTGACGAGAGGGTTCGCCGCCTCTATGCGGGCATCGTGCGGTCCATGGCCCTTTATGGATCACCCATTTGGGCTGGTGACCTGATGGCCAGCCCGGCTAGCATTAAACTGCTGGGCCGGGTACAGCGCAGGCTGGCCATCAGGGTGATCAGGGGGTACCGCACGGTACCGTACGGGGCGGCAATGGCTCTAGCTGGGTTCCTCCCCTTCCATTACTTGGCGGAGGGAGACGCCAGAGTTTTCTGGCGTCTCCGTGATCTCCGTCAGGAGGGGGAGCCCCGGCTGGAGTCAGAAGTGGAGGCGCTTCAACGCCAGGCCCGGCGGTTCGCGCTGACGAATTGGCGCGGCGACCTGTTACGTCGCTGCGCCGAACAGCGCGCCGTCGGGGCGGTCCTGCCAGTTTTGAGCGAATGGCAGGACCGTGGCTTCGGAAGGATCACCTACCGGATGACCCAGGTGCTCACCGGACATGGATGTTTCGGTGGGTACCTGTGGCGGATAGGAAAAGAGGAGACAGGACGCTGTCACCACTGCGATGCTGGGCACGACAATGCCCAGCATACCATGGTGGACTGCCCCGCGTTTGCGGGGCCTCGCGTGGCACTTAGGTGCCACGTTGGATGGGACCTCTCGCTGGCAACAGTCGTACGCGAGATTCTTGCCAGCGAGAGGTCATGGTTAGCTTTTGCCTCCTTTTGCGACACTGTTATGTCGCAAAAGGAGGCGGCGGAGCGGGAGCGCGAGCGTCGAGGTCGCGCTCCCGCCCGCGGGAGAAGAAGGGGGCGTACGGCGGCACGGGCTTCCCCCCGTAGCCGCCGTGGCTAGAACGCCCCCTTACGCGTTGGCATATGGCTGCGCATTAAGCGCAGCCTTGCCCTCCCACATATGGGAGGGCGTAAGGACGGGCCTGCAGCCAGCAGGCCCGTCGGGGCCGCAGGCGCCTGGGGTTGGGGCCCCAGGCGCCATTGCACGCGGTCCGCGGAGGGGCTGGCTCTGGGCGCGACCTCCCGGAGCTGGCCGTAAACGCGAGGGTGCCAATGGGGGGTCCGTTAGACCCCCCGGAGTAGGGCACCTCGGTGCAAAGAGGGGGCGCACCGGTCAGTCATATTACTAAGGTCCCGGGGCGCCCCCAGACAGAGAAGGTCGCCGTGGGGTTTTTAGCGGGTAAAAATCCCGCATAACCCCGCACCCTCCCCAAGGGGTGCGGGGTATCTTTTTGAAGATTTTCCCCACGTTAAAAAAAAAAAAAAAAAAAAAAAAAAGGTTAGGTTGGTGGACGAATGGTGGCAGTGTGCCACAAGTCGGATCTCCCACCTCCTCGTGGTGTCCGCTGGGGTGGAGGCACTCTATGCTCTTCGGTAGTACTTCGGTGCTACCCAAGGGTGAGGGCCTCCATGCTAACGGGAGAACGGCGGGTCCTCCAGTTTAGGGAGGGCCTAAGATCACACCGTAAGCCTGTGGTCATGTTTCGCAGGAACGGGGAGGCTTGCCTTAACCGGCTGGCCTCGCGAGGAGTAAACCTCTATAAAAAATCCGCTGTGTGGTCGCGGGGCGGAATACGGCCACGGTATCCCCTGCCTGTGGTAAGAGTCCACATAAAAGGGGGTTGTTCCTGAAGTAGGTCCGATGATGTGACGAGGCTATGCCGGCGGGGTCTTCGGACCCTGGCAGGTACTACCATGCCGGACAGGCTCTCACGGAGGATCGAAAAGGGGGCGATTGGGGTTTCGGGGGGTCGTCCCAAATTAAGGTGTTAAGGCAACCGTGCCGAGAGTTGCATGGCTGCCGGGACGTTAAACTGGGCAGTCTCTAACGGTTCCCTCGGGGGTACCTGCCGACCCCCCCGAGTATCCAGGCTTACCCGGGCAAGGCGGCTCTGCCCGGGCGGACCCATAGACCGACCACACTCGTGGGAACAGTATGGAGTTGAATTCAAATAAAACTAAAACTAATGATGAAGTTCAGGAGGTCGTGGCGCGCCCCCAGGGGCCGTCACTTCGTGATGACGTGGTGGAGGTGAGGGGAAGCAGGGACAGCGTGCATAGCACTGCCCTGCCGACCCCTCACGTGTCGCAGGCCGGTAGCCGTAGGGGGTCAATGGATTCCACGGCTTCCGAGGGGGCCGTCCTCACCAGAAGCATGGCGAGGCTTTCAGCCGGAGAGAGGCCAGTGAGCCCCGCACAAACATCTGCGGGAGCTAGTGAGGCGCGCGTAAGTGACCCTGGACCCTCAACATCGGGGGGGTCAGTGGAAATTCGCCCGTGCCGTGAGTTTCAAACCCCGACAGTTCGGCTGTCGAGGGTTGATAGCAGATTCCGGTATATGAAGAGGGGCCGATCACCCGCCGAATCGGAGCGAGCGGACAGCGGAGAGGAGTCTGACGTCTCCTTATCCTCCGTTGCGTCATTGGGCCGGCTTACTTCCCGGAAACGCACGAAGCCCCAGTCGGCAAGTGAATACCGGGTGCGCGCGGAGGCAAAGCGGCAGCTTCTGGAGGAACACCGCCGGGAGGCAGAGTCTGCTGCGGAGAGGGCGGTCTTCGACCCCGAAGTGGATCCGCGCCCGCCGTGTCGGGCTGCCCTTCCTCTTGACGAAGTTGATGATCTTGTCAAGAGGATGGACGGGCAGTCCGATGCGGAAATTGTCACAGAGGCGTTAGAGCATGGGAAGGTGCTGGAGAAGGTGGCCTCCGGCTCCAAGAACCTGAAGGGTACCTTTGTCAGAGCTATAAGGGAGTCGGCAAGGTACCTTCAGGCCGCTGCGGTGCACGCGTACCGTCAATCGCGTACTTCGGTTGATGCACCGCAGCTGGAGCGGGAGAACATCTTTCTCCAGCAAAGGTTGAAAGCGCGGAACGAGGAGATTGACTCCATGCGCAGAGAGATGGAGGCGTTGCGCGGTGAGATTGAGGGTCTCAAGGCCCGCTTTGCCGATTCTCGATCCAGGCCGCGCGTGGCTCGTTGCGGCAGTGTCTCCGTGCCGGGGGACACCCCGGGTACTATGGAGGTGGAGGCTACTCCCTCCCCTTCGAGTACCCCTATAAGGGTTAGAGGGGAGACCTCCCCTGGTGCTCCCCTATCGCGGGTGCCCTCGCCTCGGGCCCCATCGCCTTTTCCTTCGCCGCGGGTTTCTTCTCCGCGGCCACCTCCCACTGCCACTCCACCAGCTCCACCACTGGTGCAAGGCAGCGAGATGGAGAGGTTTATTGGTGCGATAGAGCGCTTGATTGAGAGGAAGGTTACGGCCCTTCGGGAGGAGTTACTCCCTGCCGTCAGACCTCCTCTCCGTTCCGATCGGCAGGCGGCTCTACCGAGGCCTGCGACTGCTGTGCTGGACAAGCCGAAGCCAAAGTCCAAGAAAAGTAAGGGGAAGAAGACCCCCCCTGGTGCGCCGAAGCAGGTTGCGGCTGCTGCCCAGCGACAGCCTGCTGCCAGGAACGCGCCTGCCCCTCCTCAGCCGGCTCCTTCTCGTCCTGCTCCGGCCACTACTGAGCTTTGGTCTCAGGTGGTGGGCAGGAGGGCGGCACAGGCAGCACGGAAGGTGGCTGCGACCGCGCAGCAGCGGACATCTGCGGCGTCTCGACCTGCACCGGCCCCCCAGAAGAAGCCGGGCGCAACTCGTCCACCGAAGCCCCCGAGGACGGCTGCGGTGACCGTCACGGTGGCACCGGGCGGTCCTAAGACGTATGCCGACGTGATGAGGGAGGCGCGCCAGAAGGTACCGCTCGCTGAAGTGGGTATTGCAGAGGTGCGGTATCGGCGGGCGGTAACCGGCGCTATAGTGCTGGAAGTCCCGGGGGAGGGCGGTGCGGCCAAGGCTGATGCCTTGGCTGGCCGCCTTAGGGCCATCTTCGATGAGGGCGCTGTGAAGGTGTCGAGGCCAATCAAGTGTGGCGAATGCCGTATTGTTGGCCTCGACCCTTCGGTGACGCCCACAGAGGTTAAAGAGGCGGTTGTAGCCGCCTCTGGCTGCAACGGGGGTGATGTCCGTACTGGTGAGGTACGGACATCCCCCGCAGGTCTCGGCACAATTTGGGTCCGCTGCCCACTGGCGGCCCTGAATAAAATCGTGGCCGCCAAAAGGATTAAGATAGGTTGGCTATCCGCCAGGGTGGAAGCCCTCCCAGCGCGTCCGCTCCAGTGTTACCGCTGCCTCGAAGCGGGGCACGTGAGGCAGCGGTGTTGTGCACCTGTAGATAGGAGCAGCAGGTGCTACAAGTGCGGAGATCCTGGCCACGTCGCGGCTCAGTGCTCAGCGGCCCCCCGGTGCCCTTTGTGCACCGATTTGGGGAGGCCAGCTGGGCACAGGCTGGGTGCCAAGTCGTGCGCCCAGTCTTCCCGTCGACGTGGCAGGCAGCTCCGCAAGGAGCGGGCGATCGCTGCTGCAGAGGCGGCTAAAGGGAGGGCCTCTGCTCCCTTGGCGGCCACGGATAGTACAGGGCCCGGTGGGCGGCGGAGCGAAGCCCCGGAGGGGGCGATGGAGATTGTGGAGTAATGGCGCCCAAGGGCACCTTACTCCAGGCCAACCTGAATCACTCTGCCAGGGCTCAGGACCTGTTCGTCCACACCCTGGCAGAGTGGCAGGTAGGGTTGACCGTGGCCGCGGAGCCCTACAAAGTCCCCAAACATCCGCATTGGTTTGGGGACGATGCGGGCTCCGTGGCCATCGTGTGGTGTTCCCTGCCCGGATCCTCGGCCTGTGAGTTAATTCATCGCGGCCGAGGATTCGTGGCAGTGGATTGGGGGGGTACCGCGGTGGTGGGCATATATGCACCGCCTAGTTGGACCCTCGCGACGTTTGAGGAGTTTTTGGACGGGGTATCTTCGTGCATTGCACGATGTCATCCCCGTCCACTCCTGGTGCTGGGGGATTTTAACTCCAAGGCTCAGGCCTGGGGGTCCCCCAGCACCAACGCGAGGGGCGAGGCGGTGCTTGACTGGGCGGCGGCAAACGGGCTCCGGTTGCTTAACCGGGGTTCCGTGAGCACGTGTGTGCGTCCGCAGGGGGAGTCCATTGTTGACCTTTCATGGGCAACACCCTCTGCGGCGCACCGCGTGTCCGGTTGGAGGGTGGCGGAGGAGGTGGAAACCTTAAGCGACCACCTCTATATCCGAATGGATTACTCCGTCACCCGTCGCCGCCCAAATTCCGCACCACCACCGCGGCGATGGGCGCTGAAGCGCCTGGACGAGGACGCCCTGATGGTCGCCTCCCTCGTCGCGGCCTGGCCGGAAATTCCGGCTGGGCCTGCTGTCGACGTAGATGCGGAAGCTGACTGGTTCCGGGCCACGCTGTCGCGTATTTGCGATGCGTCCATGCCCCGGGCCGGCAGCTTCCGCCGGCGGGCTGCGTACTGGTGGACGGGCGAAATTGCGCAAATGCGCAGGGAGTGCTATCATGCCCGTCGCCAGTACCAACGTGCCCGCCGGAGACGGCATCGCGATGCGACGAGGGAAGATGTGCTGTATGGGACGTATCGCACCCTTGCGACGTCCCTTCAAGCGGCCATCAGAGAGGCCAAAGCCCAGGCCTATGATGAGTTCCTCCTCTCTTTGAGGAAAGATCCGTGGGGGCGCCCATACAAAATGGTCATGGGCAAGCTTCGTCCATGGGCGCCCCCACTGACAGAGACGTTAGACCCCCAGTTTTTGGCCGAGGTGGTGGATACTCTATTCCCTAGAGATGAGGACCCACCACCTTCGGCCACGTCGGACCTTGTCATATGGTCCGACGACATGGGGGTCACGGAGGAGGAACTCGCGGCAGGGATTGCTCGTATGGCGGCCCGGAACACTGCTCCGGGTCCTGACGGCATCCCTGGCCGTGTCTGGGCGAAGGCCTTAGGCGTCCTCGGTCCACGACTGCAGCGGCTATTTAATAGCTGTCTGCAGCGTGGGAGGTTCCCTTCCCAATGGAAGGTAGGTCGGATGGTTTTGATCCGAAAAGAGGGGAAACCCGCAAGTTCCCCCTCCTCGTTCCGGCCCATTGTGCTCCTGGATGAGGTGGGCAAGCTTTTCGAGAGGATTATAGCTGCCCGCCTCACCAGGCACCTGTCCTGCGGTGGTCCCGATTTAGCCGACTGCCAGTTTGGCTTCCGCGGGGGACGGAGCACGATCGATGCGTTGCATCGGGTCCGTTCCCTCGCGGAGTCGGCTACCTCCCGGGGCGGGGTGTCTCTCGGCGTATCCTTGGATATCAGGAACGCCTTTAACACCCTGCCCTGGGGGAGGATTAGGGAGGCCCTCATTCATCATGAGGTGCCTCCCTATCTTAGGGCTGTAATCGGTGACTACCTGCGGGACAGGTGGATCGAGTTTCCTGGCCGGAACGGGGAGGTACACCGACGTTCGGTGGACCGCGGCGTACCCCAGGGAGCAGTATTAGGACCGCTCCTTTGGAACCTGGGGTACGACCGCGCGTTGCGGGTTCCCCTCCCTCCCGGTGCGCGAGTCACGTGTTACGCTGATGACACGTTCGTGCTCGCCGCCGGGAGGTCCTGGATCGAAACCATCCGCCTCGCGGAGGTTGCGGTGACAGCAGTCTCCTCTGCTATCCGGCGACTGGGGTTAGAAGTCTCGGCGGGCAAGACCGAAGCCATTTGGTTTTGCCCGCCAGGGCGGTCGGCTCCACCCCAGTCGTTCATCCGAGTAGGTGAAGAGTATGTCCAGGTGGGAGGCGAGATGAAGTACCTCGGCCTCCACCTGGACAGCCACTGGCGGTTTGAGCGCCACTTCCAGCTCTTGGCCCCCCGTTTAGAAAGGACGGCGGCCGCATTAGGCCGCCTCCTGCCGAATTTGGGGGGCCCTGATGAAAGGGTACGTCGCCTCTATGCGGGCATCGTGCGGTCAATGGCCCTCTATGGGTCGCCGATTTGGGCCGGCGACCTGATGGCCAGCCCCGCCAGCATCAAACTGCTGGGGGGTGTCCAGCGCAGGCTGGCCATCAGGGCAATAAGGGGGTACCGCACGGTACCGTACGGGGCGGCGATGGCTCTAGCTGGGTTCCTCCCCTTCCATTATATGGCGGAGGGAGACGCCAGAGTTTTCTGGCGTCTCCGCGATCTCCGTCAGGAAGGGGAGCCCCGGCTGGAGTCGGAAGTGGAGGCGCTTCAACGCCAGGCCCGGCGGTTCGCGCTGACGAATTGGCGCGGCGACCTTTTACGTCGCTGCGTCGAACAGCGCGCCGTCGGGGCGGTCCTGCCAGTTTTGAGTGAATGGCAGGACCGTGGCTTCGGAAGGATCACCTACCGGATGACCCAGGTGCTCACTGGACATGGATGTTTCGGTGGGTACCTGTGGCGGATAGGCAAAGAGGAGACAGCATGCTGTCACCATTGTGGTGCTGGGCATGACAATGCCCAGCACACATTGGAGGATTGCCCCGCGTTTGCGGGGCCTCGCGTGGCACTTCGGTGCCACGTTGGTTGGGACCTCTCGCTGGCAACAGTCGTACGTGAGATTCTTGCCAGCGAGAGGTCATGGTTAGCTTTCGCCTCCTTTTGCGAAACTGTAATGTCGCAAAAGGAGGCGGCGGAGCGGGAGCGCGAGCGTCGAGGTCGCGCTCCCGCCCGCGGGAGAAGAAGGGGGCGTACGGCGGCACGGGCTTCTCCCCGTGGCCGCCGTGGCTAGAACGCCCCCTTACAAGTTTGGCTATGGCTGCGCTTAAGCGCAGTCTTGCCCTCCCACGAATGGGAGGGCGTAAGGACGGGCCTGCAATCAGCAGGCCCGTCGGGGCCGCAGGCGCCTGGGGTTGGGGCCCCAGGCGCCATTGCACGCGGTCCGCGGAGGGGCCGGCTCTGGGCGCGACCTCCCGGAGCTGGCCATAAATGCGAGGGTGCCAATGGGGGGTCCTTTAGACCCCCTGGAGTAGGGCACCACGGTGCAAAGAGGGGGCGCACCGGTAAGTCATATCACTTAGGTCCCGGGGCGCCCCCAGATAGAGAAGGTCGCCGTGGGGTTTTTAGCGGGTAAGAATCCCGCATAACCCCGCACCCTCCCCAAGGGGTGCGGGGTATCTTTCGAAGATTTTCCCCACGTTAAAAAAAAAAAAAAAAAGGTTAGGTTAGGTTAGGTTAGGTTAGGTTAGGTTAGGTTAGGTTGGTGGACGAATGGTGGCAGTGTGCCACAAGTCGGATCTCCCACCTCCTCGTGGTGTCCGCTGGGGTGGAGGCGCTCTATGCTCTTCGGAAATCAATCGCTTCGGCGATTGGCTTCCCAAGGGTGAGCGCCTCCATGCTAACGGGAGAACGGCGGGTCCTCCAGTTTAGGGAGGGCCTAAGATCACACCGTAAGCCTGTGGTCATGTTTCGCAGGAACGGGGAGGCTTGCCTTAACCGGCTGGCCTCGCGAGGAGTAAACCTCTATAAAAAATCCGCTGTGTGGTCGCGGGGCGGAATACGGCCACGGTATCCCCTGCCTGTGGTAAGAGTCCACATAAAAGGGGGTCGTTCCTGAAGTAGGTCCGATGATGTGACGAGGCTATGCCGGCGGGGTCTTCGGACCCTGGCAGGTACTACCATGCCGGACAGGCTCTCACGGAGGATCGAAAAGGGGGCGATTGGGGTTTCGGGGGGTCGTCCCAAATTAAGGTGTTAAGGCAACCGTGCCGAGAGTTGCATGGCTGCCGGGACGTTAAACTGGGCAGTCTCTAACGGTTCCCTCGGGGGTACCTGCCGACCCCCCCGAGTATCCAGGCTTACCCGGGCAAGGCGGCTCTGCCCGGGCGGACCCATAGACCGACCACACTCGTGGGAACAGTATGGAGTTGAATTCAAATAAAACTAAAACTAATGATGAAGTTCAGGAGGTCGTGGCGCGCCCCCAGGGGCCGTCACTTCGTGATGACGTGGTGGAGGTGAGGGGAAGCAGGGACAGCGTGCATAGCACTGCCCTGCCGACCCCTCACGTGTCGCAGGCCGGTAGCCGTAGGGGGTCAATGGATTCCACGGCTTCCGAGGGGGCCGTCCTCACCAGAAGCATGGCGAGGCTTTCAGCCGGAGAGAGGCCAGTGAGCCCCGCACAAACATCTGCGGGAGCTAGTGAGGCGCGCGTAAGTGACCCTGGACCCTCAACATCGGGGGGGTCAGTGGAAATTCGCCCGTGCCGTGAGTTTCAAACCCCGACAGTTCGGCTGTCGAGGGTTGATAGCAGATTCCGGTATATGAAGAGGGGCCGATCACCCGCCGAATCGGAGCGAGCGGACAGCGGAGAGGAGTCTGACGTCTCCTTATCCTCCGTTGCGTCATTGGGCCGGCTTACTTCCCGGAAACGCACGAAGCCCCAGTCGGCAAGTGAATACCGGGTGCGCGCGGAGGCAAAGCGGCAGCTTCTGGAGGAACACCGCCGGGAGGCAGAGTCTGCTGCGGAGAGGGCGGTCTTCGACCCCGAAGTGGATCCGCGCCCGCCGTGTCGGGCTGCCCTTCCTCTTGACGAAGTTGATGATCTTGTCAAGAGGATGGACGGGCAGTCCGATGCGGAAATTGTCACAGAGGCGTTAGAGCATGGGAAGGTGCTGGAGAAGGTGGCCTCCGGCTCCAAGAACCTGAAGGGTACCTTTGTCCGAGCTATAAGGGAGTCGGCAAGGTACCTTCAGGCCGCTGCGGTGCACGCGTACCGTCAATCGCGTACTTCGGTTGATGCACCGCAGCTGGAGCGGGAGAACATCTTTCTCCAGCAAAGGTTGAAAGCGCGGAACGAGGAGATTGACTCCATGCGCAGAGAGATGGAGGCGTTGCGCGGTGAGATTGAAGGTCTCAAGGCCCGCTTTGCCGATTCTCGATCCAGGCCGCGCGTGGCTCGTTGCGGCAGTGTCTCCGTGCCGGGGGACACCCCGGGTACTATGGAGGTGGAGGCTACTCCCTCCCCTTCGAGTACCCCTATAAGGGTTAGAGGGGAGACCTCCCCTGGTGCTCCCCTATCGCGGGTGCCCTCGCCTCGGGCCCCATCGCCTTTTCCTTCGCCGCGGGTTTCTTCTCCGCGGCCACCTCCCACTGCCACTCCACCAGCTCCACCACTGGTGCAAGGCAGCGAGATGGAGAGGTTTATTGGTGCGATAGAGCGCTTGATTGAGAGGAAGGTTACGGCCCTTCGGGAGGAGTTACTCCCTGCCGTCAGACCTCCTCTCCGTTCCGATCGGCAGGCGGCTCTACCGAGGCCTGCGACTGCTGTGCTGGACAAGCCGAAGCCAAAGTCCAAGAAAAGTAAGGGGAAGAAGACCCCCCCTGGTGCGCCGAAGCAGGTTGCGGCTGCTGCCCAGCGACAGCCTGCTGCCAGGAACGCGCCTGCCCCTCCTCAGCCGGCTCCTTCTCGTCCTGCTCCGGCCACTACTGAGCTTTGGTCTCAGGTGGTGGGCAGGAGGGCGGCACAGGCAGCACGGAAGGTGGCTGCGACCGCGCAGCAGCGGACATCTGCGGCGTCTCGACCTGCACCGGCCCCCCAGAAGAAGCCGGGCGCAACTCGTCCACCGAAGCCCCCGAGGACGGCTGCGGTGACCGTCACGGTGGCACCGGGCGGTCCTAAGACGTATGCCGACGTGATGAGGGAGGCGCGCCAGAAGGTACCGCTCGCTGAAGTGGGTATTGCAGAGGTGCGGTATCGGCGGGCGGTAACCGGCGCTATAGTGCTGGAAGTCCCGGGGGAGGGCGGTGCGGCCAAGGCTGATGCCTTGGCTGGCCGCCTTAGGGCCATCTTCGATGAGGGCGCTGTGAAGGTGTCGAGGCCAATCAAGTGTGGCGAATGCCGTATTGTTGGCCTCGACCCTTCGGTGACGCCCACAGAGGTTAAAGAGGCGGTTGTAGCCGCCTCTGGCTGCAACGGGGGTGATGTCCGTACTGGTGAGGTACGGACATCCCCCGCAGGTCTCGGCACAATTTGGGTCCGCTGCCCACTGGCGGCCCTGAATAAAATCGTGGCCGCCAAAAGGATTAAGATAGGTTGGCTATCCGCCAGGGTGGAAGCCCTCCCAGCGCGTCCGCTCCAGTGTTACCGCTGCCTCGAAGCGGGGCACGTGAGGCAGCGGTGTTGTGCACCTGTAGATAGGAGCAGCAGGTGCTACAAGTGCGGAGATCCTGGCCACGTCGCGGCTCAGTGCTCAGCGGCCCCCCGGTGCCCTTTGTGCACCGATTTGGGGAGGCCAGCTGGGCACAGGCTGGGTGCCAAGTCGTGCGCCCAGTCTTCCCGTCGACGTGGCAGGCAGCTCCGCAAGGAGCGGGCGATCGCTGCTGCAGAGGCGGCTAAAGGGAGGGCCTCTGCTCCCTTGGCGGCCACGGATAGTACAGGGCCCGGTGGGCGGCGGAGCGAAGCCCCGGAGGGGGCGATGGAGATTGTGGAGTAATGGCGCCCAAGGGCACCTTACTCCAGGCCAACCTGAATCACTCTGCCAGGGCTCAGGACCTGTTCGTCCACACCCTGGCAGAGTGGCAGGTAGGGTTGGCCGTGGCCGCGGAGCCCTACAAAGTCCCCAAACATCCGCATTGGTTTGGGGACGATGCGGGCTCCGTGGCCATCGTGTGGTGTTCCCTGCCCGGATCCTCGGCCTGTGAGTTAATTCATCGCGGCCGAGGATTCGTGGCAGTGGATTGGGGGGGTACCGCGGTGGTGGGCATATATGCACCGCCTAGTTGGACCCTCGCGACGTTTGAGGAGTTTTTGGACGGGGTATCTTCGTGCATTGCACGATGTCATCCCCGTCCACTCCTGGTGCTGGGGGATTTTAACTCCAAGGCTCAGGCCTGGGGGTCCCCCAGCACCAACGCGAGGGGCGAGGCGGTGCTTGACTGGGCGGCGGCAAACGGGCTCCGGTTGCTTAACCGGGGTTCCGTGAGCACGTGTGTGCGTCCGCAGGGGGAGTCCATTGTTGACCTTTCATGGGCAACACCCTCTGCGGCGCACCGCGTGTCCGGTTGGAGGGTGGCGGAGGAGGTGGAAACCTTAAGTGACCACCTCTATATCCGAATGGATTACTCCGTCACCCGTCGCCGCCCAAGTGTTGCACCACCACCGCGGCGATGGGCGCTGAAGCGCCTGGACGAGGACGCCCTGATGGTCGCCTCCCTCGTCGCGGCCTGGCCGGCAATCCCGGCTGGGCCTGCCGTCGATGTAGATGCGGAGGCCGACTGGTTCCGGGGTACGCTGTCGCGTATTTGCGATGCGTCTATGCCCCGGGCCGGCGGCTTCCGCCGGCGGGCGGCGTACTGGTGGACGGGCGAAATTGCGCAAATGCGCAGGGAGTGCTATCATGCCCGTCGCCAGTACCAACGCGCCCGCCGGAGACGGCATCGTGATGCGGCGAGGGAAGATGTGCTGTATGGGACGTATCGCACCCTTGCGACGTCCCTTCAAGCGGCCATCAGAGAGGCCAAAGCCCAGGCCTATGATGAGTTCCTCCTCTCTCTGAGGAAAGATCCGTGGGGGCGCCCATATAAGATGGTCATGGGTAAGCTAAGACCATGGGCGCCCCCGCTGACAGAGACGCTGGACCCCCAGTTTTTGGCCGAGGTGGTGGATGCTCTATTTCCTAGCGATAATGAGCCGCCACCTTCGGCCACGTCGGACCCATATGCATGGTCCGACGACATGGGGGTCACGGAGGAGGAACTCGCGGCAGGGATTGCCCGTATGGCGGCCCGGAACACTGCTCCGGGCCCCGATGGCATCCCTGGCCGCGTCTGGGCGAAGGCCTTGGGCGTCCTCGGCCCCCGGCTGCGGCAGCTGTACAACAGCTGTCTGCGGCTGGGGAGATTCCCTTCTGAATGGAAGGTTGGTAGGTTGGTCTTGATCCGGAAAGAGGGGAAGCCCGCTGACTCTCCCTCCTCGTTCCGGCCAATAGTGCTGTTGGATGAGGTGGGCAAGCTTTTCGAAAGAATCTTAGCTGCCCGCCTCACAACGCACCTGTCCTGCGGTGGTCCCGATCTAGCCGACTGCCAATTTGGCTTCCGCGGGGGACGAAGCACGATCGATGCTTTGCATCGGGTTCGTTCCCTCGCGGAGTCGGCTACCTCCCAGGGTGGGGTGGCACTTGGTGTCAGTCTTGACATCAAGAATGCCTTTAACACCCTGCCCTGGGGGAGGATTAGGGAGGCCCTCATTTATCATGAGGTGCCTCCCTATCTAAGGGCAGTGATCGGTGACTACCTGCGGGACAGGTGGATCGAGTTTCCTGGCCGGAACGGGGAGGTACACCGACGTTCGGTGAACCGCGGCGTACCCCAGGGAGCAGTCTTAGGACCACTCCTGTGGAACCTGGGGTACGACCGCGCGTTGCGGGTTCCCCTCCCTCCCGGTGCGCGAGTCACGTGTTACGCTGATGACACGTTCGTGCTCGCCGCCGGGAGGTCTTGGATCAAGACCATCCGCCATGCGGAGATAGCGGTGACAGCAGTCTCCTCTGCTATCCGGCGACTGGGGTTAGAAGTCTCGGCGGGCAAGACCGAAGCCATTTGGTTTTGCCCGCCAGGGCGGTCGGCTCCACCCCAGTCGTTCATCCGAGTAGGTGAAGAGTATGTCCAGGTGGGAGGCGAGATGAAGTACCTCGGCCTCCACCTGGACAGCCACTGGCGGTTTGAGCGCCACTTCGAACTCTTGGCCCCCCGTTTAGAAAGGACGGCGGCAGCTTTAGGCCGCCTCCTGCCGAACTTGGGGGGCCCTGACGAGAGGGTTCGCCGCCTCTATGCGGGCATCGTGCGGTCCATGGCCCTTTATGGATCACCCATTTGGGCTGGTGACCTGATGGCCAGCCCGGCTAGCATTAAACTGCTGGGCCGGGTACAGCGCAGGCTGGCCATCAGGGTGATCAGGGGGTACCGCACGGTACCGTACGGGGCGGCAATGGCTCTAGCTGGGTTCCTCCCCTTCCATTACTTGGCGGAGGGAGACGCCAGAGTTTTCTGGCGTCTCCGTGATCTCCGTCAGGAGGGGGAGCCCCGGCTGGAGTCAGAAGTGGAGGCGCTTCAACGCCAGGCCCGGCGGTTCGCGCTGACGAATTGGCGCGGCGACCTGTTACGTCGCTGCGCCGAACAGCGCGCCGTCGGGGCGGTCCTGCCAGTTTTGAGCGAATGGCAGGACCGTGGCTTCGGAAGGATCACCTACCGGATGACCCAGGTGCTCACCGGACATGGATGTTTCGGTGGGTACCTGTGGCGGATAGGAAAAGAGGAGACAGGACGCTGTCACCACTGCGATGCTGGGCACGACAATGCCCAGCATACCATGGTGGACTGCCCCGCGTTTGCGGGGCCTCGCGTGGCACTTAGGTGCCACGTTGGATGGGACCTCTCGCTGGCAACAGTCGTACGCGAGATTCTTGCCAGCGAGAGGTCATGGTTAGCTTTTGCCTCCTTTTGCGACACTGTTATGTCGCAAAAGGAGGCGGCGGAGCGGGAGCGCGAGCGTCGAGGTCGCGCTCCCGCCCGCGGGAGAAGAAGGGGGCGTACGGCGGCACGGGCTTCCCCCCGTAGCCGCCGTGGCTAGAACGCCCCCTTACGCGTTGGCATATGGCTGCGCATTAAGCGCAGCCTTGCCCTCCCACATATGGGAGGGCGTAAGGACGGGCCTGCAGCCAGCAGGCCCGTCGGGGCCGCAGGCGCCTGGGGTTGGGGCCCCAGGCGCCATTGCACGCGGTCCGCGGAGGGGCTGGCTCTGGGCGCGACCTCCCGGAGCTGGCCGTAAACGCGAGGGTGCCAATGGGGGGTCCGTTAGACCCCCCGGAGTAGGGCACCTCGGTGCAAAGAGGGGGCGCACCGGTCAGTCATATTACTAAGGTCCCGGGGCGCCCCCAGACAGAGAAGGTCGCCGTGGGGTTTTTAGCGGGTAAAAATCCCGCATAACCCCGCACCCTCCCCAAGGGGTGCGGGGTATCTTTTTGAAGATTTTCCCCACGTTAAAAAAAAAAAAAAAAAAAAGGTTAGGTTGGTGGGGTGGACGAATGGTGGCAGTGTGCCACAAGTCGGATCTCCCACCTCCTCGTGGTGTCCGCTGGGGTGGAGGCACTCTATGCCCTTCGGAAATCAATCGCTTCGGCGATTGGCTTCCCAAGGGTGAGGGCCTCCATGCTAACGGGAGAACGGCGGGTCCTCCAGTTTAGGGAGGGCCTAAGATCACACCGTAAGCCTGTGGTCATGTTTCGCAGGAACGGGGAGGCTTGCCTTAACCGGCTGGCCTCGCGAGGAGTAAACCTCTATAAAAAATCCGCTGTGTGGTTCGCGGGGCGGAATACGGCCACGGTATCCCCTGCCTTGCGGTACGAGTCCGCATAAAAGGGGTGCTCCGGTCTTACCCAAGTAGGTCCGATGATGTGTCGAGGCGATGCCGGCGGGGTCTTCGGACCCTGGCAGGGCCTCCCTAGCCGGTAAGGCTCGCACGGAGGATTGAAAACGGGGACGGCCGGAGCGAGCGAGTTCGTCCGAAATTAAGGTGTACAGGCAACCGTGCCGAGAATTGCGTGGCTGCCCGGACGTAAAACAGGGCAGTCTCTAACGGTTCCCTCGGGGGTACCTGCCGACCCCCCCGAGTATTTAGGCTTACCCGGGCAAGGCGGCTCTGCCCGGGCGGACCTCCTCACCGACCACTCTCGTGGGAACAATTATGGACTGTTCAACTAAATCAAAAAACCAAGATGTGGCCGCCATCTTTAAAAGCGGCCAAAACACCGAAGAGCAGAGCAGTAAGAGGAGGGAAGAGTGCCCGACACTGAGGATTCCAGTGGTGCGGTGCACTGAAATACTTACGTCGCACACGGTCAAAGTGCGAGGGGCAGAAGACCGGCCCCACGACGAAAAGAGCTGCTTGACCACTACCGCCGCAGCAGCAACAGTGAAGAGGGAGCCAGCAGGCGACCGCTCGGGTTCGGACTCGTCGGGAGTCACCTTCCTGAGAGCAACGAGATCGAGGAGAAGGGCTTCCGAGACGGAGAGCTCGGCTCGGAGGAGTCCGGTTCGCGGCCGCGAACCAACTCCGACTCCAACTCCAGCTTCGACTTCGACCCCGGCTCCTGCTCCCACCCCGGCGAGGAGACAGGCCAGGCGAAAGGCCGCGACTGAGGATGAGGATGGATACGACTCGGACTCATCGATCATGTCGATCGAATTCTCACGGACCAGTCAACGGGGAGAACGTGACAGGAGGGGTCGCCCCCCCACTACTGGGGAATACGTTGGTCTTGCCGCAGCCAAGGAGAAGCTCAACGAGGCAAAGCGGCGTGAATTGGAGTTGGACAGGGAGCTTAGTGCCTTCGACCTGAGTGGGCCAGTGCCTAGGCCTAGCAAGGGCAGCAAGCCAATCCCTGATGTCGAGGAAGTGATGGGGGAGGTCAGGCACCTCACAACGCGGGATCTCCAAGCGGAGTTAATTAGGTACACAAACCTAATTAGGAGGGTAGCCAAGGCCTCCTCTAATTTGAAGGGCACGTGCGTTCGCCAGCTCCGAGTCTCGACGAATTACATCGAGGGACTCACAACGGAGCTGGCTAAGAGACAGATGGCCGGTGACGCAGAGGCGGATAGGCCCACCCGGCTATCACCACGAATAGCCGCATCGACGCCGTGTCCCGCCACGGAGGACGACGAGAAGCAGCAGCTTCGCAGCCTCCTCAAAGCTGCAGAAGAGGATCGTCGGAGAATGGCCCAAGACCTGGCATCGCTCCGACTAGAGGTGGAGCGGCTGAAGGGGGTGTCGGCAGGTGCGGCGCAGTCGCCACAACAGACCGGACCGGGAAATAGAAAGACCCGAGTAAAAAGAAGGGTCATATCGTCCTCCTCTGAAACAGAGAGGGACGACGTGAAGAGGAGATTCGTGACCCAGACCAGCAGTCCCCCGCCCGAGCTGGTGTCACCGGTGGAGGTAATGGAGGAACCTCCTGAGGCTCCCATGGAGGTGGAGGAGCCACGGAGACTGCAGGAGAGGCAAGAGGAGGTGACGGAACAAGTCCCGAAGGCTGAGGCAACGCTGCTGGGGACGACACAGGCGAGCGGTACGCCCGGAACCGGCCTCGAGAGCGTAGTGGTGCTCCTACTACAGAAAGTGGACGAGCTGGCCGTCGAGTTAAGGGAAGAGAAGAAGAAAAGAAGGGAGAGCAGCAGGAGCACACTGCGCAGCGTCCCACCGAAACCTCAACCCAGGGCGGCACCCAGGTCGCTCAAAGGTCGCTTGGAGGCCGCGAGGAACGCGGGCCCGAAAACTGCCCCCATGGCAGCCCCTCTCCCTGCCGCCGCAGCACCGGTGCGGCAGGAGGAATTGTGGTCAAGGGTGGTGGGGCGCAAGGAGAAGCGGTCGGCCAAAAAAGAGGCGCAACGCGCGGCAGCTCCTGCGCCGGTGAAGAGGACGGCCAACAGATCGGCGGCTGCACCAAGGACCGAGAGTGCGAAGCCGGCACAGCCGACCCAACAAAAGAAGAAGGTCAGGGTTCCGCGGCCACCACGTACTGCCGCAGTAACCCTGACAGTAAAACCAGGGGGGGAGTGCAGTTACTCGCAAGTTTTAAAGAAGGCGCGAGAGGCGGTTCCTCAGCAGGAACTAACGGAGATGGGAATCGCTGAGATAAAGATCCGCAAGGCGGCCACCGGAGGACTGGTCCTCGGCATTCCAGGCCAGGAAAACAAAGCAAAGGCGGCGAACCTGGCCGGCAAGTTAAAGGAGGTATTCCGAGACTCGGAAGTGAAGGTAGCCAACCCTGTAAAAACGGCGGAGATCCGCCTCTTAAATCTCGACGACTCCATCGAGAAGGAGGAAATCGCCAAGGTCCTGGCGGAGCTGGGAGAAGGCTCCGCCGAAGATATAAAGGTGGGAGAGATTAGAAGAGGACGCAACTCAATGGGGACAGCATGGGTCCGGTGCCCCCTAGCAACCGCTAAGAAGGCGGAGGCAGCGGGACGCGTGAGAATTGGCTGGACATCGGCTCGGGTCGAGGTATTAGCGACTCGGCCGATGCATTGCTACCACTGCCTCCAAAGGGGGCACACGGCCCAGCAATGCGGGGAGAAGGAGGACCGCTCCGGCCGATGCTATGCCTGCGGTGAGAGGGGGCACAAAGCTGCAAGTTGCAGCAACAAGCTGAAGTGCCCCCTCTGCAGCGATCTGGGGCGGCCGAGCGCGCATCGTCTGGGCGCGGCAGGGTGCGCACCACAACCCCGAAAGAGGAGGGCACCTGCACAGACAAAGGAAGTCGCAGCAGCCCCTGAAACGGGAAAAGAGGGAAGAAGTCACGACCGAGGGGACATTGAGGTAGCCGCGGACGCCGCCGAACAGCCGGAAGCCCAGGCAGAGCAGGTCGCCATGGAGGTGGTGGATGAGAAGTCTCAGTGATGGGGCCACTGAGCCCCGTACTCCAATTTAACGCGAACCACTCGGCGGGGGCACAGGACCTATTTCTCCACGCCCTCGCCGAGTGGGATTGTTCGTTGGGGGTGGTTTCGGAGCCCTACCGCGTCCCGGACCAGCCGAACTGGTTCGCGGACGCGGGGGGCACTGACGCGAGTGTCGCGATAGTGTCGCGTGGGAAGTCCGGCTCCCCCCCCTGCACCGCGATAGCAGCGGTAAGGGGAGCCGTCGCGGTGAAGTGGGGTGAAGTGGTGGTGGTGGGCGTCTACGCACCACCTCGCTGGCCTCTCGCAGTTTACGAGCAGTTTCTCGATCGGGTGGGGCAATTAGTGTCGCGGTGCCCCACCCAACGCGTTATGGTCCTCGGGGACTTCAACGCAAAAGCTTGCGTGTGGGGTTCCCCGGGGACCGATGCGAGAGGCCATGCGACCCTTGATTGGGCGGCGGCGCAAGGGCTCCTGTTGTTAAACAGGGGCTCGGTGAGCACGTGCGTGCGGCCCCAGGGGGAGTCTATCGTGGATCTCACGTGGGCTTCCCCTGCGGCCGCGCGCATCGTTGCGAGCTGGCGGGTGCTGGAGGAGGTGGAGAGTCTTAGTGACCATAGATACGTCAGGATAGACTTCTCCTCCTCTGGCACCCGGCGCCGCCGGGGTAGACGCCCACCACCTAAAAGATGGGCGCTGAGGAGGCTCGACCATGATAGGATGGTTGCTGCAGCCCTCGCGGTTAGCTGGCCGGCTTCTCCGGCTGGACAGGTCGCGGACGTCGAGGGTGAGGCTAGGTGGTTCCGGGGCACCATGCAGGATATCTGCGACGTGGCGATGCCCCGGGCCACTCCTCACCCGCGCCGGGCGGCGTACTGGTGGACGGGGGAGATCGCGCAATTGCGCGAAAAATGTCTCCCATTGCGTCGCCGGTACCAGCGCGCCCGGCGTAGGCGCAACCGCGACCCCGCGAGGGAGCAGCGGCTCTGGGAGGACTACCGGGCAGGGGTAGCTGCCTTCCGGAGCGCCATCCGGGAGTCTAAGGACCGAGCCTGGGGCGAGTTCCTCGGCTCTCTTGAGCGGGACCGGTGGGGCCGCCCATACAAACTTGTTATGGGCAAGTTAAGGCCATATGCCCCACCGGTTACGGAGAGCCTCGACCCCCATTTACTGGGGCGCGTCGTGGAAACTTTGTTTCCTCGGGATTCTAGTCCCATGACGCGTCCCGGGTCGTCGGAACACCTTCAGTGGACCGACGACATGGGGGTCTCTGACGAGGAGCTCGTCTATGCCGTCAAGAGGGTCAGTGCACGCAATACTGCACCAGGCCCTGACGGCATCCCGGGCCGGGCTTGGTCCTTGGCACTCCCATATTTGGGAGATCGAGCAAGGGGCCTCTTCAGCGCCTGTCTTAGACAGGGAGTGTTTCCTCAAGTGTGGAAGGGGGGACGGCTGGTCCTCCTGAAGAAAGAGGGACGTAACGAGCGGGAGCCCTCGGCGTACCGGCCGATCATTTTATTAGACGTGATAGGCAAGATATTTGAGTCTATAATTGCCAAAAGACTCACAGATCACCTCTCCGGAGATGGTCCCGACGTGGCCGACTGGCAATTCGGATTTAAGAAAGGTAGAAGCACCATTGATGCCATAATGAGAGTAAGGAATATTGCCCAGTCGGCCACGTCCAGGGGCGGGGTGGCGATAGGCATATCGCTAGACATAGTGAATGCCTTCAACACCCTGCCCCATTGGACGATTCGGGAAGGCCTGGAAAGGCACGGGGTACCCCCAATTATTAGGAGGATAATAGGGGACTATCTCCGTGAGAGGTCGATCGAGTGTTTAGATCGGTCGGGCGCCGAGCGCGTATGGACAGTTGAGCGGGGCGTGCCCCAGGGAGCGGTACTCGGTCCGCACCTGTGGCTCGTGGGGTACGACCCCGCTCTTCGCGCCCCGTTGCCACCGGGGTTGTCAGTCACCTGCTTCGCAGATGACACATTAATATTGGCAACGGGGCGCGAGTGGGGGAGGACCAGCCGTCTCGCTGAGTTGGGTGCCTCGGTGGTCGTTTCCGAGATCCGGGCGCTCGGGCTGGAGGTGGCTCCCCACAAAACGGAGGTCATGGCCTTCTGCCAGACACGTGGGGGGCTGCCGCCTGCCGGAGCGTCGATCCGGGTAGGCGGAGCCGAAGTCCAGATCGGGTCCGAGATGAAGTATCTCGGACTCCGACTGGACAGCCGCTGGAGCTTCGATGCTCACTTCGACGCGTTGGCCCCCAGGTTGGAGCGCACAGCATGCGCGTTGGCGCGCATATTGCCCAACCTGCGGGGCCCTAGTGAGAAGGTGCGCCGACTCTACATGGGGGTCGTGCGGTCCATGGCCTTATACGGCGCCCCTGTTTGGGCGGCCGACCTGGCAGCCAGCAGCCACTCGCAGGGTGTTCTGCGCAGAGTGGAACGGCGGCTGGCTAGCCGGGTGGTCATGGGGTACCGTACGATCTCCTGGGAGTCGGCAACGGTCCTGGCGGGCGTAATACCCTTAAAATACCAGGCTGAGGTGGAGGCTGAGGTGTACCGTCACCGAAGCTCCCTCAGCCTGGTCACGGGTGTAGAGGGGGGCTCGCCAGGGCCCAGCGTCGAGGTGTGCAGGCTCCAGGCCCGCCGCGTCGCTATCTCCCGCTGGCGTCGCGACTTAGTTGCCAGCGGGGCCGCGGAGAAGCGCGCGGTCGGGGCGGTCCTTCCACGCCTGGAACAGTGGATGGACCGTGGCCACGGGCGGCTCACGTTCCGGATCACGCAGGTGCTTACCGGGCATGGGTGCTTCGGTGAGTACCTGTGGCGGATCGGTAGGGAACGATCACCGGGTTGTTTCGCGTGTGGAGCTGGGCCAGACACGGCCCAGCATGTTTTGAGTGAGTGTCCAGCGTATGCGTGGGAAAGGCATTTTATGACCTGTGTGACTGAGTGTGATCCTGCATGCTTGAATGATGTGATTGCGAGTATGTTGCGAAATGAAGAGGGATGGATGGCCGTCTCCTCCTTTTGCGAGACAGTCATCTCGCGGAAGGAGGAGGCGGAGAGAGAGAGAGAGAAACGCGGCGACAGAGGCAGAGTGCGTGCGCGTGGAAGAAGAAGGCGACTGGGAGCTCCGGACCCGGCCTCCCAGCCGCCTTCCTGAGTGTAGTGGGGCGGCGCGGCATCCCCGCGTCGTCCTCACAGTGTGATTGATGTGTGTTTGTGTGTGTGTGAGTGTCGTGTGTTTGTGTGTGTGTTTGTGTGTGTGTTTGTTTAGTATTTAAAGTGAGAGGTGTTGGGGATGGGGGTTGCGTCGCCTGCCCCGACGCGCCCTCATCCCACTGATTTGTGTGAGTGTTTGGCGGTGCTCGGTCCGAGGGTACCGGAGTCCCTCGGGATTGACCGAGACACCGCCAGGGCCGCAGGGGTCATGGGCGGGGGCCCATGATCCCATTGCACGCGGTCCGAGGGGTGGAGACGAGGGCGACCGTGGTGGCGCGCTCGGCTCCAATGGGGGTGGGTTGTTGTTGGCGGGGAGCCTTCTGCTCCCCGCGAGTAGGGCGACTTATGGTCGCATGGCGGCATTTTGGTGGGTCGTGGCGAAGAATATCGCATGATCCCATGACCCACCATGCCGCCGAGGGTGGGCACCACCGAGGGGTTTTAGTGGGTAAAAATCCCACACTACCCCCGCTCCTCCCCCGGGGAGTGGGGGTGTCTTATGCTGAAGATTTCCCCTCGTTAAAAAAAAAAAAAAAAAAAAAAAAAGGTTAGGTTGGTGGACGAGGTGGACGAATGGTGGCAGTGTGCCACAAGTCGGATCTCCCACCTCCTCGTGGTGTCCGCTGGGGTGGAGGCACTCTATGCTCTTCGGTAGTACTTCGGTGCTACCCAAGGGTGAGGGCCTCCATGCTAACGGGAGAACGGCGGGTCCTCCAGTTTAGGGAGGGCCTAAGATCACACCGTAAGCCTGTGGTCATGTTTCGCAGGAACGGGGAGGCTTGCCTTAACCGGCTGGCCTCGCGAGGAGTAAACCTCTATAAAAAATCCGCTGTGTGGTTCGCGGGGCGGAATACGGCCACGGTATCCCCTGCCTTGCGGTACGAGTCCGCATAAAAGGGGTGCTCCGGTCTTACCCAAGTAGGTCCGATGATGTGTCGAGGCGATGCCGGCGGGGTCTTCGGACCCTGGCAGGGCCTCCCTAGCCGGTAAGGCTCGCACGGAGGATTGAAAACGGGGACGGCCGGGGCGCGTTGTACGTCTGAAGTCAAGGTGTTAAGGCAACCGTGCCGAGGACTGCGTGGCTGCCCAGACGTTAAGCAGAGGCAGTCTCTAACGGTTCCCTCGGGGGTACCTGCCGACCCCCCCGAGTATCCAGGCTTCCCCGGGTAAGGCGGCTCTGCCCGGGGTGACTTTTCTTCCGACCCCACTCGTGGGACTTATTATGGAGTGTTCTAAATTTAAAAACCAAGCTGTGGCAGACAGCTATAAAAACAGCCAAAATCTCGAAGTACAGGGGGAGGACAAACAGAGCGCGGCGAAGGACACGGCGAAGATCACGGCTGCAGCCATAAACCAGCCGATTGTTAGGTGTATGGACATCCTCAAAACGCCTGTGAGGATTGTCAGGTGCTCGTCGCCGGCGGCATTAGAAGGAGAAAGGGGCGGGTCATCGAGGCCTAAAACTGCGGACGACACCCCGTGCAACTCTGGTGGGGAGTCGAGCGGCTCGGACTGGCGGACCACCAGGAGAGCAAGGGAAGCCATCGTTAAAACAGAGAGGTGTGTGCGGGAAAGGTCTGCGTCACGATTGGGCGACAGAATGGGTTCAACGGTCGTCCCAAGGGCGAAGACCAAAATCGCAAATAGATCCAGGAGGGATGAAGAAGATGATTCGGGGTCGGACTCATCCGTAATTTCGGTGGACTTGGCACAGCCCGACAACGCCACCACCAGGACGGACCGACCGGCGCGGCAACGCGGAAGACCGCCCACCACGGGCGAGTATGTGGGTCTTGCTGAGGCGCAAGAACGCCTCAACGAAGCCAAGAGGAAGTCGATTGAACTCGACAAACAAATGAGAGTCTTCGACGACACCCTGCCGGCTCCAGGACCTTGTCGGGCGAGCAAGCCGTTACCGGCGGTGGAAGAGCTGTCTCGGGAGGCGCGTTGGCTGGCGTCGGCGGATTTATGTGCCGAGATGCTTAAGAGCGTCGACCTGATTAGGAGAGTTGCGGCGTGCTCTCAAAACTTGAAGGGCACGAACGTTCGCACATTGCGGATAGTGTCGAACACCTTGGAGGCCTACACCGTGGAACTCGCCAAGCGGCCCCTATCCAGCGGAGCGGAGGAGACAACAACGGAGAGGGACACAGAAATAGATGGCCTCAAACGGCAGCTCCAGGAGGCGGAGCAGCAGCGAATGAGGATGGCTGCGGAGATGGCAGCCATGAAGAGGCAGATGGAGGAGCTGCAGCGGGGAGCCGCCATTAAACCCCCTGCAGTTGCCAGTCCTGAGCCCAAGCCTAGGAGAAGAACGGGCACAAGAAGGAGGTTATCCTCGTCCTCCTCCGAGCGCGAGGAACCCAAACGGCGCCAACTCAGCGCAGTAGGGACGGAAGATCCCATACCCACGGTGGCCTTCGTGGAGGCGGGTGAACATCTGCCATCACCGCCGCCACCGATGGATACTGAGGAGGTCGGACAGCGGCTGACCGAAGAGCGGCGTGCTCCGCAGGAACAGGCAAGAACGCCGTCGACAGCGACAGCGGCGGAGGTTAAGGAGACGAAGGCTGACAAGCCAGAAGAGGGCGGTCAGGAGCCGGGACTGGGTCCAGTTGTGGCCCTCCTCATGAGAAAGATAGAGGAGCTGACTGCTGAAGTCAGGGGTGGAAGGGCCGACAGGACTCACACCGCGGCGAGCAGGGAGGGGAAGAAAAACCCCCCTTCGCGGAAGGCTTCCGCGGCGCGGAAAGGAGACGCGCGCCCCACCCAGGAGGCTAAGACCGCGGCTAAACCGCCACCCCCACCCGCCCCTGCCGGAGAGACATGGGCGACGGTGGTGGGCCGTAAGGCCAGGCGCGAGGCAAAAAAGGCGCTGCCAGGAGGGAAACAGGACCCGAAGAAGGGCCAACAGGCCGCCAGGACGCCCAAGAAGAGTGCGGGACAGGTCCAGCAATCAGCAGGGGCGAAGAAGGCGAAGTTGCCTCGACCGCCGAGGACGGCCGCCGTCACACTGACGGTCATGCCTGGGGGAGAAATAACCTATGCCCAGGTTATGAAGAAGGCCATGGAAACGGTGGACCGAGAGGAGCTGAAGAGGATCGGCATCAACGAATTCCGTCTTCGAAAGGCTGCGACCGGCGGTCTAATCTTGGGAATCCCAGGAGAGGACGGCAAGAAGAAGGCAGAGACGCTAGTCGGCAAGCTCAAGGGGGCCTTCGACGAGAGCCAAGTGAGAGTGGCCAACCCCGTTCAGACCGCTGAAATCCGTCTTCTGGGGCTTGACGACTCGATAGAGCCGAAGGACGTGGCTGAGGCGCTGGCAAAGTTAGGAGACGTCAGCGCCACCGACATTAAGGTCGGTAACATACGACGGTCCCCCACGACACTGGGGACAGTGTGGATCAAGTGTCCAGTCGCGATAGCTAGACGGGCGGAAGCGGCCAAGAGGATATCAATAGGATGGTCATCCGCGAGGGTCGACGTGCTGGAGGCAAGGCCCAAACATTGTTTTCGGTGCCTGCAGAAGGGCCACGTCGCTGCAAAATGCGACAGTCAAGTTGTGAGGAAGGGCCGGTGCTTCGCATGCGGAGCAACGGACCACGTGGCGGCGATATGTACCGCCAAACTCAACTGCCCACTCTGCTCCGACTTGGGCAGGCCGGCCTCACACAGGCTGGGCACGGCGGATTGTGCGCCGGCCCCAACGAAGAGGAGGGCTAGGAAGGTGGAGAATGGCCCTGACACGGCAAAAGTAACGGCCAGCACGCGGGATGATAGTGGGAACGCGAACGGTAACGCGAGCGCGACCGCGGAAACGGCTCAACCGGAGCCGCAGCAGGGTGAAGCCATGGAGGTGGCAGCTGAGATCGCCGCGTGATGGGGCCACCGAGCCCCATAATACAGGCTAATGTGAACCACTCGGCGGGGGCGCAGGACTTATTGCTCCACACCCTCGCCGAGTGGGACTGTTCTCTAGGGGTGGTAGCGGAGCCCTACCGTGTCCCGGACCAGCCTCACTGGTTCGCGGATGCGGGGGGCTCCGACGCGACTATCGCGATAATCGCGCGTGGTAGGCAGGGGTCACCCTCCTGTTCCGCAGTGGCCGCGGGGCGGGGGGCTGTGGCCGTCAAATGGGGGGAAACAACGGTGGTGGGCGTCTATGCACCGCCTCGTTGGCCTCTCGCCGAGTTCGAGGACGTTTTGGAGAGGGTGGGACAAATAATGTCGCAGTGTCCCTCCCAGCGCGTACTTATTATGGGTGACTTCAATGCGCATGCGCGCGAATGGGGGTCCTCCAGAACGGACGCGAGAGGCGAGGCGACCCTAGATTGGGCGGCGGCACACGGCCTCCTGTTGCTTAACAGGGGCCGGGTGAGCACATGCGTGCGGCCCCAGGGGGAGTCCATTGTGGATCTCACGTGGGCTTCCCCTGCGGCCGCGCGTACTGTCGCGAGCTGGCGGGTGGCGGAGGAGAAGGAAACTTTGAGTGACCATCTCTACATTCGAGTGGAATTCTCCTCCGACACCTGGTGCCGCCGGAGTAGACGCCCACCACCGTGCGGGTGGGCGCTGAGGAGGCTGGACGTAGATTATTTGGAGGCTGCTGCCCGCGTGGCTTGCTGGCCGGCTTCTCCGGTCAGGGAGGTCGCGGACATCGAGGGTGAGGCCGGGTGGCTCCGGGGCAAAGCGCAGGAGATCTGCGACGTGGCGATGCCCCGGGTCACTCCTCGCCCGCGCCGGGCCGCATACTGGTGGACGCCGGAGATCGCTTCGCTTCGCGAGGCGTGTCTCCCTAGGCGCCGCCAGTATCAGCGTGCTCGGCGTAGATGTAACCGCGACCCCGCGCGGGAGCAGCTTCTATGGGACGATTACAGGAGCGCCGTTGTCGCGTTCCGCAACGCGATTCGGGAGTCCAAGGACCGGGCCTGGGGCGAGTTCCTCGGCTCTCTGGACCGGGATCGGTGGGGGCGCCCATACAAATTAGTTATGGGTAAGCTAAGACCGTGGGCCCCCCCGATAACCGAGAGCCTCGACCCCCAGACACTGGGGCGCGTCGTGGAAACTTTGTTTCCTCGGGATAGTAGTCCCATGACGCGTCCCGGGTCGTCGGCCCACCTTCAGTGGACCGACGATATGGGGGTCTCCGAGGAGGAGCTCGTCGATGCCGTCAGGCGGGCTAGTGCCCGGAATACAGCTCCGGGTCCTGACGGCATACCGGGCCGGGTCTGGTCCTTGGTTCTCCCATTTTTGGGGGATAGAGTCCGGGGCCTCTTCAGCGCCTGCCTGCGAGAGGGGAAATTTCCGGGGATTTGGAAAGCGGGGCGGCTGGTCCTCCTTAAGAAAGAAGGAAAGAAAGATGGCGAGCCTTCCGCGTACCGGCCGATCGTGCTGTTAGATGTTATAGGGAAAATTTTCGAGCGCATTGTTGCGGCGCGTTTGATGGGGCACCTCTCCGGGGATGGTCCGGACGTGGCCGACTGCCAATTTGGGTTTCGAAGGGGCAGAAGCACCGTGGACGCGATAAACAGGGTGCGTGCGATCGCGCAGTCGGTCACGTCCAGGGGCGGGGTGGCGATAGCGATATCATTCGATATCGTGAACGCCTTCAACACCCTGCCCCACCGAGTTATATTGGACGGGCTTGCGAGGCTGGAAGTGCCTCCGGTATTAATTAGGATTATCGGGGACTATCTCCGGGAGAGGTCCATCCGTTGCACGGATCGGTCGGGCGCGGTTAGGACTTGGGGGGTTGAGCGGGGCGTGCCCCAGGGATCGGCACTCGGGCCGTTCCTGTGGCTCGTGGGGTACGACCCCGCTCTGTGCGCCCCGTTGCCACCGGGAGTTTTTGTTACGTGTTTTGCCGACGATACGCATGTCCTGGCAACGGGGCGTACGTGGGAGAGGACCAGCCGCCTCGCTGAGGTGGGGTCCTCGGTGATCGTTTCCGCGATTCGGGGGCTCGGTTTGGAGGTAGCTCCCCACAAAACCGAGGTGATGGCCTTCCGCCACACACGTGGGGATCCGCCTCCGGCCGGAGCTTTGATCCGGGTAGACGGGGTCGGAGTCCGGATCGGGTCCGAGATGCGTTATCTCGGACTCCGGCTGGACAGCCTCTGGAGTTTCGATCGCCACTTCGACGTGCTGGCCCCCAGGTTGGAGCGGGTTGCGGGCGCGTTGGCGCGCCTATTGCCCAACCTGCGGGGTCCCAGCGAGAAAGTTCGCCGACTCTATATGGGGGTCGTGCGGAGTATGGCCCTATACGGCGCCCCTGTTTGGGCTGCCGACCTGGCCGTCAGCCGTCGGTCGCAGAAAGTTCTGCGACGGGTGGAACGGCGGCTGGCGATCAGGGTGGTGATGGGCTACCGCACGATCTCCTACGAGTCGGCGATGGTCCTGGCGGGTGTAATTCCATGGAAGTTACAGGCGGAGGTGGAGGCCGAGGTCTATAGGCACCGAGGCGCCCTCCGTCGGGTGGGGGAACTAGATGGTGTCCCGTCAGGACCCAGCGTCGAGGAGGTGAGGCTCCAGGCCCGCCGCGTCGCTGTCTCCCGCTGGCGCGCGGAACTCACTGCCAGCGGGGCCGCGGAGAAGCGCGCGGTCGGGGCGGTCCTTCCGCATCTCGAGAGGTGGATGGACCGCGGCCACGGGCGACTCACGTTCCGGGTCACACAGGTGCTGACCGGGCATGGGTGTTTTGCCCGGTACCTGTGCCGGATCGGCAGGGAACGATCGCCGAGTTGTCATCATTGTGGTGTGGGTGAGGATTGCGTGACTCACACTGTAGAGAGGTGTCCTGCCTGGGCGTGGCACCGGCACTTCCTGCAGTGTGAGGTTGGCGTGGATGTGAGTGTGAATGTTCTTGTTGAACGTATGCTTCAGAGTGAGAACGCGTGGAAGGCCGTCGTCTCCTTCTGTGAGACAGTTATGTCCAAGAAGGAGGCGGCGGAGCGTGAACGGCAGCGTCGCGGGGGGGTCGTCGACAGCAGGACGCTGCGTCGAGGGAGAAGGCGACCGGGAAATCCGGACCCGGTTTCCCGGGCGCCCTCCTGAGGGTAGTGGGGCGTCGCGGCCTCCCCGCGTCGCCCGCGTGGGTGTGACTGAGTGAGTGTTTGTTGTGTTTGTGCTTGTGTTTTTGTGTTTTTGTGTTTTGTGTTTGTGTTTCGTGTTGGTTGTGTTTGTGTTGTGTGCTTGTGTGTGTGTGTGTTGAGTTCGTGAGTGGTGTGTTCATTATTTTGAGAGGGGTGAGGGTTCGGGGCGGCGTCGCCTTCCGCGGCGCCGGTTTGCCGGCCCTCGACTTTATGGGGCATGATCGCCTCGGGGTGGGTAACCGGATGATCTGCCTCGGGGTTGGGTCATGGCCGCAGGAGTCATGGGCGGGGGCCCATGACTCCATTGCACGCGGCCGCGGGGTCGAGTCGACGGCGGCCGTGATGACGTGGTCGGCTCGGAAGGGTTGGGAAACCGCATGTTTTGGCGTGGGGGCTTCTCCCCCACGCGAGTTGGGCGCGAGAACGCGCAAATCGGCCGGTGGGTGGTGGCGTAATATTCGTCGGGTCCCACCACCCACCTCAGCCGTAGAGGGTGGGCATCACCGAGGGGTTTTAGTGGGTAAAAATCCCACACTACCCCCGCTCCTCCCCCGGGGAGTGGGGGTGTCTTATGTTGAAGATTTCCCCTCGTAAAAAAAAAAAAAAAAAAAAAAAAAAAAAAAAAAAAAAAAGGTTGGTGGACGAATGGTGGCAGTGTGCCACAAGTCGGATCTCCCACCTCCTCGTGGTGTCCGCTGGGGTGGAGGCACTCTATGCCCTTCGGAAATCAATCGCTTCGGCGATTGGCTTCCCAAGGGTGGGGGCCTCCATGCTAACGGGAGAACGGCGGGTCCTCCAGTTTAGGGAGGGCCTAAGATCACACCGTAAGCCTGTGGTCATGTTTCGCAGGAACGGGGAGGCTTGCCTTAACCGGCTGGCCTCGCGAGGAGTAAACCTCTATAAAAAATCCGCTGTGTGGTTCGCGGGGCGGAATACGGCCACGGTATCCCCTGCCTTGCGGTACGAGTCCGCATAAAAGGGGTGCTCCGGTCTTACCCAAGTAGGTCCGATGATGTGTCGAGGCGATGCCGGCGGGGTCTTCGGACCCTGGTAGGGCCTCCCAAGCCGGCAAGGCTCGCACGGAGGATTGAAAACGGGGACGGCCGGGGCGCGTTGTACGTCTGAAGTCAAGGTGTTAAGGCAACCGTGCCGAGGACTGCGTGGCTGCCCAGACGTTAAGCAGAGGCAGTCTCGAACGGTTCCCTCGGGGGTACCTGCCGACCCCCCCGAGTATCCAGGCTTCCCCGGGTAAGGCGGCTCTGCCCGGGGTGACATTCTTTCCGACCCCACTCGTGGGAACGATTATGGATTCTTCTACTAAAACTAAAAACCAAGATGTGGCCGCCATCTTTAAAAGCGGCCAAAAAACCGACGAGCAGAGCAGTAGGAGGAGGGAGGAGTGCCCGACACTGAGGATTCCAGTGGTGCGGTGCACTGAAGTACTTGCGTCGCACACGGTCAAAGTGCGAGGGGCGGAGGACCGGCCCCAGGATGAAAAGAGCTGCTTGACCACCACCGCCGTAGCAGCATCAGTGAAGAAGGAGCCAGCAGGCGACCGCTCGGGTTCGGACTCATCGGGGGTTACTTTCCTGAGAGCAACGAGATCGAGAAGAAGAGCATCCGAGACGGAGAGTGCGGCCCGGAGGAGCCCGGTTCGTGGCCGCGACCCAACACCTACTCCGACTCCGGCACCAACCCCAACGCTGGCTCCAACTCCAGCCCCGGCGAGAAGAAAGGCCAGGAGAAAGGCCGCGACTGAGGATGAGGATGGGTATGACTCGGACTCATCGATCATGTCTATTGAATTCTCACGGACGAGCCAACGGGAAGAACGTGACAGGAGAGGTCGCCCCCCCACTACGGGGGAATACGTCGGTCTTGCGGCCGCCAAGGAGAAATTGAACGAGGCCAAGCGGCGCGAACTAGAGTTAGACAGGGAGCTTAGTGCCTTCGACCTGAGCGGGCCAGTGCCTAGGCCTAGCAAGGGCAGTAAGCCAATCCCTGATGTCGAGGACGTGATGGGGGAGGTCAGGCACCTCACAACGCGGGATCTCCAAGCGGAGTTAATTAGGTACACAAACCTAATCAGGAGGGTAGCCAAGGCCTCCTCTAATTTGAAGGGCACGTGCGTTCGCCAGCTCCGAGTCTCGACGAATTACATCGAGGGACTCACAACGGAGCTGGCAAAGAGACAGATGGCCGGTGACGCAGAGGCGGATAGGCCCACCCGGCTATCACCACGAATAGCCGCATCGACGCCGTGTCCCGCCACGGAGGACGACGAGAAGCAGCAGCTTCGCAGCCTCCTCAAAGCTGCAGAAGAGGATCGTCGGAGAATGGCCCAAGACCTGGCATCGCTCCGAGTGGAGGTGGAGCGGCTCAAGGGGGTGTCGGCAAGTGCGGCGCAGTCGCCACAACAGACCGGACCGGGAAATAGAAAGACCCGAGTAAAAAGAAGGGTCATATCGTCCTCCTCTGAAACAGAGAGGGACGACGTGAAGAGGAGATTAGTGACCCAGACCAGCAGTCCCCCGCCCGAGCTGGTGTCACCGGTGGAGGTAATGGAGGAACCTCCTGAGGCTCCCATGGAGGTGGAGGAGCCACGAAGACCGCAGGAGAGGCAAGAGGAGGCGACTGATCAAGTCCCGAAGGTTGAGGCAACGCCGCTGGGGACGACACAGGCGAGCGGTACGCCTGGAACCGGCCTCGAGAGCGTAGTGGTGCTCCTACTACAAAAAGTGGACGAGCTGGCCGCCGAGTTAAGGGAAGAGAAGAAGAAAAGAAGGGAGCGCAGCAAGAGCACACTGCGCAGCGTCCCACCAAAATCTCAACCCAGGGCGGCACCCAGGTCGCTCAAAGGCCGCTTGGAGGCCGCGAGGAATGCGGGCCCGACCGCTGCCCCCATGGCAGCCCCTCTTCCTGCCGCCGCAGCACCGGCGCGGCAGGAGGAATTATGGTCAAGGGTGGTGGGGCGCAAGGAGAAGCGGTCGGCCAAAAAAGAGGCGCAACGCGCGGCAGGTCCTGCGCCGGTGAAGAGGACGGCCAACAGATCGGCGGCTGCACCAAGGACAGAGGGTGCGAGGCCGGCGCAGCCGACCCAACAAAAGAAGAAGGTCAGAGTTCCGCGGCCACCACGTACTGCTGCTGTGACCCTGACAGTGAAACCAGGGGGGGAGTGCAGTTACTCGCAAGTTTTAAAGAAGGCGCGAGAGGCGGTTCCTCAGCAGGAGCTAACGGAGATGGGAATCGCTGAGATAAAGATCCGCAAGGCGGCCACCGGAGGACTGGTCCTCGGCATTCCAGGCCAGGAAAACAAAGCAAAGGCGGCGAACCTGGCCGGCAAGTTAAAGGAGGTATTCCGAGACTCGGAAGTGAAGGTAGCCAACCCTGTAAAAACGGCGGAGATCCGCCTCTTAAATCTCGACGACTCCATCGAGAAGGAGGAAATCGCCAAGGTCCTGGCGGAGCTGGGAGAAGGCTCCGCCGAAGATATAAAGGTGGGAGAGATTAGAAGAGGACGCAACTCAATGGGGACAGCATGGGTCCGGTGCCCCCTAGCAACCGCGAAGAAGGCGGAGGCAGCGGGACGCGTGAGAATTGGCTGGACATCGGCTCGGGTCGTGGTATTAGCGACTCGGCCGATGCATTGCTACCGCTGCCTCCAAAGGGGGCACACGGCCCAGCAATGCGGGGAGAAGGAGGACCGCTCCGGCCGATGCTATGCCTGCGGTGAGGGGGGGCACAAAGCTGCAAGTTGCAGCAACAAGCTGAAGTGCCCCCTCTGCAGCGATCTGGGGCGGCCGAGCGCGCATCGTCTGGGCGCGGCAGGGTGCGCACCACAACCCCGAAAGAGGAGGGCACCTGCACAGACAAAGGAAGTCGCAGCAGCCCCTGAAACGGGAAAAGAGGGAAGAAGTCACGACCGAGGGGACATTGAAGTAGCCGCGGACGCCGCCGAACAGCCGGAAGCCCAGGCAGAGCAGGTCGCCATGGAGGTGGTGGATGAGAAGTCTCAGTGATGGGGCCACTGAGCCCCGTACTCCAATTTAACGCGAACCACTCGGCGGGGGCACAGGACCTCTTTCTCCACGCCCTCGCCGAGTGGGATTGTTCGTTGGGGGTGGTATCAGAGCCCTACCGCGTCCCGGACCAGCCGAACTGGTTCGCGGACGCGGGGGGCGCTGACGCGAGTGTCGCGATAGTGTCGCGTGGGAAGTCCGGCTCCCCCCCCTGCACCGCGATAGCAGCGGCAAGGGGAGCCGTCGCGGTAAAGTGGGGGGATGTAGTGGTGGTGGGCGTCTACGCACCACCTCGCTGGCCTCTCGCAGTGTACGAGCAGTTCCTCGATCGGGTGGGGCAGTTAGTGTCGCGTTGCCCCACCCAACGCGTTATGGTCCTCGGGGACTTCAACGCAAAAGCTTGCGTGTGGGGTTCCCCGGGGACCGATGCGAGGGGCCATGCGACCCTTGATTGGGCGGCGGCGCAAGGGCTCCTGTTGCTAAACAGGGGCTCGGTGAGCACGTGCGTGCGGCCCCAGGGGGAGTCTATCGTGGATCTCACGTGGGCTTCCCCTGCGGCCGCGCGCATCGTTGCGAGCTGGCGGGTGCTGGAGGAGGTGGAGAGTCTTAGTGACCATCGTTACGTCAGGATAGACCTCTCCTCCTCTAGCGCCCGGCGCCGCCGGGGTAGACGCCCACCACCTAAAAGATGGGCGCTGAAGAGGCTCGACCATGATAGGATGGTTGCTGCAGCCCTCGCGGTTAGCTGGCCGGCTTCTCCGGCTGGACAGGTCGCGGACGTCGAGGGTGAGGCTAGGTGGTTCCGGGGCACCATGCAGGATATCTGCGACGTGGCGATGCCCCGGGCCACTCCTCACCCGCGCCGGGCGGCGTACTGGTGGACGGGGCAGATCGCGCAGTTGCGCGAAGCATGTCTGCCATTGCGTCGCCGGTACCAGCGCGCCCGGCGTAGGCGCAACCGCGACCCCGCGAGGGAGCAGCGGCTCTGGGAGGACTACCGGGCAGGGGTAGTTGCCTTCCGGAGCGCCATCCGGGAGTCTAAGGACCGAGCCTGGGGCGAGTTCCTCGGCTCTCTTGAGCGGGACCGGTGGGGCCGCCCATACAAGATGGTTATGGGCAAGTTAAGGCCATATGCCCCACCGGTTACGGAGAGCCTCGACCCCCATTTACTGGGGCGCGTCGTGGAAACTTTGTTTCCTCGGGATTCTAGTCCCATGACGCGTCCCGGGTCGTCGGAACACCTTCAGTGGACCGACGACATGGGGGTCTCGGACGAGGAGCTCGTCTATGCCGTCAAGAGGGTAAGCGCGCGGAACACCGCGCCAGGCCCTGACGGCATCCCGGGCCGGGCTTGGTCCTTGGCACTCCCATATTTGGGAGACAGAGCAAGGGGCCTCTTCAGCGCCTGTCTTAGACAGGGTGTGTTTCCGCAGGTGTGGAAGAGGGGGCGGCTGGTCCTCCTCAAGAAACAGGGACGTAATGAGGATGAGCCCTCGGCGTACCGACCGATCATTTTATTGGATGTGATCGGTAAGATTTTCGAGTCTATAATAGCGAAGCGACTCACAGATCACCTCTCCGGAGATGGTCCCGACGTGGCCGACTGGCAATTTGGTTTCAAAAAGGGTCGTAGTACCATTGATGCAATTCAAAGGGTTAGGAGAATTGCCCAGTCGGCCACGTCCAGGGGCGGGGTGGCGATAGGCATATCACTAGACATAGTGAATGCCTTCAATACCCTGCCCCATTGGACGATCATGGATGGCCTGCAAAGGCACCGGGTCCCCCCGGTTATTACAAATATAATAGGGGACTATCTCCGTGAGAGGTCGATCGAGTGTTTGGATCGGTCGGGCGCCGAGCGCGTTTGGACAGTTGAGCGGGGCGTGCCCCAGGGAGCGGTACTCGGTCCGCACCTGTGGCTCGTGGGGTACGACCCCGCTCTTCGCGCCCCGTTGCCACCGGGGTTGTCAGTCACCTGCTTCGCAGATGACACTTTAATATTGGCAACGGGGCGCGAGTGGGGGAGGACCAGCCGTCTCGCTGAGTTGGGTGCCTCGGTGGTCGTTGCCGAGATCCGGGCGCTCGGGCTGGAGGTGGCTCCCCACAAAACGGAGGTCATGGCCTTCTGCCAGACACGTGGGGGGCTGCCGCCGGCCGGAGCGTCGATCCGGGTAGGCGGAGCCGAAGTCCAGATCGGGTCCGAGATGAAGTATCTCGGACTCCGGCTGGACAGCCGCTGGAGCTTCGATGCTCACTTCGACGCGTTGGCCCCCAGGTTGGAGCGCACAGCATGCGCGTTGGCGCGCATATTGCCCAACCTGCGGGGCCCTAGTGAGAAGGTGCGCCGACTCTACATGGGGGTCGTGCGGTCCATGGCCTTATACGGCGCCCCTGTTTGGGCGGCCGACCTGGCGGCCAGCAGCCACTCGCAGGGTGTTCTGCGGAGAGTGGAACGGCGGCTGGCTAGCCGGGTGGTCATGGGGTACCGTACGATCTCCTGGGAGTCGGCGACGGTCCTGGCGGGCGTAATACCCATTAAGTACCAGGCTGAGGTGGAGGCTGAGGTGTACCGACACCGAAGCTCCCTCAGCCTGGACCGGGAAGTAGAGGGGGGCTCGCCAGGGCCCAGCGTCGAAGTGTGCAGGCTCCAGGCCCGCCGCGTCGCTATCTCCCGCTGGCGTCGCGACTTAGTTGCCAGCGGGGCCGCGGAGAAGCGCGCGGTCGGGGCGGTCCTTCCACGCCTGGAACAGTGGATGGACCGTGGCCACGGGCGGCTTACGTTCCGGATCACGCAGGTGCTTACCGGGCATGGGTGCTTCGGTGAGTACCTGTGGCGGATCGGTAGGGAACGATCACCGAGCTGTTATGAGTGTGGTGCTGGGCCCGACAACGCCCAGCACGTGATGTCTGAATGCCCTGCCTTTGCCTGGCAGAGGCATTTTATGGAGTGTGTAATTCAGTGTGACCCTGCGTGTTTGAGTGCAGTGATTGAGTGCATGCTGAGAAGTGAAGAGGGATGGATGGCCGTCTCCTCCTTTTGCGAAACAGTGATCTCGCGGAAGGAGGAGGCGGAGCGTGAACGTGAGAAACGCGGCGCATCTGGCAGAGTGCGTGTGCGTGCAAGAAGAAGGCGACTGGGAGCTCCGGACCCGGCCTCCCAGCCGCCTTCCTGAGTGTAGTGGGGCGGCGCGGCATCCCCGCGTCGTCCTCACTGTGTGAATGATGTGTGATTGTGTGGGCGTGTATGTGTTGTGTGTGTGTGTGTGTTTGTGTTTATTTTTAATGTGAGAGGTGTTGGGGATGGGGGTCGCGTCGCCTGCCCCGACGCGCCCTCATCCCACTGATTTGTGTGAGTGTTTGGCGGTGCTCGGTCCGAGGGTACCGGAGTCCCTCGGGATTGACCGAGTCGCCGCCAGGGCCGCAGGGGTCATGGGCGGGGGCCCATGATCCCATTGCACGCGGTCCGGTGTGTGGAGACGAAGGGGGGCGTGGTTACCTCTTCGGCTCCTACAGGGTAATGGGTGGGTATTTTGTAATGTGGGGAGGCTTCTCCTCCCCACGAGGAGGGTGATACATGGCCAGCATGGGTCACATGGCGGCATTTTGGTGGGCCGCGGTGAAGAATATCGCATGATCCCGTAGCCCACCATGCCGCCGAGGGTGGGAACCACCGAGGGGTTTTAGTGGGTACAAATCCCACACAACCCCCGCTCCTCCCCCGGGGAGTGGGGGCGTCTTGTTGAAGATTTCCCCTCGTAAAAAAAAAAAAAAAAAAAAAAAAAAAAGGTTAGGTTAGGTTAGGTTAGGTTAGGTTAGGTTAGGTTAGGTGGTGGACGAATGGTGGCAGTGTGCCACAAGTCGGATCTCCCACCTCCTCGTGGTGTACGCTGGGATAGAGGCACTCTATGCCCTTCGGAAATCAATCGCTTCGGCGATTGGCTTCCCAAGGGTGAGGGCCTCTATGCTAACGGGAGAACGGCGGGTTCCCCAGTTCTGGGGGGCCTATGCTCATACCGTAAGCCTGTGGTCATGTTTCGCAGGAACGGGGAGGCTTGCCTTAACCGGCTGGCCTCGCGAGGAGTAAACCTCTATAAAAAATCCGCTGTGTGGTTCGCGGGGCGGAATACGGCCACGGTATCCCCTGCCTTGCGGTACGAGTCCGCATAAAAGGGGTGCTCCGGTCTTACCCAAGTAGGTCCGATGATGTGTCGAGGCGATGCCGGCGGGGTCTTCGGACCCTGGTAGGGCCTCCCAAGCCGGCAAGGCTCGCACGGAGGATTGAAAACGGGGACGGCCGGGGCGCGTTGTACGTCTGAAGTCAAGGTGTTAAGGCAACCGTGCCGAGGACTGCGTGGCTGCCCAGACGTTAAGCAGAGGCAGTCTCTAACGGTTCCCTCGGGGGTACCTGCCGACCCCCCCGAGTATCCAGGCTTCCCCGGGTAAGGCGGCTCTGCCCGGGGTGACTTTTCTTCCGACCCCACTCGTGGGAACACTAATGGATTGTTCAAATTATAAAACCAAAGCTGTGGGGGGCAGCTTAAAACCCATCCAAAAAACCGAGGAGAGCACTGAGGAGAAGGCCCGGAACAACGGGAAAGACACGGCCACCGGTAAGGCCTTGCCGGTGGTGAGGTGCGTGGACATTCTGGCTCCGCCAAGAACAGCCAGTCAGTCCGACCTGAGCAAACCTAGCGGCTCAGGGGCGCCAGGGCCGGCGCATGATGAGGATTCCCGTTCCGGATCGGAGACGGAGTGGCGAACAACTAGGCGCTCCATGCGACTGAGCGGCGCGTCGCTAAATGAAGAGGGGCCGATCCGCGAGAGGACGGATGTCGACCGGATTGTTGTGTCTCCGAAACCGGCGACAAGGAAGACCACACCGAGGAGGACGGGCCTAAACGAGGACGGTGACACTGATTCGGACGACTCTTCCGTCATCTCTGTAGAGTCGACACCGTCCAGGAACGAGAGTCGGAACTCCCGAGGAAGAGGCAGACCGCCGACAACGGGCGAATATGTGCGCCTGGCCGAAGCCAAGGAAAGGCTCGCGGAGGCCAAAAGGAGAGAACTCGAGGTAGACAGGGAGCTCGAGGCGAGGAGACGGGAGCTGGACTTAGAAAGAGAGCTCGAGGCTGGTGACTCCTCTCGACCGGTGCCCCGTCCGAGTAAAGGCAGCAAGCCGATACCGGACGTCGAGGAGGTTATGCGTGAGGCGAAACGGCTCCACACGGTCGATCTGCATGCGCAGCTCCTGAAGTATACAGACGACGTCCGGAGGGTCGCAGCGGCCTCGATGAATTTAAAAGGGACGAGTGTCCGAACACTAAGGATCTCGTCCAACTATATAGAGGGCCTAACTACAGAACTGGCCAAAAGACGAGAGGCGGAATGTGGCGTGGCAGATTGGGCCACTTCAGAGTTGGCTGCGGGACCCGCTCGGACACTACGAGCTCGGCCGGACGACGGAGAAAAGGAGCAGCTAAGAAGTCTCCTTAGAGCTGCTCAGGAGGAAAGACAGAAGATGGCAGAAGACTTGGCGGCGCTACGCCTAGAGGTGGAGCGCTTGAAGAAGGCACCCACAGGAGTGGTTCCAGCTGCGGCTCCTCCTGGGTTGGAAGCAACCAGAAAGACGAGGAGAAGGGTCCTCTCCTCGTCTGAGTCGGAAAGAGAAGACGTAAAGCGAAGGTTGGTGGCGGCGAACAGCCCACCGAAGAAACTAATGCGCCCGACGCTGGGGGCTGTGGACGGGCCACCGAATTTGACGATGGAGGTGGAAGAGCCGGGACAAATACGAGACGCGGAGTTGGTGATAGCTGCGCCCGGTCTAATGTCAGGGCCGGAAAAGGAAGAGGACTTGGAGGTGCCTACACAAAGGAGGGTGCAACCGAAGAGGGAGGCGGAACAGACCCCAGCCCGTGGATTCGGAAAGAAGGATACCCCGAGTACCGGCTTGGAGCTGGTAGTGGCCCACCTTGTGCAAAAGGTGGAACAGCTGACAGCTCAATTAAGAGCGAGGAGTAAGGATAGGGCGGGCAGCAGGAGTGCCCAACGCGGAGCGCAGCCAAAACCTGCGCCGAGGAAGGCAAGAAATGGAGTGGGGGCCGCGAGGAGTGCGGCTCCATCTGCAGAGTCAACCTCTGCCCCTTCCACCGCGACAGCCACTCCACCGGGACAGCAAAAGGAGCCGAAGGAGTTATGGACCACGGTCCTCGGCCGAAAGGCCAAACAGACGGCGAAGAGGGAGGCGCAGCGAGTGTCGGGTGCTGCGCCGGCATCGAGGAAGGCGGCCAACCGGCCAGGGACGACGCCAAGGGCGAAGGGTGTAGAACCTACCCAACCTGTCCCGAAGAAGAGAGTTAAGGTGCCGCGTCCTCCTAGGACGGCGGCGGTCACCTTGACAGTGGCACCTGGGAGCGCAACAACTTATTCCCAGGTGTTGAAGAAAGCACGCGAGGCGGTGGCCCCACAAGAGCTCGCAGAAATGGGCATAGGGGAATTTAGAATAAGGAAGGCTGCTACCGGTGGTTTGGTTCTAGGAATCCCCGGTGAAGAGAACAAGGTCAAAGCAGCCAACTTGGCGGGGAAACTGCGACAAGTGTTTCAAGAGACGGACGTGCGGGTTGGGAACCCAACGAAAATGACGGAGCTTCGTCTTTTAAATCTCGACGACTCCATTGAAAGAGAGGAAATAGCCGGTGTCCTGGCTGAACTTGGGGGATGTTCCACCCAGGAAATAAAGGTGGGAGAAATAAGGCGGTCACGAAACGCCATGGGCACCGTGTGGGTGCGTTGCCCCATCGCGGCAGCGAAGAAAGCGGAGGCAGCGGGACGAGTGAAGATCGGATGGACGAGTGCGCGCGTCGAGATCCTCGCAGCTCGTCCAATGCACTGTTTCCGCTGCCTCCAGAAAGGACACACTGCGCAACAATGCAGCGAAGAAGTGGATAGGTCAGGCCGTTGTTATGCTTGTGGTGAAGCAGGACACAGGGCTGCCACATGTGGAAACAAGCTGAAGTGTCCCTTGTGTGCGGACTTGGGAAGATCGGACGGACACCGATTGGGAAGCGCGGAATGTGCACCGCCTCCTTCGAAAAAGAAGAGAGCTACCAAGCCCGCGAAAGAAAAGGAAAAGGCGCAGCAAGTCGCAGGAGAAGCCAGGACACAAGAGGCCACAGACCCGAAGGAATGCGCCATGGAGGTGGCTGAGGAGGGAACTAAGTGATGGGGCCATTGAGCCCCATACTTCAGTTTAACGCGAACCACTCGGCGGGGGCACAGGACCTGTTTCTCCACGCCCTCGCCGAGTGGGATTGTTCGTTGGGGGTGGTATCAGAGCCCTACCGCGTCCCGGACCAGCCGAACTGGTTCGCGGACGCGGGGGGCGCTGACGCGAGTGTCGCGATAGTGTCGCGTGGGAAGTCCGGCTCCCCCCCCTGCACCGCGATAGCAGCGGCAAGGGGAGCCGTCGCGGTAAAGTGGGGGGAAGTAGTGGTGGTGGGCGTCTACGCACCACCTCGCTGGTCTCTCGCAGTTTACGAGCAGTTTCTCGATCGGGTGGGGCAGTTAGTGTCGCGTTGCCCCACCCAACGCGTTATGGTCCTCGGGGACTTCAACGCAAAAGCTTGCGTGTGGGGTTCCCCGGGGACCGATGCGAGAGGCCATGCGACCCTTGATTGGGCGGCGGCGCAAGGGCTCCTGTTGTTAAACAGGGGCTCGGTGAGCACGTGCGTGCGGCCCCAGGGGGAGTCTATCGTGGATCTCACGTGGGCTTCCCCTGCGGCCGCGCGCATCGTTGCGAGCTGGCGGGTGCTGGAGGGGGTGGAGAGTCTTAGTGACCATCGTTACGTCAGGATAGACCTCTCCTCCTCTAGCGCCCGGCGCCGCCGGGGTAGACGCCCACCACCTAAAAGATGGGCGCTGAAGAGGCTCGACCATGATAGGATGGTTGCTGCAGCCCTCGCGGTTAGCTGGCCGGCTTCTCCGGCTGGACAGGTCGCGGACGTCGAGGGTGAGGCTAAGTGGTTCCGGGGCACCATGCAGGATATCTGCGACGTGGCGATGCCCCGGGCCACTCCTCACCCGCGCCGGGCGGCGTACTGGTGGACGGGGCAGATCGCGCAGTTGCGCGAAGCATGTCTGCCATTGCGTCGCCGGTACCAGCGCGCCCGGCGTAGGCGCAACCGCGACCCCGCGAGGGAGCAGCGGCTCTGGGAGGACTACCGGGCAGGGGTAGCTGCCTTCCGGAGCGCCATCCGGGAGTCCAAGGATCGAGCCTGGGGCGAGTTCCTCGGCTCTCTTGAGCGGGACCGGTGGGGCCGCCCATACAAACTTGTTATGGGCAAGTTAAGGCCTTATGCCCCGCCGGTTACGGAGAGCCTCGACCCCCATTTACTGGGGCGCGTCGTGGAAACTTTGTTTCCTCGGGATTCTAGTCCCATGACGCGTCCCGGGTCGTCGGAACACCTTCAGTGGGCCGACGACATGGGGGTCTCTGACGAGGAGCTCGTCTATGCCGTCAAGAGGGTCAGTGCACGCAATACTGCACCAGGCCCTGACGGCATCCCGGGCCGGGCTTGGTCCTTGGCACTCCCATATTTGGGAGATAGAGCAAGGGGCCTCTTCAGCGCCTGTCTTAGACAGGGGAAGTTTCCCGAATTATGGAAGAGAGGACGGCTGGTCCTCCTCAAAAAAGATGGACGGAGTGAAGAAGAACCCTCGGCGTACCGGCCGATCGTTTTATTGGATGTTTTCGGCAAAATTTTCGAAACGATAATCGCGCGTAGGCTTACCGATCACCTCTCCGGAGATGGTCCCGACGTGGCCGACTGGCAATTTGGTTTCAAAAAGGGGCGTAGCACCATCGACGCAATTAAAAGAGTTAGGAGTATTGCCCAGTCGGCCACGTCCAGGGGCGGGGTGGCGATAGGCATATCGCTAGATATAGTGAATGCCTTCAATACCCTGCCCCATTGGACGATAATGGACGGCCTGCAAAGGCACCGGGTCCCCCCGGTTATTACAACTATAATTGGGGACTATCTCCGGAGAAGGTCGATCGAGTGCATTGATCGGTCGGGCGCCGAGAGGGTGTGGAGTGTTGAGCGGGGCGTGCCCCAGGGAGCGGTACTCGGTCCGCACCTGTGGCTCGTGGGGTACGACCCCGCTCTTCGTGCCCCGTTGCCACCAGGTCTGTCGTTGACCTGTTTTGCAGACGACACTTTGATATTGGCAACGGGGCGCGAGTGGAGGAGGACCAGCCGTCTCGCTGAGTTGGGTGCCTCGGTGGTCGTTGCCGAGATCCGGGCGCTCGGGCTGGAGGTGGCTCCCCACAAAACGGAGGTCATGGCCTCCTGCCAGACACGTGGGGGGTTGCCGCCGGCCGGAGCGTCGATCCGGGTAGGCGGAGCCGAAGTCCAGATCGGGTCCGAGATGAAGTATCTCGGACTTCGACTGGACAGCCGCTGGAGCTTCGATGCTCACTTCGACGCGTTGGCCCCCAGGTTGGAGCGCACAGCATGCGCGTTGGCGCGCATATTGCCCAACCTGCGGGGCCCAAGTGAGAAGGTGCGCCGACTCTACATGGGGGTCGTGCGGTCCATGGCCTTATACGGCGCCCCTGTTTGGGCGGCCGACCTGGCAGCCAGCAGCCACTCGCAGGGTGTTCTGCGCAGAGTGGAACGGCGGCTGGCTAGCCGGGTGGTCATGGGGTACCGTACGATCTCCTGGGAGTCGGCAACGGTCCTGGCGGGCGTAATACCCTTAAAATACCAGGCTGAGGTGGAGGCTGAGGTATACCGTTACCGAAGCTCCCTCAGCCTGGTCACGGGTGTAGAGGGGGGCTCGCCAGGGCCCAGCGTCGAGGTGTGCAGGCTCCAGGCCCGCCGCGCCGCTATCTCCCGCTGGCGTCGCGACTTAGTTGCCAGCGGGGCCGCGGAGAAGCGCGCGGTCGGGGCGGTCCTTCCACGCCTGGAACAGTGGATGGACCGTGGCCACGGGCGGCTTACGTTCCGGATCACGCAGGTGCTCACCGGGCATGGGTGCTTCGGTGAGTACCTGTGGCGGATCGGTAGGGAGCGATCGCCGAGCTGTTATGAGTGTGGTGCTGGGCCCGACAACGCCCAGCACGTGATGTCTGAATGCCCTGCCTTTGCCTGGCAGAGGCATTTTATGGAGTGTGTGATTCAGTGTGACCCTGCGTGTTTGAGTGCAGTGATTGAGTGCATGCTGAAAAGTGAAGAGGGATGGATGGCCGTCTCCTCCTTTTGCGAAACAGTGATCTCGCGGAAGGAGGAGGCGGAGCGTGAACGTGAGAAACGCGGCGCATCTGGCAGAGTGCGTGTGCGTGCAAGAAGAAGGCGACTGGGAGCTCCGGACCCGGCCTCCCAGCCGCCTTCCTGAGTGTAGTGGGGCGGCGCGGCATCCCCGCGTCGTCCTCACTGTGTGAATGATGTGGGATTGTGTGTGTGTGTGAGTGTGGTGTGCTTGTGTGTGTGCTTGTGTTTTAGTTTAATGTGAGAGGTGTTGGGGATGGGGGTCGCGTCGCCTGCCCCGACGCGCCCTCATCCCACTGATGAATGTGAGTGTGTGGCGGTGCTCGGTCCGAGGGTACCGGAGTCCCTCGGGATTGACCGAGACACCGCCAGGGCCGCAGGGGTCATGGGCGGGGGCCCATGATCCCATTGCACGCGGTCCGAGGGGTGGAGACGAGGGCGACCGTGGTGGCGTGCTCGGCTCCGACGGGGGGTGGGTACTTTGTTGGTGGGGAGCCTTCTGCTCCCCACGAGAAGGGCGACTGATAGTCGCATGGCGGCATTTTGGTGGGTCGTGGTGATGAATACCGCAAGACCCCATGACCCACCATGCCGCCGAGGGTGGGCACCACCGAGGGGTTTTAGTGGGTAAAAATCCCACACTACCCCCGCTCCTCCCCCGGGGAGTGGGGGTGTCTTATGTTGAAGATTTCCCCTCGTTAAAAAAAAAAAAAAAAAAAAAAAAAAAGGTTGGGTTAGGTGGTCAGAGCAGTAAGAGGAGGGAAGAGTGCCCGACACTGAGAATTCCAGTGGTGAGGTGCACTGAGGTACTTACGTCGCACACGGTCAAAGTGCGTGGGGCGGAAGACCGGCCCCAAGATGAAAAGTGCTGCTTGACCACTACCGCCGTAGCAGCAACAGTGAAGAGGGAACCGGCAGGCGACCGCTCGGGTTCGGACTCATCGGGGGTCACTTTCCTGAGGGCAACGAGATCGAGGAGAAGGGCTTCCGAGACGGAGTGTACGGCTCGCAGGACCCCGGTTCGCGGCCGCGACACAACACCTACTCCGACTCCAGCTCCAACCCCAACGCTGGCTTCAACTCCAACCCCGGCGAGAAGACAAGCCAGGAGAAAGGCCGCGACTGAGGATGAGGATGGGTACGATTCGGACTCATCGATCATGTCGATCGAATTCTCACGGACGAGCCAGCGGGGAGAACGTGACAGGAGAGGTCGCCCCCCCACTACCGGGGAATACGTTGGCCTTGCCGCCGCCAAGGAGAGGCTAAATGAGGCCAAGAGGCGCGAGCTCGAGCTCGACAGGGAGCTCAGCGCATTTGACTTGGACGGGCCGCTGCCCGTACCAAGCAAGGGCAGCAAACCAATACCCGACGTGGATGAGATAATGGGGCAAGTTAAACACCTCACCACGATCGACTTGCAGGCTGAGTTGCTGCGATATACAAATTTGATTCGCAGAGTTGCCAAAGCGTCCTCAAATTTGAAGGGGACAAGCATTCGTCAGCTTCGTGTGTCCACGAACTTTATAGAAGGGCTCACGACGGAGCTGGCGAAAAGGCAGTCGACAGTCGGGGGTGCGGCGGAGAGGCCAACCCGGGAGTCACCACGTGCGACGACGTCGACGCAACGATCCTCGCGGACAGAAGAGGACGAAGAGAAGCAGCAGCTACGAAGGCTTCTGCAAGAGGCGGAAGAGGACAGACGGAGGATGTCCCAGGACTTGGCCGCTCTCCGCAAGGAGGTGGAAAACCTCAAGGGGGCCACGGCCGCTGCGGCCTCGCCCCACATTGTATCGAGGCTAGCAGGAACAAGGAAGACCCGAAGAAGAGTCTTGTCGTCATCCTCAGAGACGGAGAGAGAGGATGTGAAAAGGAGACTGGTGGCACATACCAGCAGTCCTCCACCGGAGCTAGTGTCTCCCGTAGAGGCAGTGGAGGAGCCTCAGGTTGCTGCCATGGATGTCGAGGAGACTCGACGGCCGCAGGACGAGAGGCCAGAGGAGATGGTCCCACAGGTCCCAACGCAGGGAACTGAGAGGATAACAGATACGGCTGAGGAGAGGAGAAGCGCCCCTGCACCGGGACTCGAGAGCGTTGTAGCGTTGCTCATCCGGAAGGTGGAGGACCTGGCCGCTCAGTTGAAGGAGGAGAAGAGGGGCAGGGCGCAAAGTAAGAGCGCACAGCGCAAAGCCCATCCGCCAAGAGCTAAACCAAGGACGGCTCCTGGAGTGGCCCAAGCGCGCTTGGAAGCTGCTCGTAAGGCGGCACCGATGGCAGCGCAGCCGGCAAATCCTCCGCCTTCTGCCGCACCACCAAAGCGGCAGGAAGAATTATGGTCGACGGTGGTCGGCCGCAAGGCGAAACAAGCCGCGAAGAAGGAGGTCCAACGCGCGGCGAGCTCTGCACCTGCATCGCAGAGGACGGCCAGAAAACCGCAGGCCGCACGACGGACAACTGGAGAGAAGTCGGCGCAGCCGACTGAGAAGAAAAGGGTCAAGGTCCCGCGGCCACCGCGAACAGCCGCGGTGACCCTGACTGTGGCACCTGGAGGGGAGTGCACATACTCCCAAGTGCTAAAGAAGGCACGTGAGGCGATCCCTCCGCAGAAATTAACGGAGATGGGGATCGCCGAGATCAAGATACGCAAGGCGGCCACCGGGGGACTGGTCCTTGGCATACCGGGCCAGGAGAACAAGGCCAAGGCGGCGAATCTGGCCGGCAAGCTGAAGGAGGTATTCCGAGACTCGGAGGTTAGGGTAGCCAACCCTATAAAAACAGCGGAGATCCGCCTCTTAAATCTCGATGAGTCCATCGAGAAGGATGAAATAGCTAAGGTCCTTGCGGAGCTGGGAGAAGGCTCCGCCGAAGACATAAAGGTGGGAGAGATAAGAAGAGGACGCAATGCAATGGGAACTGCATGGGTCCGGTGCCCCCTAGCAACCGCTAAGAAGGCGGAGGCAGCGGGGCGCGTGAAGATCGGCTGGACATCGGCCCGGGTCGAGGTATTAGCGACCCGACCGATGCATTGCTTCCGCTGCCTCCAAAGGGGGCACGCGGCCCAGCAGTGCAGTGAGAAAGAAGACCGTTCCGGCAGATGTTACGCCTGCGGTGAGGGGGGGCACAAAGCTGCAAATTGCAGCAACAAGCTGAAGTGCCCCCTCTGCAGCGATCTGGGGCGGCCGAGTGCACATCGTCTGGGCGCGGCGGGGTGCGCACCCCAACCACGAAAGAAGAGGACGACAGCACAAATCAAAGAAGCTGCAGCAGCTCCTGACAAGGGAAAGGAGAAAGTTGGTCAAGACCAAGTGCAAGTTGAAGTTGCTGGGGACGCCGCCGAACAGCCTGAAGCCCAGGCAGAGCAGATCGCCATGGAGGTGGTGGATGAGAAGCATCAGTGATGGGGCCATTGAGCCCCGTACTCCAATTTAACGCGAACCACTCGGCGGGGGCACAGGACCTCTTTCTCCACGCCCTCGCCGAGTGGGATTGTTCGTTGGGGGTGGTATCAGAGCCCTACCGCGTCCCGGACCAGCCGAACTGGTTCGCGGACGCGGGGGGCGCTGACGCGAGTGTCGCGATAGTGTCGCGTGGGAAGTCCGGCTCCCCCCCCTGCACCGCGATTGCAGCGGCAAGGGGAGCCGTCGCGGTAAAGTGGGGGGATGTAGTGGTGGTGGGCGTCTACGCACCACCTCGCTGGCCTCTCGCAGTGTACGAGCAGTTCCTCGATCGGGTGGGGCAGTTAGTGTCGCGTTGCCCCACCCAACGCGTTATGGTCCTCGGGGACTTCAACGCAAAAGCTTGCGTGTGGGGTTCCCCGGGGACCGATGCGAGAGGCCATGCGACCCTTGATTGGGCGGCGGCGCAAGGGCTCCTGTTGCTAAACAGGGGCTCGGTGAGCACGTGCGTGCGGCCCCAGGGGGAGTCTATCGTGGATCTCACGTGGGCTTCCCCTGCGGCCGCGCGCATCGTTGCGAGCTGGCGGGTGCTGGAGGAGGTGGAGAGTCTTAGTGACCATCGTTACGTCAGGATAGACCTCTCCTCCTCTAGCGCCCGGCGCCGCCGGGGTAGACGCCCACCACCTAAAAGATGGGCGCTGAGGAGGCTCGACCATGATAGGATGGTTGCTGCAGCCCTCGCGGTTAGCTGGCCGGCTTCTCCGGCTGGACAGGTCGCGGACGTCGAGGGTGAGGCTAAGTGGTTCCGGGGCGCCATGCAGGATATCTGCGACGTGGCGATGCCCCGGGCTACTCCTCACCCGCGCCGGGCGGCGTACTGGTGGACGGGGCAGATCGCGCAGTTGCGCGAAGCTTGTCTGCCATTGCGTCGCCGGTACCAGCGCGCCCGGCGTAGGCGCAACCGCGACCCCGCGAGGGAGCAGCGGCTCTGGGAGGACTACCGGGCAGGGGTAGTTGCCTTCCGGAGCGCCATCCGGGAGTCTAAGGACCGGGCCTGGGGCGAGTTCCTCGGCTCTCTTGAGCGGGACCGGTGGGGCCGCCCATACAAGATGGTTATGGGCAAGTTAAGGCCATATGCCCCACCGGTTGCGGAGAGCCTCGACCCCCATTTACTGGGGCGCGTCGTGGAAACTTTGTTTCCTCGGGATTCTAGTCCCATGACGCGTCCCGGGTCGTCGGGACACCTTCAGTGGACCGACGACATGGGGGTCTCTGACGAGGAGCTCGTCTATGCCGTCAAGAGGGTCGGTGCACGTAATACTGCACCAGGCCCTGACGGCATCCCGGGCCGGGCTTGGTCCTTGGCACTCCCATATTTGGGAGATAGATGCAGGGGCCTCTTCAGCGCCTGTCTCAGACAGGGAGTGTTTCCTAGTGTGTGGAAGAGAGGGCGGCTGGTCCTCCTGAAGAAAGAGGGACGTAACGAGCAGGAGCCCTCGGCGTACCGGCCGATCATTTTGTTGGATGTGATCGGTAAGATCTTCGAGTCAATTATAGCGAAGCGACTCACAGATCACCTCTCCGGAGATGGTCCCGACGTGGCCGACTGGCAATTCGGTTTCAAAAAGGGTCGCAGTACCATTGATGCTATTCAGAGGGTTAGGGGAATTGCCCAGTCGGCCACGTCCAGGGGCGGGGTGGCGATAGGCATATCGCTAGATATAGTGAATGCCTTCAATACCCTGCCCCATTGGACGATAATGGACGGCCTGCAAAGGCACCGGGTCCCCCCGGTTATTACTAGCATAATTGGGGACTATCTCCGTGAGAGGTCGATCGAGTGTTTAGATCGGTCGGGCGCCGAGCGCGTTTGGACAGTTGAGCGGGGCGTGCCCCAGGGAGCGGTACTCGGTCCGCACCTGTGGCTCGTGGGGTACGACCCCGCTCTTCGCGCCCCGTTGCCACCGGGGTTGTCAGTCACCTGCTTTGCAGATGACACTTTAATATTGGCAACGGGGCGCGAGTGGGGGAGGACCAGCCGTCTCGCTGAGTTGGGTGCCTCGGTGGTCGTTTCCGAGATCCGGGCGCTCGGGCTGGAGGTGGCTCCCCACAAAACGGAGGTCATGGCCTTCTGCCAGACCCGTGGGGGGCTGCCGCCGGCCGGAGCGTCGATCCGGGTAGGCGGAGCCGAAGTCCAGATCGGGTCCGAGATGAAGTATCTCGGACTTCGACTGGACAGCCGCTGGAGCTTCGATGCTCACTTCGACGCGTTGGCCCCCAGGTTGGAGCGCACAGCATGCGCGTTGGCGCGCATATTGCCCAACCTGCGGGGCCCTAGTGAGAAGGTGCGCCGACTCTACATGGGGGTCGTGCGGTCCATGGCCTTATACGGCGCCCCTGTTTGGGCGGCCGACCTGGCAGCCAGCAGCCACTCGCAAGGTGTTTTGCGAAGAGTGGAACGGCGGCTGGCTAGCCGGGTGGTCATGGGGTACCGTACGATCTCCTGGGAGTCGGCAACGGTCCTGGCGGGCGTAATACCCTTAAAATACCAGGCTGAGGTGGAGGCTGAGGTATACCGTTACCGAAGCTCCCTCAGCCTGGTCACGGGTGTAGAGGGGGGCTCGCCAGGGCCCAGCGTCGAGGTGTGCAGGCTCCAGGCCCGCCGCGTCGCTGTCTCCCGCTGGCGTCGCGACTTAATTGCCAGCGGGGCCGCGGGGAAGCGCGCGGTCGGGGCGGTCCTTCCACGCCTGGAACAGTGGATGGACCGTGGCCACGGGCGGCTTACGTTCCGGATCACGCAGGTGCTTACCGGGCATGGGTGCTTCGGTGAGTACCTGTGGCGGATCGGTAGGGAGCGATCACCGGGATGTTATGAGTGTGGTGCTGGGCCCGACAACGCCCAGCACGTGATGTCTGAATGCCCTGCCTTTGCCTGGCAGAGGCATTTTATGGAGTGTGTAATTCAGTGTGACCCTGCGTGTTTGAGTGCAGTGATTGAGTGCATGCTGAAAAGTGAAGAGGGATGGATGGCCGTCTCCTCCTTTTGCGAAACAGTGATCTCGCGGAAGGAGGAGGCGGAGCGTGAACGTGAGAAACGCGGCGCATCTGGCAGAGTGCGTGTGCGTGCAAGAAGAAGGCGACTGGGAGCTCCGGACCCGGCCTCCCAGCCGCCTTCCTGAGTGTAGTGGGGCGGCGCGGCATCCCCGCGTCGTCCTCACTGTGTGAATGATGTGTGTTTGTGTGTGTGTGTGAGTGTTGTGTGTTTGTGTGTGTGCTTGTGTTTTAGTTTAATGTGAGAGGTGTTGGGGATGGGGGTCGCGTCGCCTGCCCCGACGCGCCCTCATCCCACTGATGAATGTGAGTGTGTGGCGGTCTTGGTCCGAGGGTGTCGGAGATCCTCGGGATTGACCAAGACCGCCAGGACCGCAGGGGTCATGGGCGGGGGCCCATGATCCCATTGCACGCGGTCCGAGGGGTGGAGACGAGGGCGACCGTGGTGGCGTGCTCGGCTCCGACGGGGGGTGGGTACTTTGTTGGTGGGGAGCCTTCTGCTCCCCACGAGTAGGGCAACCGGATTGTTGCATGGCGGCATTTTGGTGGGTCGTGGTGATGAATACCGCAAGACCCCATGACCCACCATGCCGCCGAGGGTGGGCACCACCGAGGGGTTTTAGTGGGTAAAAATCCCACACTACCCCCGCTCCTCCCCCGGGGAGTGGGGGTGTCTTATGTTGAAGATTTCCCCTCGTTAAAAAAAAAAAAAAAAAAAAAAAAAGGTTGGGTTAGGTGGTGGACGAAGGTGGACGAATGGTGGCAGTGTGCCACAAGTCGGATCTCCCACCTCCTCGTGGTGTCCGCTGGGGTGGAGGCACTCTATGCTCTTCGGTAGTACTTCGGTGCTACCCAAGGGTGAGGGCCTCCATGCTAACGGGAGAACGGCGGGTCCTCCAGTTTAGGGAGGGCCTAAGATCACACCGTAAGCCTGTGGTCATGTTTCGCAGGAACGGGGAGGCTTGCCTTAACCGGCTGGCCTCGCGAGGAGTAAACCTCTATAAAAAATCCGCTGTGTGGTTCGCGGGGCGGAATACGGCCACGGTATCCCCTGCCTTGCGGTACGAGTCCGCATAAAAGGGGTGCTCCGGTCTTACCCAAGTAGGTCCGATGATGTGTCGAGGCGATGCCGGCGGGGTCTTCGGACCCTGGCAGGGCCTCCCTAGCCGGTAAGGCTCGCACGGAGGATTGAAAACGGGGACGGCCGGGGCGCGTTGTACGTCTGAAGTCAAGGTGTTAAGGCAACCGTGCCGAGGACTGCGTGGCTGCCCAGACGTTAAGCAGTGGCAGTCTCTAACGGTTCCCTCGGGGGTACCTGCCGACCCCCCCGAGTATCCAGGCTTCCCCGGGTAAGGCGGCTCTGCCCGGGGTGACATTCTTTCCGACCACACTCGTGGGACGAAGTATGGATTGTTCTGAATATAAAACCAATGCTGTGGTGGGCAGCATAAAACCCAGCAAAACCAAAAACGAGGAAGTTATGGAGGAGAAGACCCGGAGCATCGGGAAAGAGAAGACCACCGATAAAGCCTTGCCGGTGGTGAGGTGTGTCGATATACTGGCTCCGCCTAGATCAGCCAGTGTATCCGATGTGAGCAAAGCCAGCTGCTCAAGTGCGCCAAGGCCGGCGCGAGATACGGATTCTGGGTCGGAGACAGAATGGATGACCACCAGGCGCTCGAGGCGACTCAGCCAGACACCGCCGGAAGTGAGGGAGCCTGCTCGGGAGAAACCGGATGCGGACCGGGTGGTTGTACCTCCGAGATCTGTCGCGCGGATGACCGTCCCAAAGAAGACGGGAGTGAACGAGGACGGCGATACCGATTCCGATGATTCATCGGTCATTTCGGTGGAGTCCGCGCCGTCAAGGAGTGACAGTCGGAACTCCAGAGGAAGAGGCCGGCCGCCAACAACCGGCGAATATATAAGATTGGCCGAAGCCAAGGAGCGACTAGCCGAGGCCAAGAAGAGGGAGCTCGAGCTAGATAAGGAGCTAGGGGCCTTTGACCCCAACAGACCGGTGCCACGTCCAAGTAAGGGGAGCAAACCAATCCCCGACGTGGAGGAGGTGATGCGCGAGGCCAAACACCTACACACGGTGGACCTCCACGCGCAATTAATTAAATATACGGACAATGTCCGAAGAGTGGCGGCAGGTTCCACAAACCTCAAGGGAACGAGCGTCCGTACGCTGAGGATATCCTCGAACTACATCGAGGGCCTAACAGCAGAGCTGGCAAAGAGGCGGGAGACGGGGACCGATGCGACGGAGCGAGTGGCCTTGGAGCCCGAATTAAGACCTGCGCGGATACTGCGTTCTTCGTCCGAAGACAAAGAGAAAGAGCAGCTAAGGGTCCTCCTGAAACAGGCGCAAGAAGAGAGGAGGCAGATGGCGGAGGACCTCGCCGCACTCCGCCAGGAGGTGGAGAGGCTAAAGAAGTTGCCCTCCGAAGTAGTCCCACCCCCGGCTGTGCCACTCCTGGAAGCTACCAGGAAAACGAGGAGGAGAGTCTTGTCGTCCTCGGAGTCCGAGCGAGAGGACGTCAAGCGTAGGATGGTGGCGCAACTGAACAGTCCGCCCAAAAAGCTGATGCGGCCTATGGAGGAGACTGAGGACACTCCGGCGTCAACCATGGAGGTCGAAGAGGTACAGCAGACGACGGCGGCGGAACTTGAGGTCGCCGCGCCCATTCTTGCGCCGGAACCGAGACCGGAAGAAGAGAGACCGGCCCCAACAGTGGGGTCATCGAAGAGAAGGGCGGCGAAGACCATGACTCGGGATGTGGAGAGCCAGAATGCCTCAGGGGCTGGCCTAGAGGCGGTGGTTTCTCACCTTCTCCAGAAGGTGCAGGAGCTAACCGAAAAAATACAGAGGAGAGAAAGGACTGAGAGCAGAAGCGCACAGCGCAATACTCAGTCAAGACCACAACCAAAGGCTGCGCCAAGGAGAACCAAGGCGGGCGCTGAAGCCGCAAAGGGCGCGGCTCACACGGCCGCTCCATCAGCCGCCCACTCCGCCGCTGCTGTACTACCGAAGCAGCAAGAATTGTGGACAACTGTCCTGGGCAGGAAAGCAAAAAAGGCTGCCCAGAAGGAGGCGCAGAGAGCGACAGGCGCCGCGCCCATGGCAAGAAACGCAGCTAGCAGGCCTGCAACGGCGCAAACGACGGAAGGCGCGAAGGGGACAAGACCCGTCCCGAAGAGGAGGGTCAAGGTGCCGCGTCCACCAAGGACGGCCGCGGTCACCTTGACCGTGGCACCTGGGGGACAAAGTACGTATTCCCAGGTGTTGAAAAAGGCGCGGGAGGCAGTGCCTCCTCAGGAACTTGCCCAGCTAGGGATAGAGGAGTTCAAGATTAGAAAGGCGGCGACCGGGGGATTGCTACTAGGAATACCCGGCGCAGAAAACAAGACAAAGGCGGCCAACCTGGCAAACAGGTTGAGGGAAGTTTTCCGTGAAACGGATGTGAGGGTAGCGAACCCTACTAAAATGGTGGAGCTACGACTCATGAATTTAGATGACTCCATTGAACGAGAGGAGGTAGCTCAGGCCCTGGCGGAGCTAGGTGAATGCTCCGCCCAGGACATAAAGGTCGGAGACATCAAGAGGACCCGAAATGGAATGGGAACAGTGTGGGTTCGCTGCCCATTAATAACGGCCAAGAAGGCGGAGGCAGCGGGAAAAGTAAGGATCGGGTGGTCATCGGTGCGGGTCGAAATCCTGGCGGCCCGCCCGATGCATTGTTTCCGCTGCCTCCAGAAGGGGCATACGGCGCAACAATGTAGCGAAGAGGCAGACAGGTCTGGGCGCTGCTACGCCTGTGGAGAAGGGGGGCACAAAGCCACTAATTGTGGTAATAAGCTGAGGTGCCCCCTGTGCAAGGATCTAGGAAGGCCGGATGCGCACAGACTAGGTTCTGCGGAGTGCGCGCCGCCGCCGTCAAAGAAAAAGAAGGCGGCAATCCCCCCCAAGAAGGCAGAGGAGAAAAGAAAAGAAAAGGCGCAAGAAACAGCCAGGGACGCGGCAGGACTGCAAGATGAGCCGACTGCGGAGAGCGCCATGGAGGTGGCAGTCGAGAACGTACAGTGATGGGGCCATTGAGCCCCATGCTCCAATTTAACGCGAACCACTCGGCGGGGGCACAGGACCTATTTCTCCATGCCCTCGCCGAGTGGGATTGTTCTTTGGGAGTTGTTGCAGAGCCCTACCGCGTCCCGGACCAGCCGAACTGGTTCGCGGACGCGGAGGGCCGGGACGCGAGTGTCGCGATAGTGTCGCGTGGGAAATCCGGCTCCCCCCCCTGCACCGCGATAGCAGCGGCAAGGGGAGCCGTCGCGGTGAAGTGGGGTGAAGTAGTGGTGGTGGGCGTCTACGCACCACCTCGCTGGCCTCTCGCAGAGTTTGAAGATCTGCTTGACAGGGTGGGGCAATTAGTGTCGCGTTGCCCCACCCAACGCGTTATGGTCCTCGGGGACTTCAACGCAAAAGCTTGCGTGTGGGGTTCCCCGGGGACCGATGCGAGAGGCCATGCGACCCTTGATTGGGCGGCGGCGCAAGGGCTCCTGTTGCTAAACAGGGGCTCGGTGAGCACGTGCGTGCGGCCCCAGGGGGAGTCTATCGTGGATCTCACGTGGGCTTCCCCTGCGGCCGCGCGCATCGTCGCGAGCTGGCGGGTGCTGGAGGAGGTGGAGAGTCTTAGTGACCATCGTTACGTCAGGATAGACCTCTCCTCCTCTAGCGCCCGGCGCCGCCGGGGTGGACGCCCACCACCTAAAAGATGGGCGCTGAGGAGGCTCGACCATGATAGGATGGTTGCTGCAGCCCTCGCGGTTAGCTGGCCGGCTTCTCCGGCTGGACAGGTCGCGGACGTCGAGGGTGAGGCTAGGTGGTTCCGGGGCACCATGCAGGATATCTGCGACGTGGCGATGCCCCGGGCCACTCCTCACCCGCGCCGGGCGGCGTACTGGTGGACGGGGGAGATCGCGCAACTGCGCGAAAAATGTCTCCCATTGCGTCGCCGGTACCAGCGCGCCCGGCGTAGGCGCAACCGCGACCCCGCGAGGGAGCAGCGGCTCTGGGAGGGCTACCGGGCAGGGGTAGTTGCCTTCCGGAGCGCCATCCGGGAGTCCAAGGATCGGGCCTGGGGCGAGTTCCTCGGCTCTCTTGAGCGGGACCGGTGGGGCCGCCCATACAAACTTGTTATGGGCAAGTTAAGGCCATATGCCCCACCGGTTACGGAGAGCCTCGACCCCCATTTACTGGGGCGCGTCGTGGAAACTTTGTTTCCTCGGGATTCTAGTCCCATGACGCGTCCCGGGTCGTCGGGACACCTTCAGTGGACCGACGACATGGGGGTCTCTGACGAGGAGCTCGTCTATGCCGTCAAGAGGGTAAGCGCGCGGAACACCGCGCCAGGCCCTGACGGCATCCCGGGCCGGGCTTGGTCCTTGGCACTCCCATATTTGGGAGATAGATGCAGGGGCCTCTTCAGCGCCTGTCTGAGACAGGGGAAGTTTCCCGAATTATGGAAGAGGGGGCGGCTGGTCCTCCTCAAAAAAGACGGACGGAGTGAAGGAGAACCCTCGGCGTACCGGCCGATCGTTTTATTAGATGTGTTCGGAAAAATCTTCGAAACGATCATAGCGCGTAGGCTTACCGATCACCTCTCCGGAGATGGTCCCGACGTGGCCGACTGGCAATTTGGTTTCAAAAAAGGGCGTAGCACCATCGACGCAATAACAAGAGTTAGGAATATTGCCCAGTCGGCCACGTCCAGGGGCGGGGTGGCGATAGGCATATCACTAGACATAGTGAATGCCTTCAATACCCTGCCCCATTGGACGATCTTGGATGGCCTGCAAAGGCACCGGGTCCCCCCGGTTATTACAAATATAATAGGGGACTATCTCCGGAGAAGGTCGATCGAGTGTGTCGATCGGTCGGGCGCCGAGAGGGTGTGGAGTGTCGAGCGGGGCGTGCCCCAGGGAGCGGTTCTCGGTCCGCACCTGTGGCTCGTGGGGTACGACCCCGCTCTTCGTGCCCCGTTGCCACCAGGTCTTTCATTGACCTGCTTCGCGGACGATACTTTGATATTGGCAGCGGGGCGCGAGTGGAGGAGGACCAGCCGTCTCGCTGAGTTGGGTGCCTCGGTGGTCGTTTCCGAGATCCGGGCGCTCGGGCTGGAGGTGGCTCCCCACAAAACGGAGGTCATGGCCTTCTGCCAGACACGTGGGGGGCTGCCGCCTGCCGGAGCGTCGGTCCGGGTAGGCGGAGCCGAAGTCCAGATCGGGTCCGAGATGAAGTATCTCGGACTCCGACTGGACAGCCGCTGGAGCTTCGATGCTCACTTCGACGCGTTGGCCCCCAGGTTGGAGCGCACAGCATGCGCGTTGGCGCGCATATTGCCCAACCTGCGGGGCCCAAGTGAGAAGGTGCGCCGACTCTACATGGGGGTCGTGCGGTCCATGGCCTTATACGGCGCCCCTGTCTGGGCGGCCGACCTGGCAGCCAGCAGCCACTCGCAGGGTGTTCTGCGCAGAGTGGAACGGCGGCTGGCTAGCCGGGTGGTCATGGGGTACCGTACGATCTCCTGGGAGTCGGCAACGGTCCTGGCGGGCGTAATACCCTTAAAATACCAGGCTGAGGTGGAGGCTGAGGTGTACCGTCACCGAAGCTCCCTCAGCCTGGTCACGGGTGTAGAGGGGGGCTCGCCAGGGCCCAGCGTCGAGGTGTGCAGGCTCCAGGCCCGCCGCGTCGCTGTCTCCCGCTGGCGTCGCGACTTAATTGCCAGCGGGGCCGCGGAGAAGCGCGCGGTCGGGGCGGTCCTTCCACGCCTGGAACAGTGGATGGACCGTGGCCACGGGCGGCTCACGTTCCGGATCACGCAGGTGCTTACCGGGCATGGGTGCTTCGGTGAGTACCTGTGGCGGATCGGTAGGGAGCGATCACCGGGGTGTATCGCGTGTGGAGCTGGGCCAGACACGGCCCAGCATGTGATGTGTGAATGTCCAGCGTATGCGTGGGAAAGACATTTTATGGTCTGCGTGATTGAGTGTGATCCAGCATGTCTGAGTGATGTTGTTGAGCGAATGCTGAAGAATGAAGAGGGATGGATGGCCGTCTCCTCCTTTTGCGAGACAGTCATCTCGCGGAAGGAGGAGGCGGAACGTGAGAGAGAGAAACGCGGCGACAGTGGCAGAGTGCGTGCGCGTGCAAGAAGAAGGCGACTGGGAGCTCCGGACCCGGCCTCCCAGCCGCCTTCCTGAGTGTAGTGGGGCGGCGCGGCATCCCCGCGTCGTCCTCACTGTGTGAATGATGTGTGATTGTGTGTGTGTGTTAGTGTTGTGTGTTTGTGTGTTTGAATGTTTTAGTTTTAAAGTGAGAGATGTTGGGGATGGGGGTCGCGTCGCCTGCCCCGACGCGCCCTCATCCCACTGATTTGTGTGAGTGTTTGGCGGTGCTCGGTCCGAGGGTACCGGAGTCCCTCGGGATTGACCGAGACACCGCCAGGGCCGCAGGGGTCATGGGCGGGGGCCCATGATCCCATTGCACGCGGTCCGGTGTGTGGAGACGAAGGGGGGCGTGGTTACCTCTTCGGCTCCTACAGGGTAATGGGTGGGTATTTTGTAAGGTGGGGAGGCTTCTCCTCCCCACGAGAAGGGTGAACATGCCAGCATGGGCACATGGCGGCATTTTGGTGGGCCGCGGTGAAGAATATCGCATGATCCCGTAGCCCACCATGCCGCCGAGGGTGGGAACCACCGAGGGGTTTTAGTGGGTACAAATCCCACACAACCCCCGCTCCTCCCCCGGGGAGTGGGGGCGTCTTGTTGAAGATTTCCCCTCGTAAAAAAAAAAAAAAAAAAAAAGGTGGTGGACGAAGTGGCCACTTCGACGCGTTGGCCCCCAGGTTGGAGCGGGTTGCGGGCGCGTTGGCGCGCCTATTGCCCAACCTGAGGGGTCCTAGCGAGAGGGTGCGCCGACTCTATATGGGGGTCGTGCGGAGTATGGCCCTATACGGCGCCCCAGTTTGGGCTGCCGACCTGGCCGTCAGCCGTCGGTCGCAGAAAGTTCTGCGACGGGTGGAACGGCGGCTGGCGATCAGGGTGGCGATGGGGTACCGCACGGTCTCCTACGAGTCGGCTATGGTCCTGGCAGGTGTAATTCCCTGGAAGTTCCTGGCGGAGGTGGAGGCGGAGGTGTATCGTCACCGAAGCGCCCTCCGCCGGGTCGGGGATGTAGGGGGGGTCCTGTCAGGGCCCAGCGTCGAAGAGGTCAGGCTCCAGGCCCGCCGCGTTGCTGTCTCCCGCTGGCGCGCGGAACTCTATGCCAGCGGGGCCGCGGGGAAGCGCGCGGTCGGGGCGATCCTTCCACGGATGGAACAGTGGATGGATCGCGGCCACGGGCGACTCTCGTTCCGGCTCACACAGGTGCTGACTGGGCATGGGTGTTTTGCCCAGTACCTGTGCCGGATCGGCAGGGAGCAGTCATCGGGCTGCCACCATTGTGGGGAGGGCCCAGATACCGTGGAGCACACGGTGGAGGAGTGTCCGGCCTGGGCATGGCCGAGACACTACCTCGAGTGCGAGGTGGGTGCGAATGTGAGCGTGAATGTGCTTGTTGAGAGAATGTTGAGTAGTGAAAACGAGTGGAAGGCCGTCGTCTCCTTCTGTGAGACAGTCATGTCCCGGAAGGAGGCGGCGGAGCGTGAACGGCAGCGTCGCGGGGGGGTCGTTGACAGCAGGACACTGCGTCGACGGAGGAGGCGACCGGGAAATCCGGACCCGGTTTCCCGGGCGCCCTCCTGAGGGTAGTGGGGCGTCGCGGCCCTCCCGCGTCGCCCGCGTGGGTGTGAATGAGTGAGTGTTTGTTGTGTTCGTGTTTTGTGTTTTGTGTTTGTGTTTTGTGTTTTGTGTTTGTTGTGTTTGTGTAGTGTGTTTGTGTAGTGTGATTGTGCGTGAGGGGTGTTTTATTTTTGAGAGGGGTGAGGGTTCGGGGCGGCGTCGCCTTCCGCGGCGCCGATTTGCCGGCCCTTGACTTTATGGGGTATGATCGCCTCGGGGTGGGGTTACCGGATGATCTCCCTCGGGGTTGGGTCATGGCCGCAGGGGTCATGGGCGGGGGCCCATGACTCCATTGCACGCGGCCGCGGGGTCGAGTCGACGGCGGCCGTGATGACGTGGTCGGCTCGGAAGGGTTGGGAAACCGCATGTTTTGGCGTGGGGGCTTCTCCCCCACGCGAGTTGGGCGCGAGAACGCGCAAATCGGCCGGTGGGTGGTGGCGTAATATTCGTCGGGTCCCACCACCCACCTCAGCCGTAGAGGGTGGGCATCACCGAGGGGTTTTAGTGGGTAAAAATCCCACACTACCCCCGCTCCTCCCCCGGGGAGTGGGGGTGTCTTATGTTGAAGATTTCCCCTCGTAAAAAAAAAAAAAAAAAAAAAAAAAAAAAAAAAAAGGTGGTGGACGAATGGTGGCAGTGTGCCACAAGTCGGATCTCCCACCTCCTCGTGGTGTCCGCTGGGGTGGAGGCACTCTATGCTCTTCGGAAATCAATCGCTTCGGCGATTGGCTTCCCAAGGGTGAGGGCCTCCATGCTAACGGGAGAACGGCGGGTCCTCCAGTTTAGGGAGGGCCTAAGATCACACCGTAAGCCTGTGGTCATGTTTCGCAGGAACGGGGAGGCTTGCCTTAACCGGCTGGCCTCGCGAGGAGTAAACCTCTATAAAAAATCCGCTGTGTGGTTCGCGGGGCGGAATACGGCCACGGTATCCCCTGCCTTGCGGTACGAGTCCGCATAAAAGGGGTGCTCCGGTCTTACCCAAGTAGGTCCGATGATGTGTCGAGGCGATGCCGGCGGGGTCTTCGGACCCTGGTAGGGCCTCCCAAGCCGGCAAGGCTCGCACGGAGGATTGAAAACGGGGACGGCCGGGGCGTGAGGTGACGTCCGAAATTAAGGTGTTAAGGCAACCGTGCCGAGAATTGCGTGGCTGCCCGGACGTAAAACAGGGCAGTCTCTAACGGTTCCCTCGGGGGTACCTGCCGACCCCCCCGAGTATCCAGGCTTCCCCAGGTAAGGCGGCTCTGCCTGGGGTGACTTTTCTTCCGACCCCACTCGTGGGACTCATCATGGATAGTTCAATTTCTTCTTCAAAAACCAAAGCTGTGGGGGGCAGCTCAAAACCCAGCCAAACGACAAGCGAGGAGTACACAGACGAGAAGGCCCGGAACATCGGGAAGGAGGCGGCCACCGGTAGAACCTTGCCGGTGGTGAGGTGTATAGATATTCTGGCTCCGCCCAGGACAGCCAGCATATCCGAGCTGAGCAAAGTCAGCGGGTCAGATGCGCCAGGGCCAGCGCGCGATGCAGAGTCCGGGTCGGACACCGAATGGCAGACGACGAGGCGATCAAGGCGACTTAGCCAGGCGTCGTCGGAGGCGGCGGAGCCTGCCAGAGTGAAACCGGATGCTGACCGGGTAGTAGTGCCTCCCAAATCGGTGGTGCGAGCAACCATCCCGAAGAGGAAGGCACTCAATGACGACGGAGACACCGATTCCGACGACTCCTCAGTCATATCCGTGGATTCCACGCCGAAGCGGAGTGACAACGGGAACTCGAGGGGAAGAGGAAGGCCGCCAACGACGGGAGATTACGTCCGTCTGGCCGAGGCTAAGGAAAGGCTGGCGGAAGCCAAAAGGATGGAGCTGGAGATGGACAGGGAGCTCGAGGCAAATGACCTGTCTCGACCTGTTCCAAGGCCGAGCAAGGGCTCCAAGCCAATCCCGGACGTGGAGGAGGTGATGCGCGGAGCGAAGCACTTGCACACCGTAGACTTGCACGCGCAGCTCCTAAAATATACCGATGACGTTAGGAGGGTCGCAGCGGGTTCAATGAACCTAAAGGGGACGAGCGTCCGCACACTACGGATCTCGTCGAATTATATAGAAGGATTGACGGCGGAACTGGCAAAAAGGCGGGAAGCGGAGACCGCCCCAGGACCTTCGGTGGAGCCTCCTCGCACACGACGTGTTTCGCGCGAGGAGGACGAAGAGAAAGCGCAGCTCAGGGGCCTACTCAGAGCTGCCCAGGAGGAAAGGAGACAGATGGCGGAGGATCTGTCGGCGCTGCGCCAAGAGGTCGAACGCTTAAAGAAGGCTCCGGCTGGAGTGGTCCCATCACCGGTTGTCCCTGGGTCGGAAGTAACCAGGAAGACGAGGAGAAGAGTACTCTCCTCGTCTGAATCGGAGAGAGAAGACGTGAAGCGGAGACTGGTGGCGGCGAATAGTCCACCGAAAAAACTTATGCGACCGTTGCAGGGGGCAATGGATGCACCGCAGAATTACACGATGGAGGTTGAAGAGCCGGGACGAGTAACGGAACCCGAGTCGGTGATTGTTGCACCGGTCGTGCCCCACGAGCCGGAACAAGAAGTTGGGGCGTACGAGCTGGCCCAGCCAAAATGGCCCCCAAGGGAGGAGACGGAGCGGACTCAGGTCAAGGGGGGGACAAACACGGATGCCCCAGGGACGGGCCTGGAGCTGGTGGTTGCCCACCTACTCCAAAAAGTGGAGCAGCTGGCGGAGCAGCTGAAAAGAAGAGACAGGTCCGAGGCCAGGAGCGCACAGCGCAGAGCCCCGCCCAAGCCGCAGCCAAGGGCAGCGCCGAGAAAGAGCAAGGCGGGTGTTGCGGCTCCGAAGGGCGCAGCTCCAACCACCGTACCACAAATGGCCCCCTCCACCGCCGCTGCACCACCACAGAAACAGCGACAGGAGCTGTGGACCGAGGTCCTGGGCCGGAAGGCCAAACAGACAGCGAGGAAAGAGGCGCAGCGAACGGCTGGTGCTGCGCCGGCACAGAAGAGGATGGCCAACCGGCTTGCGACGGCGCCACAGACGACAGGCGGAAAAAGCACCCAGCCAGTGCCCAAAAAGAGGGTAAAGTTACCGCGCCCTCCAAGGACGGCGGCGGTCACGTTAACGGTGGCACCTGGGAGTGAAAGCACATACTCCCAGGTGCTGAAGAAAGCAAGGGAGGCGGTGCCTGCCCAGGAGCTGGCCCAGTTGGGCATCAACGAATTCAAGATTCGGAAGGCGGTCACCGGGGGGCTTGTTCTTGGCATACCAGGCGAGCAAAATAAGGCCAAGGCAGCCAGCCTGGCGGAAAAATTGCGCGGGGTATTCCGGGAAACAGATGTGAGAGTTGGGAACCCGGTCAAGACATCCGAGCTGAGGCTTCTAAACCTGGATGATTCCATCGAGAAGGATGAGGTGGCCCAGGCCCTGGCGGAGCTGGGAGAGTGCTCCGCCCAGGACGTCAAAGTCGGTGATATTAGGAGGGCCCGCAACGGCATGGGCACCGTGTGGGTCCGCTGCCCCTTAGCTACAGCTAAGAAAGCGGAGGCGGCGGGACGAGTTAAGATCGGGTGGTCGTCGGCGCGGGTCGAGATACTGGCGGCCCGCCCGATGCACTGTTTCCGCTGCCTCCAGAAGGGGCATGCGGCCCAACAATGCAAGGAGGAGGCGGACCGGACGGGGCGCTGCTACGCGTGTGGGGAACGGGGGCACAAAGCCGCTGCATGCGGTAATAAGCTTAAGTGCCCCCTGTGCAGCGACCTTGGAAGACCGGACAAACATAGGCTGGGGTCCGCAGAGTGCGCTCCACCACCGCCTAGAAGGAAGAGGGCGGCAGAGCCAAGTAGACCACAGGAGAAGGCACCTGAAGCAGCCAGAACACCCATAGCAGAGCAGCCCGCAAAGGCCACACAACCGGAAGGATGCGCCATGGAGGTGGCTGAGGAGGCAACTGCGTGATGGGGCCGCTGAGCCCCATACTCCAATTTAACGCGAACCACTCGGCGGGGGCACAGGACCTGTTTCTCCACGCCCTCGCCGAGTGGGATTGTTCGTTGGGGATTGTTGCAGAGCCCTACCGCGTCCCGGACCAGCCGAACTGGTTTGCGGACGCGGAGGGCCGGGACGCGAGTGTTGGGATCGTGTCGCGTGGGAAATCCGGCTCCCCCCCCTGCACCGCGATAGCAGCGGCAAGGGGAGCCGTCGCGGTAAAGTGGGGGGATATAGTGGTGGTGGGCGTCTACGCACCACCTCGCTGGCCTCTCGCAGTTTACGAGCAGTTTCTCGATCGGGTGGGGCAGTTAGTGTCGCGTTGCCCCACCCAACGGGTTATGGTCCTCGGGGACTTCAACGCAAAAGCTTGCGTGTGGGGTTCCCCGGGGACCGATGCGAGAGGCCATGCGACCCTTGATTGGGCGGCGGCGCAAGGGCTCCTGTTGTTAAACAGGGGCTCGGTGAGCACGTGCGTGCGGCCCCGGGGGGAGTCTATCGTGGATCTCACGTGGGCTTCCCCTGCGGCCGCGCGCATCGTTGCGAGCTGGCGGGTGCTGGAGGAGGTGGAGAGTCTTAGTGACCATAGATATGTCAGGATAGACCTCTCCTCCTCTAGCGCCCGGCGCCGCCGGGGTAGACGCCCACCACCTAAAAGATGGGCGCTGAAGAGGCTCGACCATGATAGGATGGTTGCTGCAGCCCTCGCGGTTAGCTGGCCGGCTTCTCCGGCTGGACAGGTCGCGGACGTCGAGGGTGAGGCTAAGTGGTTCCGGGGCACCATGCAGGATATCTGCGACGTGGCGATGCCCCGGGCCACTCCTCACCTGCGCCGGGCGGCGTACTGGTGGACGGGGCAGATCGCGCAGTTGCGCGAAGCATGTCTGCCATTGCGTCGCCGGTACCAGCGCGCCCGGCGTAGGCGCAACCGCGACCCCGCGAGGGAGCAGCGGCTCTGGGAGGACTACCGGGCAGGGGTAGTTGCCTTCCGGAGCGCCATCCGGGAGTCTAAGGACCGAGCCTGGGGCGAGTTCCTCGGCTCTCTTGAGCGGGACCGGTGGGGCCGCCCATACAAAATGGTTATGGGCAAGTTAAGGCCATATGCCCCACCGGTTACGGAGAGCCTCGACCCCCATTTACTGGGGCGCGTCGTGGAAACTTTGTTTCCTCGGGATTCTAGTCCCATGACGCGTCCCGGGGCGTCGGAACACCTTCAGTGGACCGACGACATGGGGGTCTCTGACGAGGAGCTCGTCTATGCCGTCAAGAGGGTAAGCGCGCGGAACACCGCGCCAGGCCCTGACGGCATCCCGGGCCGGGCTTGGTCCTTGGCACTCCCATATTTGGGAGATCGAGCAAGGGGCCTCTTCAGCGCCTGTCTGAGACAGGGTGTGTTTCCGCAAGTGTGGAAGAGGGGACGGCTGGTCCTCCTGAAGAAAGAGGGACGTAACGAGCAGGAGCCCTCGGCGTACCGGCCGATCATTTTATTGGATGTGATTGGCAAAATCTTCGAAACCATCATCGCGAAGAGACTCACCGATCACCTCTCCGGAGATGGTCCCGACGTGGCCGACTGGCAATTCGGATTCAAGAAAGGGAGAAGCACCATCGATGCTATATTGAGAGTTAGGAACATTGCCCAGTCGGCCACGTCCAGGGGCGGGGTGGCGATAGGCATATCACTAGACATAGTGAATGCCTTCAACACCCTGCCCCATGGGACGATTCGGGAAGGCCTGCAAAGGCATAGGGTACCCCCAATAATTAGCAGGATAATAGGGGACTATCTCCGTGAGAGGTCGATCGAGTGTGTAGATCGGTCGGGCGCCGAGCGCGTTTGGAGTGTTGAGCGGGGCGTGCCCCAGGGAGCGGTACTCGGTCCGCACCTGTGGCTCGTGGGGTACGACCCCGCTCTTCGTGCCCCGTTGCCACCGGGGTTGTCAGTCACCTGCTTTGCAGATGACACTTTAATATTGGCAACGGGGCGCGAGTGGAGGAGGACCAGCCGTCTCGCTGAGTTGGGTGCCTCGGTGGTCGTTGCCGAGATCCGGGCGCTCGGGCTGGAGGTGGCTCCCCACAAAACGGAGGTCATGGCCTTCTGCCAGACACGTGGGGGGCTGCCGCCCGCCGGAGCGTCGATCCGGGTAGGCGGAGCCGAAGTCCAGATCGGGTCCGAGATGAAGTATCTCGGACTTCGACTGGACAGCCGCTGGAGCTTCGATGCTCACTTCGACGCGTTGGCCCCCAGGTTGGAGCGCACAGCATGCGCGTTGGCGCGCATATTGCCCAACCTGCGGGGCCCAAGTGAGAAGGTGCGCCGACTCTACATGGGGGTCGTGCGGTCCATGGCCTTATACGGCGCCCCTGTTTGGGCGGCCGACCTGGCAGCCAGCAGCCACTCGCAAGGTGTTTTGCGAAGAGTGGAACGGCGGCTGGCTAGCCGGGTGGTCATGGGGTACCGTACGATCTCCTGGGAGTCGGCAACGGTCCTGGCGGGCGTAATACCCTTAAAATACCAGGCTGAGGTGGAGGCTGAGGTATACCGTTACCGAAGCTCCCTCAGCCTGGTCACGGGTGCAGAGGGGGGCTCGCCAGGGCCCAGCGTCGAGGTGTGCAGGCTCCAGGCCCGCCGCGTCGCTATCTCCCGCTGGCGTCGCGACTTAGTTGCCAGCGGGGCCGCGGAGAAGCGCGCGGTCGGGGCGGTCCTTCCACGACTGGAGCAGTGGATGGACCGTGGCCACGGGCGGCTCACGTTCCGGATCACGCAGGTGCTTACCGGGCATGGGTGCTTCGGTGAGTACCTGTGGCGGATCGGTAGGGAACGATCACCGGGATGTTATGAGTGTGGTGCTGGGCCCGACAACGCCCAGCACGTAATGAGTGAATGTCCTGCCTTTGCCTGGCAAAGGCACTATATGGTGTGTGTGCTTGAATGTGATGCTGCATGTTTGAGTGATGTGGTCGAGCGAATGCTGAAGAGTGAAGAGGGATGGATGGCCGTCTCCTCCTTTTGCGAGACAGTCATCTCGCGGAAGGAGGAGGCGGAACGTGAGAGAGAGAAACGCGGCGACAGTGGCAGAGTGCGTGCGCGTGCAAGAAGAAGGCGACTGGGAGCTCCGGACCCGGCCTCCCAGCCGCCTTCCTGAGTGTAGTGGGGCGGCGCGGCATCCCCGCGTCGTCCTCACTGTGTGAATGATGTGTGATTGTGTGTGCGTGTATGTGTTGTGTGTTAGTGTGTGTGCTTGTGTTTTAGTTTAATGTGAGAGGTGTTGGGGATGGGGGTCGCGTCGCCTGCCCCGACGCGCCCTCATCCCACTGATGAATGTGAGTGTGTGGCGGTCTTGGTCCGAGGGTGTCGGAGATCCTCGGGATTGACCAAGACCGCCAGGACCGCAGGGGTCATGGGCGGGGGCCCATGATCCCATTGCACGCGGTCCGGTGTGTGGAGACGAAGGGGGGCGTGGTTACCTCTTCGGCTCCTACAGGGTAAAGGGTGGGTATTTTGTAATGTGGGGAGGCTTCTCCTCCCCACGAGAAGGGTGAACATGCCAGCATGGGCACATGGCGGCATTTTGGTGGGCCGCGGTGAAGAATATCGCATGATCCCGTAGCCCACCATGCCGCCGAGGGTGGGAACCACCGAGGGGTTTTAGTGGGTACAAATCCCACACAACCCCCGCTCCTCCCCCGGGGAGTGGGGGCGTCTTGTTGAAGATTTCCCCTCGTAAAAAAAAAAAAAAAAAAAAAAAAAAAGGTTGGGTTAGGTTAGGTTAGGTTGGTGGACGAATGGTGGCAGTGTGCCACAAGTCGGATCTCCCACCTCCTCGTGGTGTCCGCTGGGGTGGAGGCACTCTATGCTCTTCGGAAATCAATCGCTTCGGCGATTGGCTTCCCAAGGGTGAGGGCCTCCATGCTAACGGGAGAACGGCGGGTCCTCCAGTTTAGGGAGGGCCTAAGATCACACCGTAAGCCTGTGGTCATGTTTCGCAGGAACGGGGAGGCTTGCCTTAACCGGCTGGCCTCGCGAGGAGTAAACCTCTATAAAAAATCCGCTGTGTGGTTCGCGGGGCGGAATACGGCCACGGTATCCCCTGCCTTGCGGTACGAGTCCGCATAAAAGGGGTGCTCCGGTCTTACCCAAGTAGGTCCGATGATGTGTCGAGGCGATGCCGGCGGGGTCTTCGGACCCTGGCAGGGCCTCCCTAGCCGGTAAGGCTCGCACGGAGGATTGAAAACGGGGACGGCCGGGGCGCGTTGTACGTCTGAAGTCAAGGTGTTAAGGCAACCGTGCCGAGGACTGCGTGGCTGCCCAGACGTTAAGCAGAGGCAGTCTCTAACGGTTCCCTCGGGGGTACCTGCCGACCCCCCCGAGTATCCAGGCTTCCCCGGGTAAGGCGGCTCTGCCCGGGGTGACTTTTCTTCCGACCCCACTCGTGGGACTTATTATGGAGTGTTCTAAATTTAAAAACCAAGCTGTGGCAGACAGCTATAAAAACAGCCAAAATCTCGAAGTACAGGGGGAGGACAAACAGAGCGCGGCGAAGGACACGGCGAAGATCACGGCTGCAGCCATAAACCAGCCGATTGTTAGGTGTATGGACATCCTCAAAACGCCTGTGAGGATTGTCAGGTGCTCGTCGCCGGCGGCATCAGAAGGAGAAAGGGGCGGGTCATCGAGGCCTAAAACTGCGGACGATACCCCGTGCAACTCTGGTGGGGAGTCGAGCGGCTCGGACTGGCGGACCACCAGGAGAGCAAGGGAAGCCATCGTAAAAACAGAGAGGGGTGTGCGGGAAAGGTCTGCGTCACGATTGGGCGACAGAATGGGTTCAACGGTCGTCCCAAGGGCGAAGACCAAAATCGCAAATAGATCCAGGAGGGATGAAGAAGATGATTCGGGGTCGGACTCATCCGTAATTTCGGTGGACTTGGCACAGCCCGACAACGCCACCACCAGGACGGACCGACCGGCGCGGCAACGCGGAAGACCGCCCACCACGGGCGAGTATGTGGGTCTTGCTGAGGCGCAAGAACGCCTCAACGAAGCCAAGAGGAAGTCGATTGAACTCGACAAACAAATGAGAGTCTTTGACGACACCCTGCCGGCTCCAGGACCTTGTCGGGCGAGCAAGCCGTTACCGGCGGTGGAAGAGCTGTCTCGGGAGGCGCGTTGGCTGGCGTCGGCGGATTTATGTGCCGAGATGCTTAAGAGCGTCGACCTGATTAGGAGAGTTGCGGCGTGCTCTCAAAACTTGAAGGGCACGAACGTTCGCACATTGCGGATAGTGTCGAACACCTTGGAGGCCTACACCGTGGAACTCGCCAAGCGGCCCCTATCCAGCGGAGCGGAGGAGACAACAACGGAGAGGGACACAGAAATAGATGGCCTCAAACGGCAGCTCCAGGAGGCGGAGCAGCAGCGAATGAGGATGGCTGCGGAGATGGCAGCCATGAAGAGGCAGATGGAGGAGCTGCAGCGGGGAGCCGCCATTAAACCCCCTGCAGTTGCCAGTCCTGAGCCCAAACCTAGGAGAAGAACGGGCACAAGAAGGAGGTTATCCTCGTCCTCCTCCGAGCGCGAGGAACCCAAACGGCGCCAACTCAGCGCAGTAGGGACGGAAGATCCCATACCCACGGTGGCCTTCGTGGAGGCGGGTGAACATCTGCCATCACCGCCGCCACCGATGGATACTGAGGAGGTCGGACAGCGGCTGACCGAGGAGCGGCGTGCGCCACAGGAACAAGCGAGGGCGCCGTCGACGTCGACAACGGCGGAAGTCGAGAGGACGAAGGCTGACAAGCCGGAAGAGGGCGGCCAGGAGCCGGGATTGGGAGCGGTCGTGGCCCTCCTCATGAGGAAAATAGAGGAGCTGACCGACGAAGTCAGAGGTGGAAAGGCCGAGAAGCCTCACACTGCGGCGAGCAGGGAGGGGAAGAAAAAACCTCCTTCAAGAAGGGCTTCCGTGGCGCGGAAAGGAGACGCGCGTCCCACCCAGGAGGCTAAGGCCGCGGCCAAACTGCCACCCCCACCCGCCCCTACCGGAGAGACATGGGCGACGGTTGTGGGCCGTAAGGCCAAGCGCGAAGCAAAAAAGGCGCCCGCGGGAGGGAAACAGGACCCGAAGAAGGGCCAACAGGCCGCCAGGACGCCCAAGAAGAGCGCGGGACAGGTCCAACCACCAACAGGGGGGAAGAAGGCAAAGGTGCCTCGACCGCCGAGGACGGCCGCCGTCACACTGACGGTCATGCCTGGGGGCGAAATAACCTATGCCCAGGTTATGAAAAAGGCCATGGAAACGGTGGACAGAGAGGAGCTGACGAGGATCGGCATTAAGGAATTCCGTCTTAGGAAGGCTGCGACCGGCGGTCTAATCTTGGGAATACCAGGAGAGGACGGCAAGAAGAAGGCAGAGACTTTGGTCGGGAAGCTCAAGGGAGCCTTCGACGAGAGCCAAGTGAGAGTGGCGAACCCCGTTCAGACCGCTGAAATCCGTCTTCTGGGGCTGGACGACTCGATAGAGCCGAAGGATGTGGCTGAGGCGCTGGCAAAGTTGGGAGACGTCAGCGCCACCGATATTAAGGTCGGTAACATACGAAGGTCCCCCACGACACTGGGGACAGTGTGGATCAAGTGCCCAGTCGCAATAGCTAGACGGGCGGAAGCGGCCAAGAGGGTTACAATTGGGTGGTCATCCGCGAGGGTCGACGTGCTGGAGGCAAGGCCCAAGCATTGCTTTCGGTGCCTGCAGAGGGGCCACGTGGCGGCAAAATGCGACAGTCAAGTCGTGAGGAAGGGCCGCTGCTATGCTTGCGGAGGAACGGATCATGTGGCGGCGGTGTGTAGCGCCAAACTTAACTGCCCACTTTGCTCCGACTTGGGCAGGCCGGCTTCACACAGGTTGGGCACGGCAGATTGTGCACCGGTTCCAACAAAGAGGAGGGCCAGAAAGGTGGAGAATGGCCCCGACACGGCAAATGTCGCGGCCACCACGCGGGATGGTACGGGGAACGCGAACGGCAACGCGAGCGCGACCGCGGAGACGGCTCAACCGGAGCCGCAGCAGGGTGAAGCCATGGAGGTGGCAGTAGAGATCGCCGCGTGATGGGGCCACCGAGCCCCATATTACAGGCAAACGTGAACCACTCGGCGGGGGCGCAGGACTTACTGCTCCACACCCTCGCCGAGTGGGACTGTTCTCTAGGGGTGGTAGCGGAGCCCTACCGTGTCCCGGACCAGCCTCACTGGTTCGCGGATGCGGGGGGCTCCGACGCGACTATCGCGATAATCGCGCGTGGTAGGCAGGGGTCACCCTCCTGTTCCGCAGTGGCCGCGGGGCGGGGGGCTGTGGCCGTCAAATGGGGGGAAACAACGGTGGTGGGCGTCTATGCACCGCCTCGTTGGCCTCTCGCCGAGTTCGAGGACGTTTTGGAGAGGGTGGGACAAATAATGTCGCAGTGTCCCTCCCAGCGCGTACTTATTATGGGTGACTTCAATGCGCATGCGCGCGAATGGGGGTCCTCCAGAACGGACGCGAGAGGCGAGGCGACCCTAGATTGGGCGGCGGCACACGGCCTCCTGTTGCTTAACAGGGGCCGGGTGAGCACATGCGTGCGGCCCCAGGGGGAGTCCATTGTGGATCTCACGTGGGCTTCCCCTGCGGCCGCGCGTACTGTCGCGAGCTGGCGGGTGGCGGAGGAGAAGGAAACTTTGAGTGACCATCTCTACATTCGAGTGGAATTCTCCTCCGACACCTGGTGCCGCCGGAGTAGACGCCCACCACCGTGCAGGTGGGCGCTGAGGAGGCTGGACGTAGATTATTTGGAGGCTGCTGCCCGCGTGGCTTGCTGGCCGGCTTCTCCGGTCAGGGAGGTCGCGGACATCGAGGGTGAGGCCGGGTGGCTCCGGGGCAAAGCGCAGGAGATCTGCGACGTGGCGATGCCCCGGGTCACTCCTCGCCCGCGCCGGGCCGCATACTGGTGGACGCCGGAGATCGCTTCGCTTCGCGAGGCGTGTCTCCCTAGGCGCCGCCAGTATCAGCGTGCTCGGCGTAGATGTAACCGCGACCCCGCGCGGGAGCAGCTTCTATGGGACGATTACAGGAGCGCCGTTGTCGCGTTCCGCAACGCGATTCGGGAGTCCAAGGACCGGGCCTGGGGCGAGTTCCTCGGCTCTCTGGACCGGGATCGGTGGGGGCGCCCATACAAATTAGTTATGGGTAAGCTAAGACCGTGGGCCCCCCCGATAACCGAGAGCCTCGACCCCCAGACACTGGGGCGCGTCGTGGAAACTTTGTTTCCTCGGGATAGTAGTCCCATGACGCGTCCCGGGTCGTCGGCCCACCTTCAGTGGACCGACGATATGGGGGTCTCCGAGGAGGAGCTCGTCGATGCCGTCAGGCGGGCTAGTGCCCGGAATACAGCTCCGGGTCCTGACGGCATACCGGGCCGGGTCTGGTCCTTGGTTCTCCCATTTTTGGGGGATAGAGTCCGGGGCCTCTTCAGCGCCTGCCTGCGAGAGGGGAAATTTCCGGGGATTTGGAAAGCGGGGCGGCTGGTCCTCCTTAAGAAAGAAGGAAAGAAAGATGGCGAGCCTTCCGCGTACCGGCCGATCGTGCTGTTAGATGTTATAGGGAAAATTTTCGAGCGCATTGTTGCGGCGCGTTTGATGGGGCACCTCTCCGGGGATGGTCCGGACGTGGCCGACTGCCAATTTGGGTTTCGAAGGGGCAGAAGCACCGTGGACGCGATAAACAGGGTGCGTGCGATCGCGCAGTCGGTCACGTCCAGGGGCGGGGTGGCGATAGCGATATCATTCGATATCGTGAACGCCTTCAACACCCTGCCCCACCGAGTTATATTGGACGGGCTTGCGAGGCTGGAAGTGCCTCCGGTATTAATTAGGATTATCGGGGACTATCTCCGGGAGAGGTCCATCCATTGCACGGATCGGTCGGGCGCGGTTAGGACTTGGGGGGTTGAGCGGGGCGTGCCCCAGGGATCGGCACTCGGGCCGTTCCTGTGGCTCGTGGGGTACGACCCCGCTCTGTGCGCCCCGTTGCCACCGGGAGTTTTTGTTACGTGTTTTGCCGACGATACGCATGTCCTGGCAACGGGGCGTACGTGGGAGAGGACCAGCCGCCTCGCTGAGGTGGGGTCCTCGGTGATCGTTTCCGCGATTCGGGGGCTCGGTTTGGAGGTGGCTCCCCACAAAACCGAGGTGATGGCCTTCCGCCACACACGTGGGGATCCGCCTCCGGCCGGAGCTTTGATCCGGGTAGACGGGGTCGGAGTCCGGATCGGGTCCGAGATGCGTTATCTCGGACTCCGGCTGGACAGCCTCTGGAGTTTCGATCGCCACTTCGACGTGCTGGCCCCCAGGTTGGAGCGGGTTGCGGGCGCGTTGGCGCGCCTATTGCCCAACCTGCGGGGTCCCAGCGAGAAAGTTCGCCGACTCTATATGGGGGTCGTGCGGAGTATGGCCCTATACGGCGCCCCTGTTTGGGCTGCCGACCTGGCCGTCAGCCGTCGGTCGCAGAAAGTTCTGCGACGGGTGGAACGGCGGCTGGCGATCAGGGTGGTGATGGGCTACCGCACGATCTCCTACGAGTCGGCGATGGTCCTGGCGGGTGTAATTCCATGGAAGTTACAGGCGGAGGTGGAGGCCGAGGTCTATAGGCACCGAGGCGCCCTCCGTCGGGTGGGGGAACTAGATGGTGTCCCGTCAGGACCCAGCGTCGAGGAGGTGAGGCTCCAGGCCCGCCGCGTCGCTGTCTCCCGCTGGCGCGCGGAACTCACTGCCAGCGGGGCCGCGGAGAAGCGCGCGGTCGGGGCGGTCCTTCCGCATCTCGAGAGGTGGATGGACCGCGGCCACGGGCGACTCACGTTCCGGGTCACACAGGTGCTGACCGGGCATGGGTGTTTTGCCCGGTACCTGTGCCGGATCGGCAGGGAACGATCGCCGAGTTGTCATCATTGTGGTGTGGGTGAGGATTGCGTGACTCACACTGTAGAGAGGTGTCCTGCCTGGGCGTGGCACCGGCACTTCCTGCAGTGTGAGGTTGGCGTGGATGTGAGTGTGAATGTTCTTGTTGAACGTATGCTTCAGAGTGAGAACGCGTGGAAGGCCGTCGTCTCCTTCTGTGAGACAGTAATGTCCAGGAAGGAGGCGGCGGAGCGTGAACGGCAGCGTCGCGGGGGGGTCGTCGACAGCAGGACACTGCGTCGAGGGAGAAGGCGACCGGGAAATCCGGACCCGGTTTCCCGGGCGCCCTCCTGAGGGTAGTGGGGCGTCGCGGCCTCCCCGCGTCGCCCGCGTGGGTGTGACTGAGTGAGTGTTTGTTGTGTTTGTGCTTGTGTTTTTGTGTTTTGTGTTTGTGTTTCGTGTTGGTTGTGTTTGTGTTGTGTGCTTGTGTGTGTGTGTGTGTTGAGTTCGTGAGTGGTGTGTTCATTATTTTGAGAGGGGTGAGGGTTCGGGGCGGCGTCGCCTTCCGCGGCGCCGGTTTGCCGGCCCTCGACTTTATGGGGCATGATCGCCTCGGGGTGGGTAACCGGATGATCTGCCTCGGGGTTGGGTCATGGCCGCAGGAGTCATGGGCGGGGGCCCATGACTCCATTGCACGCGGCCGCGGGGTCGAGTCGACGGCGGCCGTGATGACGTGGTCGGCTCGGAAGGGCTGGGAAACCGCATGTTTTGGCGTGGGGGCTTCTCCCCCACGCGAGTTGGGCGCGAGAACGCGCAAATCGGCCGGTGGGTGGTGGCGTAATATTCGTCGGGTCCCACCACCCACCTCAGCCGTAGAGGGTGGGCATCACCGAGGGGTTTTAGTGGGTAAAAATCCCACACTACCCCCGCTCCTCCCCCGGGGAGTGGGGGTGTCTTATGTTGAAGATTTCCCCTCGTAAAAAAAAAAAAAAAAAAAAAAAAAAAAAGGTTAGGTTAGGTTGGCGGGCGTAATACCCTTAAAATACCAGGCTGAGGTTGAGGCTGAGGTGTACCGTCACCGAAGCTCCCTCAGCCTGGTCACGGGTGTAGAGGGAGGCTCGCCAGGGCCCAGCGTCGAGGTGTGCAGGCTCCAGGCCCGCCGCGTCGCTATCTCCCGCTGGCGTCGCGACTTAGTTGCCAGCGGGGCCGCGGAGAAGCGCGCGGTCGGGGCGGTCCTTCCACGCCTGGAACAGTGGATGGACCGTGGCCACGGGCGGCTCACGTTCCGGATCACGCAGGTGCTTACCGGGCATGGGTGCTTCGGTGAGTACCTGTGGCGGATCGGTAGGGAACGATCACCGGGTTGTTTCGCGTGTGGAGCTGGGCCAGACACGGCCCAGCATGTTTTGAGTGAGTGTCCAGCGTATGCGTGGGAAAGGCATTTTATGACCTGTGTGACTGAGTGTGATCCTGCATGCTTGAATGATGTGATTGCGAGTATGTTGCGAAATGAAGAGGGATGGATGGCCGTCTCCTCCTTTTGCGAGACAGTCATCTCGCGGAAGGAGGAGGCGGAGAGAGAGAGAGAGAAACGCGGCGACAGAGGCAGAGTGCGTGCGCGTGGAAGAAGAAGGCGACTGGGAGCTCCGGACCCGGCCTCCCAGCCGCCTTCCTGAGTGTAGTGGGGCGGCGCGGCATCCCCGCGTCGTCCTCACAGTGTGATTGATGTGTGTTTGTGTGTGTGTGAGTGTCGTGTGTTTGTGTGTGTGTTTGTTTAGTATTTAAAGTGAGAGGTGTTGGGGATGGGGGTTGCGTCGCCTGCCCCGACGCGCCCTCATCCCACTGATTTGTGTGAGTGTTTGGCGGTGCTCGGTCCGAGGGTACCGGAGTCCCTCGGGATTGACCGAGACACCGCCAGGGCCGCAGGGGTCATGGGCGGGGGCCCATGATCCCATTGCACGCGGTCCGGTGTGTGGAGACGAAGGGGGGCGTGGTTACCTCTTCGGCTCCTACAGGGTAATGGGTGGGTATTTTGTAATGTGGGGAGGCTTCTCCTCCCCACGAGAAGGGTGAACATGCCAGCATGGGCACATGGCGGCATTTTGGTGGGCCGCGGTGAAGAATATCGCATGATCCCGTAGCCCACCATGCCGCCGAGGGTGGGAACCACCGAGGGGTTTTAGTGGGTACAAATCCCACACAACCCCCGCTCCTCCCCCGGGGAGTGGGGGCGTCTTGTTGAAGATTTCCCCTCGTAAAAAAAAAAAAAAAAAAAAAAAAAAAAGGTTAGGTTAGGTTAGGTTAGGTTCCCGCGCGGGAGCAGCTTCTATGGGAGGATTATAGGAGCGCTGTTGTCGCGTTCCGCAACGCGATTCGGGAGTCCAAGGACCGGGCCTGGGGCGAGTTCCTCGGCTCTCTGGACCGGGATCGGTGGGGGCGCCCATACAAATTAGTTATGGGTAAGCTAAGACCGTGGGCCCCCCCGATAACCGAGAGCCTCGACCCCCAGACACTGGGGCGCGTCGTGGAAACTTTGTTTCCTCGGGATAGTAGTCCCATGACGCGTCCCGGGTCGTCGGCCCACCTTCAGTGGACCGACGATATGGGGGTCTCCGAGGAGGAGCTCGTCGATGCCGTCAGGCGGGCTAGTGCCCGGAATACAGCTCCGGGTCCTGACGGCATACCGGGCCGGGTCTGGTCCTTGGTTCTCCCATTTTTGGGGGATAGGATCCGGGGCCTCTTCAGCGCCTGCCTGCGAGAGGGGAAATTTCCTGGGATTTGGAAGGCGGGGCGGCTGGTTCTCCTTAAGAAAGAAGGCAAAAAAGATGGTGAGCCTTCCGCGTACCGGCCGATCGTGCTATTAGATGTAATAGGGAAGATCTTCGAGCGCATTGTTGCGGCGCGTTTGGTGGGGCACCTCTCCGGAGATGGTCCGGACGTGGCCGACTGCCAGTTCGGTTTTCGTCGGGGACGGAGTACGATCGATGCGATCAATAGGGTTCGCACGATCGCGCAGTCGGTCACGTCCAGGGGCGGGGTGGCGATCGCGATATCATTCGATATCGTGAACGCGTTCAACACCCTGCCCCACCGAGTTATATTGGACGGGCTTACGAGGCTGGAAGTGCCTCCGGTATTAATTAGGGTTATCGGGGACTATCTCCGGGAGAGGTCAGTTCACTGCACCGATCGGTCGGGCGCGGTTAGGACTTGGGGGGTTGAGCGGGGCGTGCCCCAGGGATCGGCACTCGGGCCGTTCCTGTGGCTCGTGGGGTACGACCCCGCTCTGTGCGCCCCGTTGCCACCGGGAGTTTTTGTTACTTGTTTTGCTGACGACACGCATGTCCTGGCAACGGGGCGTACGTGGGAGAGGACCAGCCGCCTCGCTGAGGTGGGGTCCTCGGTGATCGTTTCCGCGATTCGGGGGCTCGGTTTGGAGGTGGCTCCCCACAAAACCGAGGTGATGGCCTTCCGCCACACACGTGGGGACCCGCCTCCGGCCGGAGCTTTGATCCGGGTAGACGGGGTCGGAGTCCAGATCGGGTCCGAGATGCGTTATCTCGGACTCCGGCTGGACAGCCTCTGGAGTTTCGATCGCCACTTCGACGTGCTGGCCCCCAGGTTGGAGCGGGTTGCGGGCGCGTTGGCGCGCCTATTGCCCAACCTGCGGGGTCCCAGCGAGAAAGTTCGCCGACTCTATATGGGGGTCGTGCGGAGTATGGCCCTATACGGCGCCCCTGTTTGGGCTGCCGACCTGGCCGTCAGCCGTCGGTCGCAGAAAATTCTGCGACGGGTGGAACGGCGGCTGGCGATCAGGGTGGTGATGGGCTACCGCACGATCTCCTACGAGTCGGCGATGGTCCTGGCGGGTGTAATTCCATGGAAGTTACAGGCGGAGGTAGAGGCCGAGGTTCATAGGCACCGAGGCGCCCTCCGTCGGGTGGGGGAACTAGATGGTGTCCCGCCAGGACCCAGCGTCGAGGAGGTGAGGCTCCAGGCCCGCCGCGTCGCTGTCTCCCGCTGGCGCGCGGAATTGACTGCCAGCGGGGCCGCGGGGAAGCGCGCGGTCGGGGCGGTCCTTCCGCATCTCGAGAGGTGGATGGACCGCGGCCACGGGCGACTCACGTTCCGGGTCACACAGGTGCTGACCGGGCATGGGTGTTTTGCCCGGTACCTGTGCCGGATCGGCAGGGAACGATCGCCGAGTTGTCATCATTGTGGTGTGGGTGAGGATTGCGTGACTCACACTGTAGAGAGGTGTCCTGCCTGGGCGTGGCACCGGCACTTCCTGCAGTGTGAGGTTGGCGTGGATGTGAGTGTGAATGTTCTTGTTGAACGTATGCTTCAGAGTGAGAACGCGTGGAAGGCCGTCGTCTCCTTCTGTGAGACAGTTATGTCCAAGAAGGAGGCGGCGGAGCGTGAACGGCAGCGTCGCGGGGGGGTCGTCGACAGCAGGACACTGCGTCGAGGGAGAAGGCGGCCGGGAAATCCGGACCCGGTTTCCCGGGCGCCCTCCTGAGGGTAGTGGGGCGTCGCGGCCTCCCCGCGTCGCCCGCGTGGGTGTGATTGAGTGAGTGTTTGTTGTGTTTGTGTTTTGTGTTTTGTGTTTGTGTCTTGTGTTTGTTGTGTTTGTGCAGTGTGATTGTGCGTGAGGGGTGTTGTATTTTTGAGCGGGGTGAGGGTTCGGGGCGGCGTCGCCTTCCGCGGCGCCGGTTCGCCGGCCCTCGACTTATGGGGAATGATCGGCTCGGGGTGGGTTTCCGGATTGTCTACCTCGGGGTTGGGTCATGGCCGCAGGAGTCATGGGCGGGGGCCCATGACTCCATTGCACGCGGCCGCGGGGTCGAGTCGACGGCGGCCGTGATGACGTGGTCGGCTCGGAAGGGTTGGGAAACCGCATGTTTTGGCGTGGGGGCTTCTCCCCCCACGCGAGTTGGGCGCGAGAACGCGCAAATCGGCCGGTGGGTGGTGGCGTAATATTCGTCGGGTCCCACCACCCACCTCAGCCGTAGAGGGTGGGCATCACCGAGGGGTTTTAGTGGGTAAAAATCCCACACTACCCCCGCTCCTCCCCCGGGGAGTGGGGGTGTCTTATGTTGAAGATTTCCCCTCGTAAAAAAAAAAAAAAAAAAAAAAAAAAAAAAAAAAAAAAAAAAAAAAAAAAAAGGTTAGGTTAGGTTAGGTTAGGTTAGGTTAGGTTAGGTTAGGTTAGGTTAGGTTAGGTTGGTGGACGAGGCGTGCGAATGGTGGCAGTGTGCCACAAGTCGGATCTCCCACCTCCTCGTGGTGTACGCTGGGATAGAGGCACTCTATGCCCTTCGGAAATCAATCGCTTCGGCGATTGGCTTCCCAAGGGTGAGGGCCTCTATGCTAACGGGAGAACGGCGGGTTCCCCAGTTCTGGGGGGCCTATGCTCATACCGTAAGCCTGTGGTCATGTTTCGCAGGAACGGGGAGGCTTGCCTTAACCGGCTGGCCTCGCGAGGAGTAAACCTCTATAAAAAATCCGCTGTGTGGTTCGCGGGGCGGAATACGGCCACGGTATCCCCTGCCTTGCGGTACGAGTCCGCATAAAAGGGGTGCTCCGGTCTTACCCAAGTAGGTCCGATGATGTGTCGAGGCGATGCCGGCGGGGTCTTCGGACCCTGGTAGGGCCTCCCAAGCCGGCAAGGCTCGCACGGAGGATTGAAAACGGGGACGGCCGGGGCGCGTTGTACGTCTGAAGTCAAGGTGTTAAGGCAACCGTGCCGAGGACTGCGTGGCTGCCCAGACGTTAAGCAGAGGCAGTCTCTAACGGTTCCCTCGGGGGTACCTGCCGACCCCCCCGAGTATCCAGGCTTCCCCGGGTAAGGCGGCTCTGCCCGGGGTGACTTTTCTTCCGACCCCACTCGTGGGAACACTAATGGATTGTTCAAATTATAAAACCAAAGCTGTGGGGGGCAGCTTAAAACCCATCCAAAAAACCGAGGAGAGCACTGAGGAGAAGGCCCGGAACAACGGGAAAGACACGGCCACCGGTAAGGCCTTGCCGGTGGTGAGGTGCGTGGACATTCTGGCTCCGCCAAGAACAGCCAGTCAGTCCGACCTGAGCAAACCTAGCGGCTCAGGGGCGCCAGGGCCGGCGCATGATGAGGATTCCCGTTCCGGATCGGAGACGGAGTGGCGAACAACTAGGCGCTCCATGCGACTGAGCGGCGCGTCGCTAAATGAAGAGGGGCCGATCCGCGAGAGGACGGATGTCGACCGGATTGTTGTGTCTCCGAAACCGGCGACAAGGAAGACCACACCGAGGAGGACGGGCCTAAACGAGGACGGTGACACTGATTCGGACGACTCTTCCGTCATCTCTGTAGAGTCGACACCGTCCAGGAACGAGAGTCGGAACTCCCGAGGAAGAGGCAGACCGCCGACAACGGGCGAATATGTGCGCCTGGCCGAAGCCAAGGAAAGGCTCGCGGAGGCCAAAAGGAGAGAACTCGAGGTAGACAGGGAGCTCGAGGCGAGGAGACGGGAGCTGGACTTAGAAAGAGAGCTCGAGGCTGGTGACTCCTCTCGACCGGTGCCCCGTCCGAGTAAAGGCAGCAAGCCGATACCGGACGTCGAGGAGGTTATGCGTGAGGCGAAACGGCTCCACACGGTCGATCTGCATGCGCAGCTCCTGAAGTATACAGACGACGTCCGGAGGGTCGCAGCGGCCTCGATGAATTTAAAAGGGACGAGTGTCCGAACACTAAGGATCTCGTCCAACTATATAGAGGGCCTAACTACAGAACTGGCCAAAAGACGAGAGGCGGAATGTGGCGTGGCAGATTGGGCCACTTCAGAGTTGGCTGCGGGACCCGCTCGGACACTACGAGCTCGGCCGGACGACGGAGAAAAGGAGCAGCTAAGAAGTCTCCTTAGAGCTGCTCAGGAGGAAAGACAGAAGATGGCAGAAGACTTGGCGGCGCTACGCCTAGAGGTGGAGCGCTTGAAGAAGGCACCCACAGGAGTGGTTCCAGCTGCGGCTCCTCCTGGGTTGGAAGCAACCAGAAAGACGAGGAGAAGGGTCCTCTCCTCGTCTGAGTCGGAAAGAGAAGACGTAAAGCGAAGGTTGGTGGCGGCGAACAGCCCACCGAAGAAACTAATGCGCCCGACGCTGGGGGCTGTGGACGGGCCACCGAATTTGACGATGGAGGTGGAAGAGCCGGGACAAATACGAGACGCGGAGTTGGTGATAGCTGCGCCCGGTCTAATGTCAGGGCCGGAAAAGGAAGAGGACTTGGAGGTGCCTACACAAAGGAGGGTGCAACCGAAGAGGGAGGCGGAACAGACCCCAGCCCGTGGATTCGGAAAGAAGGATACCCCGAGTACCGGCTTGGAGCTGGTAGTGGCCCACCTTGTGCAAAAGGTGGAACAGCTGACAGCTCAATTAAGAGCGAGGAGTAAGGATAGGGCGGGCAGCAGGAGTGCCCAACGCGGAGCGCAGCCAAAACCTGCGCCGAGGAAGGCAAGAAATGGAGTGGGGGCCGCGAGGAGTGCGGCTCCATCTGCAGAGTCAACCTCTGCCCCTTCCACCGCGACAGCCACTCCACCGGGACAGCAAAAGGAGCCGAAGGAGTTATGGACCACGGTCCTCGGCCGAAAGGCCAAACAGACGGCGAAGAGGGAGGCGCAGCGAGTGTCGGGTGCTGCGCCGGCATCGAGGAAGGCGGCCAACCGGCCAGGGACGACGCCAAGGGCGAAGGGTGTAGAACCTACCCAACCTGTCCCGAAGAAGAGAGTTAAGGTGCCGCGTCCTCCTAGGACGGCGGCGGTCACCTTGACAGTGGCACCTGGGAGCGCAACAACTTATTCCCAGGTGTTGAAGAAAGCACGCGAGGCGGTGGCCCCACAAGAGCTCGCAGAAATGGGCATAGGGGAATTTAGAATAAGGAAGGCTGCTACCGGTGGTTTGGTTCTAGGAATCCCCGGTGAAGAGAACAAGGTCAAAGCAGCCAACTTGGCGGGGAAACTGCGACAAGTGTTTCAAGAGACGGACGTGCGGGTTGGGAACCCAACGAAAATGACGGAGCTTCGTCTTTTAAATCTCGACGACTCCATTGAAAGAGAGGAAATAGCCGGTGTCCTGGCTGAACTTGGGGGATGTTCCACCCAGGAAATAAAGGTGGGAGAAATAAGGCGGTCACGAAACGCCATGGGCACCGTGTGGGTGCGTTGCCCCATCGCGGCAGCGAAGAAAGCGGAGGCAGCGGGACGAGTGAAGATCGGATGGACGAGTGCGCGCGTCGAGATCCTCGCAGCTCGTCCAATGCACTGTTTCCGCTGCCTCCAGAAAGGACACACTGCGCAACAATGCAGCGAAGAAGTGGATAGGTCAGGCCGTTGTTATGCTTGTGGTGAAGCAGGACACAGGGCTGCCACATGTGGAAACAAGCTGAAGTGTCCCTTGTGTGCGGACTTGGGAAGATCGGACGGACACCGATTGGGAAGCGCGGAATGTGCACCGCCTCCTTCGAAAAAGAAGAGAGCTACCAAGCCCGCGAAAGAAAAGGAAAAGGCGCAGCAAGTCGCAGGAGAAGCCAGGACACAAGAGGCCACAGACCCGAAGGAATGCGCCATGGAGGTGGCTGAGGAGGGAACTAAGTGATGGGGCCATTGAGCCCCATACTTCAGTTTAACGCGAACCACTCGGCGGGGGCACAGGACCTGTTTCTCCACGCCCTCGCCGAGTGGGATTGTTCGTTGGGGGTGGTATCAGAGCCCTACCGCGTCCCGGACCAGCCGAACTGGTTCGCGGACGCGGGGGGCGCTGACGCGAGTGTCGCGATAGTGTCGCGTGGGAAGTCCGGCTCCCCCCCCTGCACCGCGATAGCAGCGGCAAGGGGAGCCGTCGCGGTAAAGTGGGGGGAAGTAGTGGTGGTGGGCGTCTACGCACCACCTCGCTGGTCTCTCGCAGTTTACGAGCAGTTTCTCGATCGGGTGGGGCAGTTAGTGTCGCGTTGCCCCACCCAACGCGTTATGGTCCTCGGGGACTTCAACGCAAAAGCTTGCGTGTGGGGTTCCCCGGGGACCGATGCGAGAGGCCATGCGACCCTTGATTGGGCGGCGGCGCAAGGGCTCCTGTTGTTAAACAGGGGCTCGGTGAGCACGTGCGTGCGGCCCCAGGGGGAGTCTATCGTGGATCTCACGTGGGCTTCCCCTGCGGCCGCGCGCATCGTTGCGAGCTGGCGGGTGCTGGAGGGGGTGGAGAGTCTTAGTGACCATCGTTACGTCAGGATAGACCTCTCCTCCTCTAGCGCCCGGCGCCGCCGGGGTAGACGCCCACCACCTAAAAGATGGGCGCTGAAGAGGCTCGACCATGATAGGATGGTTGCTGCAGCCCTCGCGGTTAGCTGGCCGGCTTCTCCGGCTGGACAGGTCGCGGACGTCGAGGGTGAGGCTAAGTGGTTCCGGGGCACCATGCAGGATATCTGCGACGTGGCGATGCCCCGGGCCACTCCTCACCCGCGCCGGGCGGCGTACTGGTGGACGGGGCAGATCGCGCAGTTGCGCGAAGCATGTCTGCCATTGCGTCGCCGGTACCAGCGCGCCCGGCGTAGGCGCAACCGCGACCCCGCGAGGGAGCAGCGGCTCTGGGAGGACTACCGGGCAGGGGTAGCTGCCTTCCGGAGCGCCATCCGGGAGTCCAAGGATCGAGCCTGGGGCGAGTTCCTCGGCTCTCTTGAGCGGGACCGGTGGGGCCGCCCATACAAACTTGTTATGGGCAAGTTAAGGCCTTATGCCCCGCCGGTTACGGAGAGCCTCGACCCCCATTTACTGGGGCGCGTCGTGGAAACTTTGTTTCCTCGGGATTCTAGTCCCATGACGCGTCCCGGGTCGTCGGAACACCTTCAGTGGGCCGACGACATGGGGGTCTCTGACGAGGAGCTCGTCTATGCCGTCAAGAGGGTCAGTGCACGCAATACTGCACCAGGCCCTGACGGCATCCCGGGCCGGGCTTGGTCCTTGGCACTCCCATATTTGGGAGATAGAGCAAGGGGCCTCTTCAGCGCCTGTCTTAGACAGGGGAAGTTTCCCGAATTATGGAAGAGAGGACGGCTGGTCCTCCTCAAAAAAGATGGACGGAGTGAAGAAGAACCCTCGGCGTACCGGCCGATCGTTTTATTGGATGTTTTCGGCAAAATTTTCGAAACGATAATCGCGCGTAGGCTTACCGATCACCTCTCCGGAGATGGTCCCGACGTGGCCGACTGGCAATTTGGTTTCAAAAAGGGGCGTAGCACCATCGACGCAATTAAAAGAGTTAGGAGTATTGCCCAGTCGGCCACGTCCAGGGGCGGGGTGGCGATAGGCATATCGCTAGATATAGTGAATGCCTTCAATACCCTGCCCCATTGGACGATAATGGACGGCCTGCAAAGGCACCGGGTCCCCCCGGTTATTACAACTATAATTGGGGACTATCTCCGGAGAAGGTCGATCGAGTGCATTGATCGGTCGGGCGCCGAGAGGGTGTGGAGTGTTGAGCGGGGCGTGCCCCAGGGAGCGGTACTCGGTCCGCACCTGTGGCTCGTGGGGTACGACCCCGCTCTTCGTGCCCCGTTGCCACCAGGTCTGTCGTTGACCTGTTTTGCAGACGACACTTTGATATTGGCAACGGGGCGCGAGTGGAGGAGGACCAGCCGTCTCGCTGAGTTGGGTGCCTCGGTGGTCGTTGCCGAGATCCGGGCGCTCGGGCTGGAGGTGGCTCCCCACAAAACGGAGGTCATGGCCTTCTGCCAGACACGTGGGGGGTTGCCGCCGGCCGGAGCGTCGATCCGGGTAGGCGGAGCCGAAGTCCAGATCGGGTCCGAGATGAAGTATCTCGGACTTCGACTGGACAGCCGCTGGAGCTTCGATGCTCACTTCGACGCGTTGGCCCCCAGGTTGGAGCGCACAGCATGCGCGTTGGCGCGCATATTGCCCAACCTGCGGGGCCCAAGTGAGAAGGTGCGCCGACTCTACATGGGGGTCGTGCGGTCCATGGCCTTATACGGCGCCCCTGTTTGGGCGGCCGACCTGGCAGCCAGCAGCCACTCGCAGGGTGTTCTGCGCAGAGTGGAACGGCGGCTGGCTAGCCGGGTGGTCATGGGGTACCGTACGATCTCCTGGGAGTCGGCAACGGTCCTGGCGGGCGTAATACCCTTAAAATACCAGGCTGAGGTGGAGGCTGAGGTATACCGTTACCGAAGCTCCCTCAGCCTGGTCACGGGTGTAGAGGGGGGCTCGCCAGGGCCCAGCGTCGAGGTGTGCAGGCTCCAGGCCCGCCGCGCCGCTATCTCCCGCTGGCGTCGCGACTTAGTTGCCAGCGGGGCCGCGGAGAAGCGCGCGGTCGGGGCGGTCCTTCCACGCCTGGAACAGTGGATGGACCGTGGCCACGGGCGGCTTACGTTCCGGATCACGCAGGTGCTCACCGGGCATGGGTGCTTCGGTGAGTACCTGTGGCGGATCGGTAGGGAGCGATCGCCGAGCTGTTATGAGTGTGGTGCTGGGCCCGACAACGCCCAGCACGTGATGTCTGAATGCCCTGCCTTTGCCTGGCAGAGGCATTTTATGGAGTGTGTGATTCAGTGTGACCCTGCGTGTTTGAGTGCAGTGATTGAGTGCATGCTGAAAAGTGAAGAGGGATGGATGGCCGTCTCCTCCTTTTGCGAAACAGTGATCTCGCGGAAGGAGGAGGCGGAGCGTGAACGTGAGAAACGCGGCGCATCTGGCAGAGTGCGTGTGCGTGCAAGAAGAAGGCGACTGGGAGCTCCGGACCCGGCCTCCCAGCCGCCTTCCTGAGTGTAGTGGGGCGGCGCGGCATCCCCGCGTCGTCCTCACTGTGTGAATGATGTGGGATTGTGTGTGTGTGTGAGTGTGGTGTGCTTGTGTGTGTGCTTGTGTTTTAGTTTAATGTGAGAGGTGTTGGGGATGGGGGTCGCGTCGCCTGCCCCGACGCGCCCTCATCCCACTGATGAATGTGAGTGTGTGGCGGTGCTCGGTCCGAGGGTACCGGAGTCCCTCGGGATTGACCGAGACACCGCCAGGGCCGCAGGGGTCATGGGCGGGGGCCCATGATCCCATTGCACGCGGTCCGAGGGGTGGAGACGAGGGCGACCGTGGTGGCGTGCTCGGCTCCGACGGGGGGTGGGTACTTTGTTGGTGGGGAGCCTTCTGCTCCCCACGAGAAGGGCGACTGATAGTCGCATGGCGGCATTTTGGTGGGTCGTGGTGATGAATACCGCAAGACCCCATGACCCACCATGCCGCCGAGGGTGGGCACCACCGAGGGGTTTTAGTGGGTAAAAATCCCACACTACCCCCGCTCCTCCCCCGGGGAGTGGGGGTGTCTTATGTTGAAGATTTCCCCTCGTTAAAAAAAAAAAAAAAAAAAAAAAAAAAGGTTGGTGGACGAATGGTGGTGGACGAATGGTGGCAGTGTGCCACAAGTCGGATCTCCCACCTCCTCGTGGTGTCCGCTGGGGTGGAGGCACTCTATGCCCTTCGGAAATCAATCGCTTCGGCGATTGGCTTCCCAAGGGTGAGGGCCTCTATGCTAACGGGAGAACGGCGGGTCCTCCAGTTTAGGGAGGGCCTATGCTCACACCGTAAGCCTGTGGTCATGTTTCGCAGGAACGGGGAGGCTTGCCTTAACCGGCTGGCCTCGCGAGGAGTAAACCTCTATAAAAAATCCGCTGTGTGGTTCGCGGGGCGGAATACGGCCACGGTACCCCCTGCCTTGCGGTACGAGTCCGCATAAAAGGGGTGCTCCGGTCTTACCCAAGTAGGTCCGATGATGTGTCGAGGCGATGCCGGCGGGGTCTTCGGACCCTGGCAGGGCCTCCCTAGCCGGTAAGGCTCGCACGGAGGATTGAAAACGGGGACGGCCGGGGCGCGTTGTACGTCTGAAGTCAAGGTGTTAAGGCAACCGTGCCGAGGACTGCGTGGCTGCCCAGACGTTAAGCAGTGGCAGTCTCTAACGGTTCCCTCGGGGGTACCTGCCGACCCCCCCGAGTATCCAGGCTTCCCCGGGTAAGGCGGCTCTGCCCGGGGTGACTTTTCTTCCGACCCCACTCGTGGGACTTATTATGGAGTGTTCTAAATTTAAAAACCAAGCTGTGGCAGACAGCTATAAAAACAGCCAAAATCTCGAAGTACAGGGGGAGGACAAACAGAGCGCGGCGAAGGACACGGCGAAGATCACGGCTGCAGCCATAAACCAGCCGATTGTTAGGTGTATGGACATCCTCAAAACGCCTGTGAGGATTGTCAGGTGCTCGTCGCCGGCGGCATTAGAAGGAGAAAGGGGCGGGTCATCGAGGCCTAAAACTGCGGACGATACCCCGTGCAACTCTGGTGGGGAGTCGAGCGGCTCGGACTGGCGGACCACCAGGAGAGCAAGGGAAGCCATCGTTAAAACAGAGAGGGGTGTGCGGGAAAGGTCTGCGTCACGATTGGGCGACAGAATGGGTTCAACGGTCGTCCCAAGGGCGAAGACCAAAATCGCAAATAGATCCAGGAGGGATGAAGAAGATGATTCGGGGTCGGACTCATCCATAATTTCGGTGGACTTGGCACAGCCCGACAACGCCACCACCAGGACGGACCGACCGGCGCGGCAACGCGGAAGACCGCCCACCACGGGCGAGTATGTGGGTCTTGCTGAGGCGCAAGAACGCCTCAACGAAGCCAAGAGGAAGTCGATTGAACTCGACAAACAAATGAGGGTCTTTGACGACACCCTGCCGGCTCCAGGACCTTGTCGGGCGAGCAAGCCGTTACCGGCGGTGGAAGAGCTGTCTCGGGAGGCGCGTTGGCTGGCGCCGGCGGATTTATGTGCCGAGATGCTTAAGAGCGTCGACCTGATTAGGAGAGTTGCGGCGTGCTCTCAAAACTTGAAGGGCACGAACGTTCGCACATTGCGGATAGTGTCGAACACCTTGGAGGCCTACACCGTGGAACTCGCCAAGCGGCCCCTATCCAGCGGAGCGGAGGAGACAACAACGGAGAGGGACACAGAAATAGATGGCCTCAAACGGCAGCTCCAGGAGGCGGAGCAGCAGCGAATGAGGATGGCTGCGGAGATGGCAGCCATGAAGAGGCAGATGGAGGAGCTGCAGCGGGGAGCCGCCATTAAACCCCCTGCAGTTGCCAGTCCTGAGCCCAAGCCTAGGAGAAGAACGGGCACAAGAAGGAGGTTATCCTCGTCCTCCTCCGAGCGCGAGGAACCCAAACGGCGCCAACTCAGCGCAGTAGGGACGGAAGATCCCATACCCACGGTGGCCTTCGTGGAGGCGGGTGAACATCTGCCATCACCGCCGCCACCGATGGATACTGAGGAGGTCGGACAGCGGCTGACCGAAGAGCGGCGTGCTCCGCAGGAACAGGCAAAAACGCCGTCGACAGCGACAGCGGCGGAGGTTAAGGAGACGAAGGCTGACAAGCCAGAAGAGGGCGGTCAGGAGCCGGGACTGGGTCCAGTTGTGGCTCTCCTCATGAGAAAGATAGAGGAGCTGACTGCTGAAGTCAGGGGTGGAAGGGCCGACAGGACTCACACCGCGGCGAGCAGGGAGGGGAAGAAAAACCCCCCTTCGCGGAAGGCTTCCGCGGCGCGGAAAGGAGACGCGCGCCCCACCCAGGAGGCTAAGACCGCGGCTAAACCGCCACCCCCACCCGCCCCTGCCGGAGAGACATGGGCGACGGTGGTGGGCCGTAAGGCCAGGCGCGAGGCAAAAAAGGCGCTGCCAGGAGGGAAACAGGACCCGAAGAAGGGCCAACAGGCCGCCAGGACGCCCAAGAAGAGTGCGGGACAGGTTCAGCAATCAGCAGGGGCGAAGAAGGCGAAGTTGCCTCGACCGCCGAGGACGGCCGCCGTCACACTGACGGTCATGCCTGGGGGAGAAATAACCTATGCCCAGGTTATGAAAAAGGCCATGGAAACGGTGGACAGAGAGGAACTGACGAGGATCGGCATCAATGAATTCCGTCTTCGGAAGGCTGCGACTGGCGGTCTAATCTTGGGAATCCCAGGAGAGGACGGCAAGAAGAAGGCTGAGACGCTAGTCGGCAAGCTCAAGGGAGCCTTCGACGAGAGCCAAGTGAGAGTGGCCAACCCCGTCCAGACGGCTGAAATACGTCTACTGGGGCTTGACGACTCGATAGAGCCGAAGGACGTGGCTGAGGCGCTGGCAAAGTTAGGAGACGTCAGAGCCACCGATATTAAGGTCGGTAATATACGACGGTCCCCCACGACACTGGGGACGGTGTGGGCCAAGTGTCCAGTCGCGATAGCAAGACGGGCGGAAGCGGCCAAGAGAATAACAATAGGATGGTCATCCGCGAGGGTCGACGTGCTGGAGGCAAGGCCCAAACATTGTTTTCGGTGCCTGCAGAAGGGCCACGTCGCTGCGAAATGCGACAGTCAAGTCGTGAGGAAGGGCCGGTGCTTCGCCTGCGGAGCAACGGACCACGTGGCGGCGGTATGTACCGCCAAACTCAACTGCCCACTCTGCTCCGACTTGGGAAGGCCGGCCTCACACAGGCTGGGCACGGCGGACTGTGCACCGGCCCCAACGAAGAGGAGGGCTAGGAAGGTGGAGAATGGCCCCGACACGGCAAAAGTAACGGCCAGCACGCGGGATGATAGTGGGAACGCGAACGGTAACGCGAGCGCGACCGCGGAAACGGCTCAACCGGAGCCGCAGCAGGGTGAAGCCATGGAGGTGGCAGCTGAGATCGCCGCGTGATGGGGCCACCGAGCCCCATAATACAGGCTAATGTGAACCACTCGGCGGGGGCGCAGGACTTATTGCTCCACACCCTCGCCGAGTGGGACTGTTCTCTAGGGGTGGTAGCGGAGCCCTACCGTGTCCCGGACCAGCCTCACTGGTTCGCGGATGCGGGGGGCTCCGACGCGACTATCGCGATAATCGCGCGTGGCAAGACGGGGTCACCCCCCTGTTCCGCAGTGGCCGCGGGGCGGGGGGCTGTGGCCGTCAAATGGGGGGAAACAACGGTGGTGGGCGTCTATGCACCGCCTCGTTGGCCTCTCGCCGAGTTCGAGGACGTTTTGGAGAGGGTGGGACAAATTATTACGCAATGTCCCTCCCAGCGCGTTCTTATTATGGGAGATTTCAATGCGCATGCGCGCGAATGGGGGTCCTCCAGAACGGACGCGAGAGGCGAGGCGACCCTAGATTGGGCGGCGGCATACGGCCTCCTGTTGCTTAACAGGGGCCGGGTGAGCACATGCGTGCGGCCCCAGGGGGAGTCCATCGTGGATCTCACGTGGGCTTCCCCTGCGGCCGCGCGTAATGTCGCGAGCTGGCGGGTGGCGGAGGAAGTAGAGACATTAAGCGACCACCTGTATATAAGAGTAGATTTCTCCTCCGACACCCGGTGCCGCCGGAGTAGACGCCCACCACCGTGCAGGTGGGCGCTGAGGAGGCTGGACGTAGATTATTTGGAGGCTGCTGCCCGCGTGGCTTGCTGGCCGGCTTCTCCGGTCAGGGAGGTCGCGGACATCGAGGGTGGGGCTATGTGGCTTAGGGGCAAAGCGCAGGAGATCTGCGACGTGGCGATGCCCCGGGTCACTCCTCACCCGCGCCGGGCCGCATACTGGTGGACGCCGGAGATCGCTTCGCTACGCGAGGCGTGTCTCCCTAGGCGCCGCCAGTATCAGCGTGCTCGGCGTAGATGCAACCGCGACCCCGCGCGGGAGCAGCGTCTATGGGACGACTATAGGAACGCTGTTGTCGCGTTCCGCAGCGCGATTCGGGAGTCCAAGGACCGGGCCTGGGGCGAGTTCCTCGGCTCTCTGGACCGGGATCGGTGGGGGCGCCCATACAAATTAGTTATGGGTAAGCTAAGACCGTGGGCCCCCCCGATAACCGAGAGCCTCGACCCCCAGACACTGGGGCGCGTCGTGGAAACTTTGTTTCCTCGGGATAGTAGTCCCATGACGCGTCCCGGGTCGTCGGCCCACCTTCAGTGGACCGACGATATGGGGGTCTCCGAGGAGGAGCTCGTCGATGCCGTCAGGCGGGCTAGTGCCCGGAATACAGCTCCGGGTCCTGACGGCATACCGGGCCGGGTCTGGTCCTTGGTTCTCCCATTTTTGGGGGATAGGATCCGGGGCCTCTTCAGCGCCTGCCTGCGAGAGGGGAAATTTCCTGGGATTTGGAAGGCGGGGCGGCTGGTTCTCCTTAAGAAAGAAGGCAAAAAAGATGGTGAGCCTTCCGCGTACCGGCCGATCGTGCTATTAGATGTAATAGGGAAGATCTTCGAGCGCATTGTTGCGGCGCGTTTGGTGGGGCACCTCTCCGGGGATGGTCCGGACGTGGCCGACTGCCAGTTCGGTTTTCGTCGGGGACGGAGTACGATCGATGCGATCAATAGGGTTCGCACGATCGCGCAGTCGGTCACGTCCAGGGGCGGGGTGGCGATCGCGATATCATTCGATATCGTGAACGCCTTCAACACCCTGCCCCACCGAGTTATATTGGACGGGCTTGCGAGGCTGGAAGTGCCTCCGGTATTAATTAGGATTATCGGGGACTATCTCCGGGAGAGGTCCATCCATTGCACGGATCGGTCGGGCGCGGTTAGGACTTGGGGGGTTGAGCGGGGCGTGCCCCAGGGATCGGCACTCGGGCCGTTCCTGTGGCTCGTGGGGTACGACCCCGCTCTGTGCGCCCCGTTGCCACCGGGAGTTTTTGTTACGTGTTTTGCTGACGATACGCATGTCCTGGCAACGGGGCGTACGTGGGAGAGGACCAGCCGCCTCGCTGAGGTGGGGTCCTCGGTGATCGTTTCCGCGATTCGGGGGCTCGGTTTGGAGGTGGCTCCCCACAAAACCGAGGTGATGGCCTTCCGCCACACACGTGGGGACCCGCCTCCGGCCGGAGCTTTGATCCGGGTAGACGGGGTCGGAGTCCAGATCGGGTCCGAGATGCGTTATCTCGGACTCCGGCTGGACAGCCTCTGGAGTTTCGATCGCCACTTCGACGTGCTGGCCCCCAGGTTGGAGCGGGTTGCGGGCGCGTTGGCGCGCCTATTGCCCAACCTGCGGGGTCCCAGCGAGAAAGTTCGCCGACTCTATATGGGGGTCGTGCGGAGTATGGCCCTATACGGCGCCCCTGTTTGGGCTGCCGACCTGGCCGTCAGCCGTCGGTCGCAGAAAATTCTGCGACGGGTGGAACGGCGGCTGGCGATCAGGGTGGTGATGGGCTACCGCACGATCTCTTACGAGTCGGCGATGGTCCTGGCGGGTGTAATTCCATGGAAGTTACAGGCGGAGGTAGAGGCCGAGGTTCATAGGCACCGAGGCGCCCTCCGTCGGGTGGGGGAACTAGATGGTGTCCCGCCAGGACCCGGCGTCGAGGAGGTGAGGCTCCAGGCCCGCCGCGTCGCTGTCTCCCGCTGGCGCGCGGAATTGACTGCCAGCGGGGCCGCGGAGAAGCGCGCGGTCGGGGCGGTCCTTCCGCATCTCGAGAGGTGGATGGACCGCGGCCACGGGCGACTCACGTTCCGGGTCACACAGGTGCTGACCGGGCATGGGTGTTTTGCCCGGTACCTGTGCCGGATCGGCAGGGAACGATCGCCGAGTTGTCATCATTGTGGTGTGGGTGAGGATTGCGTGACTCACACTGTAGAGAGGTGTCCTGCCTGGGCGTGGCACCGGCACTTCCTGCAGTGTGAGGTTGGCGTGGATGTGAGTGTGAATGTTCTTGTTGAACGTATGCTTCAGAGTGAGAACGCGTGGAAGGCCGTCGTCTCCTTCTGTGAGACAGTAATGTCCGGGAAGGAGGCGGCGGAGCGTGAACGGCAGCGTCGCGGGGGGGTCGTCGACAGCAGGACGCTGCGTCGAAGGAGAAGGCGACCGGGAAATCCGGACCCGGTTTCCCGGGCGCCCTCCTGAGGGTAGTGGGGCGTCGCGGCCTCCCCGCGTCGCCCGCGTGGGTGTGATTGAGTGAGTGTTTGTTGTGTTTGTGTTTTATGTGTTTTGTGTTTGTGTTTGTGTTTTGTGTTTGTGTTTCGTGTTTGTTGTGTTTGTGTTGTGTGCTTGTGTGTGGGAGTGTTGAGAATGTGAGTTGTGTTTTATTTTATTTTGAGAGGGGTGAGGGTTCGGGGCGGCGTCGCCTTCTGCGGCGCCGGTTTGCCGGCCCTCGACATAATGGGGTATGATCGCTTCGGGGTGGGTTACCGGATCATCCTCCTCGGGGTTGGGTCATGGCCGCAGGGGTCGTGGGCGGGGGCCCATGACTCCATTGCACGCGGCCGCGGGGTCGAGTCGACGGCGGCCGTGATGACGTGGTCGGCTCGGAAGGGCTGGGAAACCGCATGTTTTGGCGTGGGGGCTTCTCCCCCACGCGAGTTGGGCGCGAGAACGCGCAAATCGGCCGGTGGGTGGTGGCGTAATATTCGTCGGGTCCCACCACCCACCTCAGCCGTAGAGGGTGGGCATCACCGAGGGGTTTTAGTGGGTAAAAATCCCACACTACCCCCGCTCCTCCCCCGGGGAGTGGGGGTGTCTTATGTTGAAGATTTCCCCTCGTAAAAAAAAAAAAAAAAAAAAAAAAAAAAAAAAAGGTGGACGAATGGTGGCAGTGTGCCACAAGTCGGATCTCCCACCTCCTCGTGGTGTCCGCTGGGGTGGAGGCACTCTATGCTCTTCGGCAATCAATCGCCTCGGCGATTGGCTTCCCAAGGGTGAGGGCCTCCATGCTAACGGGAGAACGGCGGGTCCTCCAGTTTAGGGAGGGCCTAAGATCACACCGTAAGCCTGTGGTCATGTTTCGCAGGAACGGGGAGGCTTGCCTTAACCGGCTGGCCTCGCGAGGAGTAAACCTCTATAAAAAATCCGCTGTGTGGTTCGCGGGGCGGAATACGGCCACGGTATCCCCTGCCTTGCGGTACGAGTCCGCATAAAAGGGGTGCTCCGGTCTTACCCAAGTAGGTCCGATGATGTGTCGAGGCGATGCCGGCGGGGTCTTCGGACCCTGGCAGGGCCTCCCTAGCCGGCAAGGCTCGCACGGAGGATTGAAAACGGGGACGGCCGGAGCGAGCGAGTTCGTCCGAAATTAAGGTGTACAGGCAACCGTGCCGAGAATTGCGTGGCTGCCCGGACGTAAAACAGGGCAGTCTCGAACGGTTCCCTCGGGGGTACCTGCCGACCCCCCCGAGTATCCAGGCTTCCCCGGGTAAGGCGGCTCTGCCCGGGGTGACTTTTCTTCCGACCCCACTCGTGGGAACAGTTATGCAGTGTTCAAATTATTCTTTCAAAGCTGTGGGGGGCAGCTTAAAACCCAGCCAAACGCAGAACGAGGAGGCGCAAGAGGAGAAGTCCCGGAACACCGGGAAGGAAGGGACCACCGGACTAGCATTACCGGTGGTGAGGTGTATCGACATTCTGGCTCCGGCCAGAACCGCTAGCACCACGGACCTGAGCCTACCAGCCGGCTCAGAGGCGCCAGGACCATCGAGGGGCACAGACTCCGGATCGGAGACGGAGTGGAGGTCTACGAGGCGCTCAATGCGCCTGAGCAGGACGTCGTCAGACGCGGGCGAGATCGGTCGGGAGAGGGTCTCCAGCGACCTAGGAGAAGCACCGCCTAAGCCAAAGGCGCGGGGACCTGTGCCCAAGAGGAAGGGGCTCAACGAGGATGGTGACAGCGATTCGGACTCTTCGATCATCTCGGTGGAGCCCGAGTCGCCGAAGAACGACTGCAGGACCTCGAGAGGAAGGGGACGTCCGCCGACCACCGGGGACTATGTCCGTTTGGCCGAGGCCAAGGAGAGACTGGCCGAGGCGAAGAGGGCTGAACTGGAGCTCGACAGGGAATTGGGAGCCTATGACCTGACGAGGCCGGTGAAGGGTCCCAGTAAGGGCAGTAAGCCCATCCCGGATGTGGAGGAGGTGATGCGGGAAGCCAAGAGCCTGCACACAGTGGACCTCCACGCGGAGCTGCTCCGGTATACGGACTTGATCCGAAGAGTGGCTGCGGGTTCCTCGAATCTGAAGGGGACATGCATCCGCCAGTTGCGTGTCTCCACCAACTTCATCGAGGGATACACGGCAGAGCTGGCGAAGAGGCGGGCGGCGGGAGACGTGGAGGCCGAAAGAGCGGCTTCGGGGCCGACAGCAGCGCCCCCCCTAACAAGGCGCACTTCGGCTGAGGACGCTGAAAAAGAGCAGCTGAGAAGCATGCTCAGAGCCGCAAAGGAGGAGCGGACCAGGATGGCCGCGGACTTGGCGGCGCTCCGCCTGGAGGTGGAGCGCCTGAAGAGGACACCGCCAGGAGCTGTGCCGCCCGCGACTGAGCGGGGACCGGACCCGGCAAGAAGGACACGCCGCAGGGTACTGTCGTCCTCCGAATCGGAGCGGGAGGACGTCAAGAGGAGAATGGTGGCAACATCAAACAGCCCGCCACCGGAATTAATGGGGGCAACGGACGGGTTCGTAGACCTCCCAACGATGCCAATGGAAACGGAGGCATCGCAGGGGCCAGTCGAACCGGAGGTGGTTCCGGTCCTGGCGCAGCAACGTGATGTGAGGCCAGAGGGGGCCCCGAAAACGAGGAAGACGCCGAGTGAAGAGGCGGGGTCAATCCCGGTCCGGGGCCCGGAGAAAAACGCCGCCCCCGCGAATGGGCTGGAGATGGTGGTTGCGCAACTAGCGCGCCAAGTGGAGGAACTGGCCGCTGAGTTGCGCGGAAAGAAGAAGGAGAGGGAGCCAAGCGAGACCGCACAACCGAAGGCCCAGCTGAAGCAGCAACCGAAGCCAAGGAGGGCGAAGACGTTCGCGGAGGCCGCCAGGGGTGCGGCTGCGACCACGGTCGTAACCGCTGCTCCCCCCGCTGCTGCCGCAAAGTCGGGGGAGCAATGGACCACGGTCCTAGGCCGCAAGGCAAAGAAGGAGGCCAAAAAGGCGGAACAGTCAAACGCCAAGGCTGGTGCTGGTCGCCAACAGCGGGCGAAGAGGACAGCGCAGGCGGCGCCGACGAATAACACCGCGCAGAAGAAGGTGACGGCGCCGAGGCCACCCAGGATGGCGGCGGTCACACTGACCGTGGCGCAGGGGGCCAAAGTGACGTATGCGGAAACGCTGTTGAAGGCAAGAGAGGCAGTAAACCTTACAGAACTTGGGATCGAGGATGTGAAGGTCAGGAAGGCCATAACCGGGGGGATCATAATCGGTCTCCCTGGGGAAGAAAGCAGGAGAAAGGCCAAGGATCTAGCCGACAGGCTGAAGAATACTTTCACCGACGGACAGGTCAAGGTGGCCTGTCCGGTCAAGACAGGGGAGCTGAGACTGGTGGGCCTGGACGAATCCATCACGTCCAAGGAGGTGGCCGAGGCCCTCGCAAGGTTGGGAGAATGCGAGGCCAACGATGTCAAAGTGGGCGACATAAGGCAGGTGGCAAGCGGCATGGGAACGGTATGGGCACGTTGCCCACTCACCGCTATCAAGAAGATAGAAGCGGCAAAAAGAGTGCGAGTTGGGTGGTCCTCCGCAAGAATAGAGATCCTGGAGGCTCGCTCGCTAAGGTGTTTCCGCTGCCTACACAAAGGCCACACAGCTGGCAAATGCACGGAGAAGGAGGACCGCTCGGGTCGCTGCTACGCCTGCGGAGCAGAGGGCCACAAGGCCTCGAGCTGCAACAACAAGCTCAAGTGCCCTCTGTGCAGCGACCTGGGCAGACCCGACTCGCACAAATTGGGAGCGGCGGGCTGCGCCCCGGAGCCTAAAAAGAAGAGGAAGACACAGGCACAGCCTGAAAAAGAGAAGGAGCAGGAGCAACAGCCACCTCAAACGGAAGAAGACACCATGGAGGTGGTGGAAAATGACGCGTCGTGATGGGGCCATTGAGCCCCTTAATCCAAGCCAATGTGAACCACTCGGCGAGGGCGCAGGATCTACTGCTTCATACCCTCGCCGAGTGGGGTTGCGGATTGGGGGTTGTGTCTGAACCGTACCGGATACCCGCGGACACCAATTGGTTCGCGGACGGGGAGGGAAGGGACGCGACTGTCGCGATCATTTACCGTGGGCAGCCCGGCTCCCCGCCTTGCTCCAAAATCGCAGCGGGGAGGGGAGCCGTCGCGGTTCGATGGGGGGAATTGGTGGTGGTGGGCGTTTATGCCCCGCCTCGTTGGCCCCTCGCCGAATTCGAGGAGTTGTTGGACAGGGTGGGACAGGTAGTGTCGAGTTGTCCCACCCAACGCGTGTTGGTCCTCGGGGACTTCAATGCCAAGGCCAGGCAGTGGGGTTCCCCGGGGACCGACGCGAGGGGCGAGGCGGCCCTAGATTGGGCGGCGGCACGAGAGCTCCTGCTTCTAAACAGGGGCTCGGTGAGCACGTGCGTGCGGCCCCAGGGGGAATCCATTGTGGATCTCACGTGGGCTTCCCCTGCGGCTGCGCGCACCGTTGCGAGCTGGCGGGTGGAGGAGGAGGTGGAGACCCTGAGCGATCATCGCTACATCCGGGTCGACTTCTCCTCCGACACCCCGTGTTGCCGTGGCCGACGCCCACCACCGAAGAGGTGGGCGCTGAAGAGGCTGGATAGAGATATGTTGGTGGCTGCTGCCGTCGCGGCTAGCTGGCCGGCTTCTCCGGCCAGACAGGTCGCGGACGTCGAGGGCGAGGCTAGGTGGTTCCGGGACACCGTGCAAGATATTTGCAGTGTGGGGATGCCTCGGGCCACTCCTCGCCCCCGCCGGGGGGCGTATTGGTGGACGCCGGAGATCGCCTCGCTTCGCGAGGCGTGTCTCCCCAGGCGCTGCCGATACCAGCGGACCCGGCGGAGACGTAACCGCGACCCCGCGGCGGAGCAAGCGCTGTGGAGCGATTACCGAGAGGCGGTGGTCGCTCTGCAGACAGCCATCAGGGAGTCCAAGGACCGGTCCTGGGACGAGTTTCTCGGCTCTCTGGAGCGGGATCGGTGGGGGCGCCCCTACAAACTAGTGATGGGGAAATTGAGACCGTGGGCCCCCCCGATAACGGAGAGCCTCGACCCCCAGGCACTGGGGCGCGTCGTGGAGGGGTTGTTCCCGGGGGATGATAGTCCCATGACGCGCTCCGGGTCGCCGGTCCGCCTTCAGTGGACCGACGATATGGGGGTCTCCGAGGGGGAACTCGTCGATGCCGTCAGGCGGGCGAGTGCCCGGAATACAGCTCCGGGTCCTGACGGCATACCGGGCCGGGTCTGGGCCTTGGTACTCCCTTATTTGGGGGATAGGTTGGCCGGCCTCTTCAGCGCCTGCCTCAGGGAAGGCAGGTTTCCATCCATATGGAAGGCGGGGCGGTTGGTCCTTTTAAAGAAAGAGGGAAAGCCCGACGGGGAACCGGGGTCGTACCGGCCGATCGTCTTACTCGACGTAGTGGGGAAGGTCTTTGAGCGGGTTATAGCCAATAGGCTGGTTGCGCACCTCTCCGGGGATGGTCCGGACGTGGCCGATTGTCAGTTTGGGTTCCGCAGGGGGCGTAGCACGGTAGACGCGGTACAGAGAGTCCGGAGAATAGCAGAGTCGGCCACGTCCAGGGGCGGGGTGGCGATCGGGATATCGCTCGATATTGTTAATGCGTTTAACACCCTGCCCCACCGAGTTATTATGGAGGGGTTGGAGAGGCTCCGTGTGCCTCCCGAAATAACGGGTATCATCGGGGACTATCTCCAGGGGAGGTGCATAAGGTGTGTCGATCGGTCCGGTGCGGAGAGATCGTGGGAGGTGAGGCGGGGCGTACCTCAGGGATCGGCACTCGGGCCGTTCCTGTGGATCGTGGGGTATGACCCCGCCTTGTCGGCCCCGTTGCCACCGGGATTGCACCTTACGTGCTTTGCAGATGATACGCACATTCTGGCAACGGGGCGCGACTGGGGTAGGACCAGCCGCCTCGCCGAGTTGGGAGCCTCGGTGGTTGTTTCCGCCATCCGGGGGCTCGGGTTGGAGGTGGCTCCCCACAAAACCGAGGTGATGGCCTTCTGCCACACACGTGGGGAGAAACCTCCGGCCGGAGCTCTGGTCCGGGTTAACGGGGTCGGGGTCCGGCTCGGGTCCGAGATGCGCTATCTCGGGCTCCGGCTGGACAGCCACTGGAGTTTCGATGGCCACTTCGACGCCTTGGCCCCCAGGTTGGGCCGCGTGGCAGACGCGTTGGCGCGTTTATTACCCAACCTGAGGGGTCCGAGTGAGAAGGTTCGTCGACTCTACATGGGGGTCGTGCGGAGTATGGCCCTGTACGGCGCCCCAGTTTGGGCAGCCGACCTGGGCGTCAGCCGCCGGTCGCAGACTACTCTGCGACGTGTGGAGCGGCGGCTGGCGACCAGGGTGGTTATGGGGTACCGCACGATCTCCTGGGAGTCGGCGATGGTTCTGGCGGGTGTAATCCCCTGGAAATACCAGGCGGAGGTGGAGGCAAAGGTGTATCGACACCGGTGCGCCCTCCGCCTGGACGGGGAATCCCAGGGTGGCCCGCCGGAACCAGGCGTCGAGGAGGTCAGGCTCCAGGCCCGCCGTGTCGCTGTCTCCCGCTGGCGCGCGGAGTTAATCGCCAGCGGGGCCGCGGGGAAGCGCGCGGTCGGGGCGATCCTTCCACGCCTAGAACAGTGGATGGATCGCGGCCACGGGCGACTCTCGTTCCGGATCACGCAGGTGCTGACCGGGCACGGGTGCTTCGGTTGGTACCGGCGCTGGATCGGCAGGGAACAATCGCCGAGCTGTTATGAGTGCGGTGTGGATGTGGCGGACACCGCTCAGCATACGCTGGGCGAGTGTCCGGCGTTTGCGTGGCCTCGTCACTTTTTGCAGTGCGAGGTAGGTATGGATGTGAGTGTGGGTACGCTTGTGGAGAGAATGTTACAGAGTGAATGCGAATGGAGTGCAGTGGCCACTTTTTGCGAGACAGTGATGTCTCGCAAAGAGGAGGCGGAGCGAGAGAGGGAGCGGCGCGGGGAGGTCGCGATTAGGAGGAGGAGGCGAAGGCCGGGAAATTCGGTGCCGGCTGCCCGGCCTCCGTCCTGAGGTTAGTGGGGCGGCGCGGCTTCCCCGCGTCGCCCGCGGTCCGTCAGACCGCATTGTCTGGGTGGGTGGGAGAGAATGAGTGGGAGTGAATGTTGGAGTGGGTGTGCGAGGTATGAAAGTGTGCGTGTGTGATTGGATGGGTGAGAAGTGTAGGGTATTGTAGTGTGAGAATGGTGCGCGCGCAATGTACTACGATTATAGTGTGCGTGTGAGAGGTGTGGTGACGGGGCCGTCGTCCTCCCCGACGACGGTTCCCGTCCCAATATTTTCGGGATTTGGCGGGCTTGCGTCCGGGGTCCCGAATGCCCCGTTAGACGGGGTCCGCCATGGCCGCAGGTGTCATGGGTCGGGGGACCCATGGCACCATTGCACGCGGCCGAGGGGTGAGCCGACGGCGACCGTGGTGGCGTGGTCGGCTCAAAACGGGATGGGTTTGTTGAGAGGGAGCTTCTCTCCCCACTCACGAGAAGGGCGCCTTCTGCGCATAACGGGGGTGAGTCGCGATTCCGGATTAGGGTACCGTGGCTCACCAACCCGTCGGGGTGGTCACCACCGAGGGGTTTTAGTGGGTAAAAATCCCACACTACCCCCGCTCCTCCCCCGGGGAGTGGGGGTGTCTTATGTGGAAGATTTCCCCTCGTTAAAAAAAAAAAAAAAAAAAAAAAAAAAAGGTTAGGTTAGGTTAGGTTGCCGCGGTGAAGAATATCGCATGATCCCGTAGCCCACCATGCCGCCGAGGGTGGGAACCACCGAGGGGTTTTAGTGGGTACAAATCCCACACAACCCCCGCTCCTCCCCCGGGGAGTGGGGGCGTCTTGTTGAAGATTTCCCCTCGTAAAAAAAAAAAAAAAAAAAAGGTTAGGTTAGGTTAGGTTAGGTTAGGTGTGCCCCGTTGCCACCAGGTCTTTCATTGACCTGCTTTGCAGACGACACGTTGATATTGGCAACGGGGCGCGAGTGGGGGAGGACCAGCCGTCTCGCTGAGTTGGGTGCCTCGGTGGTCGTTGCCGAGATCCGGGCGCTCGGGCTGGAGGTGGCTCCCCACAAAACGGAGGTCATGGCCTTCTGCCAGACACGTGGGGGGCTGCCGCCGGCCGGAGCGTCGATCCGGGTAGGCGGAGCCGAAGTCCAGATCGGGTCCGAGATGAAGTATCTCGGACTCCGACTGGACAGCCGCTGGAGCTTCGATGCTCACTTCGACGCGTTGGCCCCCAGGTTGGAGCGCACAGCATGCGCGTTGGCGCGCATATTGCCCAACCTGCGGGGCCCAAGTGAGAAGGTGCGCCGACTCTACATGGGGGTCGTGCGGTCCATGGCCTTATACGGCGCCCCTGTTTGGGCGGCCGACCTGGCGGCCAGCAGCCACTCGCAGGGTGTTCTGCGGAGAGTGGAACGGCGGCTGGCCGGCCGGGTGGTCATGGGTTACCGCACGATTTCCTGGGAGTCGGCAACGGTCCTGGCGGGCGTAATACCCATTAAGTACCAGGCTGAGGTGGAGGCTGAGGTATACCGTTACCGAAGCTCCCTCAGCCTGGTTACGGGTGTAGAGGGGGGCTCGCCAGGGCCCAGCGTCGAAGTGTGCAGGCTCCAGGCCCGCCGCGTCGCTATCTCCCGCTGGCGTCGGGACTTAATAGCCAGCGGGGCCGCGGAGAAGCGCGCGGTCGGGGCGGTCCTTCCACGCCTGGAACAGTGGATGGACCGTGGCCACGGGCGGCTTACGTTCCGGATCACGCAGGTGCTTACCGGGCATGGGTGCTTCGGTGAGTACCTGTGGCGGATCGGTAGGGAGCGATCACCGGGTTGTTTCGCGTGTGGAGCTGGGCCAGACACGGCCCAGCATGTTTTGAGTGAGTGTCCAGCGTATGCGTGGGAAAGGCATTTTATGACCTGTGTGACTGAGTGTGATCCTGCATGCTTGAATGATGTGATTGCGAGTATGTTGCGAAATGAAGAGGGATGGATGGCCGTCTCCTCCTTTTGCGAGACAGTCATCTCGCGGAAGGAGGAGGCGGAGAGAGAGAGAGAGAAACGCGGCGACAGAGGCAGAGTGCGTGCGCGTGGAAGAAGAAGGCGACTGGGAGCTCCGGACCCGGCCTCCCAGCCGCCTTCCTGAGTGTAGTGGGGCGGCGCGGCATCCCCGCGTCGTCCTCACAGTGTGATTGATGTGTGTTTGTGTGTGTGTGAGTGTCGTGTGTTTGTGTGTGTGTTTGTTTAGTATTTAAAGTGAGAGGTGTTGGGGATGGGGGTTGCGTCGCCTGCCCCGACGCGCCCTCATCCCACTGATTTGTGTGAGTGTTTGGCGGTGCTCGGTCCGAGGGTACCGGAGTCCCTCGGGATTGACCGAGACACCGCCAGGGCCGCAGGGGTCATGGGCGGGGGCCCATGATCCCATTGCACGCGGTCCGGTGTGTGGAGACGAAGGGGGGCGTGGTTACCTCTTCGGCTCCTACAGGGTAATGGGTGGGTATTTTTGTAATGTGGGGAGGCTTCTCCTCCCCACGAGGAGGGTGATACATGGCCAGCATGGGTCACATGGCGGCATTTTGGTGGGCCGCGGTGAAGAATATCGCATGATCCCGTAGCCCACCATGCCGCCGAGGGTGGGAACCACCGAGGGGTTTTAGTGGGTACAAATCCCACACAACCCCCGCTCCTCCCCCGGGGAGTGGGGGCGTCTTGTTGAAGATTTCCCCTCGTAAAAAAAAAAAAAAAAAAAAAAGGTTAGGTTAGGTTGGTGGACGAATGGTGGCAGTGTGCCACAAGTCGGATCTCCCACCTCCTCGTGGTGTCCGCTGGGGTGGAGGCACTCTATGCTCTTCGGTAGTACCTCGGTGCTACCCAAGGGTGAGGGCCTCCATGCTAACGGGAGAACGGCGGGTCCTCCAGTTTAGGGAGGGCCTATGCTCATACCGTAAGCCTGTGGTCATGTTTCGCAGGAACGGGGAGGCTTGCCTTAACCGGCTGGCCTCGCGAGGAGTAAACCTCTATAAAAAATCCGCTGTGTGGTCGCGGGGCGGAATACGGCCACGGTATCCCCTGCCTGTGGTAAGAGTCCACATAAAAGGGGGTCGTTCCTGAAGTAGATCCGATGATGTGTCGAGGCTATGTCGGCGGGGTCTTCGGACCCTGGCAGGTACTACCATGCCGGACAGGCTCGCACGGAGGATTGAAAAGGGGGCGATTGGGGTTTCGGGGGGTCGTCCCAAACTAAGGTGTGTAGGCCAACCGTGCCGAGAGTTGCATGGCTGCCGGGACGTTAAACTGGGCAGTCTCTAACGGTTCCCTCGGGGGTACCTGCCGACCCCCCCGAGTAATTAGGCTTACCCGGGTATGGCGGCTCTGCCCGGGTGGACTTTATTTCCGACCATACTCGTGGGACTAGTATGGAAGATTTAGCAAAACAAACCCAACACGTTGTGGCCGCCAACGCTAAAAGCGGCCAAACGCAAGAGAAGAAGGGGGTTCAAGAGGAGCGTGAAGAGAGAGGCGCACGAAACATGCCGAGCACCAGCGGCATGGCCACCTTAACTATCCCGGTGGTGAGATGCAACACGCCCGCTCCGTCGGTGGGGCGTTTACGAAGGACGCGCGACGTCATCGAGCGCGCTCCTCAGAGAGGTGATGGCTGCGGCAGCAGCGCCGAGCAGACGCCCTGCAGCTCGGACTCTGACAGGCCGGACACGGCCTACGAGAGATTTGCGAGGCAAAAGTGGGCCGAGAGACGCAGTCAGCAGGAGGCTGCCACTTTCGTTGCTCCGGCCCCGAAGCGACGGCCATCGTCGCGAGGAAGAAGAGCCAGCGACCTGGATGAGGATGATGACAGCGACATCTCCGAGGTGTCAATCGACGTCGACTGGCAGGAGAGGAGCGCTTCTCCTCGCGTGGAGAGAAGAGGACGCCCGCCAAGCACCGGCGAGTACGTCGGCTTAGCGGCTGCCAAGGAGCGCCACAACAAAGCGCTCAGAGAAGAACTGGAGCTCCTCAGGGAGCGACAAGCACTGGACCCGGCCTCCGAAGTCCCACCGCCGTCCAAGTCCTCCAGGCCGTTACCAGAGATCTTCGATCTCATGAGAGAGGCGAAAAGGCTACCGCGACCAGACTTGGTAGCAGAGATGCTGCGGTACGCGGACAACGTCCGACGTGTGGCTGCGGGTTCCCGCAATTTAAAGGGAACCGCAGTTAGGGAGTTGCGTATTTCGGCGAATACGATTGAGGCCTATGCTGTGGAGTTGGGCAAGAGGCCGGAGTCGGAGGGCAGCGACGCGATCCAAATCACGGAGCTGCGACAGGCGTTGGCCATGTCCGAGATGGACAAGGAGCGCCTGCAGAGGAGCGTGGAGAGTCTCCGCAAGGAGACCGAAGATATGAAGAAACAGATGGAGGATTTGAGGACGCAGCTGATGGAGAGGGCAACTCCGGTGGCTATATGCCCCCCCTCCCCGCCACGTCTGACGGAGCCCGAGCCGACGCCCCCGCGTAAAAGGAGGGCAAGCCAGCGCTCGACTACCTCGTCCCCCATCGAGGAGGAGGCTCTAAAGAGGAGAGCCATGGAGGCAGAGGCGGCGGAGTTGCCTGGATCACCGGAGCCCTGCCCACAGACGGAGCCACGCGTGGAAGAACGACGCGAAGAGGAGCCACCCAGGTGGAGAAAGGAGGTGGAGGAACTCTCCAGCCTTGTCACCAGCCTGACGGTGATGGTGAAGGACCTCACCGAAGAAGTGCGCAGCGGCAGGAGAGGCCAGGGGGCCAACCGGCCGCCAGAGGTCCCTGCACAGAGAGGAAGAAGAGGGAGGAGCGGTGGTGGACCCCTCCCTCCCCGGCCTCAGCAAGAGAGGCCCAAGGCGCCTGCTGCCCCAGCCCCTGAGACCTGGGCAACGGTAGTTGGCCGAAGAGCCAAGAAGACGATGAAGAAGCAGGCAGCGGCAGCGGCGGAGACTGCGCCACATGCAGCGGCGACTGTGCGGGCCGGCCAGAAGCCGAAGCCGCAAAAGAAGAAGCCCGTCCTGAAGAAGGCGAAGGTGCCGAAGGCCCACGAGGTGGCGGCTCTCACCCTGACCATCCCAAGGGGTGCTGAGACGACATACTCAGAGGCCATGAGGAGGGCGGTGCAGGCCGTGCCCGCCGCCCAACTTCAAGAGATAGGCATAACCGAGATCAGGCCGAAGAAGTCAGCCACCGGGGGTCTGATTTTGAGTGTACCAGGCCCCGATGGACACCAGAAGGTGGCGGAGCTCGTCCGTCGATTGCAGCCGGCATTTGAGGGCTCCGAGGTTGTGTTTCGACAACCAACACGGACTGTGGAAATGCGCGTCCTGGGTCTGGATGACGCAGCGACAGAGGAAGAGGTGAAGGCCGCATTGGCCGAGGTAGCGGAATGCCCACCTGATGCCATACAGGTCGGGCAAATAAAGAGGACACCCAGGAGCCTGGGGACCCTCTGGCTCAGGTGTCCCATGGAGGCAGGGAGGACCCTGGAGAAAGCAGGGAAGGTCCGCGTGGGATGGACAGCGGCGAGGATCGTTGTGCTGCCGCATCGTGCCATGCGCTGTTACAAGTGCCTGCACAGAGGGCATGCCGCCGCCATGTGCGACCAGGAGCACAATAGGTCGCACATGTGCTACAAATGCGGCGAAGAAGGCCACATCGCCAAAGAGTGCCCGGCGGAGGAAGAAAAGTGCCCGCTCTGCCGCGATCTGGGCAGGCCGGCGAATCACCGACTGGGGGCGCGCGGGTGCGCCCCAAAACCGAGGCGTACAGTCAGGCCGGCACAGAAGAATAATGCCAGACGCGGCCGTCCTCAAGAAGAGGACAGAAGGGTGTAGTCCTTCGGGGCTACACCGTTTGGGGAGTTGTCTGGCAGGCACCTAACCAGCGACCACGGCTGGTGCCTGTCAGGGCTGTAGTGGGTTCCGAGCGGGGGCTCGGGACCCCGCTGAAAGCAGCCTGGGGGCGAGTCGGCTGCGGCGTGGTACCGTGGCCGACTCGGTGCATCAGGCACAGGGGTGGGAATCTTTCCTGATTTCGAGGTGCGGCGCGTTGGCGCCAGCGGCGGCGGTCGAGGGTGGATGGAATACGGTCCCCTTGGCCGTCCTTCGCCGATGGGGTGGGTACCACCGGGGGGTTTTAGTGAGTAGGAATCTCACACTACCCCCGCTCCTCCCCCGAGGAGTGGGGGTGTCTATGAAGATTTCCCCTCGTCAAAAAAAAAAAAAAAAAAAAAAAAGGTTAGGTTAGGTTAGGTTAGGTTGGTGGACGAATGGTGGCAGTGTGCCACAAGTCGGATCTCCCACCTCCTCGTGGTGTCCGCTGGGGTGGAGGCACTCTATGCCCTTCGGAAATCAATCGCTTCGGCGATTGGCTTCCCAAGGGTGAGGGCCTCCATGCTAACGGGAGAACGGCGGGTCCCTCAGTTTAGGAGGGGCCTAAGATCACACCGTAAGCCTGTGGTCATGTTTCGCAGGAACGGGGAGGCTTGCCTTAACCGGCTGGCCTCGCGAGGAGTAAACCTCTATAAAAAATCCGCTGTGTGGTTCGCGGGGCGGAATACGGCCACGGTATCCCCTGCCTTGCGGTACGAGTCCGCATAAAAGGGGTGCTCCGGTCTTACCCAAGTAGGTCCGATGATGTGTCGAGGCGATGCCGGCGGGGTCTTCGGACCCTGGTAGGGCCTCCCAAGCCGGCAAGGCTCGCACGGAGGATTGAAAACGGGGACGGCCGGGGCGCGTTGTACGTCTGAAGTCAAGGTGTTAAGGCAACCGTGCCGAGGACTGCGTGGCTGCCCAGACGTTAAGCAGAGGCAGTCTCTAACGGTTCCCTCGGGGGTACCTGCCGACCCCCCCGAGTATCCAGGCTTCCCCGGGTAAGGCGGCTCTGCCCGGGGGGACTTTTCTTCCGACCCCACTCGTGGGACTCATCATGGATAGTTCAATTTCTTCAAAAACCAAAGCTGTGGGGGGCAGCTCAAAACCCAGCCAAACGATAAGCGAGGAGTTTATAGACGAGAAGGCCCGGAACATCGGGAAGGAGGCGGCCACCGGTAGAACCTTGCCGGTGGTGAGGTGCATAGATATTCTGGCTCCGCCCAGGACAGCCAGCATATCCGAGCTGAGCAAAGTCAGCGGGTCGGATGCGCCGGGGCCAGCGCGCGATGCAGAGTCCGGGTCAGACACCGAATGGCAGACGACGAGGAGATCAAGGCGACTTAGCCAGACGTCGTCGGAGGCGGCGGAGCCTGCCAGAGTTAAAACGGAAGCTGACCGGGTGGTAGTGCCTCCCAAACTGGTGGTGCGAGCAACCATCCCGAAGAGGAGGACACTCAACGACGACGGGGACACCGATTCCGACGACTCCTCCGTCATATCCGTGGATTCCACGCCGACACGGAATGACAACAGGAACTCGAGGGGAAGAGGAAGGCCGCCAACGACAGGAGATTACGTCCGCCTGGCCGAGGCTAAGGAAAGGCTGGCGGAAGCCAAAAGGATGGAGCTGGAGATGGACAGGGAGCTGGAGGCTAATGACCTGTCCCGACCTGTACCACGGCCGAGTAAAGGCTCTAAGCCCATCCCGGACGTAGAAGAAGTGATGCGCGGAGCGAAGCACTTACACACGGTAGATTTGCACGCGCAGCTCCTAAAATATACGGACGACGTTAGGAGGGTCGCAGCGGGTTCGATGAACCTAAAGGGGACGAGTGTCCGCACTCTGCGTATCTCGTCAAATTACATTGAAGGATTGACGACGGAATTGGCCAAAAGGCGGGAAGCAGAGACCGCCCCAGGACCTGCGGTGGAGCCTCCTCGAACACGACGTGCCTCGCGCGAGGAGGACGAAGAGAAGACGCAGCTCAGAAGCCTCCTCAGAGCTGCCCAGGAGGAAAGGAGACAGATGGCGGAGGATCTGGCGGCGCTGCGCCAAGAGGTGGAACGCCTAAAGAAGGCTCCTGCTGGAGTGGTCCCATCACCGGTTGCTCCTGAGTTGGAAATAACCAGGAAGACGAGGAGAAGAGTTCTCTCCTCGTCCGAATCGGACAGAGAAGATGTGAAACGAAGACTGGTGGCGGCGAACAGCCCACCTAAAAAGCTGATGCGACAGATGCAGGGGTCTGAGGAGGCTCCGTCGAATTCGACGATGGAGGTTGAAGAGCCGGGACCAGTTACAGACGCGGAGTCAGTGATTGCTGCGCCGGTCGCGGCCTGCGAGTCGGAAGAAGATGGGTCGCAGGAGCTGGCCCAGCCAAAGAGGCCTTCAAGGGAGGAGAAGGAGCAGACCCAGGTCAAGGCGACATCGAACACGGATGCACCAGGAACGGGTCTCGAGCTGGTGGTTGCTCACCTGCTCCAAAAAGTGGAGCAGCTGGCGGAGCAGCTGAAAAGGAGAGACAGGTCCGCGGCCAGGAGCGCACAGCGCAAAACTCCGCCCCAGCCGCAGCCAAGGGCTGCGCCGAGAAGGAACAATGCGGAGGTTAAGGCTCCGAAGGGCGCCGCTCCAACCGCTGCCCCACAAGCGGGCCCCTCCACCGCCGCCGCACCACACAAACAGCGACAGGAGCTGTGGACCGAGGTCCTGGGCCGAAAGGCCAAACAGATAGCGAGGAAAGAGGCGCAGCGAACAGCTGGTGCTGCGCCGGCACAGAAGAGGGTGGCCAACCGGCCTGTGGCGGCGCCGCAGAAGAATGGTGCGAAAACCACCCAGCCAGTACCCAAAAAGAGGGCAAAGGTACCGCGCCCTCCAAGGACGGCGGCGGTCACGCTAACGGTGACACCTGGGAGTGAAAGCACGTACTCCCAGGTGCTGAAGAAAGCAAGGGAGGCGGTACCCGCCCAGGAGCTGGCCCAGTTGGGCATCAACGAATTCAAGATTCGGAAGGCGGTCACCGGGGGGCTTGTTCTTGGCATCCCGGGTGAACAGAATAAGGCTAAGGCAGCCAGCCTGGCCGGAAGATTGCGGGAAGTGTTCCGGGAAACTGATGTGAGAGTGGGAAACCCGGTCAAGACAACGGAGCTGAGACTTCTCAACCTAGATGACTCCATCGAGAAGGATGAGGTGGCCCAGGTCCTGGCGGAGTTGGGAGAGCGCTCCGCCCAGGACGTCAAGGTCGGCGAGATTAGGAGGGCCCGCAACGGCATGGGCACCGTGTGGGTCCGCTGCCCCTTAGCTACAGCTAAGAAGGCGGAGGCAGCGGGACGAGTCAAGATCGGGTGGTCATCGGCGCGGGTCGAGATACTGGCGGCCCGCCCGATGCACTGTTTCCGCTGCCTCCAGAAGGGGCACGCGGCCCAACAATGCAAGGATGAAGTGGACCGCACGGGGCGCTGTTACGCGTGTGGGGAACGGGGGCACAAAGCAGCTACGTGTGTCAACAAGCTGAAGTGCCCCCTATGCAGCGACCTTGGAAGACCCGACAAACATAGGCTGGGGTCTGCAGAGTGTGCTCCACCACCGCCTAGAAGGAAGAAGGCGGCAGAGCCAATTAAACAACAAGAGAAGGCACCTGAAGCAACCAAAAAAGCCACAGCAGAACAGCCCGCAAAGGCTACACAACCGGAAGGATGCGCCATGGAGGTGGCTGAGGAGCAAACACAGTGATGGGGCCATTGAGCCCCATACTTCAGTTTAACGCGAACCACTCGGCGGGGGCACAGGACCTGTTTCTCCACGCCCTCGCCGAGTGGGATTGTTCGTTGGGGATTGTTGCAGAGCCCTACCGCGTCCCGGACCAGCCGAACTGGTTTGCGGACGCGGAGGGCCGGGACGCGAGTGTTGGGATCGTGTCGCGTGGGAAGTCCGGCTCCCCCCCCTGCACCTTCATAGCAGCGGCAAGGGGAGCCGTCGCGGTGAAGTGGGGGGATGTAGTGGTGGTGGGCGTCTACGCACCACCTCGCTGGCCTCTCGCAGTGTACGAGCAGTTCCTCGATCGGGTGGGGCAGTTAGTGTCGCGTTGCCCCACCCAACGCGTTATGGTCCTCGGGGACTTCAACGCAAAAGCTTGCGTGTGGGGTTCCCCGGGGACCGATGCGAGAGGCCATGCGACCCTTGATTGGGCGGCGGCGCAAGGGCTCCTGTTGCTAAACAGGGGCTCGGTGAGCACGTGCGTGCGGCCCCAGGGGGAGTCTATCGTGGATCTCACGTGGGCTTCCCCTGCGGCCGCGCGCATCGTTGCGAGCTGGCGGGTGCTGGAGGAGGTGGAGAGTCTTAGTGACCATCGTTACGTCAGGATAGACCTCTCCTCCTCTAGCGCCCGGCGCCGCCGGGGTAGACGCCCACCACCGAAAAGATGGGCGCTGAGGAGGCTCGACCACGATAGGATGGTTGCTGCAGCCCTCGCGGTTAGCTGGCCGGCTTCTCAGGCTGGACAGGTCGCGGACGTCGAGGGTGAGGCTAAGTGGTTCCGGGGCACCATGCAGGATATCTGCGACGTGGCGATGCCCCGGGCCGCTCCTCGCCCGCGCCGGGCCGCGTACTGGTGGACGGGGCAGATCGCGCAGTTGCGCGAAGCTTGTCTGCCATTGCGTCGCCGGTACCAGCGCGCCCGGCGTAGGCGCAACCGCGACCCCGCGAGGGAGCAGCGGCTCTGGGAGGACTACCGGGCAGGGGTAGTTGCCTTCCGGAGCGCCATCCGGGAGTCTAAGGACCGAGCCTGGGGCGAGTTCCTCGGCTCTCTTGAGCGGGACCGGTGGGGCCGCCCATACAAACTTGTTATGGGCAAGTTAAGGCCTTATGCCCCACCGGTTACGGAGAGCCTCGACCCCCATTTACTGGGGCGCGTCGTGGAAACATTGTTTCCTCGGGATTCTAGTCCCATGACGCGTCCCGGGTCGTCGGAACACCTTCAGTGGACCGACGACATGGGGGTCTCTGACGAGGAGCTCGTCTATGCCGTCAAGAGGGTAAGCGCGCGGAACACCGCGCCAGGCCCTGACGGCATCCCGGGCCGGGCTTGGTCCTTGGCACTCCCATATTTGGGAGATCGAGCAAGGAGCCTCTTCAGCGCCTGTCTGAAGCAGGGGAAGTTTCCGCGTGTGTGGAAGAGAGGGCGGCTGGTCCTCCTCAAAAAAGAGGGACGTAATGAAGATGAGCCCTCGGCGTACCGACCGATCATTTTGTTGGATGTGATCGGTAAGATCTTCGAGTCGATAGTGGCGAAGCGACTCACAGATCACCTCTCCGGAGATGGTCCCGACGTGGCCGACTGGCAATTCGGTTTCAAAAAGGGTCGTAGCACCATTGATGCTATTCAAAGGGTTAGGGGAATTGCCCAGTCGGCCACGTCCAGGGGCGGGGTGGCGATAGGCATATCACTAGATATAGTGAATGCCTTCAATACCCTGCCCCATTGGACGATCATGGATGGCCTGCAAAGGCACCGGGTCCCCCCGGTTATTACAAGTATAATAGGGGACTATCTCCGTGAGAGGTCGATCGAGTGTTTGGATCGGTCGGGCGCCGAGCGCGTTTGGTCAGTTGAGCGGGGCGTGCCCCAGGGAGCGGTACTCGGTCCGCACCTGTGGCTCGTGGGGTACGACCCCGCTCTTCGCGCCCCGTTGCCACCGGGGTTGTCAGTCACCTGCTTTGCAGATGACACATTGATATTGGCAACGGGGCGCGAGTGGAGGAGGACCAGCCGTCTCGCTGAGTTGGGTGCCTCGGTGGTCGTTGCCGAGATCCGGGCGCTCGGGCTGGAGGTGGCTCCCCACAAAACGGAGGTCATGGCCTTCTGCCAGACACGTGGGGGGCTGCCGCCGGCCGGAGCGTCGATCCGGGTAGGCGGAGCCGAAGTCCAGATCGGGTCCGAGATGAAGTATCTCGGACTCCGACTGGACAGCCGCTGGAGCTTCGATGCTCACTTCGACGCGTTGGCCCCCAGGTTGGAGCGCACAGCATGCGCGTTGGCGCGCATATTGCCCAACCTGCGGGGCCCTAGTGAGAAGGTGCGCCGACTCTACATGGGGGTCGTGCGGTCCATGGCCTTATACGGCGCCCCTGTTTGGGCGGCCGACCTGGCGGCCAGCAGCCACTCGCAGGGTGTTCTGCGGAGAGTGGAACGGCGGCTGGCCGGCCGGGTGGTCATGGGTTACCGTACGATCTCCTGGGAGTCGGCAACGGTCCTGGCGGGCGTAATACCCTTAAAATACCAGGCTGAGGTGGAGGCTGAGGTATACCGTTACCGAAGCTCCCTCAGCCTGGTCACGGGTGTAGAGGGGGGCTCGCCAGGGCCCAGCGTCGAGGTGTGCAGGCTCCAGGCCCGCCGCGTCGCTATCTCCCGCTGGCGTCGCGACTTAGTTGCCAGCGGGGCCGCGGAGAAGCGCGCGGTCGGGGCGGTCCTTCCACGCCTGGAACAGTGGATGGACCGTGGCCACGGGCGGCTTACGTTCCGGATCACGCAGGTGCTTACCGGGCATGGGTGCTTCGGTGAGTACCTGTGGCGGATCGGTAGGGAACGATCACCGGGATGTTATGAGTGTGGTGCTGGGCCCGACAACGCCCAGCACGTGATGTGTGAATGCCCTGCCTTTGCCTGGCAAAGGCATTATATGGTGTGTGTGCTTGAATGCGATCCTGCATGTTTGAGTGATGTGGTCGAGCGAATGCTGAAAAGTGAAGAGGGATGGATGGCCGTCTCCTCCTTTTGCGAAACAGTGATCTCGCAGAAGGAGGAGGCGGAGCGTGAACGTGAGAAACGCGGCGCATCTGGCAGAGTGCGTGTGCGTGCAAGAAGAAGGCGACTGGGAGCTCCGGACCCGGCCTCCCAGCCGCCTTCCTGAGTGTAGTGGGGCGGCGCGGCATCCCCGCGTCGTCCTCACTGTGTGAATGATGTGTGTTTGTGTGTGTGTGTGAGTGTTGTGTGTTTGTGTGTGTGCTTGTGTTTTAGTTTAATGTGAGAGGTGTTGGGGATGGGGGTCGCGTCGCCTGCCCCGACGCGCCCTCATCCCACTGATGAATGTGAGTGTGTGGCGGTCTTGGTCCGAGGGTGTCGGAGATCCTCGGGATTGACCAAGGCCGCCAGGACCGCAGGGGTCATGGGCGGGGGCCCATGATCCCATTGCACGCGGTCCGAGGGGTGGAGACGAGGGCGACCGTGGTGGCGCGCTCGGCTCCAATGGGGGTGGGTTGTTGTTGGTGGGGAGCCTTCTGCTCCCCACGAGAAGGGCGACGGGATCGTCGCATGGCGGCATTTTGGTGGGTCGTGGTGATGAATACCGCAAGACCCCATGACCCACCATGCCGCCGAGGGTGGGCACCACCGAGGGGTTTTAGTGGGTAAAAATCCCACACTACCCCCGCTCCTCCCCCGTGGAGTGGGGGTGTCTTAAGTAGAAGATTTCCCCTCGTTAAAAAAAAAAAAAAAAAAAAAAAAAGGTTAGGTTAGGTTGGTGGGGTGGACGAATGGTGGCAGTGTGCCACAAGTCGGATCTCCCACCTCCTCGTGGTGTCCGCTGGGGTGGAGGCACTCGATGCTCTTCGGTAGCACTTCGGTGCTACCCAAGGGTGAGGGCCTCCATGCTAACGGGAGAACGGCGGGTCCTCCAGTTTAGGGAGGGCCTCAGATCACACCGTAAGCCTGTGGTCATGTTTCGCAGGAACGGGGAGGCTTGCCTTAACCGGCTGGCCTCGCGAGGAGTAAACCTCTATAAAAAATCCGCTGTGTGGTTCGCGGGGCGGAATACGGCCACGGTATCCCCTGCCTGTGGTAAGAGTCCACATAAAAGGGGGTCGTTCCTGAAGTAGGTCCGATGATGTGTCGAGGCTATGCCGGCGGGGTCTTCGGACCCTGGCAGGTACTACCATGCCGGACAGGCTCGCACGGAGGATCGAAAAGGGGGCGATTGGGGTTTCGGGGGGTCGTCCCAAACTAAGGTGTGTAGGCCAACCGTGCCGAGAGTTGCATGGCTGCCGGGACGTTAAACTGGGCAGTCTCTAACGGTTCCCTCGGGGGTACCTGCCGACCCCCCCGAGTAATTAGGCTTCCCCGGGTATGGCGGCTCTGCCCGGGGTGACTTCCTTTCCGACCCTACTCGTGGGACTTCTATGGAGAACTCTAAACAAACTACAAATGTTGTGGCCGGCAACGTTAAAACCGGCCAACCAGAGGCGCGCGGTTTAGAAGAGGAGAAGCGGAGTAAAGGGGCTGACAGACTACTAACATCGGTAGTGTCAATACCGGTTGTTAGATGCAGCACGCCGGCGCCGTCCATGGGCCGGCTTAGCCGCACGAGAGATGTCATCGACAAGATCGCCCCAGGTGATGGCTGTGGGAGCAGCGCCGGACAGACTCCGTGCGCCACCGACACCGAGTCGCAGGATGTTGAGAGGGATCGTCCTGCCTGGCGAGCGTCGGCTGAGACGGGGAGCTGCCAGGGGGCTGGACCCTCCGGTTTTTCGGGGTCTTTTGGGACTTTCGTTGCCCCAGCGCCCCCTAAGAGAAGAGCGGCGTTGAAGAGCATGCCTCTCATCGAGGACAGCGACTCCGACGCGTCGGATGCGTCCCTTGACGTAGAGTGGCCGGAGAGATGCGTCTCACCTCGTATTGAGCGAAGAGGACGTCCGCCGAGCACGGGGGAATACGTGGGCCTGGCGGCGGCCAAGGAGCGCCACAATCGCGCGCTACGGGAGGAATTGGAGTTATTGAGGCAGAAGCGGGCGCTGGAACCCGTGTCTCAAGCTCCACCACCGAGTAAGTCCGCGAAGCCTCTTCCCGATGCTTGGGACCTCGGCAGAGAGGCTAGGAGCCTGCCGACCGCCGACTTGGCGGCTGAGATTCTCCGCTATGCGGACGAGGTGAAGAAGGTTGCAAGTGCCTCGAAGAACTTAAAGGGCACTGCGGTCAGAAACCTGCGCATATCTGCTAGCTCAATAGAGGCCTATGCTGTCGAGCTGGCAAAGCGGCCCCAGGGGCAGGAGAGCGAGACGGAACGGGTGGCCGAATTGAGGCGCGATTTGGCTGCAGCTGAGGCTGAAAAAATCCGCCTCCAGCGAGACGTAAGTAATTTACGCAAAGAGACGGCGGAAATGCGGGATGAAATATCCCACCTCCGCAGGGACCTAATGGAGAGGGTGACCCCGGTTTACTGCCCCCCCTCTCCATCCCGACCGGTGGAGCAGGAGACCCCTCCTCGCAAGAGGAGGGCCAGTCCGCCGTCCCCCCCGAGCGGGGAGGACGCGACGAAGAGAAGGGCGACGGAGACCGAGGTGGAGATTCCACCCCCTCCCTCACCGCCGAGCCTACGTGGCGATGAGGAACCTCCCGCTCCACACGTGGAGCAAACCAGGGAAGCGAACGAACCCTGGAGGGAAGAAATTACCCATCTGACCGGTCTGGTCACCAGCCTGGCCGCGACTGTGACCAGTCTCACGGGGGAGCTTCGTCGTGGGACGGACCGCGGGACAACCTGCCCACAAAAGGATCCCCCCCGGGGGAGAAGAGTGGATAAGGAGGCGACATCGGTCGCACCTCATACGCGGCGTGATGAGGCTGTGAAGAAGAGCGCCGCCCCACACGCCCAGGACTCCTGGGCGAAAGTAGTAGGCCGCAAGGCCAAAAGGGCGGAGAAGCGGCAGGCGGCGGCTGCAGCCAGCGGAGCTGCTCCAACCGCAGCTGCGGCAAAGAAGGCGCCGCCAAGGAAGAAGCCTCAATCGAAGAGGGTGCCGAAGGTGCCGAGGGCCCCGAATACGGCGGCTCTCATACTCACAGTCCCGCAGGGTGGGACAATGACGTACACCGCGGCGATGCAGAAAGCAATGGCAGCAGTACCGTCTGCCGAGATTAGAGAAATCGGCATAGACGATATCAAAGTCAAGAAGGCAGCAACTGGAGGGCTGATCCTGGGTGTTCCAGGCCCCGGAGGACAAGAGAAAGTGAAGGAGCTTCTCCGCCGGCTTAAGCCTGCATTTGAAGGCTCGGAGGCGCGATTCCACCAACCCACGCGATACGTGGAGATGCGTGTCGTTGGTTTGGATGATGCTGCTTCGAGCGAAGATGTCCAGCAAGCTCTGGCCGAGCTGGGAGACTGCCCACCCGAGGACATAAAGGTGGGCCCCATCAGGCGGACCCCCAGGAGCCTGGGGACACTATGGCTACGGTGTCCCCTAGAAGCGGGCCGCAAGCTGGAGGCGGCAGGAAAAGTGCGCGTTGGATGGACAAGCGCGAGGATAGCGGTATTGCCCCATAGACCGATGCACTGCTTCAAGTGTCTGCATCGGGGGCATGCTGCAGCAATGTGCGACCGGGATGAAGACCGGTCGCGCATGTGCTACAAATGTGGCGAGGAAGGGCATGTAGCTAAGGATTGCCCAGCTGAGAAGACAATATGCCCGTTATGCCGCGACCTGGACCGGCCGGCAAATCACCGCTTGGGGGCCAAGGGCTGCGCCCCGAAACCAAGGAGGATGCCGGCAAGAATGTTGCAGGCCCGCAAGGACCTGCGAGAAAAGAAGAAGGCAGGTCGCGGCCGTCCCAACAGGGACGCGAAGGTGTAATCCACCGCGATTACACCATTCGGGGAGTGTCTGGCGGGTACCAGTCCAGCTCCGGCTGGCTGGTGCTCGTCAGGGCCGCAGGGGTTCCGAGCGGGGGCTCGGGACCCCACTCAAAGCGGCCGGGGGCGAGTCGGCTGCGGCGTGGTTCCGTGGCCGACTCGGTGCATTAGGCACAGGGGTGGGAACTATTCCAGAATAGTTTCGAGGCGAGGAGCGTTAGCGCCAGCGGGGGCGGCCGAGGTTGCAAGTGACAAATGGTCGCCTCGGTCGCCCTAACCGTCGGGGTGGGAACCACCGAGGGGTTTTAGTGAGTAGGAATCTCACACTACCCCCGCTCCTCCCCCGAGGAGTGGGGGTGTCTATGAAGATTTCCCCTCGTAAAAAAAAAAAAAAAAAAAAAAAAAGGTTAGGTTGGTGGACGAATGGTGGCAGTGTGCCACAAGTCGGATCTCCCACCTCCTCGTGGTGTCCGCTGGGGTGGAGGCACTCTATGCCCTTCGGAAATCAATCGCTTCGGCGATTGGCTTCCCAAGGGTGAGGGCCTCCATGCTAACGGGAGAACGGCGGGTCCTCCAGTTTAGGGAGGGCCTAAGATCACACCGTAAGCCTGTGGTCATGTTTCGCAGGAACGGGGAGGCTTGCCTTAACCGGCTGGCCTCGCGAGGAGTAAACCTCTATAAAAAATCCGCTGTGTGGTCGCGGGGCGGAATACGGCCACGGTATCCCCTGCCTGTGGTAAGAGTCCACATAAAAGGGGGTCGTTCCTGAAGTAGGTCCGATGATGTGACGAGGCTATGCCGGCGGGGTCTTCGGACCCTGGCAGGTACTACCATGCCGGACAGGCTCTCACGGAGGATCGAAAAGGGGGCGATTGGGGTTTCGGGGGGTCGTCCCAAACTAAGGTGTGTAGGCCAACCGTGCCGAGAGTTGCATGGCTGCCGGGACGTTAAACTGGGCAGTCTCTAACGGTTCCCTCGGGGGTACCTGCCGACCCCCCCGAGTAATTAGGCTTGCCCGGGTATGGCGGCTCTGCCCGGGGTGACCTCCTTTCCGACCATACTCGTGGGACTGGTATGGCAGATCTAACAAAAACCCAACACGTTGTGGCCGCCAACGCTAAAAGCGGCCAAACTAAGGAGACGAAAGGGGTTGAAGAGGAGCATGGAGAGAGAGGCGCGCGAAGCATGCCGAGCACCAGCGGCATGGCCACCCTGACTATCCCGGTGGTGAGGTGCAACACGCCCGCTCCGTCGGTGGGGCGTTTGCGAGGAACGCGCGACGTCATTGAGCGCGTTCCTCAGAAGGGTGATGGCTGCGGAAGCAGCGCCGAGCAGACGCCCTGTAGCTCGGACTCTGACAGGCCGGACACGGCCTACGAGAAGTTCGCGAGGCAAAAGTGGGCGGAGAGACGCAACCAGCAGGGGGCTGCTACCTTCGTTGCTCCGGCCCCGAAGCGACGGCCATCATCGCGAGGAAGAAGTGCCATCGACCTTGATGAGGACGACGGGAGTGACATCTCCGAGATCTCCATCGACGTGGACTGGCAGGAGAGGAGCGTCTCTCCTCGCGTGGAGAGAAGAGGACGCCCGCCAAGCACCGGCGAGTACGTCGGTTTAGCGGCTGCCAAGGAGCGCCACAACAAAGCGCTCAGAGAAGAACTGGAGCTCCTCAGGGAGCGACAAGCACTGGACCCGGCCTCCGAAGTCCCACCGCCGTCCAAGTCCTCCAGGCCGTTACCAGAGATCTTCGATCTCATGAGAGAGGCGAAAAGGCTACCACGACCAGACTTGGTAGCAGAGATGCTGCGGTACGCGGACAACGTCCGACGTGTGGCTGCGGGTTCCCGCAACTTAAAGGGAACCGCAGTCAGGGAGTTGCGAATATCGGCGAACACGATTGAGGCCTACGCTGTGGAGTTGGGCAAGCGGCCTGAGTCGGAGGGCAGCGACGCGATTCAGATTACGGAGCTGCGCCAGGCGTTGGCCATGTCCGAAATGGACAAGGAGCGCCTACAGAGAAGCGTGGAGAGTCTCCGCAAGGAGACTGATGAGATGAAGAAGCAGATGGAGGATTTGAGGACGCAGCTGATGGAGAGGGCAACTCCGGTGGCTATATGCCCCCGCTCGCCACCACGTTTGACGGAGCCCGAGCCGACGCCCCCTCGTAAAAGGAGGGCAAGCCAGCGCTCGACAACCTCGTCTCCCATCGAGGAGGAGGCGCTCAAGAGGAGAGCCATGGAGGCAGAGACGGCGGCGCTGTCGGCGTCACCGGAGCCCTGCCGACGGACGGAGCCAGATGCACCACCCGCGGAGGAGCGATGCGAAGCGGAGCCGCCCAGGAGGAACAAGGAGGTTGAGGAACTCTCCAGCCTTGTCACCAGCCTGACGGTGATGGTGAAGGACCTCGCCGAGGAGGTGCGCGGAGGCAGGAAAGGCCAGGGGTCCACCCGGCCACCGGAGGTCCCTGCCCAGAGAGGAAGAAGAGGCAGGAGCGGTGGTGCACCCCTCCCTCCCCGGCCTCAGCCAGAGAAGCCGAAGGCGCCTGCTGCCCCAGCCCCAGAGACCTGGGCAACGGTAGTCGGCCGGAGGGCCAAGAAGACAATGAAGAAGCAGGCAGCGGCAGCCGCGGAGACTGCGCCACCTGCAGCGGCGACTGTGCGAGCCGGCCAGAAGCCGATGCAGCAGAAGAAGAAGAAACCGGTCCTGAAGAAGGCGAAGGTGCCGAAGGCCCACGAGGTGGCGGCTCTCACCCTGACCATCCCTAGGGGTGCGGAGACCACGTACTCAGAGGCCATGAGGAAGGCGGTGCAGGCTGTGCCCGCCGCCCAACTGCAGGAGATTGGCATAGACGAGATCAGGCCGAAGAAGTCAGCCACCGGGGGTCTGATTTTGAGTGTACCAGGCCCCGATGGACACCAGAAGGTGGCGGAGCTCGTCCGGCGTTTGCAGCCGGCATTCGAGGGTTCCGAGGTCGTCTTTCGCCAACCCAAGCGGACCGTGGAAATGCGCGTCTTGGGTTTGGACGATGCAGCGACAGAGGAAGAAGTGAAGGCCGCCCTGGCCGAAGTAGCGGAATGCCCACCTGAGGACATACAGGTTGGGCAAATTAAGAGGTCACCAAGGCGCCTGGGGACCGTCTGGCTCAGGTGTCCCATGGAGGCAGGGAGGACCCTGGAGAAAACGGGGAAGGTCCGCGTGGGATGGACAGCGGCGAGGATCGTTGTGCTGCCGCATCGTGCCATGCGCTGTTACAAGTGCCTGCACAGAGGGCATGCTGCCGCCATGTGCGACCAGGAGCACAATAGGTCGCACATGTGCTACAAATGCGGCGAAGAAGGCCACATCGCCAAAGAGTGCCCGGCGGAGGAAGAAAAGTGCCCGCTCTGCCGCGATCTGGGCAGGCCGGCGAATCACCGACTGGGGGCGCGCGGGTGCGCCCCAAAACCGAGGCGTACAGTCAGGCCGGCACAGAAGAATAATGCCAGACGCGGCCGTCCTCAAGAAGAGGACAGAAGGGTGTAGTCCTTCGGGGCTACACCGTTCGGGGAGTTGTCTGGCAGGCACCTAACCAGCGACCACGGCTGGTGCCTGTCAGGGCTGCAGTGGGTTCCGAGCGGGGGCTCGGGACCCCGCTGAAAGCAGCCTGGGGGCGAGTCGGCTGCGGCGTGGTACCGTGGCCGACTCGGTGCATCATGCACAGGGGCGGGAATCTTTCCTGATTTCGAGGCGCGGCGCCTTTGCGCCAGCGGCGGCGGTCGAGGGTGGATGGAATACGGTCCCCTTGGCCGCCTTTAGCCGATGGGGTGGGTACCACCGGGGGGTTTTAGTGAGTAGGAATCTCACACTACCCCCGCTCCTCTCCCGAGGAGTGGGGGTGTCTATGAAGATTTCCCCTCGTCAAAAAAAAAAAAAAAAAAAAAGGTTAGGTTAGGTTGGTGGACGATGTTCTGCGGAGAGTGGAACGGCGGCTGGCTAGCCGGGTGGTCATGGGGTACCGTACGATCTCCTGGGAGTCGGCGACGGTCCTGGCGGGCGTAATACCCATTAAGTACCAGGCTGAGGTGGAGGCTGAGGTGTACCGACACCGAAGCTCCCTCAGCCTGGACCGGGAAGTAGAGGGGGGCTCGCCAGGGCCCAGCGTCGAAGTGTGCAGGCTCCAGGCCCGCCGCGTCGCTATCTCCCGCTGGCGTCGCGACTTAGTTGCCAGCGGGGCCGCGGAGAAGCGCGCGGTCGGGGCGGTCCTTCCACGCCTGGAACAGTGGATGGACCGTGGCCACGGGCGGCTTACGTTCCGGATCACGCAGGTGCTTACCGGGCATGGGTGCTTCGGTGAGTACCTGTGGCGGATCGGTAGGGAACGATCACCGAGCTGTTATGAGTGTGGTGCTGGGCCCGACAACGCCCAGCACGTGATGTCTGAATGCCCTGCCTTTGCCTGGCAGAGGCATTTTATGGAGTGTGTAATTCAGTGTGACCCTGCGTGTTTGAGTGCAGTGATTGAGTGCATGCTGAGAAGTGAAGAGGGATGGATGGCCGTCTCCTCCTTTTGCGAAACAGTGATCTCGCGGAAGGAGGAGGCGGAGCGTGAACGTGAGAAACGCGGCGCATCTGGCAGAGTGCGTGTGCGTGCAAGAAGAAGGCGACTGGGAGCTCCGGACCCGGCCTCCCAGCCGCCTTCCTGAGTGTAGTGGGGCGGCGCGGCATCCCCGCGTCGTCCTCACTGTGTGAATGATGTGTGATTGTGTGGGCGTGTATGTGTTGTGTGTGTGTGTGTGTTTGTGTTTATTTTTAATGTGAGAGGTGTTGGGGATGGGGGTCGCGTCGCCTGCCCCGACGCGCCCTCATCCCACTGATTTGTGTGAGTGTTTGGCGGTGCTCGGTCCGAGGGTACCGGAGTCCCTCGGGATTGACCGAGTCGCCGCCAGGGCCGCAGGGGTCATGGGCGGGGGCCCATGATCCCATTGCACGCGGTCCGGTGTGTGGAGACGAAGGGGGGCGTGGTTACCTCTTCGGCTCCTACAGGGTAATGGGTGGGTATTTTGTAATGTGGGGAGGCTTCTCCTCCCCACGAGGAGGGTGATACATGGCCAGCATGGGTCACATGGCGGCATTTTGGTGGGCCGCGGTGAAGAATATCGCATGATCCCGTAGCCCACCATGCCGCCGAGGGTGGGAACCACCGAGGGGTTTTAGTGGGTACAAATCCCACACAACCCCCGCTCCTCCCCCGGGGAGTGGGGGCGTCTTGTTGAAGATTTCCCCTCGTAAAAAAAAAAAAAAAAAAAAAAAAGGTTGGTGGACGAATGGTGGCAGTGTGCCACAAGTCGGATCTCCCACCTCCTCGTGGTGTCCGCTGGGGTGGAGGCACTCTATGCTCTTCGGTAGCACTCCGGTGCTACCCAAGGGTGGGGGCCTCCATGCTAACGGGAGAACGGCGGGTCCTCCAGTTTAGGGAGGGCCAAAGATCACACCGTAAGCCTGTGGTCATGTTTCGCAGGAACGGGGAGGCTTGCCTTAACCGGCTGGCCTCGCGAGGAGTAAACCTCTATAAAAAATCCGCTGTGTGGTCGCGGGGCGGAATACGGCCACGGTATCCCCTGCCTGTGGTAAGAGTCCACATAAAAGGGGGTCGTTCCTGAAGTAGGTCCGATGATGTGACGAGGCTATGCCGGCGGGGTCTTCGGACCCTGGCAGGTACTACCATGCCGGACAGGCTCTCACGGAGGATCGAAAAGGGGGCGATTGGGGTTTCGGGGGGTCGTCCCAAACTAAGGTGTGTAGGCCAACCGTGCCGAGAGTTGCATGGCTGCCGGGACGTTAAACTGGGCAGTCTCTAACGGTTCCCTCGGGGGTACCTGCCGACCCCCCCGAGTATCCAGGCTTACCCGGGCAAGGCGGCTCTGCCCGGGCGGACCTTCTCACCGACCACACTCGTGGGACGAAGTATGGATTGTTCTGATTATAAAACCAATGCTGTGGTGGGCAGCATAAAACCCAGCAAAACCAAAAACGAGGAAGTTATGGAGGAGAAGACCCGGAGCATCGGGAAAGAGAAGACCACCGATAAAGCCTTGCCGGTGGTGAGGTGTATCGATATACTGGCTCCGCCTAGATCAGCCAGTGTATCCGATGTGAGCAAAGCCAGCTGCTCAAGTGCGCCAAGGCCGGCGCGAGATACGGATTCCGGGTCGGAGACGGAATGATGACCACCAGACGCTCGAGAAGACTTAGCCAGGTGGCGTTGGACGTGGGAGAGCCTGCTCGGGAGAAACCGGATACGGACCTGGTGGTTGTACCTCCGAGATCTGTCACGCGGATGACCGTCCCAAAGAAGACGGGAGTGAACGAGGACGGCGATACCGACTCGGACGATTCATCGGTCATTTCGGTGGAGTCCGCGCCGTCAAGGAGTGACAGTCGGAACTCCAGAGGAAGAGGTCGGCCGCCAACAACCGGCGAATATATAAGATTGGCTGAAGCCAAGGAGCGACTGGCCGAGGCCAAGAAGAGGGAGCTCGAGCTAGATAAGGAGCTAGGGGCCTTTGACCCCAACAGACCGGTGCCACGTCCAAGTAAGGGGAGTAAACCAATTCCCGACGTGGAGGAGGTGATGCGCGAGGCCAAACACCTACACACGGTGGACCTCCACGCGCAATTAATTAAATATACGGACAATGTCCGAAGAGTGGCGGCAGGTTCCACAAACCTCAAGGGAACGAGCGTCCGTACGCTGAGGATATCCTCGAACTACATCGAGGGCCTAACAGCAGAGCTGGCAAAGAGGCGGGAGACGGGGACCGATGCGGCGGAACGAGCGGCCCTCGACCCCGATTTAAGACCTGCGCGTATACTCCGTTCTTCGTCAGAGGATAAAGAGAAAGAGCAGTTACGGGTTCTTCTCAAACAGGCGCAAGAAGAGAGGAGGCAGATGGCGGGGGACCTCGCCGCACTCCGCCAGGAGGTGGAGAGGCTAAAGAAGTTGCCCTCCGAAGTAGTCCCACCCCCGGCTGTGCCACTCCTGGAAGCTACCAGGAAAACGAGGAGGAGAGTCTTGTCGTCCTCGGAGTCCGAGCGAGAGGACGTCAAGCGGAGGATGGTGGCGCAACTGAATAGTCCGCCCAAAAAGTTGATGCGGCCTATGGAGGAGACTGAGGACACTCCGGCGTCAACCATGGAGGTCGAAGGGGTACAGCAGACGACGGCGGCGGAACTTGAGGTCGCTGCGCCCATTCTTGCGCCGGAACCAAGACCGGAAGAAGAGAGACCGGCCCCAACAGTGGGGTCATCGAAGAGAAGGGCGGCGAAGACCATGACTCGGGATGTGGAGAGCCAGAATGCCTCAGGGGCTGGCCTGGAGGCGGTGGTTTCTCACCTTCTCCAGAAGGTGCAGGAGCTATCTGAAAAGATACAGAGCAGAGAAAGGACTGAGAGCAGAAGCGCACAACGCAATACTCAGTCAAGGCCACAACCGAAGGCGGCGCCAAGGAGAACTAAGGCGGGCGTTGAAGCCGTAAGGGGTGTGGCTCACAAGGCCGCTCCATTAGCCGCCCCCTCCACTGCTGCCGTACTACCGAAGCAGCAAGAGTTGTGGACAACGGTCCTGGGTAGGAAGGCAAAAAAGGCTGCCCAGAAGGAGACACAGAGAGCGACAGGCGCCGCGCCCGTGGCAAGAAACGCAGCTAGCAGGTCTGCAACGGCGCAAACGACGGAAGGCGCGAAGGGGACAAGACCCGTCCCGAAGAGGAGGGTCAAGGTGCCGCGTCCACCAAGGACGGCCGCGGTCACCTTGACCGTGGCACCTGGGGGACAAAGCACGTATTCCCAGGTGTTGAAAAAGGCGCGGGAGGCAGTGCCTCCTCAGGAACTTGCCCAGATGGGGATAGAGGAGTTCAAGATTAGGAAGGCGGCGACCGGCGGATTGCTACTAGGAATACCCGGCGCAGAAAACAAGACCAAGGCGGCCAACCTGGCAAACAGGTTGAGGGAAGTTTTCCATGAAACGGATGTGAGGGTAGCGAACCCTACGAAAATGGTGGAGCTACGACTCATGAATTTAGATGACTCCATCGAACGAGAGGAGGTAGCTCAGGCCCTGGCGGAGCTAGGTGAATGCTCCGCCCAGGACATGAAGGTCGGAGACATCAAGAGGACCAGAAATGGAATGGGAACAGTGTGGGTTCGCTGCCCATTAATAACGGCCAAGAAGGCGGAGGCAGCGGGAAAAATAAGGATCGGGTGGTCATCGGTGCGGGTCGAAATCCTGGCGGCCCGCCCGATGCATTGTTTCCGCTGCCTCCAGAAGGGGCATACGGCGCAACAGTGTAGCGAAGAGGCAGACAGGTCAGGGCGCTGCTACGCCTGTGGAGAAGGGGGGCACAAAGCCACAAATTGTGGTAATAAGCTGAGGTGCCCCCTGTGCAAGGATCTAGGAAGGCCGGATGCGCACAGACTAGGTTCTGCGGAGTGCGCGCCGCCGCCGTCAAAGAAAAAGAAGGCGGCAATCCCCCCCAAGAAGGCAGAGGAGAAAAGAAAAGAAAAGGCGCAAGAAACAGCCAGGGACGCGGCAGGACGGCAAGATGAGCCGACTGCGGAGAGCGCCATGGAGGTGGCAGTCGAGAACGTACAGTGATGGGGCCATTGAGCCCCATGCTCCAATTTAACGCGAACCACTCGGCGGGGGCACAGGACCTATTTCTCCATGCCCTCGCCGAGTGGGATTGTTCTTTGGGAGTTGTTGCAGAGCCCTACCGCGTCCCGGACCAGCCGAACTGGTTCGCGGACGCGGAGGGCCGGGACGCGAGTGTCGCGATCGTGTCGCGTGGGAAATCCGGCTCCCCCCCCTGCACCGCGATAGCAGCGGCAAGGGGAGCCGTCGCGGTGAAGTGGGGAGAAGTAGTGGTGGTGGGCGTCTACGCACCACCTCGCTGGCCTCTCGCAGAGTTTGAAGATCTGCTTGACAGGGTGGGGCAATTAGTGTCGCGTTGCCCCACCCAACGCGTTATGGTCCTCGGGGACTTCAACGCGAAAGCTTGCGTGTGGGGTTCCCCGGGGACCGATGCGAGAGGCCATGCGACCCTTGATTGGGCGGCGGCGCAAGGGCTCCTGTTGTTAAACAGGGGCTCGGTGAGCACGTGCGTGCGGCCCCAGGGGGAGTCTATCGTGGATCTCACGTGGGCTTCCCCTGCGGCCGCGCGCATCGTTGCGAGCTGGCGGGTGCTGGAGGAGGTGGAGAGTCTTAGTGACCATAGATATGTCAGGATAGACTTCTCCTCCTCTAGCGCCCGGCGCCGCCGGGGTGGACGCCCACCACCTAAAAGATGGGCGCTGAGGAGGCTCGACCATGATAGGATGGTTGCTGCAGCCCTCGCGGTTAGCTGGCCGGCTTCTCCGGCTGGACAGGTCGCGGACGTCGAGGGTGAGGCTAAGTGGTTCCGGGGCACCATGCAGGATATCTGCGACGTGGCGATGCCCCGGGCCACTCCTCACCCGCGCCGGGCGGCGTACTGGTGGACGGGGGAGATCGCGCATTTGCGCGAAAAATGTCTCCCATTGCGTCGCCGGTACCAGCGCGCCCGGCGTAGGCGCAACCGCGACCCCGCGAGGGAGCAGCGGCTCTGGGAGGACTACCGGGCAGGGGTAGCTGCCTTCCGGAGCGCCATCCGGGAGTCTAAGGACCGAGCCTGGGGCGAGTTCCTCGGCTCTCTTGAGCGGGACCGGTGGGGCCGCCCATACAAAATGGTTATGGGCAAGTTAAGGCCATATGCCCCACCGGTTACGGAGAGCCTCGACCCCCATTTACTGGGGCGCGTCGTGGAAACTTTGTTTCCTCGGGATTCTAGTCCCATGACGCGTCCCGGGTCGTCGGAACACCTTCAGTGGACCGACGACATGGGGGTCTCAGACGAGGAGCTCGTCTATGCCGTCAAGAGGGTAAGCGCGCGGAATACCGCGCCAGGCCCTGACGGCATCCCGGGCCGGGCTTGGTCCTTGGCACTCCCATACTTGGGAGATCGAGCAAGGGGCCTCTTCAGCGCCTGTCTGAGACAGGGGAAGTTCCCGCAACTGTGGAAGAGGGGGCGGCTGGTCCTCCTCAAAAAAGACGGTAGAAGTGAAGGAGAACCCTCGGCGTACCGGCCGATCGTTTTGTTAGATGTTTTCGGGAAAATTTTCGAAACGATAATCGCGCGAAGGCTTACCGATCACCTCTCCGGAGATGGTCCCGACGTGGCCGACTGGCAATATGGTTTCAAAAAGGGTCGTAGTACCATTGATGCAATTCAAAGGGTTAGGAGAATTGCCCAGTCGGCCACGTCCAGGGGCGGGGTGGCGATTGCTATATCGCTTGATATAGTGAACGCATTCAACACCTTGCCCCATTGGACGATCATGGACGGTCTTGATAGACACCGGGTCCCCCCGGTAATTCGGAATATAATAGGGGACTATCTCCGGAGAAGGTCGATCGAGTGTGTCGATCGGTCGGGCGCCGAGAGGGTATGGAGTGTGGAGCGGGGCGTGCCCCAGGGAGCGGTACTCGGTCCGCACCTGTGGCTCGTGGGGTACGACCCCGCTCTTCGTGCCCCGTTGCCACCAGGTCTGTCGCTGACATGTTTTGCAGACGACACGTTAATATTGGCAACGGGGCGCGAGTGGAGGAGGACCAGCCGTCTCGCTGAGTTGGGTGCCTCGGTGGTCGTTTCCGGGGTCCGGGCGCTCGGGCTGGAGGTGGCTCCCCACAAAACGGAGGTCATGGCCTTCTGCCAGACACGTGGGGGGCTGCCGCCGGCCGGAGCGTCGATCCGGGTATGCGGAGCCGAAGTCCAGATCGGGTCCGAGATGAAGTGTCTCGGACTCCGACTGGACAGCCGCTGGAGCTTCGATGCTCACTTCGACGCGTTGGCCCCCAGGTTGGAGCGCACAGCATGCGCGTTGGCGCGCATATTGCCCAACCTGAGGGGCCCAAGTGAGAAGGTGCGCCGACTCTACATGGGGGTCGTGCGGTCCATGGCCTTATACGGCGCCCCTGTTTGGGCGGCCGACCTGGCAGCCAGCAGCCACTCGCAAGGTGTTTTGCGAAGAGTGGAACGGCGGCTGGCTAGCCGGGTGGTCATGGGGTACCGTACGATCTCCTGGGAGTCGGCAACGGTCCTGGCGGGCGTAATACCCTTAAAATACCAGGCTGAGGTGGAGGCTGAGGTGTACCGTCACCGAAGCTCCCTCGGCCTGGTCACGGGTGTAGAGGGGGGCTCGCCAGGGCCCAGCGTCGAGGTGTGCAGGCTCCAGGCCCGCCGCGTCGCTATCTCCCGCTGGCGTCGCGACTTAGTTGCCAGCGGGGCCGCGGAGAGGCGCGCGGTCGGGGCGGTCCTTCCACGCCTGGAACAGTGGATGGACCGTGGCCACGGGCGGCTTACGTTCCGGATCACGCAGGTGCTTACCGGGCATGGGTGCTTCGGTGAGTACCTGTGGCGGATCGGTAGGGAGCGATCACCGGGTTGTTTCGCGTGTGGAGCTGGGCCAGACACGGCCCAGCATGTTTTGAGTGAGTGTCCAGCGTATGCGTGGGAAAGGCATTTTATGACCTGTGTGATTGAGTGTGATTCAGCATGTTTGAGTGATGTTGTTGAGCGAATGCTGAAGAGTGAAGAGGGATGGATGGCCGTCTCCTCCTTTTGCGAGACAGTTATCTCGCGGAAGGAGGAGGCGGAGAGAGAGAGAGAGAAACGCGGCGACAGAGGCAGAGTGCGTGCGCGTGTAAGAAGAAGGCGACTGGGAGCTCCGGACCCGGCCTCCCAGCCGCCTTCCTGAGTGTAGTGGGGCGGCGCGGCATCCCCGCGTCGTCCTCACTGTGTGAATGATGTGTGATTGTGTGTGTGTGTTAGTGTTGTGTGTTTGTTTGTTTGAATGTTATAGTTTTAAAGTGAGAGATGTTGGGGATGGGGGTCGCGTCGCCTGCCCCGTCGCGCCCTCATCCCACTGATTTGTGTGAGTGTTTGGCGGTGCTCGGTCCGAGGGTACCGGAGTCCCTCGGGATTGACCGAGACACCGCCAGGGCCGCAGGGGTCATGGGCGGGGGCCCATGATCCCATTGCACGCGGTCCGGTGTGTGGAGACGAAGGGGGGCGTGGTTACCTCTTCGGCTCCTACAGGGTAATGGGTGGGTATTTTGTAATGTGGGGAGGCTTCTCCTCCCCACGAGAAGGGTGAACATGCCAGCATGGGCACATGGCGGCATTTTGGTGGGCCGCGGTGAAGAATATTGCATGATCCCGTAGCCCACCATGCCGCCGAGGGTGGGAACCACCGAGGGGTTTTAGTGGGTACAAATCCCACACAACCCCCGCTCCTCCCCCGGGGAGTGGGGGCGTCTTGTTGAAGATTTCCCCTCGTAAAAAAAAAAAAAAAAAAAAAAAAAAAAGGTTAGGTTAGGTTAGGTTAGGTTAGGTTAGGTTAGGTTAGGTGGTGGACGAATGGTGGCAGTGTGCCACAAGTCGGATCTCCCACCTCCTCGTGGTGTCCGCTGGGGTGGAGGCACTCTATGCTCTTCGGTAGTACTTCGGTGCTACCCAAGGGTGAGGGCCTCCATGCTAACGGGAGAACGGCGGGTCCTCCAGTTTAGGGAGGGCCTAAGATCACACCGTAAGCCTGTGGTCATGTTTCGCAGGAACGGGGAGGCTTGCCTTAACCGGCTGGCCTCGCGAGGAGTAAACCTCTATAAAAAATCCGCTGTGTGGTTCGCGGGGCGGAATACGGCCACGGTATCCCCTGCCTTGCGGTACGAGTCCGCATAAAAGGGGTGCTCCGGTCTTACCCAAGTAGGTCCGATGATGTGTCGAGGCGATGCCGGCGGGGTCTTCGGACCCTGGCAGGGCCTCCCTAGCCGGTAAGGCTCGCACGGAGGATTGAAAACGGGGACGGCCGGAGCGAGCGAGTTCGTCCGAAATTAAGGTGTACAGGCAACCGTGCCGAGAATTGCGTGGCTGCCCGGACGTAAAACAGGGCAGTCTCGAACGGTTCCCTCGGGGGTACCTGCCGACCCCCCCGAGTATCTAGGCTTACCCGGGCAAGGCGGCTCTGCCCGGGCGGACCTCCTCACCGACCACTCTCGTGGGATCAGCTATGGACTTTTCAAACACAAACAATTATTCGCAAGCTGTGGTGGGCAGCTTAAAACCCAGCCAAACAAGCGGAGAGGAGGAGAAGCAGGAGAAGGCCCGAAACGTCGGGAAGGACAGTGCTGCCGGAACAGCTGTACCGGTAGTGAGGTGTGTTGACATCTTGGCCCCGCCTAGATCGGTCAATATGTCAAGCCTGAGCATGAGCATCAGCTCAGACGCGCCTGGGCCGGCGCGAGAGGACACACCAAAGGAGACGGGGTGGATGACGTCGAGGAGATCAGGTCGCTTGAGCAGGACGCCATCGGAGGCCAGCGACTTGGGCCAGGAACGGTCGGGCACCGTGGGAACTCGGCTGACGGCCAAGGAGAGAAGAACGGTCCCCAGGAGGGGGATAGTAAACGAGGACGGGGACAGCGATTCCGATTCCTCGGTAATCTCCGTGGAGTGTACCCCGCCCAGAAGTGACAGCAGGGGAAGAGGTCGGCCGCCCACAACTGGCGATTATGTCCGTCTAGCTGAGGCCAAGCAGCGCCTGCTGGACTTGAAGAGGAGAGAGCTGGAGCTCGATAAGGAGTTGGGGGCGTATGACCCGACCAAGCCGGTACCGCGGCCTAGTAAGGCCAGCAAACCTATACCGGAGGTAGAGGACGTGATGAGGGAGGCCAAACAACTGCCGACGGTGGACCTACAAGCCGAATTACTTAGGTACACCGACCTCATCCGTAGAGTCGCGTCGGGCTCTACTAACTTGAAGGGGACAGCCGTCCGCCAGCTGAGGGTTTCCTCGAATTATATCGAGGGCCTGACGACCGAGCTGGCTAAGAGAAGGAGTGCTGAAGGCGACAGAACAGAGGTGGTCGCTCAGGTGCCGGTGTCAGCCCCGACCTCAAGTCGACAGTCGCTGACTGAAGCGGAGGAGAAAGAGCAGCTAAGGATGCAACTCAGAGCTGCTGAAGAGGAAAGGAGAAGAATGGCTGAGGACTTGGCAGCCCTCCGCAGAGAGGTGGACAGGCTGAAGGGGTCAGCTGTAGTGCAGCCACCCGGTGAGGAAGAGAAGGCCGTAGGGGTAAGGAGGACGCGCAGGAGAGTCCTGTCGTCCTCTGAGTCTGACAGAGAGGATGTCAAGAGGAGGCTCGTGGTCGAGACTAGCAGCCCGCCGAGAGAGCTGCTCAGCCCGACGGAGACGACCCAGGACGATCCCGGCATGGAGATAGAGATGCCGCGGCTCACGAAGGAGAACGAGGCGACGGAGGCAACAGCGGGTCCGGAGTGCACGGACACTCAGGAAGCGAGGGCGGCGGACCCCCCAAGAACAGTTAAGCGGTTCAGGGAACCCGCCACACCCACCCAGACCAGGGCTCCCGAGACCAGGGCCCGGGAGACGGGATTAGAAGGAGTCGTCGCCCAGCTGGTAAGGAAAGTGGAAGAATTATCAGCTGAGTTGAAAAAAGTGGGAAGGAAAAGGCAGGCATCCAGCAGTGCCCAGCGCGTAACCCAGCTCAAGCCGCAACAACAACAACAGCGGCCCAGGCCGGCCCCGAGAAGGAGAAACACCGCAGAGGGGGCAAATAATGGTGCAGCTCGAAGCACTGCTCCGGCAGCACCCCCCCAGGTTACTGCAGCCCACCAAGCGAAAAATGAGGAGCTATGGACCACCGTACTCGGCCGTAAAGCCAAGCAGCAGGCGAGGAAGGGAACGCAAGCAGCGACAGGAGGGAAGACGTCTGGCAGGATGCAGGAAAACCGGCTTCCCGGTAGACCGGGGGCAACGGGGGCTAAGCCAGCTCAGCCTGAACCCAGGAAAAGGATTAAGGTGCCGCGGCCACCGAGGACGGCGGCGGTTACCCTCACCGTAGCACCTGGAGGGGAGTCTAACTACTCCCAGGTGCTGAGGAAAGCCAGAGAAGCGATCCCTCCCAAGCAACTGTCCGAAATGGGCATAACGGAGGTGAAGATCCGCAAGTCGGCCACTGGAGGACTTGTCCTGGGGATACCGGGACAGGAGAGCAAAGTGAAGGCGGCTAACTTGGCCGGTAAGCTGAGAGAAATTTTCCAGGATTCAGAAGTCAGGGTGGCCAATCCCACCAAAACAACTGAGATCCGGCTGCTCAACCTGGACGAGTCCATAGAGAAGCACGAAGTGGCCCAAGTCTTGGCGGAGCTGGGAGAGTGCTCCGCCGAAGAAATCAAGGTGGGCGATATCAAGAGGGGAAGGAACGCCCAAGGTACCGTGTGGGTTCGCTGTCCCTTGACAGTCGCCAAGAAAGCAGAGGCAGCGGGACGAATACGGATAGGCTGGATATCGGCCCGGGTCGAGGTGCTCGCGACCCGGCCAATGCATTGTTACCGCTGCCTCCAAAAGGGGCACACGGCACAACAGTGCGCCGAAGAGGTGGACAGATCCGCAAGATGCTATGCATGCGGGGAAGGGGGGCACAGGGCATCGCAGTGCAATAATAAATACAAGTGCCCCCTATGCAGCGACTTGGGCCGTCCGAGTGGGCATCGTCTTGGGGCGGCGGGGTGCGCCCCGCCAGCGAAGAAGAGGGGGAAGAAAGCGCCATCCACAGCCGATGGACCTGAAAAAGAAAAAGAGAAAGTCAGAGAAGAACAGAGTGAGCACCCAGCCACCAGCGACGCAACTGACCGGCCAGCAACAGGGGCAGAGCAGAGCGCCATGGAGGTGGTGAGCGAGTCAAATCAGTGATGGGGCCATTGAGCCCCATACTCCAATTTAACGCGAACCACTCGGCGGGGGCCCAGGACGTCTTCCTGCATACCCTCGCCGAGTGGAACTGTTCGTTAGGGGTGGTGGCGGAACCCTACCGCGTCCCGGACCAGCCTAACTGGTTCGCGGACGCGGAGGGCCGCGGCGCGACGGTCGCGATAGTGTCGCGTGGGGCATCCGGCTCCCCCCCCTGCACCGCGATTGCAGCGGGAAGGGGAGCCGTCGCGGTTAGATGGGGGGATGTGGCGGTAGTGGGCGTTTACGCACCACCCAGCTGGCCTCTCGCACAGTATGAGGAATTGCTGGACAGGGTGGGGCAGTTAGTGTCGCGGGGCCCCACCCAGCGCGTTTTGGTCCTCGGGGACTTCAACGCGAAGGCTCGCGAATGGGGTTCCCCGAGGACCGACGCGAGAGGCCAGGCAACGCTGGATTGGGCGGCGGCGCAAGGGCTCCTGTTGTTAAACAGGGGCTCGGCGAGCACCTGCGTGCGGCCGCAGGGGGAGTCTGTGGTGGACTTGTCCTGGGGCTCCCCTGAGGTCGCGCGCATGGTTGCGAGCTGGCGGGTCGAGGAGGAGACTGAAACATTAAGCGATCATCTCTTCATTAGAATCAAGTTCTCCTCCGAGACCCGGCGCCGCCGGTGTGGACGCCCACTGCCGCCAAGATGGGCGCTGAAGAGGCTAGACAGTGATATGATGGTGGCTGCGGCCCTCGCGGTTAGCTGGCCGGCTTCACCGGCGAGAGAGGTCGCGGACGTCGAGGGCGAGGCTCAGTGGTTCCGGGGCACCATGCAGGATATCTGCGATGTGGCGATGCCCCGGGCCACCCCTTGCCCCCGTCGGGCGGCGTACTGGTGGACGGGGGAGATCGCGCAGTTGCGCGAGGCATGCGTCCCATTGCGTCGCCGGTACCGGCGCGCCCGACGGAGACGCAACCGCGACCCCGCGAGGGAGCAGCAACTTTGGGGCTGTTACCGGGAGGGGGTAATGGCCTACAAGAAAGCCATCAGGGAGGCCAAGGACCGAGCCTGGGACGAGTTCCTCGGCTCTCTTGAGCGGGACCGGTGGGGCCGCCCATATAAACTTGTCATGGGCAAGTTAAGGCCTTATGCCCCACCGGTTACGGAGAGCCTCGACCCCCATTTACTGGGGCGCGTCGTGGAAACCTTGTTTCCCCGGGATTCTGGTCCCATGACGCGTCCCGGGTCGTCGGGTCACCTTCAGTGGACCGACGACATGGGGGTCTCTGACGAGGAGCTCGTCTATGCCGTCAAGAGGGTAAGCGCGCGGAACACCGCGCCAGGCCCTGACGGCATCCCGGGCCGGGCTTGGTCCTTGGCACTCCCATATTTGGGAGATCGAGCAAGGGGCCTCTTCAGCGCCTGTCTGAAGCAGGGGAAGTTTCCGCGTGTGTGGAAGAGAGGGCGGCTGGTCCTCCTCAAAAAAGAGGGACGTAGCGAGGAAGAGCCCTCGGCGTACCGACCGATCATTTTATTGGACGTTATTGGGAAGATATTTGAGTCTATTATAGCAAAAAGACTCACAGATCACCTCTCCGGAGATGGTCCCGACGTGGCCGACTGGCAATTTGGATTCAAAAAGGGACGGAGCACCATTGATGCCATTCAAAGAGTAAGGAATATTGCCCAGTCGGCCACGTCCAGGGGCGGGGTGGCGATAGGCATATCACTAGACATAGTGAATGCCTTCAATACCCTGCCCCATTGGACGATCATGGATGGCCTGGAAAGGCACCGGGTCCCCCCGGTTATTGCTAATATAATTGGGGACTATCTCCGTGAGAGGTCGATCGAGTGTTTGGATCGGTCGGGCGCTGAGCGCGTTTGGACAGTTGAGCGGGGCGTGCCCCAGGGAGCGGTACTCGGTCCGCACCTGTGGCTCGTGGGGTACGACCCCGCTCTTCGCGCTCCGTTGCCACCGGGGTTGACAGTCACCTGTTTTGCAGATGACACATTGATATTGGCAACGGGGCGCGAGTGGGGGAGGACCAGCCGTCTCGCGGAGTTGGGTGCAGCGGTGGTCGTTGCCGAGATCCGGGCGCTCGGGCTGGAGGTGGCTCCCCACAAAACTGAGGCCATGGCCTTCTGCCATAGGCGTGGGGACCGTCCTCCGCCCGGAGCGTTGGTCCGGGTAGGCGGGGCCGATGTCCAGATCGGGTCCGAGATGAGGTATCTCGGACTCCGACTGGACAGCCACTGGAGTTTCGAGGCCCACTTCGACGCGTTGGCCCCCAGGTTGGAGCGGGTTGCGGGCGCGTTGGCGCGCCTATTGCCCAACCTGAGGGGTCCTAGCGAGAGGGTGCGCCGACTCTATATGGGGGTCGTGCGGAGTATGGCCCTATACGGCGCCCCAGTTTGGGCTGCCGACCTGGCCGTCAGCCGTCGGTCGCAGAAAGTTCTGCGACGGGTGGAACGGCGGCTGGCGATCAGGGTGGCGATGGGGTACCGCACGGTCTCCTACGAGTCGGCTATGGTCCTGGCAGGTGTAATTCCCTGGAAGTTCCTGGCGGAGGTGGAGGCGGAGGTGTATCGTCACCGAAGCGCCCTCCGCCGGGTCGGGGATGTAGGGGGGGTCCTGTCAGGGCCCAGCGTCGAAGAGGTCAGGCTCCAGGCCCGCCGCGTTGCTGTCTCCCGCTGGCGCGCGGAACTCTATGCCAGCGGGGCCGCGGGGAAGCGCGCGGTCGGGGCGATCCTTCCACGGATGGAACAGTGGATGGATCGCGGCCACGGGCGACTCTCGTTCCGGCTCACACAGGTGCTGACTGGGCATGGGTGTTTTGCCCAGTACCTGTGCCGGATCGGCAGGGAGCAGTCATCGGGCTGCCACCATTGTGGGGAGGGCCCAGATACCGTGGAGCACACGGTGGAGGAGTGTCCGGCCTGGGCATGGCCGAGACACTACCTCGAGTGCGAGGTGGGTGCGAATGTGAGCGTGAATGTGCTTGTTGAGAGAATGTTGAGTAGTGAAAACGAGTGGAAGGCCGTCGTCTCCTTCTGTGAGACAGTCATGTCCCGGAAGGAGGCGGCGGAGCGTGAACGGCAGCGTCGCGGGGGGGTCGTTGACAGCAGGACACTGCGTCGACGGAGGAGGCGACCGGGAAATCCGGACCCGGTTTCCCGGGCGCCCTCCTGAGGGTAGTGGGGCGTCGCGGCCCTCCCGCGTCGCCCGCGTGGGTGTGAATGAGTGAGTGTTTGTTGTGTTCGTGTTTTGTGTTTTGTGTTTGTGTTTTGTGTTTTGTGTTTGTTGTGTTTGTGTAGTGTGTTTGTGTAGTGTGATTGTGCGTGAGGGGTGTTTTATTTTTGAGAGGGGTGAGGGTTCGGGGCGGCGTCGCCTTCCGCGGCGCCGATTTGCCGGCCCTTGACTTTATGGGGTATGATCGCCTCGGGGTGGGGTTACCGGATGATCTCCCTCGGGGTTGGGTCATGGCCGCAGGGGTCATGGGCGGGGGCCCATGACTCCATTGCACGCGGCCGCGGGGTCGAGTCGACGGCGGCCGTGATGACGTGGTCGGCTCGGAAGGGTTGGGAAACCGCATGTTTTGGCGTGGGGGCTTCTCCCCCACGCGAGTTGGGCGCGAGAACGCGCAAATCGGCCGGTGGGTGGTGGCGTAATATTCGTCGGGTCCCACCACCCACCTCAGCCGTAGAGGGTGGGCATCACCGAGGGGTTTTAGTGGGTAAAAATCCCACACTACCCCCGCTCCTCCCCCGGGGAGTGGGGGTGTCTTATGTTGAAGATTTCCCCTCGTAAAAAAAAAAAAAAAAAAAAAAGGTGGTGGACGAATGGTGGCAGTGTGCCACAAGTCGGATCTCCCACCTCCTCGTGGTGTCCGCTGGGGTGGAGGCACTCTATGCTCTTCGGTAGTACCTCGGTGCTACCCAAGGGTGAGGGCCTCCATGCTAACGGGAGAACGGCGGGTCCTCCAGTTTAGGGAGGGCCTAAGATCACACCGTAAGCCTGTGGTCATGTTTCGCAGGAACGGGGAGGCTTGCCTTAACTGGCTGGCCTCGCGAGGAGTAAACCTCTATAAAAAATCCGCTGTGTGGTTCGCGGGGCGGAATACGGCCACGGTATCCCCTGCCTTGCGGTACGAGTCCGCATAAAAGGGGTGCTCCGGTCTTACCCAAGTAGGTCCGATGATGTGTCGAGGCGATGCCGGCGGGGTCTTCGGACCCTGGTAGGGCCTCCCAAGCCGGCAAGGCTCGCACGGAGGATTGAAAACGGGGACGGCCGGGGCGCGTTGTACGTCTGAAGTCAAGGTGTTAAGGCAACCGTGCCGAGGACTGCGTGGCTGCCCAGACGTTAAGCAGAGGCAGTCTCGAACGGTTCCCTCGGGGGTACCTGCCGACCCCCCCGAGTATCCAGGCTTCCCCGGGTAAGGCGGCTCTGCCCGGGGTGACTTTTCTTCCGACCCCACTCGTGGGAACAGTTATGCAGTGTTCAAATTATTCTTTCAAAGCTGTGGGGGGCAGCTTAAAACCCAGCCAAACGCAGAACGAGGAGGCGCAAGAGGAGAAGTCCCGGAACACCGGGAAGGAAGGGACCACCGGACTAGCATTACCGGTGGTGAGGTGTATCGACATTCTGGCCCCGGCCAGAACCGCTAGCACCACGGATCTGAGCCTACCAGCCGGCTCAGAGGCGCCAGGACCATCGAGGGGCGCAGACTCCGGATCGGAGACGGAGTGGAGGTCTACGAGGCGCTCAATGCGCCTGAGCAGGACGTCGTCAGACGCGGGCGAGATCGGTCGGGAGAGGGTCTCCAGCGACCTAGGAGAAGCACAGCCAAAGGCGCGGGGACCTGTGCCCAAGAGGAAGGGGCTCAACGAGGATGGTGACAGCGATTCGGACTCTTCGATCATCTCGGTGGAGCCCGAGTCGCCGAAGAACGACAGCAGGACCTCGAGAGGGAGGGGACGTCCGCCGACCACCGGGGACTATGTCCGTTTGGCCGAGGCCAAGGAGAGACTGGCCGAGGCGAAGAGGGCTGAACTGGAGCTCGACAGGGAATTGGGAGCCTATGACCTGACGAGGCCGGTGAAGGGTCCCAGTAAGGGCAGTAAGCCCATCCCGGATGTGGAGGAGGTGATGCGGGAAGCCAAGAGCCTGCACACAGTGGACCTCCACGCGGAGCTGCTCCGGTATACGGACTTGATCCGAAGAGTGGCTGCAGGTTCCTCGAATCTGAAGGGGACATGCATCCGCCAGTTGCGTGTCTCCACCAACTTCATCGAGGGATACACGGCAGAGCTGGCGAAGAGGCGGGCGGCGGGAGACGTGGAGAGCGAAAGAGCGGCCTCGGGGCCGACAGCAGCGCCCCCCCCAACAAGGCGCACTTCGGCTGAGGACGCTGAAAAAGAGCAGCTGAGAAGCATGCTCAGAGCCGCAAAGGAGGAGAGGACCAGGATGGCCGCGGACTTGGCGGCGCTCCGCCTGGAGGTGGAGCGCCTGAAGAGGACACCGCCAGGAGTTGGGCCGCCCGCGACTGAGCTTGGACCGGAACCAGCAAGAAGGACACGCCGCAGGGTACTGTCGTCCTCCGAATCGGAGCGGGAGGACGTCAAGAGGAGAATGGTGGCAACAACGAACAGCCCGCCACCGGAATTAATGGGGGCAACGGACGGGTTCGTAGACCTCCCAACGATGCCAATGGAAACGGAGGCATCGCAGCAAGCAACCGTCGGGGGGCCAGTCGAACCGGAGGTGGTTCCGGTCCCGGCGCAGCCACGTGATGGGAGGCCAGAGGGGTCCCCAAAAACGAGGAAGACGCCGAGTGAAGAGGCGGGGTCAATCCCGGTCCGGGGCCCGGAGAAAAACGCCGCCCCCGCGAATGGGCTGGAGATGGTGGTTGCGCAACTGGCGCGCCAAGTGGAGGAACTGGCTGCTGAGTTGCGCGGAAGGAAGAAGGAGCGGGAGCCAAGCGAGGCCGCCCAACCGAAGGCCCAGCTGAAGCAGCAACCGAAGCCAAGGAGGGCGAAGACGTTCGCGGAGGCCGCCAGGGGTGCGGCTGCGACCACGGTCGTAGCCGCTGCTCCCCCCGCTGCTGCCGCAAAGTCGGGGGAGCAATGGACCACGGTCCTAGGCCGCAAGGCAAAGAAGGAGGCCAAAAAGGCGGAACAGACAAACGCCAAGGCTGGTGCTGGTCGCCAACAGCGGGCGAAGAGGACAGCGCAGGCGGCGCCAACGAATAACACCGCCCAGAAGAAGGTGACGGCGCCGAGGCCACCCAGGATGGCGGCGGTCACACTGACCGTGGCGCAGGGGGCCAAAGTAACGTATGCGGAAACGCTTTTGAAGGCAAGAGAGGCAGTAAACCTCACAGAACTTGGGATCGAGGATGTGAAGGTCAGGAAGGCCATAACCGGGGGGATCATAATCGGTCTCCCTGGGGAAGAAAGCCGGAGAAAGGCCAGGGATCTAGCCGACAGGCTAAGGAATACCTTCACCGACGGACAGGTCAAGGTGGCCTGTCCCATCAAGACAGGGGAGCTGAGATTGGTGGGCCTGGACGAATCCATCACGTCCAAGGAGGTTGCCCAAGCCCTCGCAAGTTTGGGAGAATGCGAGGCCAACGACATCAAAGTGGGCGACATAAGGCAGGTGGCAAGCGGCATGGGAACGGCATGGGCACGTTGCCCACTCACCGCTATCAAGAAGATAGAGGCGGCAAAAAGAGTGCGAGTCGGGTGGTCCTCCGCAAGAATTGAGATCCTGGAGGCCCGCTCGCTAAGGTGTTTCCGCTGCCTACACAAGGGCCACACAGCTGGCAAATGCACGGAGAAGGAGGACCGCTCGGGTCGCTGCTACGCCTGCGGAGCAGAGGGCCACAAGGCCTCGAGCTGCAACAACAAGCTCAAGTGCCCTCTGTGCAGCGACCTGGGCAGACCCGACTCGCACAAACTGGGAGCGGCGGGCTGCGCCCCGGAGCCCAAAAGGAAGAGGAAGTCACAGGCGCTGCCTGAAAAAGAGAAGGAGCAGGAGCAACAGCCACCTCAAACGGAAGAAGACACCATGGAGGTGGTGGAAAATGACGCGTCGTGATGGGGCCATTGAGCCCCTTAATCCAGGCCAATGTGAACCACTCGGCGAGGGCGCAGGATCTACTGCTTCATACCCTCGCCGAGTGGGGTTGCGGATTAGGGGTTGTGTCTGAACCGTACCGGATACCCGCGGACACCAATTGGTTCGCGGACGGGGAGGGAAGGGACGCGACCGTCGCGATCATTTACCGTGGGCAGCCCGGCTCCCCGCCTTGCACCAAAATCGCAACGGGGAGGGGAGCCGTCGCGGTTCGATGGGGGGAATTGGTGGTGGTGGGCGTTTATGCCCCGCCTCGTTGGCCCCTCGCCGAATTCGAGGAGTTGTTGGACAGGGTGGGACAGGTAGTGTCGAGTTGTCCCACCCAACGCGTGTTGGTCCTCGGGGACTTCAATGCCAAGGCCAGGCAGTGGGGTTCCCCGGGGACCGACGCGAGGGGCGAGGCGGCCCTAGATTGGGCGGCGGCACGAGAGCTCCTGCTTCTAAACAGGGGCTCAGTGAGCACGTGCGTGCGGCCCCAGGGGGAATCCATTGTGGATCTCACGTGGGCTTCCCCTGCGGCTGCGCGCACCGTTGCGAGCTGGCGGGTGGAGGAGGAGGTGGAGACCCTGAGCGATCATCGCTACATCAGGGTCGACTTCTCCTCCGACACCCCGTGTCGCCGTGGCCGACGCCCACCACCGAAGAGGTGGGCGCTGAAGAGGCTGGATAGAGATATGTTGGTGGCTGCTGCCGTCGCGGCTAGCTGGCCGGCTTCTCCGGCCAGACAGGTCGCGGACGTCGAGGGCGAGGCTAGGTGGTTCCGGGACACCGTGCAAGATATTTGCAGTGTGGGGATGCCTCGGGCCACTCCTCGCCCCCGCCGGGGGGCGTATTGGTGGACGCCGGAGATCGCCTCGCTTCGCGAGGCGTGTCTCCCCAGGCGCTGCCGATACCAGCGGACCCGGCGGAGACGTAACCGCGACCCCGCGGCGGAGCAAGCGCTGTGGAGCGATTACCGAGAGGCGGTGGTCGCTCTGCAGACAGCCATCAGGGAGTCCAAGGACCGGTCCTGGGACGAGTTTCTCGGCTCTCTGGAGCGGGATCGGTGGGGGCGCCCTTACAAACTAGTGATGGGGAAATTGAGACCGTGGGCCCCCCCGATAACAGAGAGCCTCGACCCCCAGGCACTGGGGCGCGTCGTGGAGGGGTTGTTCCCGGGGGATGATAGTCCCATGACGCGCTCCGGGTCGCCGGTCCGCCTTCAGTGGACCGACGATATGGGGGTCTCCGAGGGGGAACTCGTCGATGCCGTCAGGCGGGCGAGTGCCCGGAATACAGCTCCGGGTCCTGACGGCATACCGGGCCGGGTCTGGGCCTTGGTACTCCCTTATTTGGGGGATAGGTTGGCCGGCCTCTTCAGCGCCTGCCTCAGGGAAGGCAGGTTTCCGTCCATATGGAAGGCGGGGCGGTTGGTCCTTTTAAAGAAAGAGGGAAAGCCCGACGGGGAACCGGGGTCGTACCGGCCGATCGTTTTACTCGACGTAGTGGGGAAGGTTTTCGAGCGGGTTATAGCCAATAGACTGGTTGCGCACCTCTCCGGGGATGGTCCGGACGTGGCCGACTGTCAGTTTGGTTTCCGCAGGGGGCGTAGCACGGTAGACGCGGTTCAGAGAGTCCGCAGAATAGCAGAGTCGGCCACGTCCAGGGGCGGGGTGGCGATCGGGATATCGCTCGATATTGTTAATGCGTTTAACACCCTGCCCCACCGAGTTATTATGGAGGGGTTGGAGAGGCTCCGTGTGCCTCCCGAAATAACGGGTATCATCGGGGACTATCTCCAGGGGAGGTGCATAAGGTGCGTCGATCGGTCCGGTGCGGAGAGATCGTGGGAGGTGAGGCGGGGCGTACCCCAGGGATCGGCACTCGGGCCGTTCCTGTGGATCGTGGGGTATGACCCCGCCTTGTCGGCCCCGTTGCCACCGGGATTGCACCTTACGTGCTTTGCAGATGACACGCACATTTTGGCAACGGGGCGCGACTGGGGTAGGACCAGCCGCCTCGCCGAGTTGGGAGCCTCGGTGGTTGTTTCCGCCATCCGGGGGCTCGGGTTGGAGGTGGCTCCCCACAAAACCGAGGTGATGGCCTTCTGCCACACACGTGGGGAGAAACCTCCGGCCGGAGCTCTGGTCCGGGTTAACGGGGTCGGGGTCCGGCTCGGGTCCGAGATGCGCTATCTCGGGCTCCGGCTGGACAGCCACTGGAGTTTCGATGGCCACTTCGACGCCTTGGCCCCCAGGTTGGGCCGCGTGGCAGACGCGTTGGCGCGTTTATTACCCAACCTGAGGGGTCCGAGTGAGAAGGTTCGTCGACTCTACATGGGGGTCGTGCGGAGTATGGCCCTGTACGGCGCCCCAGTTTGGGCAGCCGACCTGGGCGTCAGCCGCCGGTCGCAGACTACTCTGCGACGTGTGGAGCGGCGGCTGGCGACCAGGGTGGTTATGGGGTACCGCACGATCTCCTGGGAGTCGGCGATGGTTCTGGCGGGTGTAATCCCCTGGAAATACCAGGCGGAGGTGGAGGCAAAGGTGTATCGACACCGGTGCGCCCTCCGCCTGGACGGGGAATCCCAGGGTGGCCCGCCGGAACCAGGCGTCGAGGAGGTCAGGCTCCAGGCCCGCCGTGTCGCTGTCTCCCGCTGGCGCGCGGAGTTAATCGCCAGCGGGGCCGCGGGGAAGCGCGCGGTCGGGGCGATCCTTCCACGCCTAGAACAGTGGATGGATCGCGGCCACGGGCGACTCTCGTTCCGGATCACGCAGGTGCTGACCGGGCACGGGTGCTTCGGTTGGTACCGGCGCTGGATCGGCAGGGAACAATCGCCGAGCTGTTATGAGTGCGGTGTGGATGTGGCGGACACCGCTCAGCATACGCTGGGCGAGTGTCCGGCGTTTGCGTGGCCTCGTCACTTTTTGCAGTGCGAGGTAGGTATGGATGTGAGTGTGGGTACGCTTGTGGAGAGAATGTTACAGAGTGAATGCGAATGGAGTGCAGTGGCCACTTTTTGCGAGACAGTGATGTCTCGCAAAGAGGAGGCGGAGCGAGAGAGGGAGCGGCGCGGGGAGGTCGCGATTAGGAGGAGGAGGCGAAGGCCGGGAAATTCGGTGCCGGCTGCCCGGCCTCCGTCCTGAGGTTAGTGGGGCGGCGCGGCTTCCCCGCGTCGCCCGCGGTCCGTCAGACCGCATTGTCTGGGTGGGTGGGAGAGAATGAGTGGGAGTGAATGTTGGAGTGGGTGTGCGAGGTATGAAAGTGTGCGTGTGTGATTGGATGGGTGAGAAGTGTAGGGTATTGTAGTGTGAGAATGGTGCGCGCGCAATGTACTACGATTATAGTGTGCGTGTGAGAGGTGTGGTGACGGGGCCGTCGTCCTCCCCGACGACGGTTCCCGTCCCAATATTTTCGGGATTTGGCGGGCTTGCGTCCGGGGTCCCGAATGCCCCGTTAGACGGGGTCCGCCATGGCCGCAGGTGTCATGGGTCGGGGGACCCATGGCACCATTGCACGCGGCCGAGGGGTGAGCCGACGGCGACCGTGGTGGCGTGGTCGGCTCAAAACGGGATGGGTTTGTTGAGGGGGAGCTTCTCTCCCCACTCACGAGAAGGGCGCCTTCTGCGCATAACGGGGGTGAGTCGCGATTCCGGATTAGGGTACCGTGGCTCACCAACCCGTCGGGGTGGTCACCACCGAGGGGTTTTAGTGGGTAAAAATCCCACACTACCCCCGCTCCTCCCCCGGGGAGTGGGGGTGTCTTATGTGGAAGATTTCCCCTCGTTAAAAAAAAAAAAAAAAAAAAAAAAAAAAAGGTTAGGTTAGGTGGTGGACGAATGGTGGCAGTGTGCCACAAGTCGGATCTCCCACCTCCTCGTGGTGTCCGCTGGGGTGGAGGCACTCTATGCTCTTCGGTAGTACTTCGGTGCTACCCAAGGGTGAGGGCCTCCATGCTAACGGGAGAACGGCGGGTCCTCCAGTTTAGGGAGGGCCTAAGATCACACCGTAAGCCTGTGGTCATGTTTCGCAGGAACGGGGAGGCTTGCCTTAACCGGCTGGCCTCGCGAGGAGTAAACCTCTATAAAAAATCCGCTGTGTGGTTCGCGGGGCGGAATACGGCCACGGTATCCCCTGCCTTGCGGTACGAGTCCGCATAAAAGGGGTGCTCCGGTCTTACCCAAGTAGGTCCGATGATGTGTCGAGGCGATGCCGGCGGGGTCTTCGGACCCTGGCAGGGCCTCCCAAGCCGGCAAGGCTCGCACGGAGGATTGAAAACGGGGACGGCCGGGGCGCGTTGTACGTCTGAAGTCAAGGTGTTAAGGCAACCGTGCCGAGGACTGCGTGGCTGCCCAGACGTTAAGCAGAGGCAGTCTCTAACGGTTCCCTCGGGGGTACCTGCCGACCCCCCCGAGTATCCAGGCTTCCCCAGGTATGGCGGCTCTGCCTGGGGTGACCTCCCTTCCGACCCCACTCGTGGGACTAATTATGGATTGTCTACAAAAACACAAAAACCCAGCTGTGGCAGACAGCTTTAAAAACGGCCAAAAGCAAGGTGAGGAGAAAAAGGGAGAGGCCAAGGACAACGGGAGGTTTACGGCTGTCACCACCAACCAGCCGGTAGTACGGTGCACCGACGTATTGAAGACGCCGGTCAAAATTGTGAGAGGTGTGTCCTTGGCCAAAATGGAGGAGACTGGCCACACTCAAGGGCCGTCAACAGCGGATAGTACGCCCCGAAACTCCGGCGGGGAGTCATCTGGGTCCGAATGGAGGACCACAAGGCGCGCCAAGGAGATCGGCCGCAGGCTTGAGAGGGGTGCGCGGGAGAGGTCCGCTGTGAGGATCGGAGACGGCGTCGAGGTGTCGGTCGTCCCGAAAACTAGGGTGCGAGCCGCGAGGAGGCAAAGGAAAGCGGACGAAGAGGAGGATTCCGGATCTGACTCGTCGGTCGTCTCGGTGGACTGGACGCCAACGACCAGTGACCGAATTGAGAGGAGGGGAAGACCCCCCACGACGGGGGAGTACGTGGGCCTCGCTAAGGCGCAGGAGCGCCTCAACGAGGCGAAGAGGAAGTCGATCGAACTCGACAAAGAGATGAGAGCCTTTGATGACACTCTGCCGGCTCCGGGACCTTGTCGGGCGAGCAAGCCGTTGCCCGCGGTGGAGGAGCTGTCGCGGGAGGCTCGTTGGCTACCGTCGGCGGATTTGTGCGCCGAGATGCTGAAGAGCGTCGACCTAATTAGGAGAGTTGCGGCGTGCTCTCAAAATCTGAAGGGAACGAACGTTCGCACACTAAGGGTAGTATCGAACACCCTGGAGGCTTACACCGCTGAGCTGGCTAAGCGGCCTCTATCCAGCGAAGCGGAAGGGACAACGGAGAGGGATACGGAAATGGAGACCCTCAAACGGCAGCTCCGGGAGGCGGAGCAGCAACGAATGAGGATGGCCGAGGAGATGGCAGCAATGAAGAGGCAGATGGAGGAGCTGCAGCGGGGGGCCGCCATGAAATCCCCTGCAGTCGCCAGTCCTGAGCCGAAGTCGAGGAGAAGAACTGGCACCAGAAGGAGGCTGTCCTCATCCTCCTCTGAGCGCGAGGAGCCGAAGCGTCGCCAGCTTAGCGCCGTGGGGACGGAAAACCCTACACCCACGGTGGCTTCCACGGCGGAGGGCGAACGCCTGCCATCACCGCCACCGCCGATGGATACTGAGGAGGTCGGACAGCGGCTAACCGAGGAGCGGCGTGCGCCACAGGAACAAGCGAGGGCGCCGTCGACGTCGACAACGGCGGAAGTCGAGAGGACGAAGGCTGACAAGCCAGAAGAGGGCGGCCAGGAGCCGGGATTGGGAGCGGTCGTGGCCCTCCTCATGAGGAAAATAGAGGAGCTGACCGACGAAGTCAGAGGTGGAAAGGCCGAGAAGCCTCACACTGCGGCGAGCAGGGAGGGGAAGAAAAAACCTCCTTCAAGAAGGGCTTCCGTGGCGCGGAAAGGAGACGCGCGCCCCACCCAGGAGGCTAAGGCCGCGGCCAAACGGCCACCCCCACCCACCCCTACCGGAGAGACATGGGCGACGGTTGTAGGGCGTAAGGCCAAGCGCGAAGCGAAAAAGACGCCCGCGGGAGGGAAACAGGACCCGAAGAAGGGCCAACAGGCCGCCAGGACGCCCAAGAGGAGCGCGGGACAGGTCCAACCACCAACAGGGGGGAAGAAGGCAAAGGTGCCTCGACCGCCGAGGACGGCCGCCGTCACACTGACGGTCATGCCTGGGGGCGAAATAACCTATGCCCAGGTTATGAAAAAGGCCATGGAAACGGTGGACAGAGAGGAGCTGACGAGGATCGGCATTAAGGAATTCCGTCTTAGGAAGGCTGCGACCGGCGGTCTAATCTTGGGAATACCAGGAGAGGACGGCAAGAAGAAGGCAGAGACTTTGGTCGGGAAGCTCAAGGGAGCCTTCGACGAGAGCCAAGTGAGAGTGGCGAACCCCGTTCAGACCGCTGAAATCCGTCTTCTGGGGCTTGACGACTCGATAGAGCCGAAGGAGGTGGCTGAGGCGCTGGCAAAGTTGGGAGACGTCAGCGCCACCGATATTAAGGTCGGTAACATACGAAGGTCCCCCACGACACTGGGGACAGTGTGGATCAAGTGCCCAGTCGCGATAGCTAGACGGGCGGAAGCGGCCAAGAGGATTACAATTGGGTGGTCATCCGCGAGGGTCGACGTGCTGGAGGCAAGGCCCAAGCATTGTTTTCGGTGCCTGCAGAAGGGCCACGTGGCGGCAAAATGCGACAGTCAAGTCGTGAGGAAGGGCCGGTGCTTCGCCTGCGGAGCAACGGACCACGTGGCGGCGGTATGTACCGCCAAACTCAACTGCCCACTCTGCTCCGACTTGGGAAGGCCGGCCTCACACAGGCTGGGCACGGCGGACTGTGCACCGGCCCCAACGAAGAGGAGGGCTAGGAAGGTGGAGAATGGCCCCGACACGGCAAAAGTAACGGCCAGCACGCGGGATGATAGTGGGAACGCGAACGGTAACGCGAGCGCGACCGCGGAAACGGCTCAACCGGAGCCGCAGCAGGGTGAAGCCATGGAGGTGGCAGCTGAGATCGCCGCGTGATGGGGCCACCGAGCCCCATAATACAGGCTAATGTGAACCACTCGGCGGGGGCGCAGGACTTATTGCTCCACACCCTCGCCGAGTGGGACTGTTCTCTAGGGGTGGTAGCGGAGCCCTACCGTGTCCCGGACCAGCCTCACTGGTTCGCGGATGCGGGGGGCTCCGACGCGACTATCGCGATAATCGCGCGTGGCAAGACGGGGTCACCCCCCTGTTCCGCAGTGGCCGCGGGGCGGGGGGCTGTGGCCGTCAAATGGGGGGAAACAACGGTGGTGGGCGTCTATGCACCGCCTCGTTGGCCTCTCGCCGAGTTCGAGGACGTTTTGGAGAGGGTGGGACAAATTATTACGCAATGTCCCTCCCGGCGCGTTCTTATTATGGGAGATTTCAATGCGCATGCGCGCGAATGGGGGTCCTCCAGAACGGACGCGAGAGGCGAGGCGACCCTAGATTGGGCGGCGGCATACGGCCTCCTGTTGCTTAACAGGGGCCGGGTGAGCACATGCGTGCGGCCCCAGGGGGAGTCCATTGTGGATCTCACGTGGGCTTCCCCTGCGGCCGCGCGTACTGTCGCGAGCTGGCGGGTGGCGGAGGAGAAGGAAACTTTGAGTGACCATCTCTACATTCGAGTGGAATTCTCCTCCGACACCCGGTGCCGCCGGAGTAGACGCCCACCACCGTGCAGGTGGGCGCTGAGGAGGCTGGACGTAGATTATTTGGAGGCTGCTGCCCGCGTGGCTTGCTGGCCGGCTTCTCCGGTCAGGGAGGTCGCGGACATCGAGGGTGAGGCCGGGTGGCTCCGGGGCAAAGCGCAGGAGATCTGCGACGTGGCGATGCCCCGGGTCACTCCTCGCCCGCGCCGGGCCGCATACTGGTGGACGCCGGAGATCGCTTCGCTTCGCGAGGCGTGTCTCCCTAGGCGCCGCCAGTATCAGCGTGCTCGGCGTAGATGTAACCGCGACCCCGCGCGGGAGCAGCTTCTATGGGACGATTACAGGAGCGCCGTTGTCGCGTTCCGCAACGCGATTCGGGAGTCCAAGGACCGGGCCTGGGGCGAGTTCCTCGGCTCTCTGGACCGGGATCGGTGGGGGCGCCCATACAAATTAGTTATGGGTAAGCTAAGACCGTGGGCCCCCCCGATAACCGAGAGCCTCGACCCCCAGACACTGGGGCGCGTCGTGGAAACTTTGTTTCCTCGGGATAGTAGTCCCATGACGCGTCCCGGGTCGTCGGCCCACCTTCAGTGGACCGACGATATGGGGATCTCCGAGGAGGAGCTCGTCGATGCCGTCAGGCGGGCTAGTGCCCGGAATACAGCTCCGGGTCCTGACGGCATACCGGGCCGGGTCTGGTCCTTGGTTCTCCCATTTTTGGGGGATAGGATCCGGGGCCTCTTCAGCGCCTGCCTGCGAGAGGGGAAATTTCCTGGGATTTGGAAGGCGGGGCGGCTGGTTCTCCTTAAGAAAGAAGGCAAAAAAGATGGTGAGCCTTCCGCGTACCGGCCGATCGTGCTATTAGATGTAATAGGGAAGATCTTCGAGCGCATTGTTGCGGCGCGTTTGATGGGGCACCTCTCCGGAGATGGTCCGGACGTGGCCGACTGCCAGTTCGGTTTTCGTCGGGGACGGAGTACGATCGATGCGATCAATAGGGTTCGCACGATCGCGCAGTCGGTCACGTCCAGGGGCGGGGTGGCGATCGCGATATCATTCGATATCGTGAACGCGTTCAACACCCTGCCCCACCGAGTTATATTGGACGGGCTTACGAGGCTGGAGGTGCCTCCGGTATTAATTAGGGTTATCGGGGACTATCTCCGGGAGAGGTCAGTTCACTGCACCGATCGGTCGGGCGCGGTTAGGACTTGGGGGGTTGAGCGGGGCGTGCCCCAGGGATCGGCACTCGGGCCGTTCCTGTGGCTCGTGGGGTACGACCCCGCTCTGTGCGCCCCGTTGCCACCGGGAGTTTTTGTTACGTGTTTTGCTGACGATACGCATGTCCTGGCAACGGGGCGTACGTGGGAGAGGACCAGCCGCCTCGCTGAGGTGGGGTCCTCGGTGATCGTTTCCGCGATTCGGGGGCTCGGTTTGGAGGTGGCTCCCCACAAAACCGAGGTGATGGCCTTCCGCCACACACGTGGGGACCCGCCTCCGGCCGGAGCTTTGATCCGGGTAGACGGGGTCGGAGTCCAGATCGGGTCCGAGATGCGTTATCTCGGACTCCGGCTGGACAGCCTCTGGAGTTTCGATCGCCACTTCGACGTGCTGGCCCCCAGGTTGGAGCGGGTTGCGGGCGCGTTGGCGCGCCTATTGCCCAACCTGCGGGGTCCCAGCGAGAAAGTTCGCCGACTCTATATGGGGGTCGTGCGGAGTATGGCCCTATACGGCGCCCCTGTTTGGGCTGCCGACCTGGCCGTCAGCCGTCGGTCGCAGAAAATTCTGCGACGGGTGGAACGGCGGCTGGCGATCAGGGTGGTGATGGGCTACCGCACGATCTCCTACGAGTCGGCGATGGTCCTGGCGGGTGTAATTCCATGGAAGTTACAGGCGGAGGTAGAGGCCGAGGTTCATAGGCACCGAGGCGCCCTCCGTCGGGTGGGGGAACTAGATGGTGTCCCGCCAGGACCCAGCGTCGAGGAGGTGAGGCTCCAGGCCCGCCGCGTCGCTGTCTCCCGCTGGCGCGCGGAATTGACTGCCAGCGGGGCCGCGGGGAAGCGCGCGGTCGGGGCGGTCCTTCCGCATCTCGAGAGGTGGATGGACCGCGGCCACGGGCGACTCACGTTCCGGGTCACACAGGTGCTGACCGGGCATGGGTGTTTTGCCCGGTACCTGTGCCGGATCGGCAGGGAACGATCGCCGAGTTGTCATCATTGTGGTGTGGGTGAGGATTGCGTGACTCACACTGTAGAGAGGTGTCCTGCCTGGGCGTGGCACCGGCACTTCCTGCAGTGTGAGGTTGGCGTGGATGTGAGTGTGAATGTTCTTGTTGAACGTATGCTTCAGAGTGAGAACGCGTGGAAGGCCGTCGTCTCCTTCTGTGAGACAGTTATGTCCAAGAAGGAGGCGGCGGAGCGTGAACGGCAGCGTCGCGGGGGGGTCGTCGACAGCAGGACGCTGCGTCGAAGGAGAAGGCGACCGGGAAATCCGGACCCGGTTTCCCGGGCGCCCTCCTGAGGGTAGTGGGGCGTCGCGGCCTCCCCGCGTCGCCCGCGTGGGTGTGATTGAGTGAGTGTTTGTTGTGTTTGTGTTTTATGTGTTTTGTGTTTGTGTTTGTGTTTTGTGTTTGTGTTTCGTGTTTGTTGTGTTTGTGTTGTGTGCTTGTGTGTGGGAGTGTTGAGAATGTGAGTTGTGTTTTATTTTATTTTGAGAGGGGTGAGGGTTCGGTGCGGCGTCGCCTTCTGCGGCGCCGGTTTGCCGGCCCTCGACATAATGGGGTATGATCGCTTCGGGGTGGGTTACCGGATCATCCTCCTCGGGGTTGGGTCATGGCCGCAGGGGTCATGGGCGGGGGCCCATGACTCCATTGCACGCGGCCGCGGGGTCGAGTCGACGGCGGCCGTGATGACGTGGTCGGCTCGGAAGGGCTGGGAAACCGCATGTTTTGGCGTGGGGGCTTCTCCCCCACGCGAGTTGGGCGCGAGAACGCGCAAATCGGCCGGTGGGTGGTGGCGTAATATTCGTCGGGTCCCACCACCCACCTCAGCCGTAGAGGGTGGGCATCACCGAGGGGTTTTAGTGGGTAAAAATCCCACACTACCCCCGCTCCTCCCCCGGGGAGTGGGGGTGTCTTATGTTGAAGATTTCCCCTCGTTAAAAAAAAAAAAAAAAAAAAAAAAAAAAGGTTAGGTTAGGTTGGTGGACGAATGGTGGCAGTGTGCCACAAGTCGGATCTCCCACCTCCTCGTGGTGTCCGCTGGGGTGGAGGCACTCTATGCTCTTCGGAAATCAATCGCTTCGGCGATTGGCTTCCCAAGGGTGAGGGCCTCCATGCTAACGGGAGAACGGCGGGTCCTCCAGTTTAGGGAGGGCCTATGCTCACACCGTAAGCCTGTGGTCATGTTTCGCAGGAACGGGGAGGCTTGCCTTAACCGGCTGGCCTCGCGAGGAGTAAACCTCTATAAAAAATCCGCTGTGTGGTTCGCGGGGCGGAATACGGCCACGGTATCCCCTGCCTTGCGGTACGAGTCCGCATAAAAGGGGTGCTCCGGTCTTACCCAAGTAGGTCCGATGATGTGTCGAGGCGATGCCGGCGGGGTCTTCGGACCCTGGCAGGGCCTCCCTAGCCGGTAAGGCTCGCACGGAGGATTGAAAACGGGGACGGCCGGAGCGAGCGAGTTCGTCCGAAATTAAGGTGTACAGGCAACCGTGCCGAGAATTGCGTGGCTGCCCGGACGTTAAACTGGGCAGTCTCGAACGGTTCCCTCGGGGGTACCTGCCGACCCCCCCGAGTATCCAGGCTTACCCGGGCAAGGCGGCTCTGCCCGGGCGGACCTTCTCACCGACCACACTCGTGGGACGAAGTATGGATTGTTCTGATTATAAAACCAATGCTGTGGTGGGCAGCATAAAACCCAGCAAAACCAAAAACGAGGAAGTTATGGAGGAGAAGACCCGGAGCATCGGGAAAGAGAAGACCACCGATAAAGCCTTGCCGGTGGTGAGGTGTGTCGATATACTGGCTCCGCCTAGAACTGCCAGTGTATCCGACGTGAGCAAAGCCAGCTGCTCAAGTGCGCCAAGGCCGGCGCGAGATACGGATTCCGGGTCGGAGACGGAATGGATGACCACCAGACGCTCGAGAAGACTTAGCCAGGTGGCGTCGGACGTGGGAGAGCCTGCTCGGGAGAAACAGGATATGGACCGGGTGGTTGTACCTCCGAGATCTGTCGCGCGGATGATCGTCCCAAAGAAGACGGGTGTGAACGAGGACGGCGATACCGACTCGGACGATTCATCGGTCATTTCGGTGGAGTCCGCGCCGTCAAGGAGTGACAGTCGTAACTCCAGAGGAAGAGGTCGGCCGCCAACAACCGGCGAATATATAAGATTGGCCGAAGCCAAGGAGCGACTAGCCGAGGCCAAGAAGAGGGAGCTCGAGCTCGATAAGGAGCTAGGGGCCTTTGACCCCAACAGACCGGTGCCACGTCCAAGTAAGGGGAGTAAACCAATCCCCGACGTGGAGGAGGTGATGCGCGAGGCCAAACACCTACACACGGTGGACCTCCATGCGCAATTGATTAAATATACGGACAATGTCCGAAGGGTAGCGGCTGGTTCCACAAATTTGAAGGGAACGAGCGTCCGTACGTTGAGGATATCCTCAAATTACATCGAGGGCCTAACAGCAGAGCTCGCGAAGAGGCGGGAATCGGGGACCGATGCGGCGGAGCGCACGGCCCTAGTGTCTGAATCAAGACCTGCCCGAATGCTCCGTTCTTCATCCGAAGACAACGAGAAGGAGCAGTTGAGGATCCTCCTTAAGGCGGCACAAGAAGAGAGGAGGCAGATGGCGGAGGACCTCGCTGCACTCCGCCAGGAGGTGGAGAGGCTCAAGACGAAGCCCTCCGAAGAGGTCCCACCCCCGGATACGCGAGTGCCGGAGACCATCAGGAAAACAAGGAGGAGGGTGCTATCATCCTCAGAGTCCGAAAGAGAGGACATCAAGAGGAGGATGGTGGCGCAATTGAATAGTCCACCGAAGAAGGTGATGCGGCCTGCGGAAGGACCTGAGGATGCCGTGGCGTCTGCCATGGAGGTCGATTGCACACGGCAGCCGGCAGACGCTGAATTAGCATACTCTGCGCCTGTTTTCGCACCGGAGCCGCTGCAGGAAGAGGAGATACCGGCCGCAACAGTGGTGCCATTGAGGAGGGAGGCGACAAAGGCCTTGATCCGGGGGGCGGAGAGTCAAGAAGCCTCTGGGGCTGGCTTAGAGGCAGTGGTAGCTCATCTCCTCCAGAAAGTGGAGGAGCTGACAGAAAGGCTGAAGAGGAGGGAAAGGGCTGACAGTAAAAGCGCACAGCGCAATAGTCAGCCCAGACCGCAACCGAGGGCAGCGCCAAGGAGATCTAAGGCGGGCGCTGAAGCCGTAAAGGGTGTGACTCACCCAGCTGCGTTAGCAGCCGCCTCCTCTACCGCTGCGGTACCACAGAAGCAGCAAGAGTTGTGGACTACGGTCCTGGGCAGAAAAGCCAAAAAGGCTGCCCAGAAGGAGGTGCAGAGAGGGACAGGCGCCGCGCCCGCAGCAAAGAAAGCAGCTAGCAGGCCTGCAACGGCACCAACGGCGAATGCATCAAAAGGGACAAAACCCGTTCCGAAGAGGAGGGTCAAGGTGCCGCGTCCACCAAGGACGGCCGCGGTCACCTTGACTGTGGCACCTGGGGGACAAAGTACCTACTCCCAGGTGCTGAAGAAGGCGCGGGAGGCAGTGCCGCCCCAAGAACTCACCAAGATGGGGATAGAGGAGTTCAGGATCAGGAAGGCCGCGACCGGGGGACTACTGCTGGGAATACCGGGAGCAGAAAACAAGGCCAAGGCCGCTAACCTGGCAGACAGGTTAAGAGAAGTTTTCCGCGAGTCTGACGTGAGGGTAGCGAACCCCACAAAAATGGTGGAGCTACGACTCCTGAACATGGACGATTCCATCGAACGTGAGGAGGTAGCTCAGACCCTTGCGGAGCTGGGTGAATGCTCCGCCCAAGATATAAAGGTCGGAGACATAAGAAGAAACCGCAGCGGAATGGGAACTGTATGGGTTCGCTGCCCGTTAACAACGGCCAAGAAGGCGGAGGCAGCGGGAAAAATAAGGATCGGGTGGTCATCGGTGCGGGTTGAAATCCTAGCGGCCCGCCCGATGCACTGCTTCCGCTGCCTCCAGAAGGGGCATACGGCGCAGCAGTGCAGCGAGGAGGTTGACAGATCTGGGCGCTGCTATTCCTGCGGAGAAGGGGGGCACAAGGCTGCTAATTGCGTAAATAAGCTGGCGTGCCCCCTGTGCAGGGACCTAGGAAGGCCAAGTGCGCATAGGCTGGGTTCAGCGGAGTGTGCGCCGCCGCCAAGGAAAAAGAAGGCGGCGACACCCAAGACGGGAAATGAGAAGGAAAATGGAAAGGGAAACGAAGCTACCAGGGACGCGGCAGGACAGCAAAACAAGTCGACTGCGGAGAGCGCCATGGAGGTGGCTGCTGAGAATGTACAGTGATGGGGCCATTGAGCCCCATAATCCAGTTCAACGCGAACCACTCGGCGGGGGCGCAGGACCTCTTGCTCCATGCCCTCGCCGAGTGGGATTGTTCTCTGGGGGTGATAGCCGAGCCCTACCGCGTCCCGGACCAGCCGAACTGGTTCGCGGACGCGGAGGGCCGGGACGCGTCCGTGGCTATAGTGTCGCGTGGGAAGTCCGGCTCCCCCCCCTGCACCGCGATAGCAGCGGTAAGGGGAGCCGTCGCGGTGAAGTGGGGGGAAGTAGTGGTGGTGGGCGTCTACGCACCACCTCGCTGGTCTCTCGCAGTTTATGAGCAGTTTCTCGATCGGGTGGGGCAGTTAGTGTCGCGTTGCCCCACCCAACGCGTTATGGTCCTCGGGGACTTCAACGCAAAAGCTTGCGTGTGGGGTTCCCCGGGGACCGATGCGAGAGGCCACGCGACCCTTGATTGGGCGGCGGCGCAAGGGCTCCTGTTGTTAAACAGGGGCTCGGTGAGCACGTGCGTGCGGCCCCAGGGGGAGTCTATCGTGGATCTCACGTGGGCTTCCCCTGCGGCCGCGCGCATCGTTGCGAGCTGGCGGGTGCTGGAGGAGGTGGAGAGTCTTAGTGACCATAGATATGTCAGGATAGACCTCTCCTCCTCTAGCGCCCGGCGCCGCCGGGGTAGACGCCCACCACCTAAGAGATGGGCGCTGAGGAGGCTCGACCATGATAGGATGGTTGCTGCAGCCCTCGCGGTTAGCTGGCCGGCTTCTCCGGCTGGACAGGTCGCGGACGTCGAGGGTGAGGCTAGGTGGTTCCGGGGCACCATGCAGGATATCTGCGACGTGGCGATGCCCCGGGCCACTCCTCACCCGCGCCGGGCGGCGTACTGGTGGACGGGGCAGATCGCGCAGTTGCGCGAAGCATGTCTGCCATTGCGTCGCCGGTACCAGCGCGCCCGGCGTAGGCGCAACCGCGACCCCGCGAGGGAGCAGCGGCTCTGGGAGGACTACCGGGCAGGGGTAGCTGCCTTCCGGAGCGCCATCCGGGAGTCCAAGGATCGAGCCTGGGGCGAGTTCCTCGGCTCTCTTGAGCGGGACCGGTGGGGCCGCCCATACAAATTGGTTATGGGCAAGTTAAGGCCATATGCCCCACCGGTTACGGAGAGCCTCGACCCCCATTTACTGGGGCGCGTCGTGGAAACTTTGTTTCCTCGGGATTCTAGTCCCATGACGCGTCCCGGGTCGTCGGAACACCTTCTGTGGACCGACGACATGGGGGTCTCTGACGAGGAGCTCGTCTATGCCGTCAAGAGGGTCAGTGCACGCAACACTGCACCAGGCCCTGACGGCATCCCGGGCCGGGCTTGGTCCTTGGCACTCCCATATTTGGGAGATAGAGCAAGGGGCCTCTTCAGCGCCTGTCTGAAGCAGGGGAAGTTTCCGCGTGTGTGGAAGAGAGGGCGGCTGGTCCTCCTCAAAAAAGAGGGACGTAGCGAGGAAGAGCCCTCGGCGTACCGACCGATCATTTTATTGGACGTTATTGGGAAGATATTTGAGTCTATTATAGCAAAAAGACTCACAGATCACCTCTCCGGAGATGGTCCCGACGTGGCCGACTGGCAATTTGGATTCAAAAAGGGACGGAGCACCATTGATGCCATTCAAAGAGTAAGGAATATTGCCCAGTCGGCCACGTCCAGGGGCGGGGTGGCGATAGGCATATCACTAGACATAGTGAATGCCTTCAATACCCTGCCCCATTGGACGATCATGGATGGCCTGGAAAGGCACCGGGTCCCCCCGGTTATTACTAATATAATTGGGGACTATCTCCGTGAGAGGTCGATCGAGTGTTTAGATCGGTCGGGCGCCGAGCGCGTTTGGACAGTTGAGCGGGGCGTGCCCCAGGGAGCGGTACTCGGTCCGCACCTGTGGCTCGTGGGGTACGACCCCGCTCTTCGCGCCCCGTTGCCACCGGGGTTGACAGTCACCTGTTTTGCAGATGACACATTGATATTGGCAACGGGGCGCGAGTGGGGGAGGACCAGCCGTCTCGCGGAGTTGGGTGCAGCGGTGGTCGTTGCCGAGATCCGGGCGCTCGGGCTGGAGGTGGCTCCCCACAAAACTGAGGCCATGGCCTTCTGCCATAGGCGTGGGGACCGTCCTCCGCCCGGAGCGTTGGTCCGGGTAGGCGGGGCCGATGTCCAGATCGGGTCCGAGATGAGGTATCTCGGACTCCGACTGGACAGCCACTGGAGTTTCGAGGCCCACTTCGACGCGTTGGCCCCCAGGTTGGAGCGCACAGCATGCGCGTTGGCGCGCATATTGCCCAACCTGCGGGGTCCGAGTGAGAAGGTGCGCCGGCTCTATATGGGGGTCGTGCGGAGTATGGCCCTATACGGCGCCCCTGTTTGGGCTGCCGACCTGGCTGCCAGTCGCCACTCGCAAGGTGTTTTGCGAAAAGTGGAACGGCGGCTGGCAGTCAGGGTGGTGATGGGGTACCGCACGGTCTCCTACGAGTCGGCTATGGTTCTGGCTGGGGTAATTCCCTGGCGCTATTGCGCCGAGGTGGAGGCAGCGGTGTACGAATACCGCTGCACCCTCCGACAGGAGGGAATTGTAGAGGGTGCCCAGCCAGGACCCAGCGTCGAAGTGGTCCGGCTCCAGGCCCGACGCGCTGCTGTCTCCCGCTGGAAGGAGGATTTATCCTCCAGCGGGGCCGTGGGGAAGCGCGCTGTCGGGGCGGTCCTTCCGCGACTTGAGCAGTGGATGGACCGCGGCCACGGGAGGCTCTCGTTCCGGATCACGCAGGTGCTCACCGGGCATGGTTGCTTCGGGGAGTACCTGTGCCGGATCGGAAGGCAGCGAACACCGGTGTGTTTTGAGTGTGGTGTGGGGCCGGATGATGCCCAGCATGTGTTGGGGAGGTGTCCTGCATTCGCCATGCAGAGGCACCTCCTGGAGTGCGTGTTAGAATGTGATGCTGCGTGCCTGGGAGAAGTGATCGAGCGAATGTTGAAGAGCGAGGATGCATGGATGGCCGTCGCCTCCTTCTGCGAGACGGTGATCTCGCGGAAGGAGGAGGCGGAGCGTGAGAGAGAGAGACGGGGAATGACTGTGAGAAGAACGAGAGGGAGAGGGCGACCCGCTTCTCGGGCGCCCTCCTGAGGGTAGTGGGCGGCGCGGCTTCTCCGCGTCGCCCGCACGGTGTGACTGAGTGATGAGTGATAGTGCGTGTGTGTGGTGTGTGTATGTGTGTGTGTGAGTGTAGAATAAGTGGAGAGAAGTGGTGGGATGGGGATCTCGCCGCCCTCCCCGGCGTGGGTCCTCATCCCCTTGTGTGAGTGTCGGCGGTCTTGGTCCGAGGGTGTCGGAGATCCTCGGGATTGACCAAGACCGCCAGGACCGCAGGGGTCATGGGCGGGGGCCCATGATCCCATTGCACGCGGTCCGAGGGGTGGAGACGAGGGCGACCGTGGTGGCGCGCTCGGCTCCGACGGGGGTGGGTACTTTGTTGGTGGGGAGCCTTCTGCTCCCCACGAGAAGGGCGATTGATAGTCGCATGGCGGCATTTTGGTGGGTCGTGGTGATGAATACCGCAAGACCCCATGACCCACCATGCCGCCGAGGGTGGGCACCACCGAGGGGTTTTAGTGGGTAAAAATCCCACACTACCCCCGCTCCTCCCCCGGGGAGTGGGGGCGTCTTGTTGAAGATTTCCCCTCGTAAAAAAAAAAAAAAAAAAAAAAAAAAAAAAATTCCACTAGGTTATGTTTATATATAGGTTATATATAGTAGTATAATATTGTTTAAAAAAAAAAACAAACCTTGTGGTAGAATTTTGCTTGAAAATTTTTTTTTTTAAAAATCATCATAAAATTTCTTTTAAAAGTCAAATCATCATAATTCCAACTATCATATTCCACTAGGTTAAGTTATTAAACCAGGTTATGCATTCACTTCCAAAACATTATTATAAAAAAAAAAAAAAAAAAAAAAAACAAACCTATTGGAATCCTTCTAATTGAAACTCGCTCTATCATCATAACCTTATAAGCTTTCCACCATTTCATCATATTCTTATAAGCTTTCATGCAATTATCATATTCCCTGTTATCATACTCGCTATTATCATATAAGCAACTATCATATATGCTCTGTTCGATTAAGCATTCTCCCACAAGGTTAGGTCACCTTAAGCATATTTAATATACACCTAACCAACTTCCTACTCCTTGTTGTGTTAGGTTAGGTTAGGTTAGGTTAGGTTAGGTTAGGTTAGGTTAGGTTAGGTTAGGTTAGGTTAGGTTAGGTTAGGTTAGGTTAGGTTAGGTTAGGTTAGGTTAGGTTCCCTGGGGGAGGATTAGGGAGGCCCTCATTTATCATGAGGTGCCTCCCTATCTAAGGGCAGTGATCGGTGACTACCTGCGGGACAGGTGGATCGAGTTTCCTGGCCGGAACGGGGTGGTACACCGACGTTCGGTGGACCGCGGCGTACCCCAGGGAGCAGTCTTAGGACCACTCCTGTGGAACCTGGGGTACGACCGCGCGTTGCGGGTTCCCCTCCCTCCCGGTGCGCGAGTCACGTGTTACGCTGATGACACGTTCGTGCTCGCCGCCGGGAGGTCCTGGATCAAGACCATCCGCCATGCGGAGTTAGCGGTGACAGCAGTCTCCTCTGCTATCCGGCGACTGGGGTTAGAAGTCTCGGCGGGCAAGACCGAAGCCATTTGGTTTTGCCCGCCGGGGCGGTCGGCTCCACCCCAGTCGTTCATCCGAGTAGGTGAAGAGTATGTCCAGGTGGGAGGCGAGATGAAGTACCTCGGCCTCCACCTGGACAGCCACTGGCAGTTTGAGCGCCACTTCGAACTCTTGGCCCCCCGTTTAGAAAGGACGGCGGCAGCTTTAGGCCGCCTCCTGCCGAACTTGGGGGGCCCTGACGAGAGGGTTCGCCGCCTCTATGCGGGCATCGTGCGGTCCATGGCCCTTTATGGATCACCCATTTGGGCTGGTGACCTGATGGCCAGCCCGGCCAGCATTAAACTGCTGGGCCGGGTACAGCGCAGGCTGGCCATCAGGGTGATCAGGGGGTACCGCACGGTACCGTACGGGGCGGCAATGGCTCTAGCTGGGTTCCTCCCCTTCCATTATTTGGCGGAGGGAGACGCCAGAGTTTTCTGGCGTCTCCGAGATCTCCGTCAGGAGGGGGAGCCCCGGCTGGAGTCAGAAGTGGAGGCGCTTCAACGCCAGGCCCGGCGGTTCGCGCTGACGAATTGGCGCGGCGACCTGTTACGTCGTTGCGCCGAACAGCGCGCCGTCGGGGCGGTCCTGCCAGTTTTGAGCGAATGGCAGGACCGTGGCTTCGGAAGGATTACCTACCGGATGACCCAGGTGCTCACCGGACATGGATGTTTCGGTGGGTACCTGTGGCGGATAGGAAAAGAGGAGACAGGACGCTGTCACCACTGTGATGCTGGGCATGACAATGCCCAGCACACAATGGTGGATTGCCCCGCGTTTGCGGGGCCTCGCGTGGCACTACGGTGCCACGTTGGTTGGGACCTCTCGCTGGCAACGGTCGTACGTGAGATTCTTGCCAGCGAGAGGTCATGGTTAGCTTTCGCCTCCTTTTGCGAAACTGTTATGTCGCAAAAGGAGGCGGCGGAGCGGGAGCGCGAGCGTCGAGGTCGCGCTCCCGCCCGCGGGAGAAGAAGGGGGCGTACGGCGGCACGGGCTTCTCCCCGTGGCCGCCGTGGCTAGAACGCCCCCTTACAAGTTTGGCTATGGCTGCGCTTTAAGCGCAGCCTTGCCCTCCCACATATGGGAGGGCGTAAGGACGGGCCTGCAGTCAGCAGGCCCGTCGGGGCCGCAGGCGCCTGGGGTTGGGGCCCCAGGCGCCATTGCACGCGGTCCGCGGAGGGGCCGGCTCTGGGCGCGACCTCCCGGAGCTGGCCGTAAATGCGAGGGTGCCAATGGGGGGGCCCGTTAGACCCCCCGGAGTAGGGCACCACGGTGCAAAGAGGGGGCGCACCGGTCAGTCATATTATTAAGGTCCCGGGGCGCCCCCAGACAGAGAAGGTCGCCGTGGGGTTTTTAGCGGGTAAAAATCCCGCATAACCCCGCACCCTCCCCAAGGGGTGCGGGGTATCTTTCGAAGATTTTCCCCACGTTAAAAAAAAAAAAAAAAGGTTAGGTTAGGTTAGGTTAGGTGGGTGGCCCGGGGGAGGGCGGTGCGGCCAAGGCTGATGCCTTGGCTGGCCGCCTTAGGGCCATCTTCGATGAGGGCGCTGTGAAGGTGTCGAGGCCAATCAAGTGTGGCGAATGCCGTATTGTTGGCCTCGACCCTTCGGTGACGCCCACAGAGGTTAAAGAGGCGGTTGTAGCCGCCTCTGGCTGCAACGGGGGTGATGTCCGTACTGGTGAGGTACGGACATCCCCCGCAGGTCTCGGCACAATTTGGGTCCGCTGCCCACTGGCGGCCCTGAATAAAATCGTGGCCGCCAAAAGGATTAAGATAGGTTGGCTATCCGCCAGGGTGGAAGCCCTCCCAGCGCGTCCGCTCCAGTGTTACCGCTGCCTCGAAGCGGGGCACGTGAGGCAGCGGTGTTGTGCACCTGTAGATAGGAGCAGCAGGTGCTACAAGTGCGGAGATCCTGGCCACGTCGCGGCTCAGTGCTCAGCGGCCCCCCGGTGCCCTTTGTGCACCGATTTGGGGAGGCCAGCTGGGCACAGGCTGGGTGCCAAGTCGTGCGCCCAGTCTTCCCGTCGACGTGGCAGGCAGCTCCGCAAGGAGCGGGCGATCGCTGCTGCAGAGGCGGCTAAAGGGAGGGCCTCTGCTCCCTTGGCGGCCACGGATAGTACAGGGCCCGGTGGGCGGCGGAGCGAAGCCCCGGAGGGGGCGATGGAGATTGTGGAGTAATGGCGCCCAAGGGCACCTTACTCCAGGCCAACCTGAATCACTCTGCCAGGGCTCAGGACCTGTTCGTCCACACCCTGGCAGAGTGGCAGGTAGGGTTGACCGTGGCCGCGGAGCCCTACAAAGTCCCCAAACATCCGCATTGGTTTGGGGACGATGCGGGCTCCGTGGCCATCGTGTGGTGTTCCCTGCCCGGATCCTCGGCCTGTGAGTTAATTCATCGCGGCCGAGGATTCGTGGCAGTGGATTGGGGGGGTACCGCGGTGGTGGGCATATATGCACCGCCTAGTTGGACCCTCGCGACGTTTGAGGAGTTTTTGGACGGGGTATCTTCGTGCATTGCACGATGTCATCCCCGTCCACTCCTGGTGCTGGGGGATTTTAACTCCAAGGCTCAGGCCTGGGGGTCCCCCAGCACCAACGCGAGGGGCGAGGCGGTGCTTGACTGGGCGGCGGCAAACGGGCTCCGGTTGCTTAACCGGGGTTCCGTGAGCACGTGTGTGCGTCCGCAGGGGGAGTCCATTGTTGACCTTTCATGGGCAACACCCTCTGCGGCGCACCGCGTGTCCGGTTGGAGGGTGGCGGAGGAGGTGGAAACCTTAAGCGACCACCTCTATATCCGAATGGATTACTCCGTCACCCGTCGCCGCCCAAATTCCGCACCACCACCGCGGCGATGGGCGCTGAAGCGCCTGGACGAGGACGCCCTGATGGTCGCCTCCCTCGTCGCGGCCTGGCCGGAAATTCCGGCTGGGCCTGCTGTCGACGTAGATGCGGAAGCTGACTGGTTCCGGGCCACGCTGTCGCGTATTTGCGATGCGTCCATGCCCCGGGCCGGCAGCTTCCGCCGGCGGGCTGCGTACTGGTGGACGGGCGAAATTGCGCAAATGCGCAGGGAGTGCTATCATGCCCGTCGCCAGTACCAACGTGCCCGCCGGAGACGGCATCGCGATGCGACGAGGGAAGATGTGCTGTATGGGACGTATCGCACCCTTGCGACGTCCCTTCAAGCGGCCATCAGAGAGGCCAAAGCCCAGGCCTATGATGAGTTCCTCCTCTCTTTGAGGAAAGATCCGTGGGGGCGCCCATACAAAATGGTCATGGGCAAGCTTCGTCCATGGGCGCCCCCACTGACAGAGACGTTAGACCCCCAGTTTTTGGCCGAGGTGGTGGATACTCTATTCCCTAGAGATGAGGACCCACCACCTTCGGCCACGTCGGACCTTGTCATATGGTCCGACGACATGGGGGTCACGGAGGAGGAACTCGCGGCAGGGATTGCTCGTATGGCGGCCCGGAACACTGCTCCGGGTCCTGACGGCATCCCTGGCCGTGTCTGGGCGAAGGCCTTAGGCGTCCTCGGTCCACGACTGCAGCGGCTATTTAATAGCTGTCTGCAGCGTGGGAGGTTCCCTTCCCAATGGAAGGTAGGTCGGATGGTTTTGATCCGAAAAGAGGGGAAACCCGCAAGTTCCCCCTCCTCGTTCCGGCCCATTGTGCTCCTGGATGAGGTGGGCAAGCTTTTCGAGAGGATTATAGCTGCCCGCCTCACCAGGCACCTGTCCTGCGGTGGTCCCGATTTAGCCGACTGCCAGTTTGGCTTCCGCGGGGGACGGAGCACGATCGATGCGTTGCATCGGGTCCGTTCCCTCGCGGAGTCGGCTACCTCCCGGGGCGGGGTGTCTCTCGGCGTATCCTTGGATATCAGGAACGCCTTTAACACCCTGCCCTGGGGGAGGATTAGGGAGGCCCTCATTCATCATGAGGTGCCTCCCTATCTTAGGGCTGTAATCGGTGACTACCTGCGGGACAGGTGGATCGAGTTTCCTGGCCGGAACGGGGAGGTACACCGACGTTCGGTGGACCGCGGCGTACCCCAGGGAGCAGTATTAGGACCGCTCCTTTGGAACCTGGGGTACGACCGCGCGTTGCGGGTTCCCCTCCCTCCCGGTGCGCGAGTCACGTGTTACGCTGATGACACGTTCGTGCTCGCCGCCGGGAGGTCCTGGATCGAAACCATCCGCCTCGCGGAGGTTGCGGTGACAGCAGTCTCCTCTGCTATCCGGCGACTGGGGTTAGAAGTCTCGGCGGGCAAGACCGAAGCCATTTGGTTTTGCCCGCCAGGGCGGTCGGCTCCACCCCAGTCGTTCATCCGAGTAGGTGAAGAGTATGTCCAGGTGGGAGGCGAGATGAAGTACCTCGGCCTCCACCTGGACAGCCACTGGCGGTTTGAGCGCCACTTCCAGCTCTTGGCCCCCCGTTTAGAAAGGACGGCGGCCGCATTAGGCCGCCTCCTGCCGAATTTGGGGGGCCCTGATGAAAGGGTACGTCGCCTCTATGCGGGCATCGTGCGGTCAATGGCCCTCTATGGGTCGCCGATTTGGGCCGGCGACCTGATGGCCAGCCCCGCCAGCATCAAACTGCTGGGGGGTGTCCAGCGCAGGCTGGCCATCAGGGCAATAAGGGGGTACCGCACGGTACCGTACGGGGCGGCGATGGCTCTAGCTGGGTTCCTCCCCTTCCATTATATGGCGGAGGGAGACGCCAGAGTTTTCTGGCGTCTCCGCGATCTCCGTCAGGAAGGGGAGCCCCGGCTGGAGTCGGAAGTGGAGGCGCTTCAACGCCAGGCCCGGCGGTTCGCGCTGACGAATTGGCGCGGCGACCTTTTACGTCGCTGCGTCGAACAGCGCGCCGTCGGGGCGGTCCTGCCAGTTTTGAGTGAATGGCAGGACCGTGGCTTCGGAAGGATCACCTACCGGATGACCCAGGTGCTCACTGGACATGGATGTTTCGGTGGGTACCTGTGGCGGATAGGCAAAGAGGAGACAGCATGCTGTCACCATTGTGGTGCTGGGCATGACAATGCCCAGCACACATTGGAGGATTGCCCCGCGTTTGCGGGGCCTCGCGTGGCACTTCGGTGCCACGTTGGTTGGGACCTCTCGCTGGCAACAGTCGTACGTGAGATTCTTGCCAGCGAGAGGTCATGGTTAGCTTTCGCCTCCTTTTGCGAAACTGTAATGTCGCAAAAGGAGGCGGCGGAGCGGGAGCGCGAGCGTCGAGGTCGCGCTCCCGCCCGCGGGAGAAGAAGGGGGCGTACGGCGGCACGGGCTTCTCCCCGTGGCCGCCGTGGCTAGAACGCCCCCTTACAAGTTTGGCTATGGCTGCGCTTAAGCGCAGTCTTGCCCTCCCACGAATGGGAGGGCGTAAGGACGGGCCTGCAATCAGCAGGCCCGTCGGGGCCGCAGGCGCCTGGGGTTGGGGCCCCAGGCGCCATTGCACGCGGTCCGCGGAGGGGCCGGCTCTGGGCGCGACCTCCCGGAGCTGGCCATAAATGCGAGGGTGCCAATGGGGGGTCCTTTAGACCCCCTGGAGTAGGGCACCACGGTGCAAAGAGGGGGCGCACCGGTAAGTCATATCACTTAGGTCCCGGGGCGCCCCCAGATAGAGAAGGTCGCCGTGGGGTTTTTAGCGGGTAAGAATCCCGCATAACCCCGCACCCTCCCCAAGGGGTGCGGGGTATCTTTCGAAGATTTTCCCCACGTTAAAAAAAAAAAAAAAAAAAAAAAAAAGGTTAGGTTAGGTGGTGGTCGAATGGTGGCAGTGTGCCACAAGTCGGATCTCCCACCTCCTCGTGGTGGCCGCTGGGATAGGGGCACTCTATGCCCTTTGGTAGCACTTAGGTGCTACCCAAGGGTGAGGGCCCCTATGCGAACGGGAGAACGGCGAAGTATGAATGAGTGAGTCAATGAGAGTGTCGCACCGGAGTAAGAACCTGTTCTATGAAGCGCGAGGCCATACCGACGAAGTCTTTGGACTTCGGCAGGTACAACCATGTCGGGCGGGCTCGGGCGGAGAACGGGGGACGACTCCGGTGTTGTACACTGTATGAATGGGCCCTGGTCGACCTGCCATGAATATTTCCCGCGAGACTAACCAAGGGAGGAGTAGTAGCCTCCCGACCGGGTCTGTGTGTGCCGACGGATATCGACCGCTGCTGGTTAAGATGGCCAAACCGTAAGTCCTACATGATAGGCAAAGAGGCCCTGACCCAGCATGTCGGGGGAAGGAAGTGCGCACAGATGACTGGAGCCAATCCGGGAGTTGAAGTGGCGGTGTTCGGGCGGGGGAGTGGGGGATCCAGGTTGGTCGCTGGTTCCCCATACCCGAAGTCAGGGAGGGATATAAAGACCTGACACGTCTAGCCTGAAGTTTGAGTTAGGCGTCGGTTCGGATCCGGCGTCGCTCACTCGATAGGGGTGACGTTAAACCTTTAGCATCTATTATGGCGCGGGCCTACCCCGTAACGTTTTCAGTAGAGTCATCAGGTGCCAATAGGATAGACCGTCCGACAAACCGCTTATCGGCTTTGGCATCGTTTTACTAGGGATGTTTCAGACCGGGGGAAGATCCTGCACCGCGGTGCAGGTGCCATGATGGCCGAACCCGAAGAAATACCAACCTCTAATATGGCTACCATTCACAAAGATGCAGATGAGGCGGTTTTGGAGGAGAGGCGTGGGCCGGCGGCGGAGAAGGGTTCCTCCCCGCGAAGACCCGAGAAGACGGACAAGGGAACCCGAAAGGAACACCAAGCGGAGATCCGGAGGAAGCCGGTGATCCTGCTGGAGAGAGAGGTCACACACCGGGTGAAAGTGGTGACCGCAAAAACGGAGACGACGGAGGCAGAGGGACGAGCTGGACTGCCCCGCAGCGAGGGATCACCCGCCGAGGGAGAGCAAGGTAAGTGTAGGTACCGGGAGCCCTTCGTGGGGCTCCAGCGCGTCGAGGCGGTCGTGGCGGCGCCCACCGGGGCGCCCTTCGCGTACTCTCAGTGTGCGCTTGCTGAGAGGTCGGCCGGGTCGAGAGCCGGTGTGCCGAGCGTGGCGGTCGACGCCGCACCGGGTGTTTTTCGGTTTACAGGTGCGGGCGCGACGAGCGTGCCGGCGATTGCGGTTGGTGCGGGAGCCGCCGCGACAGGCACGACCGGACGTTTTGCGGTGGGCGCTCCGGGATGGGCGCCAGCGGCTGGACTCGCGGTGAGGCCGCCCGCGGATGCCGAGACCGGGTCGGCAGTTGTGGTTTTAAGCAGCGCCGAGTCGCTGCCGGCCGCGTCGGACAGAGAGGCGGGACGCGGATCTCCGAGCCGGGACAGTCGTGTGGGGGAGTGGGCAAAAGTTCAGCCCCGAAGAGGACCCCGAAGGGCGGCAAGGAGCCGTGAAGAGGATTCGGACACTTCAACGTCCGCAATGTCCACCGAGGGAGCGCCCGAGGCGCGGGCGCCTGCCCGAAGAAAAGGGAGACCGCCAGGAACAGCCGCCGCCAAGGGCAGGAAGACTGGCGCCAGCTCAAGCGATGCGGCGGAGAAGAGGGCCGCAGATGCTCTCGCGCGTCTCAACCGCGAGAAGCAAAAAGCGATCGCACTGATGGCGGAGGAAGCGGCAGTGGCGGAGAGGAAGGCCGCCGCACTGCGGCAACTGGCTCTCGAAGAAGAGGGCCTGGCCATGCGAGAAGCAGCCAGACCCAGCAAGGGAAGCCTGCCCCTGAAGGAAGTCAGGGAGATCGCAGCCGAGGCCAGAAAGCTGCCTTCCTGCGATCTGGTGGCGCAGATCCTCGCACTGGCTGACGAGGTTAGGACAGTGGCCGGGAGGTCCACAAACCTCAAAGGAACATTCGTGCGAAGGCTCCGAGAGTGCGCCAATACCACTGAGGCGTACGCTGCCGAAATGGGCAGAAGAGAAGAGCCGTCCCAGGGCACCACCGAGGAAGAGGCCCGGGACCTCCGAGAGGCCCTCCAGGCCGAGAGAAGGAAGAGCGCGGAGCTCAAAAAGAGACTCGAAGAGCAACTGCAAGGGCAGAGGCGCAGTCCTACGCCGGTCTGCGCGGCGCAGGCGAGCTCCGCGGACACACCAGTGGGCCCACTTGCAAGGAAGAAGAGGGCGAGGATAATATCATCGTCCTCCGACGGCGAAAGTGTTAGGAGGCAAAGAGTCGCCAGCCCAACCAAGCCCCTGGTGGAGACCAGGGCAGAAGAGGAGGCATTCATGGATGCCGAAGAGGACAAAGTGGTTCGCGACGCGAGCCCGCCAAGGCCCGAAGAGGAGAATCCACGACTCGAGGACGCCCTACCCCAGCCCGGGAACATCCGGGACATCGTGGGAGCTGTGGTCCAGGCGGTGACCAGGGAACTCGAAACGAAGTTCGAGTCCCTGGCCGAAGAGCTCCGCAAGGGAGCGAAGAGGACTGTCGGAGCGCCCAAGGAAGCCCCGCAGGGTTCCAAGAAGAGCGCCGAAGAGGCGAGAGCGCCAGCAAGGACAGGGGACCGCCCCCCTCCCTCTGGAGGGCTTCAGGCCCCCACGACTCAGAAGGAGACGTGGGCGAAGGTTGTGGGTCGCAAGGAGCGACGTGCGGCCAAAAGGACCGAGAAGAAGGCGATCGTTACCGAGGCTAAAAAGCCGAACGGCCCAGCGAAACGAGCCGAAGGGAAAGAGAGGGCGGCCCCGAGGACCAAACTGCCCAAGGGACCCAGGACAGCCGCGGTCACCATCACCGTTGCCCCCGAAGGAAAGGTGACCTACAAGGAGGCCCTGTCCAAAGCCATCCAGGCGGTCAAACCTGAGGAGCTTGGAATATCCAAGTTCAAGCTCAGCAGGACCAAGACGGGAGGAATCCTCCTGGGGATCCCAGGACAAGAGGCCGCGAAGAAAGCCCAGGCCCTTGTCGAAGAGCTGAGACCGGTGTTCGCGGACTCCGAAGTAAGAGTCGCGAGGCCGGTGAAGATGGCCGAGTTCCGTCTTACGCGGTTGGACGATTCCGCGACGGAGGACACGATTGCGCGCGCGGTCGCGAAACTCGCGGAGATCGACCCTAGTGAAGTGCGCGTCGGTAGGGTCCGCCAGACCGTGGCGGGCCTCGGGTCGGCGTGGGTCCGGTGCCCACTTACGGTCGTCCGGAAGGTCAGCGAGGCGGGAGTGGTGCGTGTTGGTTGGGCACAGGCCAAAGTACAAGTACTAGAGCCCCGCCCCCAACACTGCTTCCGCTGCTTGCAAACGGGACATACGCGGAACAAGTGCGACGGACCGGACCGCTCTAAATTGTGCTACGCGTGTGGCGGCACGGGACACATTGCCGCAGAGTGTACGAACAAGAGGAAGTGCCCACTGTGCGCGAGTCTTGGACGACCTGCTGAGCACGGCCTGGGGGCCAAGGGGTGCACCCAGACCTTCGTGGCTCCGACGAACAAGAGCAGGAAGAAGACGGCACCCAAGGAAAAGGACTCGCGGGACAAGACCGCGAAGAAGGAAGAGGAGCTCACCAGCAGGAAGAGGAAAGTCTCCCCTCACTCCAGCGAGGGAGAAACCCCCGCAACGCCGGTGACGAAGAGGATAGCTGCGGCGGCCGAGGAGGAGAAGGACGAGATGGAGCAGCGACCGGAGGAAACGGGAAGCAGCGCTGAGGGAATGGAGGTGCAGCCAACACCCGTCGACGAGAACGCTGAGGAGGCAGCTGCGCTGGAGAGCGGTAAGTGATGGGGCCGTCGAGCCCCTTCATTTTAGCTAATGTCAACCACTCGGCGAGGGCACAGGATCTCCTGATCCACACCCTCGACGAGTGGCAGGCATCGTTGGGTATCGTAGTAGACCCGTACCGGATTCCCGAAAGGAACGATTGGTTTGGGGATGCGGAGGGGTTGGTCGCGATAGTGGCGCGGTATCGCCAGGGTCTTCCGTCGTGCGCCGCGTCGGCGGCCGGTCGCGGTGCGGTTATGGTCCGGTGGGGGGACATGGCGGTCGTGGGCGTCTATGCGCCGCCTCGCTGGCCCTTGGAGCAGTTCGAGCAGTTTCTCGACAGGGTGGGCTCGTTAATAGCTGGATGCCCATCGCAGGGCGTATTGATCCTCGGGGATTTTAACGCGCACGCGATAGAATGGGGTAGCTCGTCTACTGATCCGAGGGGCGAGGCGGTCCTTGAGTGGGCTGCTGCGCAAGGGCTCCTGTTACAGAACAGGGGCTCGGTGAGCACTTGCGTGCGGCCTCAGGGTGAGTCGGTCGTTGACTTGACCTGGGCCACCCCTGTGGCCGCGCGACTCGTTGCGAACTGGCGGGTGGAGGAGGGGGTGGAGACGCTGAGCGATCATCGCTATGTGCGCGTCGACGTCTCCTCCGAAGCCCGGCGCGGCGGTGGCGGACGTTCGGGGCCGCGACGGTGGGCGTTAAGGGCTCTCGACCGCGATTTAGCAGAGGCTGCTGCCCTCGCGGTTTGCTGGCCGGCTTCTCCGAGCCAGACGATCGCGGACGTCGAGGGCGAGTCGGTGTGGCTCCGGGGCGCATTGCACGACATTTGTAATGTCTCGATGCCTCGGGTCGCCGCTCGCCCGCGGCGGGCGGCATACTGGTGGACGAGGCGCATCGCGGAGCTTCGCAAAGCGTGTGTGCCGAAACGTCACCGGTATCAGCGCGCCCGCTGTCGGCGGAACCGGGATCCCGAGAGGGAGCAAGTCCTCTGGGGAGAATATCGGGAAGGTGTGATGGAACTTCGGGCCGCCATTAAGGAGTCCAAGGACCGCGCCTGGGATGACTTCCTGGGGTCTCTGGAACGGGACTGCTGGGGGCGGCCGTACAAGCTGGTGATGGAGAAGCTTCGACCGTGGGCCCCCCCGGTGGCGGAGACCCTTGATCCTCACTTTCTGGGATGCGTTGTGGAGGCACTGTTCCCCCGTGAGGAACATCCAACGCAGACCAGGCCTTTGCCTCGCCTTCCGCGGGGCGAAGGTTTGGAGGTAACGATGGAAGAGCTCGTCCGCGCCGTCAGACGGGTGAAGGCTCGGAGTACCGCTCCGGGTCCTGACGGTGTACCTAGCAGGGTGCTGTCCTTGGTGCTCCCACACCTCGGAGAAAGGGTGGCGCGATTGTTTTCCGCGTGTTTCCGGGAGGGTAAGTTCCCGGGAATTTGGAAACGGGGTAGGCTGGTCCTCCTGCGTAAGGGGGGGAGGCCTGAGGACGAACCGTCGTCCTACAGGCCTATCGTGTTATTGGACGAGATAGGAAAGCTCTTCGAGAGAGTAATCGCGGAGCGGCTTGTGGCCCACCTGTCCGGGGTGGGTCCCGATCTGGCACCGTGCCAGTTCGGATTTAGGCGGGAGCGCAGTACGATAGACGCGTTGAAGCGAGTTCGTGCTATAGCGGAGACAGCGGTCTCGCGGGGGGGTCTAGCGATAGCCGTATCGCTAGACATAGTAAACGCGTTCAACTCGCTTCCGTACCGGGCTATAGAGCAGGGAATGGTGGGACACTGCGTTCCCGGGGAGCTCCAGGAGGTGATCTCCGATTACCTCCGGGGCAGGTCGGTCGAGTGCGTAGACCGAGAAGGGGTGGCGCGCGTTTGGAGTGTAGAGCGCGGGGTGCCACAGGGAGCGGCATTGGGGCCGTACCTGTGGCTCGTGGGGTATAACGCGGCGCTTACGGTTCCGTTGCCAGACGGCGTGTTTGTTACGTGTTTCGCGGACGACACCCACATTCTGGCTGTGGGTCGCGATTGGGGGAGGACCTGCCGGAACCTAGAAGTAGGGATAGCGGCGGTTGTCTCCGAGATCCGGCGGCTCGGACTGGAGGTGGCCCCCCGAAAAACGGAGGCGATGGCCTTCTGCCACCCCCGCGGGGACAAGCCCCCGGAAAGAGCCGTGGTCCGGGTAGACGGAGTGCAAGTTCGAATAGGGACCGAGATGCGGTATCTCGGTCTTCTGCTGGACTCCCGATGGAGCTTCGAGAGCCACTTCGATGCTCTGGCCCCCAGGTTGGGCCGTACAGCGGACGCGTTGGCGCGTCTTTTACCCAACCTGAGGGGTCCGAGTCAGAGCGTAAGGAGGCTCTACGTGGGGGTCGTGCGGAGCATGGCCCTGTACGGCGCCCCAGTTTGGGCTGCCGACCTGATGGCGAGCAGTAGGTCGCTGGCTACCCTGCGGAGGGTCGAGCGGAGGCTTGCCATCAGGGTGGTGATGGGCTACCGCACGATCTCGTACGAGACGTCGATGGTCCTGGCGGGGATTTTGCCGTGGCGCTATCAGGCGCGTATCGAAGGGGACATCTACGACCTTAGGCGCCTTCAGCGCGGTCGTAGCGCGGACGAGAGTAATGGGGGGACCCCGCCTGACCTGAGCATTGACGAGGCTCGGCTCCGGGCCCGCCGCGATGCAATTTCAAGATGGAGGCTCGAGCTCCTGCGCACTGGCGCTGTAGGCAAGCGAGCGGTCGGGGCGATCCTGCCACTGTTGGAAAAGTGGATGGATCGTGGATACGGGGCGCTCACGTTCCGTACCACACAGGTGCTGTCCGGGCACGGTTGTTTTGCCGAGTACCTGTGTCGGATGGGAAAGGAGCAATCGCCGCAGTGTCATCACTGCGGGGAGGGGCCGGACACCGCGCAGCATACGCTGGGCGAGTGTCCCGCGTTCGCGTGGGAGAGGCACTTCCTCCAGTGCGAGGTGGGGAGTGACCTCTCCCCGGGTGGGGTCGTTCGAGCAATGTTAGATTCGGCCGCGAAATGGGAGGCCGTCGTCAAATTCTGCGAGACTGTGGTCTCAAAGAAGGAGGCGGCGGAGCGCGTTAGGGAACGCCAAGGGGCTCGGCGGATCGCGAGGGCGGTTCGTTCCGGGACAAGGGGTGGACGCCGGTCGCGCGCGAATACACCGGCCCCGCGCGCGGCAACCGGTAATAGCTGACGGTAAAGGGCGGCGCGGCTTCACCGCGTCGCCCGTGGCTCCCCGGGGAGTCACATGTTTTCCGCACGTAGGACGTAGGGGCGCGTCGCGCCGGATGCGAGGGGCTGCGACCCCCATTCGGGAGAGAGCCGGTCTCCATCGCGGGGGGTCGCACGGCCGCACTGGCCTTGGACGGGGTTTTCCAAGGTTCACTGCACGCGGCCGAGGGGTGAGACGTTGGCATGAATGGAGGTGTCAACGGCTCAAAATGGGCGATGGGTGGGGGAGTATACTCGGGCTTAGTCTGGGGAACATCTCCCGCTACATATTTGGAGAGGAGGCCTCACCTCCGATCAGAAGAAGAGTGCAGCATGGCACGTAGCGGGGACGGGTGGAGGTTGCGTATACCGGTCACTCCACCCGGTCAACTCGCGATGAAGGCTCCATAGTCAGGTTTTAGCCGGTAAGAATCCGGCATATTCCCTGGTCCTTTTCCCCGAAGGATCGGGGAAACCTATGAAGGTTTCCTGACTCAAAAAAAAAAAAAAAAAAAAAAGGTTAGGTTAGGTTGGTTGGTGGTCGAATGGTGGCAGTGTGCCACAAGTCGGATCTCCCACCTCCTCGTGGTGGCCGCTGGGATAGGGGCACTCTATGCCCTTTGGTAGCACTTAGGTGCTACCCAAGGGTGAGGGCCCCTATGCGAACGGGAGAACGGCGAAGTATGAATGAGTGAGTCAATGAGAGTGTCGCACTGGAGTAAGAACCTGTTCTATGAAGCGCGAGGCCATACCGACGAAGTCTTTGGACTTCGGCAGGTACAACCATGTCGGGCGGGCTCGGGCGGAGAACGGGGGACGACTCCGGTGTTGTACACTGTATGAATGGGCCCTGGTCGACCTGCCATGGATATTTCCCGCGAGACTAACCAAGGGAGGAGTAGTAGCCTCCCGACCGGGTCTGTGTGTGCCGACGGATATCGACCGCTGCTGGTTAAGATGGCCAAACCATAAGTCCTACATGATAGGCAAAGAGGCCCTGACCCAGCATGTCGGGGGAAGGAAGTGCACACGGATGACTGGAGCCAATCCGGGAGTTGAAGTGGCAGTGTTCGGGCGGGGGAGTGGGGGATCCAGGTTGGTCACTGGTTCCCCATACCCGAAGTCAGGGAGGGATATAAAGACCTGACACGTCTAGCCTGAAGTTTGAGTTAGGCGTCGGTTCGGATCCGGCGTCGCTCACTCGATAGGGGTGACGTTAAACCTGTAGCATCTATTATGGCGCGGGCCTACCCCGTAACGTTTTCAGTAGAGTCATCAGGTGCCAATAGGATAGACCGTCCGACAAACCGCTTATCGGCTTTGGCATCGTTTTACTAGGGATGTTTCAGACCGGGGGAAGATCCTGCACCGCGGTGCAGGTGCCATGATGGCCGAACCCGAAGAAATACCAACCTCTAATATGGCTAAAAATCACAAAGATACAGATGAGGCGGATTTGGAGGAGAGATGTGGGCCGGCGGTGGAGAAGGGTTCCTCCCCGCGAAGACCCGAGAAGGTGGACAAGGGAACCCGAAAGGAACACCAAGCGGAGATCCGGAGGAAGCCGGTGATACTGCTGGAGAGAGAGGTCACACACCGGGTGAAAGTGGTGACCGCAAAAACGGAGACGACGGAGGCAGAGGGACGAGCTGGACTGCCCCGCAGCGAGGGATCACCCGCCGAGGGAGTGCAAGATAAGTGTAGGAACCGGGAGCCCTTCGTGGGGCTCCAGCGCGTCGGGGCGGTCGCGACGGCGCCCACCGGGGCGCCCTTCGCGTATTCTCAGTGTGCGCTTGCTGAGAGGTCGGTCGGGTCGAGAGCCGGTGTGCCGAGCGTGGCGGTCGACGCCGCACCGGGTGTTTTTCGGTTTACAGGTGCGGGCGCGACGAGCGTGCCGGCGATTGCGGTTGGCGCGGGAGCCGCCGCGACAGGCACGACCGGACGTTTTGCGGTGGGCGCTCCGGGATGGGCGCCAGCGGCTGGACTCGCGGTGAGGCCGCCCACGGATGCCGAGACCGGGTCGGCAGTCGTGGTCTTAAGCAGCGCCGAGTCGCTGCCGGCCGCGTCGGACAGAGAGGCGGGACGCGGGTCTCCGAGCCGGGACAGTCGTGTGGGGGAGTGGACAAAGGTTCAGCCCCGAAGAGGACCCCGAAGGGCGGCAAGGAGCCGTGAAGAGGATTCGGACACTTCAACGTCCGCAATGTCCACCGAGGGAGCGCCCGAGGCGCGGGCGCCTGCCCGAAGAAAAGGAAGACCGCCAGGAACAGCCGCCGCCAAGGGCAGGAAGACTGGCGCCAGCTCAAGCGATGCGGCGGAGAAGAGGGCCGCAGATGCTCTCGCGCGTCTCAACCGCGAGAAGCAAAGGGCGATTGCACTGATGGCGGAGGAAGCGGCAGTGGCGGAGAGGAAGGCCGCCGCACTGCGGCAACTGGCTCTCGAAGAAGAGGGCCTGGCTATGCGAGAAGCAGCCAGACCCAGCAAGGGAAGCCTGCCCCTGAAGGAAGTCAGGGAGATCGCAGCCGAGGCCAGAAAGCTGCCTTCCTGCGATCTGGTGGCGCAGATCCTCGCACTGGCTGACGAGGTTAGGACAGTGGCCGGGAGGTCCACAAACCTCAAAGGAACATTCGTGCGAAGGCTCCGAGAGTGCGCCAATACCACTGAGGCGTACGCTGCCGAAATGGGCAGAAGAGAAGAGCCGTCCCAGGGCACCACCGAGGAAGAGGCCCGGGACCTCCGAGAGGCCCTCCAGGCCGAGAGAAGGAAGAGCGCGGAGCTCAAAAAGAGACTCGAAGAGCAACTGCAAGGGCAGAGGCGCAGTCCTACGCCGGTCTGCGCGGCGCAGGCGAGCTCCGCGGACACACCAGTGGGCCCACTTGCAAGGAAGAAGAGGGCGAGGATAATATCATCGTCCTCCGACGGCGAAAGTGTTAGGAGGCAAAGAGTCGCCAGCCCAACCAAGCCCCTGGTGGAGACCAGGGCAGAAGAGGAGGCATTCATGGATGCCGAAGAGGACAAAGTGGTTCGCGACGCGAGCCCGCCAAGGCCCGAAGAGGAGAATCCACGACTCGAGGACGCCCTACCCCAGCCCGGGAACATCCGGGACATCGTGGGAGCTGTGGTCCAGGCGGTGACCAGGGAACTCGAAACGAAGTTCGAGTCCCTGGCCGAAGAGCTCCGCAAGGGAGCGAAGAGGACTGTCGGAGCGCCCAAGGAAGCCCCGCAGGGTTCCAAGAAGAGCGCCGAAGAGGCGAGAGCGCCAGCAAGGACAGGGGACCGCCCCCCTCCCTCTGGAGGGCTTCAGGCCCCCACGACTCAGAAGGAGACGTGGGCGAAGGTTGTGGGTCGCAAGGAGCGACGTGCGGCCAAAAGGACCGAGAAGAAGGCGATCGTTACCGAGGCTAAAAAGCCGAACGGCCCAGCGAAACGAGCCGAAGGGAAAGAGAGGGCGGCCCCGAGGACCAAACTGCCCAAGGGACCCAGGACAGCCGCGGTCACCATCACCGTTGCCCCCGAAGGAAAGGTGACCTACAAGGAGGCCCTGTCCAAAGCCATCCAGGCGGTCAAACCTGAGGAGCTTGGAATATCCAAGTTCAAGCTCAGCAGGACCAAGACGGGAGGAATCCTCCTGGGGATCCCAGGACAAGAGGCCGCGAAGAAAGCCCAGGCCCTTGTCGAAGAGCTGAGACCGGTGTTCGCGGACTCCGAAGTAAGAGTCGCGAGGCCGGTGAAGATGGCCGAGTTCCGTCTTACGCGGTTGGACGATTCCGCGACGGAGGACACGATTGCGCGCGCGGTCGCGAAACTCGCGGAGATCGACCCTAGTGAAGTGCGCGTCGGTAGGGTCCGCCAAACCGTGGCGGGCCTCGGGTCGGCGTGGGTCCGGTGCCCACTTACGGTCGTCCGGAAGGTCAGCGAGGCGGGAGTGGTGCGTGTTGGTTGGGCACAGGCCAAAGTACAAGTACTAGAGCCCCGCCCCCAACACTGCTTCCGCTGCTTGCAAACGGGACATACGCGGAACAAGTGCGACGGACCGGACCGCTCTAAATTGTGCTACGCGTGTGGCGGCACGGGACACATTGCCGCAGAGTGTACGAACAAGAGGAAGTGCCCACTGTGCGCGAGTCTTGGACGACCTGCTGAGCACGGCCTGGGGGCCAAGGGGTGCACCCAGACCTTCGTGGCTCCGACGAACAAGAGCAGGAAGAAGACGGCACCCAAGGAAAAGGACTCGCGGGACAAGACCGCGAAGAAGGAAGAGGAGCTCACCAGCAGGAAGAGGAAAGTCTCCCCTCACTCCAGCGAGGGAGAAACCCCCGCAACGCCGGTGACGAAGAGGATAGCTGCGGCGGCCGGGGAGGAGAAGGACGAGATGGAGCAGCGACCGGAGGAAACGGGAAGCAGCGCTGAGGGAATGGAGGTGCAGCCAACACCCGTCGACGAGAACGCTGAGGAGGCAGCTGCGCCGGAGAGCGGTAAGTGATGGGGCCGTCGAGCCCCTTCATTTTAGCTAATGTCAACCACTCGGCGAGGGCACAGGATCTCCTGATCCACACCCTCGACGAGTGGCAGGCATCGTTGGGTATCGTAGTAGACCCGTACCGGATTCCCGAAAGGAACGATTGGTTTGGGGATGCGGAGGGGTTGGTCGCGATAGTGGCGCGGTATCGCCAGGGTCTTCCGTCGTGCACCGCGTCGGCGGCCGGTCGCGGTGCGGTTATGGTCCGGTGGGGGGACACGGCGGTCGTGGGCGTCTATGCGCCGCCTCGCTGGCCCTTGGAGCAGTTCGAGCAGTTTCTCGACAGGGTGGGCTCGTTAATAGCTGGATGCCCATCGCAGGGCGTATTGATCCTCGGGGATTTTAACGCGCACGCGATAGAATGGGGTAGCTCGTCTACTGATCCGAGGGGCGAGGCGGTCCTTGAGTGGGCTGCTGCGCAAGGGCTCCTGTTACAGAACAGGGGCTCGGTGAGCACTTGCGTGCGGCCTCAGGGTGAGTCGGTCGTAGACTTGACCTGGGCCACCCCTGTGGCCGCGCGACTCGTTGCGAACTGGCGGGTGGAGGAGGGGGTGGAGACGCTGAGCGATCATCGCTATGTGCGCGTCGACGTCTCCTCCGAAGCCCGGCGCGGCGGTGGCGGACGTTCGGGGCCGCGACGGTGGGCGTTAAGGGCTCTCGACCGCGATTTAGCAGAGGCTGCTGCCCTCGCGGTTTGCTGGCCGGCTTCTCCGAGCCAGACGATCGCGGACGTCGAGGGCGAGTCGGTGTGGCTCCGGGGCGCATTGCACGACATTTGTAATGTCTCGATGCCTCGGGTCACCGCTCGCCCGCGGCGGGCGGCATACTGGTGGACGAGGCGCATCGCGGAGCTTCGCAAAGCGTGTGTGCCGAAACGTCACCGGTATCAGCGCGCCCGCTGTCGGCGGAACCGGGATCCCGAGAGGGAGCAAGTCCTCTGGGGAGAATATCGGGAAGGTGTGATGGAACTTCGGGCCGCCATTAAGGAGTCCAAGGACCGCGCCTGGGATGACTTCCTGGGGTCTCTGGAACGGGACTGCTGGGGGCGGCCGTACAAGCTTGTGATGGAGAAGCTTCGACCGTGGGCCCCCCCGGTGGCGGAGACCCTTGATCCTCACTTTCTGGGATGCGTTGTGGAGGCACTGTTCCCCCGTGAGGAACATCCAACGCAGACCAGGCCTTTGCCTCGCCTTCCGCGGGGCGAAGGTTTGGAGGTAACGATGGAAGAGCTCGTCCGCGCCGTCAGACGGGTGAAGGCTCGGAGTACCGCTCCGGGTCCTGACGGTGTACCTAGCAGGGTGCTGTCCTTGGTGCTCCCACACCTCGGAGAAAGGGTGGCGCGATTGTTTTCCGCGTGTTTCCGGGAGGGTAAGTTCCCGGGAGTTTGGAAACGGGGTAGGCTGGTCCTCCTGCGTAAGGGGGGGAGGCCTGAGGACGAACCGTCGTCCTACAGGCCTATCGTGTTATTGGACGAGATAGGAAAGCTCTTCGAGAGAGTAATCGCGGAGCGGCTTATGGCCCACCTGTCCGGGGTGGGTCCCGATCTGGCACCGTGCCAGTTCGGATTTAGGCGGGAGCGCAGTACGATAGACGCGTTGAAGCGAGTACGTGCTATAGCGGAGACAGCGGTCTCGCGGGGGGGTCTAGCGATAGCCGTATCGCTAGACATAGTAAACGCGTTCAACTCGCTTCCGTACCGGGCTATAGAGCAGGGAATGGTGGGACACTGCGTTCCCGGGGAGCTCCAGGAGGTGATCTCCGATTACCTCCGGGGCAGGTCGGTCGAGTGCGTAGACCGAGAAGGGGTGGCGCGCGTTTGGAGTGTAGAGCGCGGGGTGCCACAGGGAGCGGCATTGGGGCCGTACCTGTGGCTCGTGGGGTATAACGCGGCGCTTACGGTTCCGTTGCCAGACGGCGTGTTTGTTACGTGTTTCGCGGACGACACCCACATACTGGCTGTGGGTCGCGATTGGGGGAGGACCTGCCGGAACCTAGAAGTAGGGATAGCGGCGGTTGTCTCCGAGATCCGGCGGCTCGGACTGGAGGTGGCCCCCCGAAAAACGGAGGCGATGGCCTTCTGCCACCCCCGCGGGGACAAGCCCCCGGAAAGAGCCGTGGTCCGGGTAGACGGAGTGCAAGTTCGAATAGGGACCGAGATGCGGTATCTCGGTCTTCTGCTGGACTCCCGATGGAGCTTCGAGAGCCACTTCGATGCTCTGGCCCCCAGGTTGGGCCGTACAGCGGACGCGTTGGCGCGTCTTTTACCCAACCTGAGGGGTCCGAGTCAGAGCGTAAGGAGGCTCTACGTGGGGGTCGTGCGGAGCATGGCCCTGTACGGCGCCCCAGTTTGGGCTGCCGACCTGATGGCGAGCAGTAGGTCGCTGGCTACCCTGCGGAGGGTCGAGCGGAGGCTTGCCATCAGGGTGGTGATGGGCTACCGCACGATCTCGTACGAGACGTCGATGGTCCTGGCGGGGATTTTGCCGTGGCGCTATCAGGCGCGTATCGAGGGGGACATCTACGACCTTAGGCGCCTTCAGCGCGGTCGTAGCGCGGACGAGATTAATGGGGGGACCCCGCCTGACCTGAGCATCGACGAGGCTCGGCTCCGGGCCCGCCGCGATGCAATTTCAAGATGGAGGCTCGAGCTCCTGCGCACTGGCGCTGTAGGCAAGCGAGCGGTCGGGGCGATCCTGCCACTGTTGGAAAAGTGGATGGATCGTGGACACGGGGCGCTCACGTTCCGTACCACACAGGTGCTGTCCGGGCATGGTTGTTTTGCCGAGTACCTGTGTCGGATGGGAAAGGAGCAATCGCCGCAGTGTCATCACTGCGGGGAGGGGCCGGACACCGCGCAGCATACGCTGGGCGAGTGTCCCGCGTTCGCGTGGGAGAGGCACTTCCTCCAGTGCGAGGTGGGGAGTGACCTCTCCCCGGGTGGGGTCGTTCGAGCAATGTTAGATTCGGCCGCGAAATGGGAGGCCGTCGTCAAATTCTGCGAGACTGTGGTCTCAAAGAAGGAGGCGGCGGAGCGCGTTAGGGAACGCCAAGGGGCTCGGCGGATCGCGAGGGCGGTTCGTTCCGGGACAAGGGGTGGACGCCGGTCGCGCGCGAATACACCGGCCCCGCGCGCGGCAACCGGTAATAGCTGACGGTAAAGGGCGGCGCGGCTTCACCGCGTCGCCCGTGGCTCCCCGGGGAGTCACATGTTTCCCGCACGTAGGACGTAGGGGCGCGTCGCGCCGGATGCGAGGGGCTGCGACCCCCATTCGGGAGAGAGCCGGTCTCCATTGCGGGGGGTCGCACGGCCGCACTGGCCTTGGACGGGGTTTCCAAGGTTCACTGCACGCGGCCGAGGGGTGAGACGTTGGCACGAATGGAGGTGTCAACGGCTCAAAATGGGCGATGGGTGGGGGAGTATACTCGGGCTTAGTCTGGGGAACATCTCCCGCTACATATTTGGAGAGGAGGCTTCACCTCCGATCAGAAGAAGAGTGCAGCATGGCACGTAGCGGGGACGGGTGGAGGTTGCGAATACCGGTCACTCCGCCCGGTCAACTCGCGATGAAGGCTCCATAGTCAGGTTTTAGCCGGTAAGAATCCGGCATATTCCCTGGTCCTTTTCCCCGAAGGATCGGGGAAACCTATGAAGGTTTCCTGACTTTTAAAAAAAAAAAAAAAAAAAGGTTAGGTTGGTTAGGTTAGGTTAGGTTAGGTTAGGTTAGGTTAGGTTAGGTTAGGTTAGGTTAGGTTAGGTTAGGTTAGGTTAGGTTGGGTTAGGTTAGGTTCCAACCGTGCCGAGAGTTGCATGGCTGCCGGGACGTTAAACTGGGCAGTCTCTAACGGTTCCCTCGGGGGTACCTGCCGACCCCCCCGAGTAATTAGGCTTACCCGGGTATGGCGGCTCTGCCCGGGTGGACTTTATTTCCGACCATACTCGTGGGACTGGTATGGAAGATTTAAACAAAACACAACACGTTGTGGCCGCCAACGCTAAACGCGGCCAAACTAAGGAGACGAAGGGTGTTGAAGAGGAGCGTGGAGAGAGAGGCGCACGAAACATGCCGAGCACCAGTGGCATGGCCACCTTAACTATCCCGGTGGTGAGGTGCAACACGCCCGCTCCGTCAGTGGGGCGATTACGAAGAACGCGCGACGTCATCGAACGCGCTCCTCAGAGGGGTGATGGCTGCGGCAGCAGCGCCGAGCAGACGCCTTGCAGCTCGGACTCGGACAGGCCGGACACGGCCCACGAGAGATTCGCGAGGCAGAAGTGGGCCGAGAGACGCAGTCAGCAGGAGGCTGCTACTTTCGTTGCTCCGGCCCCGAAACGACGGCCATCGTCGCGAGGAAGAAGAACCACCGACTTGGATGAGGATGAAGACAGCGACGTTTCCGATATATCCATCGACGTGGACTGGCAGGAGAGGAGCGTCTCTCCTCGTGTGGAGCGTAGAGGACGCCCGCCAAGCACCGGCGAGTACGTCGGCTTGGCGGCTGCCAAGGAGCGCTACAATAAAGCGCTCCGAGAGGCATTGGAGCTCCTCAGGGAGCGACAAGCACTGGACCCGGCGTCCGAAGTCCCACCGCCGTCCAAGTCTTCCAGGCCGTTACCGGAGATCTCTGATCTCATGAGGGAGGCGAAAAGGCTGCCGCGACCAGACCTGGTAGCCGAGATGTTGCGGTACGCGGACAACGTCCGACGCGTGGCTGCGGGATCTCGCAACTTAAAGGGAACCGCAGTCAGGGAGCTAAGGGTATCGGCGAACACGATCGAGGCCTATGCTGTGGAGTTGGGCAAGAGGCCGGAGTCGGAGGGCAGCGACGCGATGCAAATCACGGAGCTGCGGCAGGCGTTGGCCATGTCCGAGATGGACAAAGAACGCCTACAGAGGAGCGTGGAGAGTCTTCGCAAGGAGACTGAGGAGATGAAGAGACAGATGGAGGATCTGAGGACGCAGCTGATGGAGAGGGCAACCCCGGTGGCTATATGCCCCCCCTCCCCGCCACGTCTGACGGAGCCCGAGCCAACGCCCCCGCGTAAAAGGAGGGCAAGCCAGCGCTCGACAACCTCGTCTCCCATCGAGGAGGAGGCGCTCAAGAGGAGAGCAATGGAGGCAGAGGCGGCGGATCTACCGGCATCACCGGAGCTCTGCCCCGAGACGGAGCCAATCACTCCACGCTTGGAGGAGCGACGTCAGCAGGAGCAGCCCAGGAGGAGCAAGGAGGTGGAGGAACTCTCCAGCCTTGTCACCAGCCTGACGGTGATGGTGAAGGACCTCGCCGAGGAGGTGCGCGGAGGCAGGAAAGGCCAGGGGACCACCCGGCCGCCGGAGGTCCCTGCCAAGAGAGGAAGAAGAGGGAGGAGCGGTGGTGCACCCCTCCCTCCCCGGCCTCAGCCAGAGAGGCCGACGACGTCTGCTGCACCAGCCCCGGAGACCTGGGCAACGGTGGTTGGCCGAAGGGCCAAGAAGACGCAGAAGAAGCAGGCAGCGGCAGCCGCGGAGACTGCGCCACCTGCAGCGGCGACTGCGCGAGCCGGCCAGAAGCCGAAGCCGCAGAAGAAGAAACCCGCCCAGAAGAAGGCGAAGGTGCCGAAGGCCCACGAGGTGGCGGCTCTCACCCTGACCATCCCTAGGGGTGCTGAGACGACGTACACGGAAGCCATGAAGAGGGCGGTGCAGGCCGTGCCGGCCGCCCAACTGCAGGAAATAGGCATAACCGAGATCAGGCCGAAGAAGTCAGCCACCGGGGGTCTGATTTTAAGTGTTCCGGGCCCCGACGGACATCAGAAGGTGGCGGAGCTCGTCCGGCGTCTGCAGCCGGCATTCGAGGGCTCCGAGGTCGTGTTTCGCCAACCCACGCGGACCGTAGAAATGCGCGTCTTGGGTCTGGACGATGCAGCGACGGAGGAAGAGGTCAAGGCCGCCCTGGCCGAGATAGCGGAATGCCCACCTGACGACATCCAGGTTGGGCAAATTAAGAGGTCACCGAGGAGCCTGGGAACCCTCTGGCTCAGGTGTCCCATGGAGGCAGGGAGGACCCTGGAGAAAGCAGGGAAGGTCCGCGTGGGATGGACGGCGGCGAGGATTGTGGTGCTGCCTCATCGTGCAATGCGGTGCTTCAAGTGCCTGCACAGGGGGCACGCCGCCGCCATGTGCGACCAGGATATTAATAGGTCGCACATGTGTTATCGATGCGGGGAAGAAGGCCACATCGCCAAGGAGTGCCCGGCGGAGAAAGATAAGTGCCCGCTCTGCCGCGATCTGGGCAGGCCGGCGAACCACCGACTGGGGGCGCGCGGGTGCGCCCCAAAACCAAGGCGTACAGTCAAGCCGGCACAGAGAAACAATGCCAGTCGCGGCCGTCCTCAAGAAGAGGACAGAAGGGTGTAGTCCTTCTGGGCTACATCGTTCGGGGAGTTGTCTGGCAGACACCTAACCAGCGACCACGGCTGGTGCCTGTCAGGGCTGCAGTGGGTTCCGAGCGGGGGCTCGGGACCCCGCTGAAAGCAGCCTGGGGGCGAGTCGGCTGCGGCGTGGTACCGTGGCCGACTCGGTGCATCATGCACAGGGGTGGGAATCGCTCCTGATTTTCGAGGTGCGGCGCCTTTGCGCCAGCGGCGGCGGTCGAGGGTGGATGTAATACGGTCCCCTTGGCCGTCCTTTGCCGATGGGGTGGGTACCACCGGGGGGTTTTAGTGAGTAGGAATCTCACACTACCCCCGCTCCTCCCCCGAGGAGTGGGGGTGTCTATGAAGATTTCCCCTCGTCAAAAAAAAAAAAAAAAAAAAAAAGGGTTAGGTTAGGTTGGTGGGGTGGGTGGACGAATGGTGGCAGTGTGCCACAAGTCGGATCTCCCACCTCCTCGTGGTGTCCGCTGGGGTGGAGGCACTCTATGCTCTTCGGTAGCACTTCGGTGCTACCCAAGGGTGAGGGCCTCCATGCTAACGGGAGAACGGCGGGTCCTCCAGTTTAGGGAGGGCCTAAGATCACACCGTAAGCCTGTGGTCATGTTTCGCAGGAACGGGGAGGCTTGCCTTAACCGGCTGGCCTCGCGAGGAGTAAACCTCTATAAAAAATCCGCTGTGTGGTTCGCGGGGCGGAATACGGCCACGGTATCCCCTGCCTTGCGGTACGAGTCCGCATAAAAGGGGTGCTCCGGTCTTACCCAAGTAGGTCCGATGATGTGTCGAGGCGATGCCGGCGGGGTCTTCGGACCCTGGCAGGGCCTCCCTAGCCGGTAAGGCTCGCACGGAGGATTGAAAACGGGGACGGCCGGAGCGAGCGAGTTCGTCCGAAATTAAGGTGTACAGGCAACCGTGCCGAGAATTGCGTGGCTGCCCGGACGTAAAACAGGGCAGTCTCGAACGGTTCCCTCGGGGGTACCTGCCGACCCCCCCGAGTATTTAGGCTTACCCGGGCAAGGCGGCTCTGCCCGGGCGGACCTCCTCACCGACCACTCTCGTGGGACTCGTAATGGAATGTCTTAACTTTAAAAACCAAAACCAAGCTGCGGCCGACAGCTCGAAAAACGGCCAAAAACGACAGGGAGCGGATATGGAGAGCGCGGCGAAGGACATCGGGAAGTTAACGGCCGTAACCAGCAATCAGCCGGTGGTGCGATGTACCGACATCTTGAAGACGCCGGTCAAAATTATAAGGAGTTCGGTACTCCCGACAATAGAAGGGTATATGGGCGACTCGACATCGAGGCCCAACGCCGCGGAGGGCACCTCGTGTAACTCAGGCGAGGAGTCGAGTGGTTCTGACTGGCAGACCACTAGAAGGGCCAAGGAGGCCACAATTAAAATAGAGAGGGGATCGCGGGAGAGATCGGCGCTGCGACTGCGGGACGGAGTGGATCAAACAGTCGTTCCTAAGGCGAAGGCCCGTGTCGCGACCAGGTCCAGGAGGGACGAAGAGGACGAAGACTCCGGATCTGATTCGTCTGTGATTTCGGTGGACGTAGCGCCGGAGAGTAAAGCGCGGGCAGATCGGCCGGTCAGGCAACGTGGGAGACCTCCCACTACGGGGGAGTATGTGGGCCTCGCCGAAGCGCAGGAACGCCTCAATGAGGCAAAGATGAAGGCGCTGGAACTCGATAAGCAGATGAGGGCTTTCGACGACACGCTTCCTGCACCCGGACCCTGCCGGGCGAGTAAGCCCCTACCAGGAGTGGAGGAGCTGTCGCGGGAAGCTCGCTGGCTTCCGTCAGCCGACTTATGCGCGGAAATGCTGAAGAGCATTGACCTTATAAGAAGAGTGGCAGCGTGCTCGCAAAATTTAAAGGGTACGAACGTTCGCACGCTGCGCGTGGTATCCAACACTCTGGAGGCCTTCACGACGGAGTTGGCGAAGCGGCCCACGGACAGTGGGGCTGAAGAACCAGTGGAAAGGGATGCGGAAATTGAGGGCCTTAAACGGCAGCTGCGGGAGGCGGAGGAGCAGCGCACGAAGATGGCTGAGGAGATGGCGGCGCTGAAGTCGCAAATGCAGGAGCTGCAGAAGGGGACTATGGCTAAAGCCTCGAAACCTTCCAGCCCGGAACCGTTGCCGAGGAGAAGGGCGGGCACGAGGAGGAGGTTGTCCTCTTCCTCCGAAAGAGAGGAACCCAAACGGCGACAACTGAGTGCGATGGGGACTGAGGACCCCGCACACACACCCGCACCACTATTGGTTGCCCCCGCCAAGGGAGATGAGGGGCTGCCATCGACGCCATCCCCGATGGAGATGGAGGTGTGTCAACCTCAGAGGACAGAGGAGCGGACAAGTCTGCAGGAACGGTCGGCGGAGCTTTGGTCTGCGAAGGTTGAAGGAGACACGACGGCGGTAGATAAGCCGAAGAAGGGCGATCAGCAGGAGGGCCTGGGACCGGTTGTAGCCCTCCTGATAAAGAAGGTCGAAGAATTGACTGCGGAAGTCAGGGGCCGGGACAGAAGCAAACCTCCAGCTGCGGCTGCAAAGGATGGGAAGCCAAAAGCGCCGTCAAGGAAAGCCTCTGGCGTGCGGAAAGAAGTGGCGCGACCCGCCCAAGAGGCGCACCCGGCCAAACTGCCACCCCCTCCCACCCCATCGAGTGAAACATGGGCAAAGGTGGTCGGGCGAAAGGTAAGACGGGCGGCCAGAAAGTCACAGGCCGCCGCAGAGCAGGCCACAACGAAGGCGCCAAAAAACGTCGTAAAGGCTAGGAAGAGTGCGGGGGAAACGCCAGTCAACCCGGCAGTGGCAAAAAAGCCCAAATTGCCTCGACCACCGAGAACGGCCGCCGTCACTCTGACGGTTGTGCCGGGGGGTGATACGACCTACGCCGAGGTCATCAAAAAAGCCATGGACACGGTCGACAAGGAAGAGCTAAAGAGGATCGGAATCCAAGAATTCCGGCTGCGCAAAGCGGCAACGGGCGGTCTTATCCTGGGAATCCCAGGTGAGGATAGCAAGAAGAAGGCGGAGAAGTTGGCGGAAAAGCTCAAGGGAGCATTCGACGGGGAGCAAGTTAGAGTGGCCAACCCCGTTCAGACTGCTGAGATTCGTCTCCTCGGGCTGGACGACTCCATTGAGCCGGGGGACGTTGCCGAGGCTCTGGCAAGAATGGGAGATGTCAGTGCCACGGACATAAAAGTGGGCAAGATTAGAAGGTCCCCCACGACTATGGGGACAGTTTGGGTGAAGTGTCCGGTTGCGGCGGCCAGGAAGGCGGAGGCCGCCAAAAGAGTCAACATAGGCTGGTCGTCGGCCAGGGTCGACGTGTTGGAGGCAAGGCCCAAGCACTGTTTCCGGTGCCTGCAGAAGGGACACGTCGCGGCACGATGTGATAGCGAGGTCGTGAGGAAGGGACGGTGCTTCGCCTGTGGAGCAACGGACCATGTCGCGGCAGTGTGTACGGCGAAACTTAACTGCCCGCTCTGCTCGGACTTGGGAAGGCCGGCAGCGCATAGGCTGGGAACATCAGATTGCGCGCCGCCCCCATCGAAGAAAGGGAAGAAAACGCGCGGTACGGGGGAGAAGGCGGGTAGTGCGCCTGCAGATAAAGCGAATGCGGACGCGGATAAGTCTCAACCGGAGCCTAACGAAGGGAACGCCATGGAGGTGGCAGGGGAAATTGAAGCGTGATGGGGCCGTTGAGCCCCATGCTACAGGCTAATGTGAACCACTCGGCGGGGGCCCAGGACCTACTGCTCCACACCCTCGCCGAGTGGGACTGTTCTATTGGGGTGGTAGCGGAGCCCTACCGTGTCCCGGACCAGCCTCACTGGTTCGCGGATGCGGGGGGCTCCGACGCGCTTATAGCGATCGTCGTTAGGGCAAAGACGGGCTCGCCCCCCTGTTCCGCAATAGCCGCGGGGCGGGGGGTCGTGGCCGTCAAGTGGGGAGAAACAACGGTGGTGGGCGTCTATGCACCGCCTCGTTGGCCTCTCGCCGAGTTCGAGGACGTTTTGGAGAGGGTGGGACAAATTATTACGCAATGTCCCTCCCAGCGCGTTCTTATTATGGGAGATTTCAATGCGCATGCGCGCGAATGGGGGTCCTCCAGAACGGACGCGAGAGGCGAGGCGACCCTAGATTGGGCGGCGGCATACGGCCTCCTGTTGCTTAACAGGGGCCGGGTGAGCACATGCGTGCGGCCCCGGGGGGAGTCCATTGTGGATCTCACGTGGGCTTCCCCTGCGGCCGCGCGTACTGTCGCGAGCTGGCGGGTGGCGGAGGAGAAGGAAACTTTGAGTGACCATCTCTACATTCGAGTGGAATTCTCCTCCGACACCCGGTGCCGCCGGAGTAGACGCCCACCACCGTGCAGGTGGGCGCTGAAGAGGCTGGACGTCGATTATTTGGAGGCTGCTGCCCGCGTGGCTTGCTGGCCGGCTTCTCCGGTCAGGGAGGTCGCGGACATCGAGGGTGAGGCCGGGTGGCTTCGGGGCAAAGCGCAGGAGATCTGCGACGTGGCGATGCCCCGGGTCACTCCTCACCCGCGCCGGGCCGCATACTGGTGGACGCCGGAGATCGCTTCGCTTCGCGAGGCGTGTCTCCCTAGGCGCCGCCGGTATCAGCGTGCTCGGCGTAGATGTAACCGCGACCCCGCGCGGGAGCAGCTTCTATGGGAGGATTATAGGAGCGCTGTTGTCGCGTTCCGCAACGCGATTCGGGAGTCCAAGGACCGGGCCTGGGGCGAGTTCCTCGGCTCTCTGGACCGGGATCGGTGGGGGCGCCCATACAAATTAGTTATGGGTAAGCTAAGACCGTGGGCCCCCCCGATAGCCGAGAGCCTCGACCCCCATTTACTGGGGCGCGTCGTGGAAACTTTGTTTCCTCGGGATTCTAGTCCCATGACGCGTCCCGGGTCGTCGGCCCACCTTCAGTGGGCCGACGATATGGGGGTCTCCGAGGAGGAGCTCGTCGATGCCGTCAGGCGGGCTAGCGCCCGGAACACAGCTCCGGGTCCTGACGGCATACCGGGCCGGGTCTGGTCCTTGGTTCTCCCATTTTTGGGGGATAGGGTCCGGGGCCTCTTCAGCGCCTGCCTGCGAGAGGGGAAATTTCCAGGGATTTGGAAAGCGGGGCGGCTGGTCCTCCTTAAGAAAGAAGGGAAGAAGGATGGCGATCCCTCGGCGTACCGGCCGATCGTGTTGCTAGACGTTATCGGAAAGATTTTTGAGCGCATAATAGCGTCGCGCTTGGTAGGGCACCTCTCCGGAGATGGTCCGGACGTGGCCGACTGCCAGTTCGGATTTCGCAGAGGGCGAAGTACTATCGACGCGTTGGGAAGGGTTCGCACCATCGCGCAGTCGGTCACGTCCAGGGGCGGGGTGGCGATAGCGATATCTCTAGATATCGTGAACGCCTTCAACACCCTGCCCCACCGAGTGATAATGGAAGGTTTGGAGAGGCTTAATGTGCCTCCATTGTTAGTGAGAATAATCGGGGACTATCTCCGTGAGAGGTCCATTCACTGCACCGATCGGTCGGGCGCTTTGAGGACTTGGGGGGTTGAGCGGGGCGTACCCCAGGGATCGGCAGTCGGGCCGTTCCTGTGGCTCGTGGGGTACGACCCCGCTCTGTGTGCCCCGTTGCCACCGGGGGTGTTTATCACGTGTTTTGCGGATGACACGCATATATTGGCAACGGGGCGCACATGGGAGAGGACCAGCCGCCTCGCGGAGCTGGCGGCCTCGATGGTTGTTTCCGCGATCCGGGGGCTCGGGTTGGGGGTGGCTCCCCACAAAACGGAGGTGATGGCCTTCTGCCACACACGTGGGGACTCGCCTCCGGCCGGAGCTCTGATCCGGGTAGACGGGGTCGATGTCCAGATCGGGTCCGAGATGCGCTATCTCGGACTCCGACTGGACAGCCACTGGAGTTTCGATGGCCACTTCGACGCGTTGGCCCCCAGGTTGGAGCGGGTTGCGGGCGCGTTGGCGCGCCTATTGCCCAACCTGAGGGGTCCTAGCGAGAGGGTGCGCCGACTCTATATGGGGGTCGTGCGGAGTATGGCCCTATACGGCGCCCCAGTTTGGGCTGCCGATCTGGCCGTCAGCCGTCGGTCGCAGAAGGTTCTGCGACGGGTGGAACGGCGGCTGGCGATCAGGGTGGCGATGGGATACCGCACGGTCTCCTACGAGTCGGCTATGGTCCTGGCAGGTGTAATTCCCTGGAAGTTCCTGGCGGAGGTGGAGGCGGAGGTGTATCGGCACCGAAGCGCCCTCCGCCGGGCCGGGGAAGTAGAGGGTGTCCTGTCAGGGCCCTGCGTCGAAGAGGTCAGGCTCCAGGCCCGCCGCGTTGCTGTCTCCCGCTGGCGCGCGGAACTCTATGCCAGCGGGGCCGCGGAGAAGCGCGCGGTCGGGGCGATCCTTCCACGGATGGAACAGTGGATGGATCGCGGCCACGGGCGACTCTCGTTCCGGCTCACACAGGTGCTGACTGGGCATGGGTGTTTTGCCCAGTACCTGTGCCGGATCGGCAGGGAGCAGTCATCGGGCTGCCACCATTGTGGGGAGGGCCCAGATACCGTGGAGCACACGGTGGAGGAGTGTCCGGCCTGGGCATGGCCGAGACACTACCTCGAGTGCGAGGTGGGTGCGAATGTGAGCGTGAATGTGCTTGTTGAGAGAATGTTGAGTAGTGAAAACGAGTGGAAGGCCGTCGTCTCCTTCTGTGAGACAGTCATGTCCCGGAAGGAGGCGGCGGAGCGTGAACGGCAGCGTCGCGGGGGGGTCGTCGACAGCAGGACATTGCGTCGACGGGGGAGGCGACCGGGGAATCCGGACCCGGTTTCCCGGGCGCCCTCCTGAGGGTAGTGGGGCGTCGCGGCCTCCCCGCGTCGCCCGCGTGGGTGTGATTGAGTGAGTGTTTGTTGTGTTTGTGTTTTGTGTTTTGTGTTTGTGTCTTGTGTTTGTTGTGTTTGTGTAGTGTGTTTGTGTAGCGTGATTGTGCGTGAGGGGTGTTTTATTTTTGAGAGGGGTGAGGGTTCGGGGCGGCGTCGCCTTCCGCGGCGCCGGTTTGCCGGCCCTCGACTTTATGGGGTATGATCGCCTCGGGGTGGGGTTACCGGATGATCTCCCTCGGGGTTGGGTCATGGCCGCAGGGGTCATGGGCGGGGGCCCATGACTCCATTGCACGCGGCCGCGGGGTCGAGTCGACGGCGGCCGTGATGACGTGGTCGGCTCGGAGGGGTTGGGAAACCGCATGTTTTTGGCGTGGGGGCTTCTCCCCCACGCGAGTTGGGCGCGAAAACGCGCAAATCGGCCGGTGGGTGGTGGCGTAATATTCGTCGGGTCCCACCACCCACCTCAGCCGTAGAGGGTGGGCATCACCGAGGGGTTTTAGTGGGTAAAAATCCCACACTACCCCCGCTCCTCCCCCGGGGAGTGGGGGTGTCTTATGTTGAAGATTTCCCCTCGTAAAAAAAAAAAAAAAAAAAAAGGTTGGTGGGGTGGACGAATGGTGGCAGTGTGCCACAAGTCGGATCTCCCACCTCCTCGTGGTGTCCGCTGGGGTGGAGGCACTCTATGCTCTTCGGAAATCAATCGCTTCGGCGATTGGCTTCCCAAGGGTGAGGGCCTCCATGCTAACGGGAGAACGGCGGGTCCCTCAGTTTAGGAGGGGCCTAAGATCACACCGTAAGCCTGTGGTCATGTTTCGCAGGAACGGGGAGGCTTGCCTTAACCGGCTGGCCTTGCGAGGAGTAAACCTCTATAAAAAATCCGCTGTGTGGTTCGCGGGGCGGAATACGGCCACGGTATCCCCTGCCTTGCGGTACGAGTCCGCATAAAAGGGGTGCTCCGGTCTTACCCAAGTAGGTCCGGTGATGTGTCGAGGCGATGCCGGCGGGGTCTTCGGACCCTGGCAGGGCCTCCCTAGCCGGTAAGGCTCGCACGGAGGATTGAAAACGGGGACGGCCGGGGCGCGTTGTACGTCTGAAGTCAAGGTGTTAAGGCAACCGTGCCGAGGACTGCGTGGCTGCCCAGACGTTAAGCAGAGGCAGTCTCTAACGGTTCCCTCGGGGGTACCTGCCGACCCCCCCGAGTATCCAGGCTTCCCCGGGTAAGGCGGCTCTGCCCGGGGTGACTTTCTTTCCGACCCCTCTCGTGGGACGAAGTATGGATTGTTCTGATATTAAAACCAATGCTGTGGTGGGCAGCATAAAACCCAGCAAAAACACAAACGAGGAAGTAATGGAGGAGAAGACCCGGGGCATCGGGAAAGAGAAGACCACTGTTAAAGCATTGCCAGTGGTGCGCTGTGTGGATATACTGGCTCCGCCCAGATCAGTCGGTGTATCCGAAGCGAGCAAAGCCAGCTGCTCAAGTGCGCCAAAGATGGCGCAAGATACTGATTCCGGGTCGGAGACAGAGTGGATGACCACCAGGCGCTCGAGGCGACTCAGCCAGACACCGCCGGAAGTGAGGGAGCCTGCTCGGGAGAAACCGGATGCGGACCGGGTGGTTGTACCTCCGAGATCTGTCGCGCGGATGACCGTCCCAAAGAAGACGGGAGTGAACGAGGACGGCGATACCGATTCCGACGATTCATCGGTCATTTCGGTGGAGTCCGCGCCGTCAAGGAGTGACAGTCGGAACTCCAGAGGAAGAGGCCGGCCGCCAACAACCGGCGAATATATAAGATTGGCCGAAGCCAAGGAGCGACTAGCCGAGGCCAAGAAGAGGGAGCTCGAGCTAGATAAGGAGCTAGGGGCCTTTGACCCCAACAGACCGGTGCCACGTCCAAGTAAGGGGAGCAAACCAATCCCCGACGTGGAGGAGGTGATGCGCGAGGCCAAACACCTACACACGGTGGACCTCCACGCGCAATTAATTAAATATACGGACAATGTCCGAAGAGTGGCGGCAGGTTCCACAAACCTCAAGGGAACGAGCGTCCGTACGCTGAGGATATCCTCGAACTACATCGAGGGCCTAACAGCAGAGCTGGCAAAGAGGCGGGAGACGGGGACCGATGCGACGGAGCGAGTGGCCTTGGAGCCCGAATTAAGACCTGCGCGGATACTGCGTTCTTCGTCCGAAGACAAAGAGAAAGAGCAGCTAAGGGTCCTCCTGAAACAGGCGCAAGAAGAGAGGAGGCAGATGGCGGAGGACCTCGCCGCACTCCGCCAGGAGGTGGAGAGGCTAAAGAAGTTGCCCTCCGAAGTAGTCCCACCCCCGGCTGTGCCACTCCTGGAAGCTACCAGGAAAACGAGGAGGAGAGTCTTGTCGTCCTCGGAGTCCGAGCGAGAGGACGTCAAGCGGAGGATGGTGGCGCAACTGAACAGTCCGCCCAAAAAGCTGATGCGGCCTATGGAGGAGACTGGGGACACTCCGGCGTCAACCATGGAGGTCGAAGAGGTACAGCAGACGACGGCGGCGGAACTTGAGGTTGCTGCGCCCATTCTTGCGCCGGAACCAAGACCGGAAGAAGAGAGACCGGCCCCAACAGTGGGGTCATCGAAGAGAAGGGCGGCGAAGACCATGACTCGGGATGTGGAGAGCCAGAATGCCTCAGGGGCTGGCCTAGAGGCGGTGGTTTCTCACCTTCTCCAGAAGGTGCAGGAGCTATCTGAAAAGATACAGAGGAGAGAAAGGACTGAGAGCAGAAGCGCACAACGCAATACTCAGTCAAGGCCACAACCGAAGGCGGCGCCAAGGAGAACTAAGGCGGGCGTTGAAGCCGTAAGGGGTGTGGCTCACAAGGCCGCTCCATTAGCCGCCCCCTCCACTGCTGCCGTACTACCGAAGCAGCAAGAGTTGTGGACAGCAGTCCTGGGTAGGAAGGCAAAAAAGGCTGCCCAGAAGGAGACACAGAGAGCGACAGGCGCCGCGCCCGTGGCAAGAAACGCAGCTAGCAGGTCTGCAACGGCGCAAACGACGGAAGGCGCGAAGGGGACAAGACCCGTCCCGAAGAGGAGGGTCAAGGTGCCGCGTCCACCAAGGACGGCCGCGGTCACCTTGACCGTGGCACCTGGGGGACAAAGCACGTATTCCCAGGTGTTGAAAAAGGCGCGGGAGGCAGTGCCTCCTCAGGAACTTGCCCAGATGGGGATAGAGGAGTTCAAGATTAGGAAGGCGGCGACCGGCGGATTGCTACTAGGAATACCCGGCGCAGAAAACAAGACCAAGGCGGCCAACCTGGCAAACAGGTTGAGGGAAGTTTTCCGTGAAACGGATGTGAGGGTAGCGAACCCTACGAAAATGGTGGAGCTACGACTCATGAATTTAGATGACTCCATTGAACGAGAGGAGGTAGCTCAGGCCCTGGCGGAGCTAGGTGAATGCTCCGCCCAGGACATGAAGGTCGGAGACATCAAGAGGACCCGAAATGGAATGGGAACAGTGTGGGTTCGCTGCCCATTAATAACGGCCAAGAAGGCGGAGGCAGCGGGAAAAATAAGGATCGGGTGGTCATCGGTGCGGGTCGAAATCCTGGCGGCCCGCCCGATGCATTGTTTCCGCTGCCTCCAGAAGGGGCATACGGCGCAACAGTGTAGCGAAGAGGCAGACAGGTCTGGGCGCTGCTACGCCTGTGGAGAAGGGGGGCACAAAGCCACAAATTGTGGTAATAAGCTGAGGTGCCCCCTGTGCAAGGATCTAGGAAGGCCGGATGCGCACAGACTAGGTTCTGCGGAGTGCGCGCCGCCGCCGTCAAAGAAAAAGAAGGCGGCAATCCCCCCCAAGAAGGCAGAGGAGAAAAGAAAAGAAAAGGCGCAAGAAACAGCCAGGGACGCGGCAGGACTGCAAGATGAGCCGACTGCGGAGAGCGCCATGGAGGTGGCAGTCGAGAATGTACAGTGATGGGGCCATTGAGCCCCATGCTCCAATTTAACGCGAACCACTCGGCGGGGGCACAGGACCTATTTCTCCATGCCCTCGCCGAGTGGGATTGTTCTTTGGGAGTTGTTGCAGAGCCCTACCGCGTCCCGGACCAGCCGAACTGGTTCGCGGACGCGGAGGGCCGGGACGCGAGTGTCGCGATCGTGTCGCGTGGGAAGTCCGGCTCCCCCCCCTGCACCGCGATAGCAGCGGCAAGGGGAGCCGTCGCGGTGAAGTGGGGTGAAGTAGTGGTGGTGGGCGTCTACGCACCACCTCGCTGGCCTCTCGCAGAGTTTGAAGATCTGCTTGACAGGGTGGGGCAATTAGTGTCGCGTTGCCCCACCCAACGCGTTGTAGTCCTCGGGGACTTCAACGCGAAAGCTTGCGTGTGGGGTTCCCCGGGGACCGATGCGAGAGGCCATGCGACCCTTGATTGGGCGGCGGCGCAAGGGCTCCTGTTGTTAAACAGGGGCTCGGTGAGCACGTGCGTGCGGCCCCAGGGGGAGTCTATCGTGGATCTCACGTGGGCTTCCCCTGCGGCCGCGCGCAACGTTGCGAGCTGGCGGGTGCTGGAGGAGGTGGAGAGTCTTAGTGACCATAGATACGTCAGGATAGACTTCTCCTCCTCCGGCACCCGGCGCCGCCGGGGTAGACGCCCACCACCTAAAAGATGGGCGCTGAAGAGGCTCGACCATGATAGGATGGTTGCTGCAGCCCTCGCGGTTAGCTGGCCGGCTTCTCCGGCTGGACAGGTCGCGGACGTCGAGGGTGAGGCTAGGTGGTTCCGGGGCACCATGCAGGATATCTGCGACGTGGCGATGCCCCGGGCCACTCCTCACCCGCGCCGGGCGGCGTACTGGTGGACGGGGCAGATCGCGCAGTTGCGCGAAGCATGTCTGCCGTTGCGTCGCCGGTACCAGCGCGCCCGGCGTAGGCGCAACCGCGACCCCGCGAGGGAGCAGCGGCTCTGGGAGGACTACCGGGCAGGGGTAGTTGCCTTCCGGAGCGCCATCCGGGAGTCTAAGGACCGAGCCTGGGGCGAGTTCCTCGGCTCTCTTGAGCGGGACCGGTGGGGCCGCCCATACAAAATGGTTATGGGCAAGTTAAAGCCATATGCCCCGCCGGTTACGGAGAGCCTCGACCCCCATTTACTGGGGCGCGTCGTGGAAACTTTGTTTCCTCGGGATTCTAGTCCCATGACGCGTCCCGGGTCGTCGGAACACCTTCAGTGGACCGACGACATGGGGGTCTCTGACGAGGAGCTCGTCTATGCCGTCAAGAGGGTCAGTGCACGCAATACTGCACCAGGCCCTGACGGCATCCCGGGCCGGGCTTGGTCCTTGGCACTCCCATATTTGGGAGATAGAGCAAGGGGCCTCTTCAGCGCCTGTCTGAGACAGGGTGTGTTTCCGCAAGTGTGGAAGAGGGGACGGCTGGTCCTCCTGAAGAAAGAGGGACGTAACGAGCAGGAGCCCTCGGCGTACCGGCCGATCATTTTATTGGATGTGATTGGCAAAATCTTCGAAACCATCATCGCGAAGAGACTCACCGATCACCTCTCCGGAGATGGTCCCGACGTGGCCGACTGGCAATTCGGATTCAAGAAAGGGAGAAGCACCATCGATGCTATATTGAGAGTTAGGAACATTGCCCAGTCGGCCACGTCCAGGGGCGGGGTGGCGATAGGCATATCACTAGACATAGTGAATGCCTTCAACACCCTGCCCCATGGGACGATTCGGGAAGGCCTGCAAAGGCATAGGGTACCCCCAATAATTAGCAGGATAATAGGGGACTATCTCCGTGAGAGGTCGATCGAGTGTGTAGATCGGTCGGGCGCCGAGCGCGTTTGGAGTGTTGAGCGGGGCGTGCCCCAGGGAGCGGTACTCGGTCCGCACCTGTGGCTCGTGGGGTACGACCCCGCTCTTCGTGCCCCGTTGCCACCAGGTCTGTCGTTGACCTGCTTTGCAGACGACACGTTAATATTGGCAACGGGGCGCGAGTGGAGGAGGACCAGCCGTCTCGCTGAGTTGGGTGCCTCGGTGGTCGTTGCCGAGATCCGGGCGCTCGGGCTGGAGGTGGCTCCCCACAAAACGGAGGTCATGGCCTTCTGCCAGACACGTGGGGGGCTGCCGCCTGCCGGAGCGTCGATCCGGGTAGGCGGAGCCGAAGTCCAGATCGGGTCCGAGATGAAGTATCTCGGACTCCGACTGGACAGCCGCTGGAGCTTCGATGCTCACTTCGACGCGTTGGCCCCCAGGTTGGAGCGCACAGCATGCGCGTTGGCGCGCATATTGCCCAACCTGCGGGGCCCAAGTGAGAAGGTGCGCCGACTCTACATGGGGGTCGTGCGGTCCATGGCCTTATACGGCGCCCCTGTTTGGGCGGCCGACCTGGCAGCCAGCAGCCACTCGCAGGGTGTTCTGCGGAGAGTGGAACGGCGGCTGGCCGGCCGGGTGGTCATGGGTTACCGTACGATCTCCTGGGAGTCGGCAACGGTCCTGGCGGGCGTAATACCCTTAAAATACCAGGCTGAGGTGGAGGCTGAGGTATACCGTTACCGAAGCTCCCTCAGCCTGGTCACGGGTGTAGAGGGGGGCTCGCCAGGGCCCAGCGTCGAGGTGTGCAGGCTCCAGGCCCGCCGCGCCGCTATCTCCCGCTGGCGTCGCGACTTAATTGCCAGCGGGGCCGCGGAGAAGCGCGCGGTCGGGGCGGTCCTTCCACGCCTGGAACAGTGGATGGACCGTGGCCACGGGCGGCTCACGTTCCGGATCACGCAGGTGCTTACCGGGCATGGGTGCTTCGGTGAGTACCTGTGGCGGATCGGTAGGGAACGATCACCGGGATGTTATGAGTGTGGTGCTGGGCCCGACAACGCCCAGCACGTAATGAGTGAATGTCCTGCCTTTGCCTGGCAAAGGCACTATATGGTGTGTGTGCTTGAATGTGATGCTGCATGTTTGAGCGATGTGGTCGAGCGAATGCTGAAGAGTGAAGAGGGATGGATGGCCGTCTCCTCCTTTTGCGAGACAGTCATCTCGCGGAAGGAGGAGGCGGAACGTGAGAGAGAGAAACGCGGCGACAGTGGCAGAGTGCGTGCGCGTGCAAGAAGAAGGCGACTGGGAGCTCCGGACCCGGCCTCCCAGCCGCCTTCCTGAGTGTAGTGGGGCGGCGCGGCATCCCCGCGTCGTCCCCACAGTGTGAATGATGTGTGATTGTGTGTGTGTGTATGTGTTGTGTGTTTGTGTGTTTGAATGTTTTAGTGTTAAAGTGAGAGATGTTGGGGATGGGGGTCGCGTCGCCTGCCCCGACGCGCCCTCATCCCACTGATGAATGTGAGTGTGTGGCGGTCTTGGTCCGAGGGTGTCGGAGATCCTCGGGATTGACCAAGACCGCCAGGACCGCAGGGGTCATGGGCGGGGGCCCATGATCCCATTGCACGCGGTCCGAGGGGTGGAGACGAGGGCGACCGTGGTGGCGTGCTCGGCTCCGACGGGGGGTGGTTACTTTGTTGGTGGGGAGCCTTCTGCTCCCCACGAGTAGGGCAACCGGATTGTTGCATGGCGGCATTTTGGTGGGTCGTGGTGATGAATACCGCAAGACCCCAGGACCCACCATGCCGCCGAGGGTGGGCACCACCGAGGGGTTTTAGTGGGTAAAAATCCCACACTACCCCCGCTCCTCCCCCGGGGAGTGGGGGTGTCTTATGTTGAAGATTTCCCCTCGTTAAAAAAAAAAAAAAAAAAGGTTAGGTTGGTGGACGAATGGTGGCAGTGTGCCACAAGTCGGATCTCCCACCTCCTCGTGGTGTCCGCTGGGGTGGAGGCACTCTATGCTCTTCGGTAGTACTTCGGTGCTACCCAAGGGTGAGGGCCTCCATGCTAACGGGAGAACGGCGGGTCCTCCAGTTTAGGGAGGGCCTATGCTCACACCGTAAGCCTGTGGTCATGTTTCGCAGGAACGGGGAGGCTTGCCTTAACCGGCTGGCCTCGCGAGGAGTAAACCTCTATAAAAAATCCGCTGTGTGGTTCGCGGGGCGGAATACGGCCACGGTATCCCCTGCCTTGCGGTACGAGTCCGCATAAAAGGGGTGCTCCGGTCTTACCCAAGTAGGTCCGATGATGTGTCGAGGCGATGCCGGCGGGGTCTTCGGACCCTGGTAGGGCCTCCCAAGCCGGCAAGGCTCGCACGGAGGATTGAAAACGGGGACGGCCGGGGCGAGCGAGTTCGTCCGAAATTAAGGTGTTAAGGCAACCGTGCCGAGAATTGCGTGGCTGCCCGGACGTAAAACAGGGCAGTCTCGAACGGTTCCCTCGGGGGTACCTGCCGACCCCCCCGAGTATCCAGGCTTCCCCGGGTATGGCGGCTCTGCCCGGGGTGACCTCCCTTCCGACCCCACTCGTGGGACGAAATATGGATTGTCAACAAAAACTTAAAAACCCAGCTGTGGCAGACAGCTTTAAAAACGGCCACAAACGAGGAGAGGAGAGAAAGGGAGAGGACAAGGACAACGGGAGGTTTACGGCTGTCACCACCAACCAGCCGGTAGTACGGTGCACCGACGTATTGAAGACGCCGGTCAAAATTGTGAGAGGTGTGTCCTTGGCCAAAATGGAGGAGACTGGCCACACTCAAGGGCCGTCAACAGCGGATAGTACGCCCCGAAACTCCGGCGGGGAGTCATCTGGGTCCGAATGGAGGACCACAAGGCGCGCCAAGGAGATCGGCCGCAGGCTGGAGAGGGGTGCGCGGGAGAGGTCCGCTGTGAGGATCGGAGACGGCGTCGAGGTGTCGGTCGTCCCGAAAACTAGGGTGCGAGCCGCGAGGAGGCAAAGGAATGATGACGATGAAGAGGATTCCGGGTCTGACTCGTCGGTAGTCTCGGTGGACTGGACGCCTGCGACCAGCGACCGGATCGAGAGGAGGGGAAGACCCCCCACAACGGGGGAGTACGTGGGCCTCGCTAAGGCGCAGGAGCGCCTCAATGAGGCGAAGAGGCAGTCCTTGCTCCTGGATAAGGAGCTGCGGGTGTTCGACGAGAGTCTTCCGGCACCGGGACCCTGCCGTGCGAGCAAGCCTCTACCGGAGGTAGAGGAACTGACGAGGGAGGCGAGGCGGCTACCTTCGGCGGACCTATTCGCCGAAATGTTGAAAAACGCCGACCTAATAAGAAGAGTGGCGGCGTGCTCCCAAAATCTTAAGGGCACTAATGTTCGGGCCCTGCGGGTGGCCTCCAATACCATCGAGGCGTACTCGGCCGAGTTGGCCAAGCGGCCGGCCGGGAGCGGAGCGAGGGAGCCGACGAACAGAGATGAGGAGCTGGAACGCCTGACGAAACAGCTCCAAGAAGCAGAGGATCAGCGTCGGCAGATGGCCGTGGAGTTGTCGGCGCTGAAGCGACAAATGGAGGAATTGAGGGGGAAGCGGACGAGCCCCGTTGCCGCCGCCATCGACCCGCAACCCATGGGAAGAAAAAGAACGGGGATCAGGAGGAGGATCTCCTCGTCCTCATCAGAACGAGAGGACCCCAAGCGCAGGCAAACCACTGCGGTGGGAATGGACGTGCCTGGAACCGCTCTACCGTCGGCAATGGATATGCCGCCGCCGATGGAGGTGGACGCGGAGGAGCAGCGGGCAGTGGAGCCGCTTGTAACCCGAGAACCGCCGAGGATGGAGAGGCGGACGGAGACCGTGCACGAGCTGGGCGCACTGAAGGATACACCAGCGGAGCGGCGAGGGGAAAAGTCGGCGAACTCAGGGCTGGAGTTGGTCGTCGCGACCCTCATCCGAAAGGTTGATGAGCTGGCGGCGGAAGTAAGGAGGGATAAGTCGGGCACGACTCAGGCCAGGCCCGGCAGAGAGGACCGTCCGAAGGCGCCTTCCAGAGGACCATCGGGGGCGCGCAAACAGCCGACGCGCCCGAACCAAGAGGCGGGTCCTGCAAAACCGCCTCCTCCACCCCCCTCAGCCTCCACCAAGGGGGAGACCTGGGCAACGGTGGTAGGAAGAAAGGAGCGACGGCAACAGAAGAAGGCTCAACAGAGCGAGGCGGAGAAATCGGCGAAGCAGGCACCGAGCAAGAGGAAAGCCGGAAATAGCACCGCGGGGACCGCTCCTAACAAACCGGCTAAACCGGCAATGGCGACTAAGCCAAAAGTACCCAGACCGCCCAGGACAGCAGCGGTCACGCTGACGGTACTGCCGGGAGGAGATACGACCTATTCACAGGTCATAAAGACGGCGATGCAAACTGTGGACAAGGAACAATTGAAGCAGTTAGATATAAAAGAGTTTCGCATAAGGAAGGCGGCGACGGGAGGGCTCATTCTGGGTATCCCAGGAGAGGAGTCAAAGAGGAAGGCTGAACAACTGGCCGAAAGACTAAAAGGAGCCTTCGACCAGGGCAAGGTCAGGGTGGCCAACCCGGTCCAAATGGCCGAAATTCGACTGCTGGGGCTGGATGACTCGATCGAGCCCAGGGACGTCGCCGAGGCGCTGGCCGAGTTGGGCGCAGTGAAGGCGGAAGAAATCAAGGTGGGCAATATAAGGAGGTCCCCCACAACCATGGGGACAGTATGGGTAAAATGCCCAGTAGCGGTGGCCAGGAAGGCCGAAGCCTCAAGGAGGATATGTATCGGATGGTCGTCTGCGAGGGTAGACGTTTTGGAGGCCCGCCCAAAACACTGCTTCCGGTGCCTGCACAGGGGCCACGTTGCCGCGCAGTGCGACAGCGAGGTAGTCAGGAAGGGCCGATGTTTTGCCTGCGGGGGGACCGACCATATCGCGGCACAGTGCACCGGGAAGCTTAATTGCCCCCTTTGCGCGGATCTGGGACGGCCAGCAGCGCATAGGCTGGGAACGGCGGACTGCGCGCCCGCCCCATCGAAAAAGAAGAAGGGGAGCGGAAACAACGCACAGAAGAGGGGGGGAACTTCCGGAAATGTTGTAACGGGGGTAATCAACGCGAACGCGGACGCGGAAGGGGCCCAACCGGAGCCGCAGCGAGAGGAAGCCATGGAGGTGGCTGGGGAAGGGACCGCGTGATGGGGCCACTGAGCCCCATAATACAGGCCAATGTGAACCACTCGGCGGGGGCGCAGGACTTATTGCTCCACACCCTCGCCGAGTGGGACTGTTCTCTGGGGGTGGTAGCGGAGCCCTACCGTGTCCCGGACCAGCCTCACTGGTTCGCGGATGCGGGGGGCTCCGACGCGCTTATCGCGATCGTTGCTAGGGCAAAGACGGGCTCGCCCCCCTGTTCCGCAATCGCCGCGGGGCGGGGGGTCGTGGCCGTCAAGTGGGGGGAAACAACGGTGGTGGGCGTCTATGCACCGCCTCGTTGGCCTCTCGCCGAGTTCGAGGACGTTTTGGAGAGGGTGGGGCATATTATAACGCAGTGTCCCTCCCAGCGCGTTATTGTTATGGGGGATTTCAATGCGCATGCGCGCGAGTGGGGGTCCTCCAGAACGGACGCGAGAGGCGAGGCGACCCTAGATTGGGCGGCGGCATACGGCCTCCTGTTGCTTAACAGGGGCCGGGTGAGCACATGCGTGCGGCCCCGGGGGGAGTCCATTGTGGATCTCACGTGGGCTTCCCCTGCGGCCGCGCGTACTGTCGCGAGCTGGCGGGTGGCGGAGGAGAAGGAAACTTTGAGTGACCATCTGTACATTCGAGTGGAATTCTCCTCCGACACCCGGTGCCGCCGGAGTAGACGCCCACCACCGTGCAGGTGGGCGCTGAAGAGGCTGGACGTCGATTATTTGGAGGCTGCTGCCCGCGTGGCTTGCTGGCCGGCTTCTCCGGTCAGGGAGGTCGCGGACATCGAGGGTGAGGCCGGGTGGCTTCGGGGCAAAGCGCAGGAGATCTGCGACGTGGCGATGCCCCGGGTCACTCCTCACCCGCGCCGGGCCGCATACTGGTGGACGCCGGAGATCGCTTCGCTTCGCGAGGCGTGTCTCCCTGGGCGCCGCCGGTATCAGCGTGCTCGGCGTAGATGTAACCGCGACCCCGCGCGGGAGCGGCTTCTATGGGAGGATTATAGGAGCGCTGTTGTCGCGTTCCGCAACGCGATTCGGGAGTCCAAGGACCGGGCCTGGGGCGAGTTCCTCGGCTCTCTGGACCGGGATCGGTGGGGGCGCCCATACAAATTAGTTATGGGTAAGCTAAGACCGTGGGCCCCCCCGATAGCCGAGAGCCTCGACCCCCATTTACTGGGGCGCGTCGTGGAAACTTTGTTTCCTCGGGATTCTAGTCCCATGACGCGTCCCGGGTCGTCGGCCCACCTTCAGTGGACCGACGATATGGGGGTCTCCGAGGAGGAGCTCGTCGATGCCGTCGGGCGGGCTAGCGCCCGGAATACAGCTCCGGGTCCTGACGGCATACCGGGCCGGGTCTGGTCCTTGGTTCTCCCATTTTTGGGGGATAGGGTCCGGGGCCTCTTCAGCGCCTGCCTGCGAGAGGGGAAATTTCCAGGGATTTGGAAAGCGGGGCGGCTGGTCCTCCTTAAGAAAGAAGGGAAGAAGGATGGCGATCCCTCGGCGTACCGGCCGATCGTGTTGCTAGACGTTATCGGAAAGATTTTTGAGCGCATAATAGCGTCGCGCTTGGTAGGGCACCTCTCCGGAGATGGTCCGGACGTGGCCGACTGCCAGTTCGGATTTCGCAGAGGGCGAAGTACTATCGACGCGTTGGGAAGGGTTCGCACCATCGCGCAGTCGGTCACGTCCAGGGGCGGGGTGGCGATAGCGATATCTCTAGATATCGTGAACGCCTTCAACACCCTGCCCCACCGAGTGATAATGGAAGGTTTGGAGAGGCTCAATGTGCCTCCATTGTTAATGAGAATAATCGGGGACTATCTCCGTGAGAGGTCCATTCACTGCACCGATCGGTCGGGCGCTTTGAGGACTTGGGGGGTTGAGCGGGGCGTACCCCAGGGATCGGCAGTCGGGCCGTTCCTGTGGCTCGTGGGGTACGACCCCGCTCTGTGTGCCCCGTTGCCACCGGGGGTGTTTATCACGTGTTTTGCGGATGACACGCATATATTGGCAACGGGGCGCACATGGGAGAGGACCAGCCGCCTCGCGGAGCTGGCGGCCTCGATGGTTGTTTCCGCGATCCGGGGGCTCGGGTTGGAGGTGGCTCCCCACAAAACGGAGGTGATGGCCTTCTGCCACACACGTGGGGACTCGCCTCCGGCCGGAGCTCTGATCCGGGTAGACGGGGTCGATGTCCAGATCGGGTCCGAGATGCGCTATCTCGGACTCCGGCTGGACAGCCACTGGAGTTTCGATGGCCACTTCGACGCGTTGGCCCCCAGGTTGGAGCGGGTTGCGGGCGCGTTGGCGCGCCTATTGCCCAACCTGAGGGGTCCTAGCGAGAGGGTGCGCCGACTCTATATGGGGGTCGTGCGGAGTATGGCCCTATACGGCGCCCCAGTTTGGGCTGCCGACCTGGCCGTCAGCCGTCGGTCGCAGAAGGTTCTGCGACGGGTGGAACGGCGGCTGGCGATCAGGGTGGCGATGGGGTACCGCACGGTCTCCTACGAGTCGGCTATGGTCCTGGCAGGTGTAATTCCCTGGAAGTTCCTGGCGGAGGTGGAGGCGGAGGTGTATCGGCACCGAAGCGCCCTCCGCCGGGTCGGGGAAGTAGAGGGTGTCCTGTCAGGGCCCAGCGTCGAAGAGGTCAGGCTCCAGGCCCGCCGCGTTGCTGTCTCCCGCTGGCGCGCGGAACTCTATGCCAGCGGGGCCGCGGAGAAGCGCGCGGTCGGGGCGATCCTTCCACGGATGGAACAGTGGATGGATCGCGGCCACGGGCGACTCTCGTTCCGGCTCACACAGGTGCTGACTGGGCATGGGTGTTTTGCCCAGTACCTGTGCCGGATCGGCAGGGAGCAGTCATCGGGCTGCCACCATTGTGGGGAGGGCCCAGATACCGTGGAGCACACGGTGGAGGAGTGTCCGGCCTGGGCATGGCCGAGACACTACCTCGAGTGCGAGGTGGGTGCGAATGTGAGCGTGAATGTGCTTGTTGAGAGAATGTTGAGTAGTGAAAACGAGTGGAAGGCCGTCGTCTCCTTCTGTGAGACAGTCATGTCCCGGAAGGAGGCGGCGGAGCGTGAACGGCAGCGTCGCGGGGGGGTCGTTGACAGCAGGACACTGCGTCGACGGAGGAGGCGACCGGGAAATCCGGACCCGGTTTCCCGGGCGCCCTCCTGAGGGTAGTGGGGCGTCGCGGCCCTCCCGCGTCGCCCGCGTGGGTGTGATTGAGTGAGTGTTTGTTGTGTTTTGTGTTTAGTGTTTTGTGTTTGTGTTTCGTGTTTGTTGTGTTTGTGTAGTGTGTTTGTGCGTGAGTGTGTTTAGTGCGTGAGTGGTGTTATTTATTCTGAGAGGGGTGAGGGTTCGGGGCGGCGTCGCCTTCCGCGGCGCCGGTTTGCCGGCCCTCGACATTATGGGGCATGATCACTTCGGGGTGGGTTGCCGGATAATCTCCCTCGGGGTTGGGTCATGGCCGCAGGGGTCATGGGCGGGGGCCCATGACTCCATTGCACGCGGCCGCGGGGTCGAGTCGACGGCGGCCGTGATGACGTGGTCGGCTCGGAAGGGATGGGAAACCGCATGTTTTGGCGTGGGGGCTTCTCCCCCACGCGAGTTGGGCGCGAGAACGCGCAAATCGGCCGGTGGGTGGTGGCGTAATATTCGTCGGGTCCCACCACCCACCTCAGCCGTAGAGGGTGGGCATCACCGAGGGGTTTTAGTGGGTAAAAATCCCACACTACCCCCACTCCTCCCCCGGGGAGTGGGGGTGTCTTATGTTGAAGATTTCCCCTCGTAAAAAAAAAAAAAAAAAAAAAAAAAAAAAAAAAAAAAAAAAAAAAAAAAAAAAAAAAAAAAAAAAAAAAAAAAAGGGTTAGGTTAGGTTAGGTTAGGTTAGGTTAGGTTAGGTTAGGTTGGTGGACGAATGGTGGCAGTGTGCCACAAGTCGGATCTCCCACCTCCTCGTGGTGTCCGCTGGGGTGGAGGCACTCTATGCTCTTCGGAAATCAATCGCTTCGGCGATTGGCTTCCCGAGGGTGGGGGCCTCCATGCTAACGGGAGAACGGCGGGTCCTCCAGTTTAGGGAGGGCCTAAGATCACACCGTAAGCCTGTGGTCATGTTTCGCAGGAACGGGGAGGCTTGCCTTAACCGGCTGGCCTCGCGAGGAGTAAACCTCTATAAAAAATCCGCTGTGTGGTTCGCGGGGCGGAATACGGCCACGGTATCCCCTGCCTTGCGGTACGAGTCCGCATAAAAGGGGTGCTCCGGTCTTACCCAAGTAGGTCCGATGATGTGTCGAGGCGATGCCGGCGGGGTCTTCGGACCCTGGTAGGGCCTCCCAAGCTGGCAAGGCTCGCACGGAGGATTGAAAACGGGGACGGCCGGGGCGTGAGGTGACGTCCGAAATTAAGGTGTTAAGGCAACCGTGCCGAGAATTGCGTGGCTGCCCGGACGTAAAACAGGGCAGTCTCGAACGGTTCCCTCGGGGGTACCTGCCGACCCCCCCGAGTATTTAGGCTTACCCGGGCAAGGCGGCTCTGCCCGGGCGGACCTCCTCACCGACCACTCTCGTGGGAACAAATATGGATAGTTCAACATTTAAAACCAAAGCTGTGGGGGGCAGCTCAAAACCCAGCCAAAACGTAACCGAGGAGACAATTGAAGAGAAGGCCCTGAACATCGGGAAGGCGGCGGCCACTGGCAGATCTTTACCAGTGGTAAGATGTATAGACATACTGGCTCCGCCCAGAACGGCCAGTATGTCAGACCTGAGCAAACCCAGCTGCTCAGACGCGCCAGGGCCTGCGCGTGAGGGAGATTCGGGGTCGGATACCGAGTGGAGGACGACCAGAAGATCAAGGCGGCTTAGCCAGGCATCATCGGAGGTGGCAGAGCCTGCTGGACCGGTCATGGATCGAGTGACAGTGCCTCCTAAACCGATCGTGCGGGTATCGGTCCCGAAGAGGAAGGCGATCAATGATGACGGAGATACAGATTCTGACGACTCCTCCGTCATTTCGGTGGAGTCCGCGCCATCACGTAGCGATAGTCGCAACTCCAGAGGTAGAGGCCGGCCGCCAACGACCGGCGATTACGTGCGACTGGCCGAGGCAAAGGAGCGGCTTGCTGAGGCGAAGAGGAGGGAGCTGGAACTGGATAAGGAGCTTGGGGCGTTAGACCCCAACAGACCGGTGCCGCGGCCGAGTAAGGGGAGCAAACCCATCCCCGACGTGGACGAGGTTATGCGCGAGGCTAAGCGACTGCACACGGTCGACATCCACGCGCAGCTCATTAAATACACAGACGATGTGCGTAGGATTGCGGCGGGCTCGACGAACCTCAAGGGGACGAGCGTCCGCACGCTGAGGATTTCTTCGAATTATATCGAAGGCCTTACTACCGAATTAGCGAAGAGGCGCAGGGAAGGGAGCGACGTGGTCGAGGAGACAGCCTCAGGAGCTGCAACGTCGTCCGTCCGGATTCTCCGCTCCTCGCGAGAGGACGATGAGGAGAAAGAGCTGCTCCGAAGTCAGCTCAGAGTAGCACAGGAAGAAAGGCGTAAAATGGCTGCTGATCTCGCGGCGCTCCGCCAAGAGGTGGAGAAAATGAAGAGCGCCACCTCCGGCGTAGTCCCACCCGCAGCTGTTGGGGGGCTTGAGGCCACGAGGAAAACAAGAAGAAGGGTGCTTTCGTCCTCCGAGTCGGAGAGGGAGGACACTAAGAGGAGGATGGCTGCACAGCTAAACAGTCCGCCGAAGAAGCTGATGCGGTCTATGGAAGAGCCAGACAACACCCTAGCGCCGACCATGGAGGTCGAAGAGATGCAGGGGCCGACGCCGGTGGACCTGGAAGTCGCTGTGCCTGCTCTGGCACCGGTACAACACCCGGAAGAAGAGGAGCCGCGGAACCCGGCCCCAACAAGGGAACCACGGAGAATGGAGCTGGCAAAGTCAGTGGCTGAGGAGACAGGATGCAGGGGTACCTCGGGGACCGGCATGGAAGTGGTGATTGCTCACCTCGTACAGAAGGTGGAGGAGCTAAGTGAGAAGCTCAAGAGGAAGGAAAGGGCCGACAGCCGTAGCGCACAGCGCAAAATCGAGCCCAAACCGCGTCCGAGGGCTGCGCCAAGGAAGTCGAAGGAGGGTGCTGGCGCCATAAATGGAGCGGTTCACCCTGCCGTCCCATTAGGAGCAACCTCCTCTGCTGCTACAGCACCGAGGCAGCAACAGGAATTGTGGACCACGGTTCTGGGCAGGAAAGCCAAACAGGCCAGAAAGAAGGAGGCGCAGCGAGCGAAAGGCGCCGCACCCGCAGGAATGAAGGCGGAAAATCGTTCTAAGACGATGCCAGCGACAACCGGCACGAAGGGGACGCAACCAGTCCCTAAGAAGAGGGTAAAGGTGCCGCGCCCTCCTAGGACGGCTGCCGTCACCTTGACAGTGGCACCTGGGAGTGAAACAACGTACTCCCAGGTGCTGAAGAGGGCACGGGAGGCAGTCGCTCCCGAAGAACTCACCCAAATGGGCATAAGTGAGTTCAAAATAAGGAAGGCTGCGACTGGGGGCTTGTTGCTAGGGATACCCGGAGCTGAAAATAAAACTAAGGCGGCTAACCTCGCGGAAAGGCTGAGGGTCGTGTTTCGTGAAACCGAAGTGAGGGTGGCGAACCCCACCAAGATGACGGAGCTCCGACTCCTAAACTTGGACGACTCCATCGAGAGGGAGGAGGTAGCTCGGACCCTGGCGGAGCTAGGTGCATGCTCCGTCCAGGATGTCAAGGTGGGAGACATCAAGAGGAGCCGAACCGGAATGGGAACGGTGTGGGTACGCTGCCCATTAACAACGGCCAAAAAGGCGGAGGCAGCGGGAAAAATAAAGATCGGTTGGTCATCGGTGCGGGTCGAAATCCTGGCGGCCCGCCCGATGCATTGTTTCCGCTGCCTCCAGAAGGGGCATACGGCACAACAGTGCAGCGAAGAGGCAGACAGGTCCGGACGCTGCTATGCCTGCGGAGAAGGGGGGCACAAAGCCGCTAATTGCGGCAATAAGCTGAAGTGCCCCCTGTGCAAGGACCTGGGAAGGCCGGATGCGCACAGACTAGGTTCCGCGGAGTGCGCGCCGCAGCCATCGAGAAAGAGGAAGGCCGCAGTACCTGGAAAGGGGAAAGAGAAGGCAGATGAAAGGGCGCAAGAAGCAACCAGAGATGCGGCAGGACAACCAGAAGTGTCAACTGCAGAGAGCGCCATGGAGGTGGCAGTCGAGAATGTTCAGTGATGGGGCCGCTGAGCCCCATACTCCAATTTAACGCGAACCACTCGGCGGGGGCGCAGGACCTGTTTCTCCATGCCCTCGCCGAGTGGGATTGTTCGTTGGGGGTTGTGGCCGAGCCCTACCGCGTCCCGGACCAGCCGAACTGGTTCGCGGACGCGGAGGGCCGGGACGCGTCAATAGCAATAGTGTCGCGTGGGAAATCCGGCTCCCCACCCTGCACCTCCATAGCAGCGGCGAGGGGAGCCGTCGCGGTGAAGTGGGGTGAAGTAGTGGTGGTGGGCGTCTACGCACCACCTCGCTGGCCTCTCGCAGTTTACGAGCAGTTTCTCGATCGGGTGGGGCAGTTAGTGTCGCGTTGCCCCACCCAACGCGTCATGGTCCTCGGGGACTTCAACGCAAAAGCTTGCGTGTGGGGTTCCCCGGGGACCGATGCGAGAGGCCACGCGACCCTTGATTGGGCGGCGGCGCAAGGGCTCCTGTTGTTAAACAGGGGCTCGGTGAGCACGTGCGTGCGGCCCCAGGGGGAGTCTATCGTGGATCTCACGTGGGCTTCCCCTGCGGCCGCGCGCATCGTTGCGAGCTGGCGGGTGCTGGAGGAGGTGGAGAGTCTTAGTGACCATAGATATGTCAGGATAGACCTCTCCTCCTCTAGCGCCCGGCGCCGCCGGGGTAGACGCCCACCACCTAAGAGATGGGCGCTGAGGAGGCTCGACCATGATAGGATGGTTGCTGCAGCCCTCGCGGTTAGCTGGCCGGCTTCTCCGGCTGGACAGGTCGCGGACGTCGAGGGTGAGGCTAGGTGGTTCCGGGGCACCATGCAGGATATCTGCGACGTGGCGATGCCCCGGGCCACTCCTCACCCGCGCCGGGCGGCGTACTGGTGGACGGGGCAGATCGCGCAGTTGCGCGAAGCATGTCTGCCATTGCGTCGCCGGTACCAGCGCGCCCGGCGTAGGCGCAACCGCGACCCCGCGAGGGAGCAGCGGCTCTGGGAGGACTACCGGGCAGGGGTAGCTGCCTTCCGGAGCGCCATCCGGGAGTCCAAGGATCGAGCCTGGGGCGAGTTCCTCGGCTCTCTTGAGCGGGACCGGTGGGGCCGCCCATACAAATTGGTTATGGGCAAGTTAAGGCCATATGCCCCACCGGTTACGGAGAGCCTCGACCCCCATTTACTGGGGCGCGTCGTGGAAACTTTGTTTCCTCGGGATTCTAGTCCCATGACGCGTCCCGGGTCGTCGGAACACCTTCTGTGGACCGACGACATGGGGGTCTCTGACGAGGAGCTCGTCTATGCCGTCAAGAGGGTCAGTGCACGCAACACTGCACCAGGCCCTGACGGCATCCCGGGCCGGGCTTGGTCCTTGGCACTCCCATATTTGGGAGATAGAGCAAGGGGCCTCTTCAGCGCCTGTCTTAGACAGGGGAAGTTTCCCGAATTATGGAAGAGGGGACGGCTGGTCCTCCTCAAAAAAGAAGGAAGAAGCGAAGGAGAACCCTCGGCGTACCGGCCGATCGTTTTGTTAGATGTTTTTGGGAAAATTTTCGAAACGATAATCGCGCGAAGGCTTACCGATCACCTCTCCGGAGATGGTCCCGACGTGGCCGACTGGCAATTTGGTTTCAAAAAGGGTCGTAGTACCATTGATGCAATTCAAAGGGTTAGGAGAATTGCCCAGTCGGCCACGTCCAGGGGCGGGGTGGCGATTGCTATATCGCTTGATATAGTGAACGCATTCAACACCCTGCCCCATTGGACGATCATGGACGGTCTTGATAGACACCGGGTCCCCCCGGTAATTCGGAATATAATAGGGGACTATCTCCGGAGTAGGTCGATCGAGTGTGTTGACCGGTCGGGCGCCGAGAGGGTATGGAGTGTTGAGCGGGGCGTGCCCCAGGGAGCGGTACTCGGTCCGCACCTGTGGCTCGTGGGGTACGATCCCGCTCTTCGTGCCCCGTTGCCACCAGGTCTATCACTGACCTGTTTTGCTGATGACACTTTGATATTGGCAACGGGGCGCGAGTGGAGGAGGACCAGCCGTCTCGCTGAGTTGGGTGCCTCGGTGGTCGTTGCCGAGATCCGGGCGCTCGGGCTGGAGGTGGCTCCCCACAAAACGGAGGTCATGGCCTTCTGCCAGACACGTGGGGGGCTGCCGCCGGCCGGAGCGTCGATCCGGGTAGGCGGAGCCGAAGTCCAGATCGGGTCCGAGATGAAGTATCTCGGACTTCGACTGGACAGCCGCTGGAGCTTCGATGCTCACTTCGACGCGTTGGCCCCCAGGTTGGAGCGCACAGCATGCGCGTTGGCGCGCATATTGCCCAACCTGCGGGGCCCAAGTGAGAAGGTGCGCCGACTCTACATGGGGGTCGTGCGGTCCATGGCCTTATACGGCGCCCCTGTTTGGGCGGCCGACCTGGCAGCCAGCAGCCACTCGCAGGGAGTTCTGCGGAGAGTGGAACGGCGGCTGGCTGGCCGGGTGGTCATGGGGTACCGTACGATCTCCTGGGAGTCGGCAACGGTCCTGGCGGGCGTAATACCCTTAAAATACCAGGCTGAGGTGGAGGCTGAGGTATACCGTTACCGAAGCTCCCTCAGCCTGGTCACGGGTGTAGAGGGGGGCTCGCCAGGGCCCAGCGTCGAGGTGTGCAGGCTCCAGGCCCGCCGCGCCGCTATCTCCCGCTGGCGTCGCGACCTAGTTGCCAGCGGGGCCGCGGAGAAGCGCGCGGTCGGGGCGGTCCTTCCACGCCTGGAACAGTGGATGGACCGTGGCCACGGGCGGCTTACGTTCCGGATCACGCAGGTGCTTACCGGGCATGGGTGCTTCGGTGAGTACCTGTGGCGGATCGGTAGGGAACGATCACCGGGGTGTATCGCGTGTGGAGCTGGGCCAGATACGGCCCAGCATGTGTTGAGTGAATGTCCAGCGTATGCGTGGGAAAGGCATTTTATGACCTGTGTGATTGAGTGTGATCCTGCATGTTTGAGAGACGTGGTCGAGCGAATGCTTAAAAGTGAAGAGGGATGGATGGCCGTCGCCTCCTTTTGCGAGACAATTATCTCGCGGAAGGAGGAGGCGGAGCGTGAACGAGAGAAACGCGGCGCATCTGGCAGAGTGCGTGTGCGTGCAAGGAGAAGGCGACTGGGAGCTCCGGACCCGGCCTCCCAGCCGCCTTCCTGAGTGTAGTGGGGCGGCGCGGCATCCCCGCGTCGTCCTCACTGTGTGAATGATGTGTGACTGTGTGTGTGTGTATGTGTTGTGTGTTTGTGTGTGTGTTTGTGTTTAGTGTAAGGTGAGAGATGTTGGGGATGGGGGTCGCGTCGCCTGCCCCGACGCGCCCTCATCCCACTGATTTGTGTGAGTGTTCGGCGGTGCTCGGTCCGAGGGTACCGGAGTCCCTCGGGATTGACCGAGACACCGCCAGGGCCGCAGGGGTCATGGGCGGGGGCCCATGATCCCATTGCACGCGGTCCGGTGTGTGGAGACGAAGGGGGGCGTGGTTACCTCTTCGGCTCCTACAGGGTAATGGGTGGGTATTTTGTAATGTGGGGAGGCTTCTCCTCCCCACGAGAAGGGTGAACATGCCAGCATGGGCACATGGCGGCATTTTGGTGGGCCGCGGTGTAGAATAACGCATGATCCCGTAGCCCACCATGCCGCCGAGGGTGGGAACCACCGAGGGGTTTTAGTGGGTACAAATCCCACACAACCCCCGCTCCTCCCCCGGGGAGTGGGGGCGTCTTGTTGAAGATTTCCCCTCGTAAAAAAAAAAAAAAAAAAAAAAAAAAAAAAAGGTTAGGTTAGGTTAGGTTAGGTTAGGTTAGGTTAGGTTAGGTTAGGTTAGGTTAGGTTAGGTTGGTGGACGAATGGTGGCAGTGTGCCACAAGTCGGATCTCCCACCTCCTCGTGGTGTCCGCTGGGGTGGAGGCACTCTATGCTCTTCGGTAGTACTTCGGTGCTACCCAAGGGTGAGGGCCTCCATGCTAACGGGAGAACGGCGGGTCCTCCAGTTTAGGGAGGGCCTAAGATCACACCGTAAGCCTGTGGTCATGTTTCGCAGGAACGGGGAGGCTTGCCTTAACCGGCTGGCCTCGCGAGGAGTAAACCTCTATAAAAAATCCGCTGTGTGGTTCGCGGGGCGGAATACGGCCACGGTATCCCCTGCCTTGCGGTACGAGTCCGCATAAAAGGGGTGCTCCGGTCTTACCCAAGTAGGTCCGATGATGTGTCGAGGCGATGCCGGCGGGGTCTTCGGACCCTGGTAGGGCCTCCCAAGCCGGCAAGGCTCGCACGGAGGATTGAAAACGGGGACGGCCGGGGCGTGAGGTGACGTCCGAAATTAAGGTGTTAAGGCAACCGTGCCGAGAATTGCGTGGCTGCCCGGACGTAAAACAGGGCAGTCTCGAACGGTTCCCTCGGGGGTACCTGCCGACCCCCCCGAGTATTTAGGCTTACCCGGGCAAGGCGGCTCTGCCCGGGCGGACCTCCTCACCGACCACTCTCGTGGGAACAAATATGGATAGTTCAACATTTAAAACCAAAGCTGTGGGGGGCAGCTCAAAACCCAGCCAAAACGTAACCGAGGAGACAATTGAAGAGAAGGCCCTGAACATCGGGAAGGCGGCGGCCACTGGCAGATCTTTACCAGTGGTAAGATGTATAGACATACTGGCTCCGCCCAGAACGGCCAGTATGTCAGACCTGAGCAAACCCAGCTGCTCAGACGCGCCAGGGCCTGCGCGTGAGGGAGATTCGGGGTCGGATACCGAGTGGAGGACGACCAGAAGATCAAGGCGGCTTAGCCAGGCATCATCGGAGGTGGCAGAGCCTGCTGGACCGGTCATGGATCGAGTGACAGTGCCTCCTAAACCGATCGTGCGGGTATCGGTCCCGAAGAGGAAGGCGATCAATGATGACGGAGATACAGATTCTGACGACTCCTCCGTCATTTCGGTGGAGTCCGCGCCATCACGTAGCGATAGTCGCAACTCCAGAGGTAGAGGCCGGCCGCCAACGACCGGCGATTACGTGCGACTGGCCGAGGCAAAGGAGCGGCTTGCTGAGGCGAAGAGGAGGGAGCTGGAACTGGATAAGGAGCTTGGGGCGTTAGACCCCAACAGACCGGTGCCGCGGCCGAGTAAGGGGAGCAAACCCATCCCCGACGTGGACGAGGTTATGCGCGAGGCTAAGCGACTGCACACGGTCGACATCCACGCGCAGCTCATTAAATACACAGACGATGTGCGTAGGATTGCGGCGGGCTCGACGAACCTCAAGGGGACGAGCGTCCGCACGCTGAGGATTTCTTCGAATTATATCGAAGGCCTTACTACCGAATTAGCGAAGAGGCGCAGGGAAGGGAGCGACGTGGTCGAGGAGACAGCCTCAGGAGCTGCAACGTCGTCCGTCCGGATTCTCCGCTCCTCGCGAGAGGACGATGAGGAGAAAGAGCTGCTCCGAAGTCAGCTCAGAGTAGCACAGGAAGAAAGGCGTAAAATGGCTGCTGATCTCGCGGCGCTCCGCCAAGAGGTGGAGAAAATGAAGAGCGCCACCTCCGGCGTAGTCCCACCCGCAGCTGTTGGGGGGCTTGAGGCCACGAGGAAAACAAGAAGAAGGGTGCTTTCGTCCTCCGAGTCGGAGAGGGAGGACACTAAGAGGAGGATGGCTGCACAGCTAAACAGTCCGCCGAAGAAGCTGATGCGGTCTATGGAAGAGCCAGACAACACCCTAGCGCCGACCATGGAGGTCGAAGAGATGCAGGGGCCGACGCCGGTGGACCTGGAAGTCGCTGTGCCTGCTCTGGCACCGGTACAACACCCGGAAGAAGAGGAGCCGCGGAACCCGGCCCCAACAAGGGAACCACGGAGAATGGAGCTGGCAAAGTCAGTGGCTGAGGAGACAGGATGCAGGGGTACCTCGGGGACCGGCATGGAAGTGGTGATTGCTCACCTCGTACAGAAGGTGGAGGAGCTAAGTGAGAAGCTCAAGAGGAAGGAAAGGGCCGACAGCCGTAGCGCACAGCGCAAAATCGAGCCCAAACCGCGTCCGAGGGCTGCGCCAAGGAAGTCGAAGGAGGGTGCTGGCGCCATAAATGGAGCGGTTCACCCTGCCGTCCCATTAGGAGCAACCTCCTCTGCTGCTACAGCACCGAGGCAGCAACAGGAATTGTGGACCACGGTTCTGGGCAGGAAAGCCAAACAGGCCAGAAAGAAGGAGGCGCAGCGAGCGAAAGGCGCCGCACCCGCAGGAATGAAGGCGGAAAATCGTTCTAAGACGATGCCAGCGACAACCGGCACGAAGGGGACGCAACCAGTCCCTAAGAAGAGGGTAAAGGTGCCGCGCCCTCCTAGGACGGCTGCCGTCACCTTGACAGTGGCACCTGGGAGTGAAACAACGTACTCCCAGGTGCTGAAGAGGGCACGGGAGGCAGTCGCTCCCGAAGAACTCACCCAAATGGGCATAAGTGAGTTCAAAATAAGGAAGGCTGCGACTGGGGGCTTGTTGCTAGGGATACCCGGAGCTGAAAATAAAACTAAGGCGGCTAACCTCGCGGAAAGGCTGAGGGTCGTGTTTCGTGAAACCGAAGTGAGGGTGGCGAACCCCACCAAGATGACGGAGCTCCGACTCCTAAACTTGGACGACTCCATCGAGAGGGAGGAGGTAGCTCGGACCCTGGCGGAGCTAGGTGCATGCTCCGTCCAGGATGTCAAGGTGGGAGACATCAAGAGGAGCCGAACCGGAATGGGAACGGTGTGGGTACGCTGCCCATTAACAACGGCCAAAAAGGCGGAGGCAGCGGGAAAAATAAAGATCGGTTGGTCATCGGTGCGGGTCGAAATCCTGGCGGCCCGCCCGATGCATTGTTTCCGCTGCCTCCAGAAGGGGCATACGGCACAACAGTGCAGCGAAGAGGCAGACAGGTCCGGACGCTGCTATGCCTGCGGAGAAGGGGGGCACAAAGCCGCTAATTGCGGCAATAAGCTGAAGTGCCCCCTGTGCAAGGACCTGGGAAGGCCGGATGCGCACAGACTAGGTTCCGCGGAGTGCGCGCCGCAGCCATCGAGAAAGAGGAAGGCCGCAGTACCTGGAAAGGGGAAAGAGAAGGCAGATGAAAGGGCGCAAGAAGCAACCAGAGATGCGGCAGGACAACCAGAAGTGTCAACTGCAGAGAGCGCCATGGAGGTGGCAGTCGAGAATGTTCAGTGATGGGGCCGCTGAGCCCCATACTCCAATTTAACGCGAACCACTCGGCGGGGGCGCAGGACCTGTTTCTCCATGCCCTCGCCGAGTGGGATTGTTCGTTGGGGGTTGTGGCCGAGCCCTACCGCGTCCCGGACCAGCCGAACTGGTTCGCGGACGCGGAGGGCCGGGACGCGTCAATAGCAATAGTGTCGCGTGGGAAATCCGGCTCCCCACCCTGCACCTCCATAGCAGCGGCGAGGGGAGCCGTCGCGGTGAAGTGGGGTGAAGTAGTGGTGGTGGGCGTCTACGCACCACCTCGCTGGCCTCTCGCAGTTTACGAGCAGTTTCTCGATCGGGTGGGGCAGTTAGTGTCGCGTTGCCCCACCCAACGCGTCATGGTCCTCGGGGACTTCAACGCAAAAGCTTGCGTGTGGGGTTCCCCGGGGACCGATGCGAGAGGCCACGCGACCCTTGATTGGGCGGCGGCGCAAGGGCTCCTGTTGTTAAACAGGGGCTCGGTGAGCACGTGCGTGCGGCCCCAGGGGGAGTCTATCGTGGATCTCACGTGGGCTTCCCCTGCGGCCGCGCGCATCGTTGCGAGCTGGCGGGTGCTGGAGGAGGTGGAGAGTCTTAGTGACCATAGATATGTCAGGATAGACCTCTCCTCCTCTAGCGCCCGGCGCCGCCGGGGTAGACGCCCACCACCTAAGAGATGGGCGCTGAGGAGGCTCGACCATGATAGGATGGTTGCTGCAGCCCTCGCGGTTAGCTGGCCGGCTTCTCCGGCTGGACAGGTCGCGGACGTCGAGGGTGAGGCTAGGTGGTTCCGGGGCACCATGCAGGATATCTGCGACGTGGCGATGCCCCGGGCCACTCCTCACCCGCGCCGGGCGGCGTACTGGTGGACGGGGCAGATCGCGCAGTTGCGCGAAGCATGTCTGCCATTGCGTCGCCGGTACCAGCGCGCCCGGCGTAGGCGCAACCGCGACCCCGCGAGGGAGCAGCGGCTCTGGGAGGACTACCGGGCAGGGGTAGCTGCCTTCCGGAGCGCCATCCGGGAGTCCAAGGATCGAGCCTGGGGCGAGTTCCTCGGCTCTCTTGAGCGGGACCGGTGGGGCCGCCCATACAAATTGGTTATGGGCAAGTTAAGGCCATATGCCCCACCGGTTACGGAGAGCCTCGACCCCCATTTACTGGGGCGCGTCGTGGAAACTTTGTTTCCTCGGGATTCTAGTCCCATGACGCGTCCCGGGTCGTCGGAACACCTTCTGTGGACCGACGACATGGGGGTCTCTGACGAGGAGCTCGTCTATGCCGTCAAGAGGGTCAGTGCACGCAACACTGCACCAGGCCCTGACGGCATCCCGGGCCGGGCTTGGTCCTTGGCACTCCCATATTTGGGAGATAGAGCAAGGGGCCTCTTCAGCGCCTGTCTGAAGCAGGGGAAGTTTCCGCGTGTGTGGAAGAGAGGGCGGCTGGTCCTCCTCAAAAAAGAGGGACGTAGCGAGGAAGAGCCCTCGGCGTACCGACCGATCATTTTATTGGACGTTATTGGGAAGATATTTGAGTCTATTATAGCAAAAAGACTCACAGATCACCTCTCCGGAGATGGTCCCGACGTGGCCGACTGGCAATTTGGATTCAAAAAGGGACGGAGCACCATTGATGCCATTCAAAGAGTAAGGAATATTGCCCAGTCGGCCACGTCCAGGGGCGGGGTGGCGATAGGCATATCACTAGACATAGTGAATGCCTTCAATACCCTGCCCCATTGGACGATCATGGATGGCCTGGAAAGGCACCGGGTCCCCCCGGTTATTACTAATATAATTGGGGACTATCTCCGTGAGAGGTCGATCGAGTGTTTAGATCGGTCGGGCGCCGAGCGCGTTTGGACAGTTGAGCGGGGCGTGCCCCAGGGAGCGGTACTCGGTCCGCACCTGTGGCTCGTGGGGTACGACCCCGCTCTTCGCGCCCCGTTGCCACCGGGGTTGACAGTCACCTGTTTTGCAGATGACACATTGATATTGGCAACGGGGCGCGAGTGGGGGAGGACCAGCCGTCTCGCGGAGTTGGGTGCAGCGGTGGTCGTTGCCGAGATCCGGGCGCTCGGGCTGGAGGTGGCTCCCCACAAAACTGAGGCCATGGCCTTCTGCCATAGGCGTGGGGACCGTCCTCCGCCCGGAGCGTTGGTCCGGGTAGGCGGGGCCGATGTCCAGATCGGGTCCGAGATGAGGTATCTCGGACTCCGACTGGACAGCCACTGGAGTTTCGAGGCCCACTTCGACGCGTTGGCCCCCAGGTTGGAGCGCACAGCATGCGCGTTGGCGCGCATATTGCCCAACCTGCGGGGTCCGAGTGAGAAGGTGCGCCGGCTCTATATGGGGGTCGTGCGGAGTATGGCCCTATACGGCGCCCCTGTTTGGGCTGCCGACCTGGCTGCCAGTCGCCACTCGCAAGGTGTTTTGCGAAAAGTGGAACGGCGGCTGGCAGTCAGGGTGGTGATGGGGTACCGCACGGTCTCCTACGAGTCGGCTATGGTTCTGGCTGGGGTAATTCCCTGGCGCTATTGCGCCGAGGTGGAGGCAGCGGTGTACGAATACCGCTGCACCCTCCGACAGGAGGGAATTGTAGAGGGTGCCCAGCCAGGACCCAGCGTCGAAGTGGTCCGGCTCCAGGCCCGACGCGCTGCTGTCTCCCGCTGGAAGGAGGATTTATCCTCCAGCGGGGCCGTGGGGAAGCGCGCTGTCGGGGCGGTCCTTCCGCGACTTGAGCAGTGGATGGACCGCGGCCACGGGAGGCTCTCGTTCCGGATCACGCAGGTGCTCACCGGGCATGGTTGCTTCGGGGAGTACCTGTGCCGGATCGGAAGGCAGCGAACACCGGTGTGTTTTGAGTGTGGTGTGGGGCCGGATGATGCCCAGCATGTGTTGGGGAGGTGTCCTGCATTCGCCATGCAGAGGCACCTCCTGGAGTGCGTGTTAGAATGTGATGCTGCGTGCCTGGGAGAAGTGATCGAGCGAATGTTGAAGAGCGAGGATGCATGGATGGCCGTCGCCTCCTTCTGCGAGACGGTGATCTCGCGGAAGGAGGAGGCGGAGCGTGAGAGAGAGAGACGGGGAATGACTGTGAGAAGAACGAGAGGGAGAGGGCGACCCGCTTCTCGGGCGCCCTCCTGAGGGTAGTGGGCGGCGCGGCTTCTCCGCGTCGCCCGCACGGTGTGACTGAGTGATGAGTGATAGTGCGTGTGTGTGGTGTGTGTATGTGTGTGTGTGAGTGTAGAATAAGTGGAGAGAAGTGGTGGGATGGGGATCTCGCCGCCCTCCCCGGCGTGGGTCCTCATCCCCTTGTGTGAGTGTCGGCGGTCTTGGTCCGAGGGTGTCGG